>OV884024.1:2400000-3600000 GCA_930367265.1 Catocala fraxini | reverse complement strand
CCTAGTGTTGTGGCCTCTAATACCACACGGGACAAAACTTTGTGTGATCCACAAATGGTTTTTCCGAGTCCAGACTCGTCATACTGGGTCAGTGGACACAAAAACACCCAGGTGTTCTTTGTGTCCATTGACACAGTATTAATTCCTGACGCGAGAGTAGTCCTTAGCAAAAATAAAAACTAACCTAAATTACTAGTAAATTAGTTAGGCTTTTTGGTTCTGTATCATAGATATGCGCTTATTCTTATGGATTCGGTTGCCGGATGAAAACTAATCCCACCCATGGTCTCAAGAAAAGTTTTATGGACTTTCTGTATGGACTTTTTTAATTGCAGTACATTACATAATATTGTCTTCTGTTTACGCGAATATTATTCATTGAAATTAAACTACTATATACGGATTTTACATCTTAGTCTCCCCGTGACCATGACTGCTGAAAAGCAACCGAAACGTCGGGGAAAGTGTAAAATTAAATTAAATCTAAATAGTTTTAATAGTTTTAATAATAATTCAATTAGTTTAAAAATTTGTAAAGTTTAATAGTAGTAGTAGTGTAACAGTTTTCAAAATTAAGTAATAAAGTGTCAAATAAACTACGCGATAAAATCCGTATATAGTAGTTTAATTTCAATGCAGTACATTATCTTGCGATTTTCTTGACATTCATATTAATAAGCTTGTCGTGTTACACTGAAACATAACTGGTGTAATGTGCTACCTTAATCTCAAATTTTGTGTCCCAGAGTCCATACACAATAGATTTTTCATTTGTCTGGATTTCGGCTTTTAGATTTATCCAGACACAAATAAATGGTAAAGGTGTGTTTAATTACTTTATACGGTATTAATCATGAATCTCACTGTGTACATCGGTGCCACCGAGATAATCCAGTGTACTAATTACACGCAGTAATCACGAATATTCCTGCAATGGAAATGCAAGTGATTAACGGAATGTAGACATTTAAAAATAAAGACATTGGACAACAGTCGGACGATCCACCCTGGGCAGTTGTTAGAATTCGGATTCGAATAAACAAATCAAATCAGACCATTGCATTGGAAACAAGAGTCCGAAAGCCGAGGCTCCCAAATGTATTTTAAGGTTTTTATCCCCTCACATTTTTACAATACGTTTCGACAAAATAAATTATAATTTTATATTATTTATAGCAAAATTTACCTCAAGACCTGTGTAACTACATGTAAATGTGGATAAAATCGTTGCGTTGCGTTTGGTATAGGCTTATACAGATGTACTTTATATTGGGGGACATACCTCCTGGGGTGCATAAAAGTTTGGGTAAAACTGACATACTTCGTAATAAAGGTTTTCTAGCAGTCGCCTCGTGGTCGAAATTCGGCTATAATTGGTTTATATTTTATGTTTGATAGTTATTAAAGTTTTACTGTCTAGAACCATACCCTTATAATCACATTTAATTTAGATTTTGATCTATACAGGTTAATTTACCTATATTTTTCAAACAAATTATTATTTACTTAACTATACTCTTTAATTGACGGTATTCCTAAGCTTGCTACTTTGTTTTCTTTTTTCCTTTATTACATATAAATACTTACGTAAATATATTATAATATAAATAGTATATAAATCATTCCAATCCGCCCAAAGTTTGCCTGTAAGATATTGCTGATATATGTCATTATATATTGATATACGAAGAATATTACTACATCAGCCGAACAATGCCAAAATACTACGAACGCAATTCGACTACGTGTGTCAAATGCATGGTTGTGTGTTTTTTATTAATTTAATGTATTTCTAATGCAAATTTTATATAAATATTAGGATTCGGCCCTCCTTCTCTATATAAACTTTAACTGTGCCAAATTTCATACACCTCCGTCCGCGCAATTTGCGTAAAAAAGGGTACAAATATTTTGCTTCACGGATTAATATATAGATTATCTTGAGGCGGATAAAATAGCTTCGTAACAAATTTCGCTTGTATTTTTAGGATTAGATTATTGAATTTTTCGTATTAACTCTAATTATACAGGATATCGGCAAATACACGGCATTTGCCGTCTGATTGCCAAATTATTTCGTATCCTGTCCATCTCTCGACTAACAAGGACTTACTAATTGACGGTATGCACGGACAAGAGGTACGGTTCGGACTAATTTGAATCGTGATGGGGGACGCAGACTCGTATCGAGATGAGATTTCTTTGAGTCAATTATTGGGAAAACGATAAAGGGATTATTTCTAGTTCGCAATATATGCTCGCAAAATGAAAGCCTTTGATCCATCGTCGTGTAACCGTGCTTCCTTTGTTTGTTTCAGAGTCACATATCGAATGCGAAGTACCGAATACCGAGTCAGGCAGCCAATGTGGTGCAATGTAAAAGTATGAGGGAGTGCTTCTATAATTGCTACAGGAAAGAAGGTTTAAAGGGTTTCTTTAGAGGGTGGACGGTGACTATATATAAATCACAGTTGACTAGCATTGTGGCATTCACGTCCTATGAAATGATGTGTTTCTTTATTAGGGGACTTTAGAGGACTTGGTGCGATTGAGATGGCTTTGTTACCATAGCCAGAATATCTCAGTGATTTTCCCGACGATCTACACAATGAAGAATTCTATATTATTTATTGAACATCAAGTGAATATTTCAAGTTGAAACATATATGTATACGCCGAAGTTGTCTTCGGCGTATACATATATGTTTCAACTGTACCTGTAACTGTGCAATTGTAATAACTCATCTATTTTTACGTAGTTATGTAGAAAAGGTATCACTTCCAGAGTTCTGAATATTTCCATTGCAGTCTGTAGGTTGATATAAGCGTTGATCTTGTATTGATGCTTTGTTCTTTGTGACATTATATCGAACTACGCAACTTTGTTGAATCCTTAAGATATTAGGATAACGTCTAGTGCGGGATCCATCTTATAACATGAGAAACACTGTTTTCTATTTTTTTATGTAGATATCGAACCGAAACACAATGTTATGGTTCTGCTGTCGTTTTTCATATTACCATTTAGGTGCTTATTGCAACTAATGCTTATTATAATGTGAAGCGCAGTAAGTCGTTCTCAGAGGTAAAATGTTATAACGTTACAAAATACTATACTCGTCGGTAGCATACCTTAAGAACTGTTATTACTACTTTCTGCTATTGTAACGCTTTGTTATAAGATGTAACATATTACTAACACGTCGGGGTCACGATCAGTTATTGTTTATACTACAAAGACAGTAAAAACCTGAGTACGTTTTAAACCTTTGGTAGGACCAAAGGGCTCAACACTAATTTAGACGTTAGGAATAAACGCCAATTAGACATTTTAAGCTCTCTGCAATGGACTGTTCCGCTAATTAGCGCTGTTGACTTTATCTAAAATACTAGTATACACGGGTCTTATGATTAAATGCGTTAAATTTGGTGCATAAATAAATCACGAAATGTAACGCATTTACTTATAAGACCCGTGTAACTAGTACGTAAGCTTTAGAACCGAGAATTTGTACCTAATCCATGATTGGCGTTTCATGCGTCTAAACTAAATTTATAATAATTTTATTGAATAAATATTTCACATCGTATTATACGTTAATAGATAAAGCGATATAAGACTATAATTTGGTCTGACTCCGGAGAATAAATAAAGAGGGCTCTTGCAAGCTGTTTAATACGTTGCTTAACATGTATATAACACGGACGAGTAAACGAGTAAATGTGGAAACGTCCGTGGTACATAATTGATATTTATCGATTGTGGCAAATTTATAATAAATGGGTTTTTACATACTTGATCTAATAGGTAATGGCTAATTTTCCAGTTTGGGTTAGAAATTAACGGATCAAACCTATTGGAACTGCTCTTCGGCATTGCTTTTATTTTTCTTGATATGATGATATCTTTATTTACGGGATTATTCGAATTGGTTGCTTTATAAAAGGACACCTAATTATCTTACCTAATGTTATAAAAGCGAATGTGGGATTTGTTTGTCACGCTTTCACGCCTTAACTACTCGATCGATCATCTTGAAATTTCGCTCACACATTGTAAAATATACAGAAACGGACATACATACAATAAAAAAGTACTGTTCCCGAGGAATACAATATAGACAAAGCCTACAAAACTATATACTAAATGAAATTATTATTTGACTAAACATCCAAGACGGATACGAGTTTTCACTAAATTACGTTTCCCTGTAAAGAATAAAATTCATTTGAAATATGTTGTAGAGAGAATATTTCGTCGTGTGTATATATTTGTGTTTATTTCGTCATATCTGAAGAGCAATAGCAAAAAGCTCGCGTCAAAGGCTGCAACACATGAGCAATCTGACAACATGTTATGTTAAGCAATGGTGTATATACAATTCTATGTAAACAATTCGTTAGCTTTGTAGTATTTTATCATGGAGTATTTGCTTTTTATTGATGTGTCTGCTGTTTAAAAACCTACACTGTCTTTATGTTATAAAATAAATAACCTTTAAAAAATATTGGCCAGTTCCGTGTGTTGGAATTATTTTTGTTGTCATGTAAATACCTCAAAAAAGATCATATTATTTGTTATATTATGATTTTTTATATCGTAAATTGTGGCCGTTTATGGAAATGTATGAGTGATGTTCGAATGTAAATAAATTATGTAAGACTTTGTTCTTTGTTACATTGTAGTGGAGTGATGTTTTAAACCATATTTTGTTTATTAAAGGTTCTATAAATGGAAATGTTGGTTTTTATTCGTATACCTATAGGTATATCGGCCATTTTTCTTTGTGTGCTATTTATCGTACTTATTATAAAATAATGTAAGTACTGTTTGCAGATAAAAAGAGATATTAAAATAAAGGCTATATACATAGACGTATTGTCTTTGGCTTCTAGTAAGCCATATCTGTTTACTACAAACGTATGTGTATATAATACGTGTACGTACTATGTGTACGTTTAATAGAGATATATGATGTGATATTTAGTATTGTTAAAACCGATTTCATAATTATTTCTCTGCAGAGTGGTAGTCGCCTCGACTGCACATGCGGCGTAGCGGTTTTAGTGGTTGCCTAGCAACTAACACTGCTACAAGTATTTTGAATGCGGGCATTCTTTATAAAAAGGCCTACGGATTAAGAAGTCATAAAATTGTATGGTTCTCAAAACACCAAACATTCGACATGTCTTGCTACATTTTGTATTAGTTCGCCGATTTGCCGCTAGAGGCGCTTTTAAGTAAAAGAAGCCAACTGCTAAAGATGGCGACATGCAATCACATTTATCATATAATCTGAACAGCAAATTCGGGTATCAATAAAACAAATACATTAGGTAGAAAACTTTAAACACATCTGTATTTTCTTTGGTACTTACATAATAACATGATTTACTACTATGGTAACTATAATATTCACACATTTTACATATTTACTGCATGTAATATAAACAAATGAAATGCCTAGTTGTGTACTTTTAGTTACTTTAGTTGATAATAAAGCAAGCCATCGACTCAATTCAACCAAGATACTTTTATTGACCAACTAAAGTGATCTTCAAAAGCCTACTGGCGTTTTGAAGATCATTTTGGATCGTCAATTATATTGGCTGCCAATATAATTATGTATTGTTGGCTGTCCAACGTTTGTCTAAATTGGCATTGTAGACTAAGTAACGATATTGTTTGCCGTCCAACATTTGTCTTTGGTTGAGTTGAATAGTTGGCCCAAATAGACGTTTGATAATGACTCGTAATGTTGAACAATTCTGTGCATATTCAATTTACGTTACTACATGAAGCTAGTTCATTCCTAAATTATTAATGTCTTTACTATACATTAAGGTGAACATTTTTATATGATAATCAAAGGGTTCAATTCAATAAGAAATTGTATTAACAAAATTAATCTTTGAAGCAGCTAAAATAGTTTTGAAAGTATTTTCCTTAGATTCTGTAAGCAAGAATTCTTGCTGAAGTAGCTTTGAAGAATACTATGAATCAAAACGAAATAGCTTCTTTTGAAACTAATAACTAGCTATGTATATAATGTAACGTATACTAAATATGCTCCGAACTTATGTGGTGTGATGTACACAACGCCGTGAGTGATCTCGTAACATTCGGTGTATTACTGGTAACATTGGGTAACTTCATCTTCTTGGTTACTATGGCGATGTGTGGCTCTTAATCCTAGTATCCTGTGAAGAAAGAGATAGTATTAGTGACGGATTATAAGAAAAGGTTTCGTAGGACTATCGCATGTAATGCTGGACTATGGAATGGTCGTATGTTCGATTCCCAGAAGCCTGGTATCGTCATTATGAAGTACACGCCTACTTAAATTCTATTCTTGGCATCAATAAATACCATTATTTTTTGTAATTTGCGAGCTTTAGTAATGGTTTAATATTTTGATCTTTTCTTAGTAAAGGCTTAGCTTAGTAAAGTGGTAGGTACTAATAATATTCGGCCATAGACAAAACTAAAGAAATCAATAATATTCGTCATGGAGCTACATGGAAGCACATAAAAAATATTTGCATGATACAGATAGATAGATGTACATATGGTTAATAAGTGCATATGTAAGTATTTAAGAGCAGGCCAGGTTAAGAGCACCTTGAACCGACGGGCGTGTATGAGGAATGTGATGAAAGTGAATGAAGCCAGAGAAGTGTGTCAGGATCGTAGCAAATGGAAATCCGTAGTCTCTGCCTACCCCGCTGAGAAACAGGCGTGAATCTATGTATGTATGTAAGTATTTACGTATGTTTGGATATACATACATAAACTGGCGAAATAATAACCCGGCTTTGCGCCGTCTAGTAAAAAGGAATCCTTACCTTATAACTATTTAACTTGAACCGATCAGTTCCAGCCATGAGACAGCGCCTCGCTCTCCCACCCGTGGTGATGGTCCTCATGAATAGGCACGTAGACCTTCTTCTCCACTTCCACATGCTTCACAACTGGCACATGCACATGCTTCACAACTGGCACATGTATTGGCACGTGCTGGATCACTGGCACTTCCTTGATCACTGGCACTTCCTTGACAACTGGCACGTGTACTGGGACGTGGACTTTGGAGACGTGGTGGTGGTGGATGGTGTGTACCTTGTACGGTACGTGGATTGTCACGTGCTTGCTGTAAAGGGGGAGAGGTAGATGGTTAGCATGGTTGGTTATGGTAACAATATACGCTGGCGTGTTGGACCAAATTTCGGTGCGTTTCATGAAAGGAATGTCTTAGTAACAACACAGTTTTCTCGGTAAAAGTCTATAGGAGAGTCTTGACAAGTAAACTGTAGTTGGTAAATTGTAAATGTGATAAACCTCGGTACTAGTTATCAACTTAGTGATGATGTCGTAAGGAACTGTGTTCACAAAATGCTATTGGCTTTTTATATGAGCAGCGTATGTATGTATGTATCTTATGTGGGGGCCAGTCAGTGCAGACCGGCGACACTTCGACCCAGTGGGATCTTTTGTGTCGACACTCTCCCAATAACGACTGCCATTGAAGTTCATGGCAGCCGGGACCGACGGCTTAACGTGCTCTCCGACGCACGGAGCAGGCGATAATTGTCAATCAATACGCACATAATTTCGGAAAGTCATATAACTTCCGAAAGTCAGAGGTGCGCGACGTGGGTTCGAACCCACGAGACCCTCTGCATTGCAGTCTGTTGGTCTCCCCACTGAGCTATCGCTGCTCTTATAGCGTATACTCAGTAAATGTTTGGTCGACAGCTTCAAGCGAGGTCTTATGAAGTAATTCGGAATATATAGCTGGCCAAATGTATAAGCAATACACCGCTGTTTACCCATTAGGTAATATACAGCGCTTCACTTACACTTTTTTATGGCACAGGCCGAACAGCATTCGCATAAACGTCATTCGGATTAAAGGAGACATTCTCATAATAATTTCTTCTCCGTTAATACAACTTGACTATACGAAAGATGCCTCTAGGAAAGCAAACTCATCAAAAAATTCAAAATTAAATGATCTTTCTCTGAAAATCAAGCCTATATTAATGGAAGGTCTAAATAAAATGGTTATCACGATTTAAATATTATATTCAAGTATGCATAGAGTGTTTCAATAAAACAATAGATTAAGCAAAGGCTTAATATAAATCTACAACGATTCAACAAGACACGTGTCGAATAAGATCGCTGTTGCACGTGTAACATAAAATCGCGTTTTTCAACATACAAATTAATTCTAGATGCGACATTTTAACCAATCGCAACGTATCATGCGTACAAATGCGCACTTTCCCTGAGTTAAGTGGATAATTTTATGAAACCTGCCATTTTGGTGACGTAACTGCGGCATGTGTAAGAACAAGAAGGGTGCCACTGTTACGTAAGGTAAGGAATCTAGAATGATGGAACACTGTGATTATGCGGCGTAAATGTCAACGCGAGTGCTGACTGCCAATCAAAAGATTTCGCATTCGATTCTCAGGTATTTATTTAATACTATGGAGTCTAACCATGTGATTTAGCACGCACCTAATACCATACTTGTTGTTTCTGGTTGGTCGTTAATACTTATAAAGACAAACATAGGCAAAAAATGGCAAAATAACCGGACCAAGCTAAGACGTGGCTTTAAATTCTAACCCTAGTCAACTAACTCAACTAAGCTGCTTAAAAATTTTACTATATATGAGTTAGCCATCGCAAGAATTAATGAAGATAGAAAAACATATTTTGATCTTTCAAGACAACTTCGCCCTAGTCTTAATCCACTTACCGCAAGTAATTTTACAAACATCTAAATAGTACTACATCTACAGCACTACAAATTATAAGTCAAAGTTGTGTGCCATGAATTGAACCCGCAATACTAGCATTGTCAGACTTTAAGGACTAGAATACTTAATAATACGCTTCTAGGTTACGTTATCGTAAACACATTTTTTTTATTGCCTTCAGTGGCAGACGAGCAAGTGGTCCACCTGATGGAAAGTGGTAACCGCTGCTCATGGACTTCAGCAATGTCAGGACACAGCAAAGCCGCTGCCTACCGTGAAAGAAGAACTCTCTTTAAACCTCGTTTGAAGACATATCATAGCGCTCGGGAAACACCGAAGCAGGCAGTTAATTCCAGAGCTTGCACGTACGTGGGAGAAATGATCGCTGGAAGCGTACCGTCCTGAATTTGAACGCTTCCAGGTGATATGGATGAATATATATATATGACATAGGGTTGCAAGAACAGTCAGCTGCACTACAACACTATCTATAAGAAAGCTATATTTTTTAAATGCATTTGAAGACATTAATATTGTAACGGGATAGTTGTTGGTAATTGTCTCTTCTAATCGTTTTTCGATTTGTACCACAAAGCCGACATGCTTTTTTCTACATCTGCATTCTAGGTATACATACTAAGACTTCAGTTTATAATTTCTTCGATACAATTCACGTTTCGCCAGTTATTTCTAGGTCCAACTTTATAGGAAGCGTGCCTATTTTCGACTCACGGCCTTATTTCCGGACATACTGCTAATGAGAAATTCCCGGCAAAAATCTAATAATATTTGACATGAGCCGATAATCCAACTCAGGATGTCACGGTCGGGCGCAAACATAGACGTCAACTTCCGTCCGTCTATAATCTATCTACACTAATTGATGGGTTTTGAAAACGGGAGCTCACATGAAAAGTCGGGCGAATGCAGACGGCTCTGCATTCTCTGGCAGCCCTATACCCACATGAACATCCGTAAACACTCGATTATCTCATCGTACACACAAGAATATAACTTTCTTGCATACATTACACATACATACTACACGGTAGATAACTCCGTCACGGCTACAAACCAGATTAATTGTATACTATATTACCCTTGTACCACGATGTGCCGGATGTTTGCAATTTAATTACTCGTCATATTTTGCAACATACATATGTCAGCGGTGATCTCAAAAACGGTTGGTCTAATTTTGATATTATTTGCGTTAATAGATAAGTTGAAGAGATGTTCTTAACTTTGAATGTCTTGTAAGTCTCGTGGCACACACGGTTTATAGCCGAATGTAAGGTTCTGGGTTCTGGATTTGATAATGTTAATGGATTTTCTATTAGGAAATTCTTTGTAGAATAACCGTGAAACTACGTATTTATATTTCTTTTAAAAATGACAACACCCGCACTAGGCATATAACCTGTATCGCGGTGGACTTTACAAACAACGGACACAAAGAAAACTTGGGACAACTATTTGTGGCTCACACAAAATTTTGTCCCGTGTGCGGTTGAACCCACAACACTCGGCGCGGGGGCAATGGCGAGGCGACCACATAAACCACTACGCCATGCGAGCAGTCTTAAAGAGAAATCATTGTAGCTTACACGTGG
Source organism: Catocala fraxini (assembly GCA_930367265.1). Lineage (NCBI taxonomy): Eukaryota > Metazoa > Arthropoda > Insecta > Lepidoptera > Erebidae > Catocala > Catocala fraxini. The sequence continues at coordinate 3,589,615 of OV884024.1, read as the reverse complement.
GACTTTAAAACTGGCAAATTAAATAAACATGACACGATCACGGACATGTTTTGTTGGCACTTTATCGAGACGCATAATTGAAACCGTCTGTCGTACGATTATAATGCAAGAGACGACGCGGCCAACAGCTAGTTATCACAACAAATGTTTTGTATCTTGCCAAGAGGTAAGCAATGTGCTTACAGACATTAATGTGATGGGTCTCTGGCGGACTTTCAATACTTTCTTTTTCATTATATGTTTTTTAGACATATTGAGTTGGAACAGCGGCGGTCAGATACTATAGGTTTTTGATTGTGTCTGGCATTCCAATTGGTTGGTTAAAAGACATCTAGTGGACTTGGAATACATTTTGTGTCGTGGGAAACTTTACAGAATTCAAACAATGGATACAAAGTTTCTCGTCAGTAGTGCTGTCGATATCGATGTTTTTCTCGTGGCTAACGGCTAAAGTGCGCGATAATTAACTATTTAATACGCACATAACTTCGAATACTCAGAGATGCCTTGAGATCGAACTCGAGACCTCTGCGTGGCAGTCAAATGGTCTCCCACTAAGCTACGCTCGTGATAGTTAAGTTTCTAATAAATAATTACTTCATGACAACTAGTGCAGTAAAATAAAGATAATAATTACTGCAAGTAATTAACAATGTAAGTTTATGTAACATAAAATAAACTTACATAATTAACGACGGAATTTATGTTATGTTTATGTAACATTCATACACAAAGTGTGTGTTGTTGTAATAGGAAATTTTCAGTAGAAACATGGAGTCTGGAAATCGCCGTTAGAGGGCAATAAAACCTAAAAACCAGTTATATGTTAATGTAATACGTGTCTTATCTCTTTAGCAAAATACACTCAATATATATGAGCATAAGATTCCTTTTCTCTTATAATTTTTCTAGCTATAATTTCAAGTCCCGCGAATTAGGGGAGAAGCCTATCATCGATTAGTCGCCGTACTAAGAACAGAAAAACCAAAAACACATTGTCAAATCCGGGCACTGAACCCGAAACCTCGAGCATAAAACTTCCACTCGCTACCACTGCGCCACTGGTAGTTGAACTGTCTTTGTAACAGTAATAGAGGTGACCTTGCATATATAAGAATTATTACATTTTCTATTACGCGATGATTTCTAAACATATGTTGTAATACATTAATGTAACTGGAAAAGTAATATGTCCGTTCAAAATTCAAGGTTAGGTATTACTATCTAAATGGTTATGTCGGTATTTTTATAGCTTGCGTGATTTTACATAATTTGCGAATCCAATTTTAACTGCCTCAGTAGCGCAGCTGTTACTTTGACTGCTTTACATGAGATCTCAAGGGTTTAAATCCTGGTCCATCTAAGTGATTTAAAAATTTCTCTGACGGAATTTTAAGGAGTCTGGAATTGTTTGCGGTATGCGGTAATAGGGTCACAATTAATGTGTAGTATCTCCGAAAGTATAGGCAGGAGGGTATTATACCCAGACTGAATGGACGAGAAAAGACTGACTAAGAAAGTTTATAAGGCTAGTGTGAACGGACAACAGGCGAACATTTCTCGATCAGATCGGAGACGTTCTGGAGAAAGGGCAGGATAAGAACACTTTAAACAAGCGAGCGTGTATAAGGAATGTGATGAAAGTGAATGAAGACAGATAAGTGTGTCAGGATCGTAGCAAATGAAAATCCGTAGTCTCTGCCTACCCCTCTGGGCAACAGGCGTGAATCTATGTATGTATATACACCCAGATTGCAGAAGCTGTCCTTTAGGTCCAATTAAAGTAACATAAATTACAGGACCCTATTGTTCATGGAAGACAATTTCAGAGCAGTCACTGAGAATTGTTTAAGGTTTCGAACCCAAGACTTCACGATTAGCATTAAACATAAGCATGCCAAAATCTTCTAAAATCAATGTTGTAATTAGAATGAGTAATCAAACCGCACTTCGTGTATGACAAGTGACTACTTAATCTACTGCGCCACTACACACAATAGAGATTGCAAGCTTACATTCGGCTTTCTGATTATACGCTCTGTGTAAACGGTAAAACCAGTTTAACAAGATAACTACAACAGTGATTGTAAACTTTTACTGCAAATGTCGGAGCGATTTACACGAAGCGCCTATTTCCGAAGTGTGCTATAGAACTGATACAAACAACTTAATGGTGTTGATAGACTTGAGCATGTAATAGAAAATCGAGCCTTCGCCGTTTTTATATTGTCCAACTAAGCATCGCTACGAACATTTTCACGATCATTCCAGCGAACGATGTATTTTGTCGACCTCGATGGCGTAGTGGTTAGTGTAACCGACTGCCACGCCTTAAGCAGGGTTCGATTCCTGCATAAATCAGATATTTGTGTACATGAATATGGATGTTTGTATTGGTTTGGGTGGTTCTATGTATGTGTATGTAATTACAAAAAAAAGGGTATAAGTATGTTTATCCATTGTCTAGTACCCATAGTACAAGCTCTGCTTAGTTTGGGCTAGATGGTGTTGTATGTATGTGGTAGAATATTATTATATTATTATTATTTGTTCTTTCGCTATAATGTTCGCCGAAACGCTACCGTTTATTTTTCTGTAATGTAACCATTCTCTAGAATGCTTATTACAAGCGAATACTCTAGTCATTCGCGATCGCGGTCTTAAGGCGAATCAATCGCGGAAGTAAACCGTGTTCTCACGGCAGAAATCACATCGAATGTTAGCTATTCTGTAAAGTTCTCACCTCGAAATCAATTGTCACTTCGCAAGTAAACACAGTAATTATATATTATTACTATTGTAAAGCTCTAATCTTAACTGTGCCCTGAGATTTTAGAGTTTTGAAAAGCGGATGTTTTCTTCTTTCATTTTAAAAATAACTACCAGTCAGCATTATTTATGACTTACAAACAGAAGCGATGGATTAGCGCGATTTCATTAAAATTGATGCAGTAATTTAGCTGTGTTAACGGAACAAACGGACATAATCACTTTTGCATTCATAGTATCAGAATTTATGTGTATGTAGCCTGACCTTTCTTCAAAGACATTTTGCAAGAAAACCAGGTTAAGAGTACCCGAAACTGACGAGCAGCATGCAAGAAGAATATAAAGAAAGTGAATGAAGCAAGAGACGTTATACACCAGAATAGCAACAAGAGAAAATCTCTAGTCTCTGCCTACCCCTCAGGAAATAGCAATGAGTCTAAGTATGTATGTTATAATACTAGAATGGATGATAGTATATTAATTTCGGTGCCTTACATTTAACCAACTTTGATATACTTCCATATTTTAAATCCTAAATTCAAATTCCATATACCTACGTAATATCATTTAATTACATCTATCTCAATATATATAGCTACTATGCCTGCTATAATATCGAACGTGGAAGGTTCAAGTCTTCAATGGTTACGCAACGGAGAATGGCGACCGATCGCAGTTACGCACACACGATACAAAAACAATACAGCTGGTTTAAAAAAAATACGTCCTACACATAAGTTTTGACGTAACACATTGAGTTTAAAAACTGTTTATTTTTATGAATATACTTTCATTGTATGAGAGGTATAAAGGTTTTTATACAATTGTCTACACTCCTTTTCTATTAGCAAACTAACCTGCAATTATGTGGCTGTGTTGAACAAAAGAATGAACAAAGTAAATAAATATAATATATTATAATGGTCTTTTGGTTGTTTAATAGTATTTTGCCAGATTGGTAGTTGAAGCTTACTACATACTTCCTATACTTACTTAATTATTTTATGTTAAACACTATACATTATAAAATATTATGAAATAAGATTTATAAGAAGAATACAGAATCAACGTTTTGAATTTGCAAAGTAACCTGCACTTATGCGATCGCTCTCAACAAGTAACATTTCAAATAAATTTATTATAATAATATCTCGCGTGTCTATGCGTGTGTGAATTTCTTTTTTAAATAAACACTTCGTGTTTATATAATGCGTTCGAATTACAAATGACCGAGAGCGTTCTTTTTTAAATCATGTTAAATAATAGTGTATTATTTAAACATTACATTTTGTATTACACGTTTGGATATACATAATACATTTATTTAACGAAAACCGCAACTTTTAGAACAATAAAAGTAATGCTTTTTAATATCACTGCTTCTTTCGTCGCTTCGCTTTGGTTGCGGCCCGTCGCGAGATGTCACGTTCGATTACGAATCAGACTATTTTTGAGTTATGGATGGTTAAAATGTTATATTGCGTATAGACAACCGAAAGGGTCACCCACGATTAGACCATGTTTAAGCCAAGCAAGAAGCAGTCTTCGTGCATTTACGAAATCATACAAGTGATTTCTTGTAGTGTATGAACAGCACTAACAGCTTCCGCCCTATTAGTCAGCCAGCCGTGAACATATGCGGTTCTGACCTAAATGTGTAATGACAATATGACATCATAAGTATAACTGATATTGTGCACAGTGGCGGAACGAAACTGAAACCTTCTATATGTGAAATTGCGGTTCGATTCTTGGCGACAATTTCCGCGTAGAAATAATGGGTTGCTAACGACTTTATATACATACACTACTTGTGCCGCGCGGTTTCACTCCTGTTATTTTATACTCTTTTGATATATAAGCTTCCTTAATAAATAGGTCTGAATGGCAAAACATTCTTGTTTTAATATAGCTGTAGTGGCAATGATTTCTGCATTTGTATCTTTAGTGTTATCACAATATATTTGAAAGTTAAAGTGTTTGTATACTTTTTGTGACTAATGTCATGAACTACTAGCCCGAAATAAAATGTCAGTATCCTCGTAATGTAAACAAGTTTAACTACTTAAATAGACCATATAGGTTATATACCGGAGAGGACTATACAAAATTTGACGGTACGAATGGCATAATGGTTTTTAATGATTGAGTCGCCACTGCCACTGCGCCGAGTACTGTGAATTCGATTCCCGCACGGGACAAAATATTGTGGGCTCCACAAATAATTGTTCCAAGTCTAGGCGTTCATAGAGTCCGTTGTTTGAATTTTGGTTTCGTGCAAGAGTTGATTGTTTTAATCCTATCTAATATTCTAAATGCGATTGTAAGTTTGTTTGTTACGCTTTCACCTCTTAACTACTCGACCGGTCATTATAAAATTTCGCATGTACCGTTACTAGTATAAGCTAACCTACGATTACACGAGTAAAGCCGCGGGTAAAATCTAGTGTCATTAATATACAACAAACGTCGTCAATATCGGCTTACACTATTAAATATAACGGTATTCTGCGCTTACGCAACAAGGAACATTTGTACGACCGGCCGACTCGTCGATCATAGATAAATTGTCTATAGAACGTGCCGCATTACGTCATCAGTACGAAGGAAGTGTCGATAATTGCCTGGATCATCGCACCTGGTGTTTTCCAAATAATAAATAATTTATAAAGACTGTCTAAGACGTGACATTACTTATTTACCTTTGGTTTAGCTACTACCGGTCGTATTTATTGATTATAGCATATACTAGTGACCCGCCCCGGCTTCGCACGGGTAGTACACAACCTTAAAAAATTATACACTTAAATCGTTCTCATAAATCACTCTGTCTATTGGTAAAAACCGCATGGAAAACGGCTCAGTAATTTTTGAGTTTAACGCGACCAGACACAGCCAGACTTTGTTTTATAATATTATGTACTGATAAAATACTACTTTAAGCATCTTAGTATCAAAATGTCTTTGTATGTATGTATATATCTATGAAACATATATGCCTATCGTATAGAATAACATGGATAGTCATTATAAACATGTTATTTTTACAAAACATTTTAATATGATTTATAAATCTTCTTCTCTCTTAGCCTTTATTATACCCAAGTCACGTGGGGTCGACTTTTCTAGTCTAACCGCATTTGACTGAATATCAGTTTTTACACGAAGCGACTGCCACCTGACCTCCGCAACCCGAAGGCTAACGATACCCTAAGGCTAGACCAGTGTCAGGATATTAGAGGGTACTGACTATTCCAATAACGACTACCATAGATGTTCATGGCAGCCGGGACCAACGGCTTAACGTGCTCTCCGAGGCACAGAGCAGGCGATAATTGTCAATCTATACGCACATAATTTCGAAAAGTCATATAACTTCCGAAAGTCAGAGGTGCGCGACCTGGGTTCGAACCCAAGACCCTCTGCATTGCAGTCTGTTGGTCTCCCCAATGAGCTATCGCTGCTACTGCTAATATGATTTATAAATATCAGCCCTATATTAAACTGTCCCACTGTAAGGCACGGGCTGTTTCTCTGCGAGACATAGTCCACTACGATGGCTCAGCGCGAATTGGCAGACTACACATATCTTTGAGAACATTTTGTAGAATTCTGAGACATATAGCTTTCCTCACGAAGTTTTCTGTTAAAGAAAGCGACGATGAACTATTTAATACCCCTATAACTTCAGCAAGTTAGAAGTGCGCGCCTTGGGATCATACTAAAGATCTCTGCGTGGCAGTCTACCACATTATGCTATCGTTGCTCAAATGAGTTGCTTAATAAAACATATAGACAAACAAACAAACATAATTTATGTAGATGGGGAATGTCTCTGTCAGTCCCAAACTCACTGCGACTGTGGTGCACCCAGTCAAACAATGATGCACTTACTGACCTGTCCAGCATGTCCTACGTCCTGCACAGGAACTGACCTCAACATCGCTACTGCTGCCGCCATAGCGGTCGCCATTTTCTGAGCCAAGACTATTTGACCACAAGAGCGTTGACTCGAAGAGAAGAAGAAGGATAAAAGATATTTTATTGATTGTGATTATGAGTCCAGTATGCGAACGGTTCTTGTTGTTATGAATGCTGTGGGTCCCTTGTGTTTGTTATTTCAATTATTGCACCATTGACTGCGGATGGAGTGGCCAGAGAGGATGCTGAGAATTGTTGCAAAACTTGTAAAGGCTGTGTATTGGTACTGAGGAAAAGAAAAGAGCTAGTTGATTGCACTTCGGAAGGCACGAATTGCAAGAAATATTCTATAGTATCCCGGGATGTGGTTTAAGTGGTCAACTCGCCACTGCCTCTGTGCCGTGTGTTGTGGGTTCGAATCCTACACAAGACAAAACTTTGTGAGATCTACATATGGTTGTTTCGAGTCTGGGTGTCCTTTATGTTCCTTGTTTGTAAAGTTCTCCGCGACACAGGAATTATCCCTAGTGCGGTTAGTCTTTTAAAAATCATAATGTAACCCCTCGCGAAAGAAGGATTATCTGTAGTGTTAACGATGTGTTAGTTTAACGAGGCAATTAGCAGGAATCGAGACACAATGAAGTATTGCGTTTGTCACGGGTTCGAGCGTTGGCCAAGAGCTTATGAATGCAAATCATACATAGATTAAAATATTCATATTTAGATATTGGACCTATCATTGACTACCGTTTTGTAAGTTTTAGTTGTTACCTATTTTGATAGTGACCAACTCTGTATCTTATTAATTTTTAATAGCACTTCATTATATTCTTGTTTAGAATCACAGACAATGACGTTATAAGTTAAAATTGATGCTGTAATTTAAAGCAATACATAGAATATATTTGATAAATTATAATTTTATAATGAACTAGTAGTTTTCCCGCGGTTTCACCCGCGTAAGTCCCGTTCCCGTGTGAATATCGGGTTTCACCCCTTTCACCCCCTTCGGGGTGGAATTTCCAAAGATCCTCTCTTAGTGCTCCCCTACACTCTCCAAGGAACATACATGTCAAATTTCAACTTCTTGCGTTCAGTAGTTTCGGCTGTGCGTTGTCTGTCAGTCACTCAGTAACGGAAGAGTTTTATATATATAGATTAGTTTTATGTATAATACATGTGCCACAAACGTTTGGACTTTAGCTTCTTGATAGATATAGAAGCCGTCGTGCTTGTAACCACACATTAATACTGTTCAACTCGAGAATTGTACCTAAGACGCTACGAGCATTTGAGATACGCACATATGCTCTTACGCAACCAGACCGCGGCAGTCTAATGTCAGTGTTATTATATAATTGTACACACTTGTGATCAAGATAACCGCGTTGCTAAAAATGATATTTCCATATCTCCCTAATACATACAATTAAGATGTAATGTACGATCGTTAACCACAATCTTCAAAACCGCTGAGCCGATGTTGAAAGAGCTTTCACCGTTTGAAAATTTCTCTCTCCGTAACATCAATTGTGTTTACTCTATATGATGATGTCAATTTCGTGAGCCAAACAAAATTGAAATTTCGAGCGTATTTTCTTTTTGTACAATTAAAATTATATTAGCTGACCCGCGCAACTTCAACTGAATTGACCCCGTTTTTGCAACATTTTTCATTGATGCGCCGCTTCTATTGGTTGTAGCAAGATGTTATATAGCTTATAGCCTTCCTTAAATGGGCTATCCGACAATAATTTTTTAAATCGAAACAGTAGTTCCTGAGATTAGCGCGTTCAACCAAACAAACAAACTCTTCGGCTTTATAATATTAGTATAGATAGAACTATTCTTGACATTTTGACTTTTACCTTGGCGTAGACACTAATGTATTATATATAAGTACTTAATTAAACTTTAACGCGAACATTTTAGTTAAAGTAAAACAATGGCAGGTATAATTGTTGGTTTTAACCAACATAAGACTTGCAATATCAAACGCAATAAATATTTTATAATGTGAACTAGTTAGTGATCATAATTATTACGGATAATAATCACAGTATGGTGTAACGTACTATTGCGAGTGATCTCGAAAATTACTGGTCCACTTGTGATGCGGTTTTAAGCGTCGTGTTGTGCAAGATGTTTTGCGAGCGATAGATTAATCTTGAGTAATATTGATAGCCAGACATGTTATTTTATATATTAAATCGAAATGTTCTTAGTTTTAATCTCATGAGTCATAATCGGCCATGTTAAATGACCGATGATATGACTATTTATAGCCTGTGCCACTATTGAGCACGGGCTTCCTTGCTATGAAAAAAAAATAGAGCGAAATATCTGATCAAAACTTATGATTCAAATGTCACATGATTTTACAGTTCTTTTTGTCCGTAATTTTTTTTATAAGTAATTTTCTACTTTTTGTAGAATATCTTTTTAATTAGTCCACATATCGCAAAAATCTATTGGCGTTTACATTATTTTATCTTTGAACCATCGATAATTACATGCTTTAAATTAAAAACACAAGCATTATTATTTATTGCTCTGCTATTATCCATCGCTTATTTCGCAACAGTAATTTATTAGAACAATATTTTAAAGTTCTTGCAAATCTTATTTTTTTTATTAAATTATCTATGAAACACAAATGATTAACTTACATAAATATCGTCATGGCCTTGACTATTCCAACAATGTAATATAAAAAACGAATAACTGTTACGAATAATGATCTTCAACTATTTTTATAGCATTCGAAATATGAATGAATACCATTTTTAAAAAACGATCACCGCGATCCATTTTATTTCTTTGACGTTGAACTTGGATCGTTACGTTGTCTATTCTTTTTTATTTGAACATTAGAGTACACAACGGTTCCTTTTGCTTTTATTAGATGCCAGTGATAGTGAATTCATACAAACAAAAAAGTGGAACGGTATGAATGATTTGCAGAGAAAAATAAATAGTAGATAATGTTAGAGAACTAGATGGTAATTGTCTATGATAGTTCGCTTCCTAGAAATTTAAGTAGCACTTTTGCAAATGATAGTAACAGTTAGTTGGAACACTAATTATAGGATTTGTTTTTCTTTTTTAAATCTTTATAAAAACTTTAAAGTAAACTTACTGATGGCCACCGGGGGTTGGGGCGGCAACGACGACGGCGACCAGGAGGGAGATAAGCTGTAGAACAGGAATAATATTAATAATTGAAAAACGATAGGAATATAAAACAAATCTTTAACCAAAATTTTACTTTATAAACTATATAGGTTATATGTCAACGTTGGTGTCGAACACCTGTGCTTATCCCTACGAGGATATAGGAACAGGTGTAATGATATATGATTTACAAACTCCAACATAAAAAAATCAAAGTATTTCAATAATAAGAACGCACTTCAGAAAAAAGTTTTGACAGTTAATTTCGCGCCAAAAATATATGTTGTATATTATTTAAAAGATTAAAAATGTTTTGATTTATTACACTCACAGCGAGTTTCGCGTACATCTTGCTTGGTTAGCTGGACTGATTCCGTGTTACACTTAGCCTGTTGTGACTGGCTTACTTTCTACTCCTCTGAACGCACCACAACCTTATATACTCGTTCGTTTGCGGGTCCAAGAATTGCATAATCTAGCCCCTTGATCCATCCCTACTAGCCCGATTTACCCGACAAATTTAGAAAGGTAGCACACCTCTTCATTTTGAATATGTAGAAAGGCGGCTTTTATATTTGGTGGGGTTAACACAGGTGGTGGTAAAGCGAGCGACTGTTTTACTTGTTTTATTTAGTGTCTATGTTTTTTGATGTGACAAAAGTGGTCTGTGTTGTGCCCATAGAGAAACTTTTAAGTATTTTCTTAAGATACGTCGTATTGTTAATTGTTTAAAAGTAGAAAACATGTATTAAACTAATTAATTTAAGTTATTTGAGTAAGTTTATTATGTATGTTAAAGTTTATGAGTAGTAAGTACATTAAACGGTAAGGCTAGCGTCTATAAACTTTATTGGAATACGATGCCATCCTGCTTTTAAAGCGGTTTTGTAATTTTCTGTGTATCTAGCTAATATCAAAGGTTCTTCAGTTACCGTAAATGTTAAAGGTGCTATGAATGAAAGTTTATTGTGACTCGTACTATCGATAATAATCTTCGTTATTGTAGGAGTATGTAATAAAGAAATTATTGAGATATATATTTTGATTGATGTTTCAATATAAATGTAGTTCTAACAGTTAAATATACATTTAATATACTAATATATGTAATGGTGCTTTACGTAGTAATTTGATGTGCAATGCGAATTATATTACTGTGCCATAAGCGAATGCTTGTCTATTTTTATTTCGGCATCCTTTACGATTCGTTATTTGAAAAAAAACGATTGTTGTCTATGAATATATAAATAACTAATATCATAAAGAGGAAAGATTTGATTTTTTGTTTGTTTGTTTGTTTGTTTGTAAGGGTTTAACTCAAAAACGAATGAACTGATTAAAAAAATGTTTTACCGTTAGAAAGCTATATTATCACCGTAACATTGGCTATATATTATTAAAAAAACAAGTCCTGTAATATTTTTTTTTTATTAGGTCAATCATTGGTTTTACATTAATACATGCACATATAACAATATTTTATGAAAAGGGTATAAATGCTCAACATTTCAGGTGTCACAACATGCATAATGACTTAGTGAGATAACACTGATATTACAGTAACTTTAAGTTATACAAAATGCAAAAATAGTTAAAAGCATTTGCAAGTATTGAATTTAGTAGATTTAGTATTATCATTGTATAATTAAAAGTAAGGTAAAAAAGAAAATGTTTTAAAAGTAAAGTAATTGCAGACACAGTATATGTGATAACAATTCAAAAACAAAGTAGGTATATAACATAAGTTTATTGTTCCCTTAACAAACTTAAAACAACTTTTTTAAATGCTGGCAATTTGTGGACAAACGCGTCCACCTCTCCACAAATAACGTTGTATGCTTTCGATAATCAGGATATGGTTGAAAATCGTCATAGGTTGGTTCTAGCATAAGGCTGATGTAAAAGGCCTGCATTGACAATCGCACGCCTAAGTACATGACGAGGAACACGTAACTTGAATGAGCTTAAGAGCGATGGGCAGTCAATTTCAATGTTGTGTCATGTTATCTAACATTAACCTTTATAACCTACTTTTAAGTGACCAAAGCCGCGAGCCAAAGCTGAATAATGTAATAATAAGCCGCATTAAATATATTGTGATATGTTTAATACTAGAAAGAAAGAAAGAAAGAATGGACGAGGAAAGACTGACTTAGAAAGTTTATAAGGCTAGTGTGAATGGAACAGTCGCAAGAGGAAGACCTAGGCGAACGTTTCTCGATCAGATCGGAGGCGATCTGGACAAAGGCCAGGTTAAGAGCACCTTGAACCGACGGGCGTGTATGAGGAATGTGATGAAAGTGAATGAAGCCAGAGAAGTGTGTCAGGATCGTAGCAAATGGCAATCCGTAGTCTCTGCCTACCCCTCTGAGAAACAGGCGTGAATCTATGTATGTATGTATTAACACTAGGGATAATGTCTGGATCGGACATTGAGTTATTAAGTACTGCATACAAGAGAAGACATCTAAAGTATTTTTTGTAGCAAGAGTTAGAATACATGCTCTCTAAGGCTCGATCCCTATTTTAGCTACGGCCAGTTAAATTTTGACATACCTATTATTCATAAATAGTTAGTATCTAGTCGATGGTGTACTGGTTAGTGTAATCGACTGCTACGCCTGAGGTCGCGGGTTCGATTCCCGCACAAGTCAAACATTTGTGTGCATGAACATGGATGTTTGTCCTAGTCTGGGTGTTTCTATGTATAATATGTATGTACTTACAAAAAAAAGAGTATATATGAACGTCTATCCATTCTCTAGTACCCATAGTACAAGTTCTGCTCATGTGAAAGGATATTATTATTATTATTATCTTTATTTAAATATTATCAATATTATTATTATTATAAAATATGTGTCCAAATTTAACTGGTTTCTTTATATAGGACCCGGATCTAACTCACTAAGTCCTGATTGCTATATTCAAGAACGAATCGTTTTAGTTACGGACAGTTCAATGTTGACATATATTTGTTACATTAAACGACTTATTTCTTGAATATAGAAAATGGGTACTAAGGCCTGGATCCTTAGCCGATTGTACCTATCACTAAGGCCCGGGCAGAGCAGCGATAGCTCAGTGGGGAGACCAACAGACTGCAATGCAGAAGGTCTCGGGTTCGAATCCACGTCGCGCAAATCTGACTTTCAGAAGTTACATGACTTCAAAATTATGTGCGTATTGATTGACAATTATCGCCTGATCCGTGCCTCGGAGAGCACGTTAAGCCGTCGGTCCCGGCTGCCATGAACATCTATGGCAGTCGTTTTTGGGAGAGTGTCGACACAAAAGGGCTTATTTCCCATTTTTACATACATTAATTACCTGAAGCTCCAAAGATTTTTATATGACAATAATAAATCAAGCCACACTTACCAATTTCATTCCCTACAGCTCCAAAACGTTCTCTAGGTACTTTGAGATTTTATTTTTAATAAAATACTAATATTATTTTATTACATGTTTTAATTCTGCTAACCATACAATTTGTTTCGGAGCTGTCGGGAACACACTAGTAAGTAGGTCTTTATTTAATTACTTGTAATATAATTTGGAGCTCTGAGGAATAAATGTATGGAGATCAGAAGTTTTAAAGAAATAAATTTGCATAAGGTTTTGGAGCCCTTAGGAACGATTTTATAAAATAATAATAATATTTTATTTTAGTCTTGGAGCGCTTGGGAGCAAAATAGCGGAGCGGGCGGGAGTAAGCCCATAAAAGATCCCACTGAGTTGAAGTGTCGCCGATCTGCACTGATTGGCCCTCAGATAAGATAAGATAAGGCCCGGCTACTGAGCCGATTATAACGACACATTTTAGTGCAACATTTTAATATATCATTGCAAGTTTCCGCTCCTGCTTAATTAATATTGCACTCAAATGTGTCGTACTATTAATCACCTAGCTCAGAGCATACTCTTTGACCAGTACTACAAAAAAAATTACGTAAGGTGTCACCAATAGGGATCCGATGGATTTGGAAGAAGGTTTACTTATATTTATTACAATACTAGATCTTGCCCGCGCCTTTGCTTGCGTATATGTATGCTAGGTAAGGTTAGCTTTGTAACGGTGTTTTTTTCTGGATGAAATGTACCCTATGCCCTTTTATACACACCTGACTACGTGTATATAAAATTTGATGATTGAGTAGTTGGCGTGAAAGCGTGACAAACAAACTCACATTCACATTTATAATACCTATTAGTTAGGGTAGTTGGGATGTCTTGCGCGGGCATCAAATCGACCACAGTCAGAATTTTAACCGATGTATCATTATTTCTGTTAGTCATGCTAACTGCCTTTATCATAGCATCATGGCTATATATTTTGGACGAACCAGCCTGTTGCGTGGCATTAGTTTACGTGGGATCGTGTGGTCCTGGGTTCGAATCCACCACGCAGTGTTACTATGTTTTCCTGTTAAAAGTTATTTTTCTATCAAGCACAGACTCTGTAACAGCGTCGTAACGGTAGTGAATGCAACAGCTGCACATTAAGTCTCACTTTCGATTCTCGGTTCAGACAACAATATGTCTGTCAAGAAATTAACAGTGGCAGCCCGAGGTTTAGCACTGTGCCCGGTGGGTAATAATAGGCTTGCCCACTGATAAGAGGGACCTGAACTATGGTTCAGGTACCTCCAAGGTATGCCTTATGAATGTTATATAGTTACTAATTCTGCCATATAAATTATGTCTAGGATATTGTTTATACAAAAATACTATTTAGCAAAAAATTAAGAATAATTCTGGACAGAGACATCTTAATAACCTAGCGGTATGAAATATTATACTTTACGACCTATTCTCATACCTCCAAATATACATAAAATTTCATAATAATCGGTCGTGCCGTTTCGGAGGCATGCGACCACAAACACCGTGACACGAGATTTTCATATATATGTTTAAATGACTAGATAGATAATAATAATAATAACATCTTTATTGTCTCAGATAATACAAACATGTTACCCATTACAATTTTGATTCAGGCAGAATATTGTTGTTGTATTTCACTAAAGTGTACTGATACTACTGCCCCAAACCAGGCCTGTTGTATAGTGCCTGTATTTTGCAGGTAATACATAGGTATAGGTAGAGACTCTATGTAGAAAAAGTCAAAAATTTCAAAAATTCTACTTAAATTTATTTAGGTTAGGTTACAAGGTAACACTTATGAATGTCAAAGTTACACTAATTTTTCTGCGAATTTACATTTACTGTCACGTTCAGCAAAGCAAGGGTGTAGGGCTCATGAGAAGAACGGGCTAGAAACTAATGGTCACTCTTTTTAATCGCCAAGTTTTTGTTTACAAATCATAAGTGCTGTAAGGTGCTGCAACCATTTCTCCATGAACTATACTACTATTTTCGACGATTTAAACACAGTGAGAAAGGTATTGCCTCGATGGCTCAGCAATAGTGAAAGCGGTAGTAAAAACTGCTATGCGCAAGCTATTAGGTTTGATTCCAGGACAAAGTGATTTTGGAATTTTCGCTGAGAAATTCTTAGTAGAAATACGGAATCTGTAACTGGGCCACATAGACGGCAATAAGCTCGCCTTCTATTACGTAGGACCTAGATCTATGGCTGCCAAAATGTGAGTGCCACACACCTCTGCTTACCACTTCGAGGATTTAGGCGTAAGCTATGTTGGCCGCCATTGAAATACTATCACTGTGTAGTTCTAAGTTTTGTACGAATTAAGAACATCGAACCGAAAGAAACCTCGAGTTGTTCGGTAAGTTATTTCTAGGGTCCTTATGAAGGAAATGTGGCAGAGTCGCCATGTAATATGATGATAGTGGAGAAGCTTCGGGAAGATTATATGGAAGTTATACTGCCGAAATCTCCATACTAAAAGTACCGAAAATAATTAATAACATGATACAAATATATTGGGGCTCAATTACGTCAGCATATTAATGTTAAAGATAGACGTAACATGTTGTAGTATCATAATGAATTAAGGCAATTAGGACCAGTTATCTTTGTCCTTTGCACGGGCAGTAGATAGAAACACCAATGATTAAATTATGTTCATGTACTTTGAAATAACTACACTGGAACATTGAGACAACTACCATCTTAGACTCCCCGTGACCATGGCTGCTGAAAAGCAACCGAAACGTCGGGGAAAGATTAAACTAAAATATAAATAGATTTAATAATTTAATAAGCTTAAAAAATAGTAAAGTTTAATAGTACCTAGTAGTAGTGTAACAGTTTCTAAATTATGTAATAAAGTGTCAAATAAAGTATTATCTTTATAGTATTTTAATTTCAAAGATCTCCTCCATGGCGCAGTGGTAGTGAATGCGACTGCTAAGCATGAGGTCTCGGGTTCGAATCCCGGGTTGGGCCAACAAAAGTAATTGGGCTTTTCTGCCATGAGCTCTCAGTAGCAGCCCGGAGTTAAGAAGTTGGCAGTGTCACACATCTCCGTGTCTTAGAAAGTACGCAAAGCCGGTTGGTGCTGCGCTTGATCGCTTGCCGACCGTGTCAGATTGCCGTCCCATCGAATTCTGAGAATTAGGTAACAGAGAGTGCACTTGTATTAGCGCACACACTTACGCACTAAAATAGTTCCTGCGCAGTTAGCCAGTCTAAGTTAAGATTAGTCGCCGGGAGCGAAAAGCAGTCTGTAGCAAAAATTTTGTACCCCTATTTACGAAAATTGCGCGGGCGGAGGAGTATGAAATTTGGCACAGTTAAAGTTTATATGGAGAAGGAGGGGTGAATCCTAATATTTATATAAAATATGCATTTGAAATACATAAAATTAATGAAAAACCACTACACGCACACAACCATGCATTTGACACACGCAGTCGAAGCGCGTAACTATGGTTACATATTATATCAATATATAATGACATATAATATCAGTATGGCCGCCAGATATATTACATAGAGACTCTTGAGATCCAATCTGCAGGGCAGCGCTATTAAAAGTAGGTAGTTTGTTAGACGCCATCCATGCTCTTATAAATGCGAAAGTAGTTCTATTTGATTCTACCTTTTCTCGATTAAACGGCTGAACGGATCTTTTTGAGAGCATATATGGAGTAGTGGTTAAGTGGACGTCTCTACCCTGCCGCTACGCTTATACCCAGCGAAATGATAGTAGAATTCAGGTCAGAAAAAATAAGAATATATTCAAACAAGTGAGTCGAGTCGAGTGTTATAAGTTCGATCCCTACACGGGACATAACTTTGTGTGATCTACAATTAGTCAACGTATATTTGTGTCCGTTGTTTGAATGTTTGTAAAGGCCCCCCCGACACAGGAGTTATTCCTAATGCGGGGGTTTATAAACAATAGAAGAATAATAAATACCCTTTTATACAACTGTGAAGGCAACTATCGTGAGGAAACCTGCATGTCAGACATTTCTCAAAGATATGTGAAGTCTGTCAAGTTGCACGGGGCCAGCGTGGTTGACTACAGCTTAACCCTTCACATACTACGAAGAGCCCGTGCCCAATAGTGGGATGGTTTATAAATACAGCTGATATTCTTATTATCATACCTTTTATCTCGTATTCAACCGGGCAAAACCGCGGTTTATACCTAGTGGTTGCATAAGACCGTTATGTAACTCCAGTGCGCCAGTTTGCACGACCCGGAATTCGAACCACACTATCGACAATAGCTCTTAAAGCAAGGCGCATGACACCAGAGTACTAAAGTACCCTTGTAAATAATGTATAATTTTTATAACAAAATCTGGATCAACGAATCTTTATTACTTTCTTATACATACATTGCCTCCGTGGCGCAGCGATAGTGAATGCGACTACTGTGCATGAGGTCTCAGATTCGAATCCCGAGTAGGGCCGACAAAAAGATATTGGATTTTCTGTTAAGAAATATCAATAACAGCCCGGAGTTAGGAAGTCGGCGCTGCTGGACACCCCCGTGCTTCAGCACGTAAAGCCGTTGGTCCTGCGCCTGATCTCTCTCCGGTCGTGTCGGATTACCGTCCCATCTGATCATGAGAGTTAGGAAACAGAGAGTGCACTTATGTTTGCGCACACGCTTGTGCACTATAATATCTCCTGCGCAGATGGGCAGTCTCCGTTAAGATTGGCCGCCGTGACCGAAATCGGTCTGGAGGACATTATTATTATTATCATTATTATTAATTTTGTAAGGCACTAGAAAAACCTAGCCACGCTTGGCTGTGGCTCAGTCTAATATCTTTAATTCCCGTTACCGTGGGTACTTTGAAAGGTATATAAAAACATTTTTATATACAAACTCTATGGATGATTTCAAGACAATCCATCTACTACTATTTGAATCATGCGGACACAAACATACGAAAGCTAATCTTTAAAATAAAAATGGACGAATTGTAACGCGTCATTTCGACAGCCTTGTGGATACCGTGGTATTGCAGTACGCCTATGTCGAGGTTCTACGTATGAATACCAGTTCGCGCTGTGTGTTTTTGGATTATCAGTTAAGAAATTTGTATAGAAAGTTGTAGAGAGCAGCGATAGCTCAGTGGGGAGACCAACAGACTGCAATGCAGAAGGTCTCGGGTTCAAACCCACGTCGCGCACGTCTGACTTTCGGAAGTTATATGACTTTTCGAAATTATGTGCGTATTGATTGATAATTATCGCCTGCTCCGTGCCTCGGAGAGCACGTTAAGCCGTCGGTCCCGGCTGCCATGAACATCTATGGCAGTCGTTATTGGGAAAGTCAGTACCCTCTAATATCCTGACACTGGTCTAGCCTTAGGGTATCGTTAGCCTTCGGGTTGCGGAAGGAACCGAAGGAAGTAAAGAAGGAAGAAGTTGAGAAATTTGTATGTATTTATTTATTTATTCTTATGTCTATGCTAAGTTGTAACTATGTTAATAAAAACTTACACTATTAAAAAAAAAAAAAGATACATTTTTTAAACAAAGACAACTTTATATCAACTTAGGAACTATAGAATTACTTTTTACTTATTATGAAGCGGTAAGACGACCTACAGACTAATTTAGCAAGCAAATACATATTTAATAGCTCGCGTAGAATACAACTGCCATTGTATTTATTAGGTTAGAGCGAAATGGCAATCTTCTCCCTTAGCCTTTATTATTCCCAAGTCACTTGGGGTCGGCTTTTCTAGTCTAACCGGATTTGACTGGATATCAGTTTTTACACGGAGCGGCTGCCACCTAACCTCCGCAACCCAAAGGCTAACAATACCCTAAGGCTAGACCAGTGTCAGGATATTAGAGGGTACTGACTTTCCCAATAACGACTGCCATAGATGTTCATGGCAGCCGGGACCGACGGCTTAACGTGCTCTCCGAGGCACGGAGCAGGCGATAATTGTCAATCAATACGCACATAATTTCAAAAAGTCATATAACTTCCGAAAGTCAGAGGTGCGCGACGTGGGTTGAAACCCGAGACCCTCTGCATTTCAGTCTGTTGGTCTTCCCACTGAGCTATCGAAATGGCAATACAATAGCTTAATAGTTTTTAATTCACATTGTAATCTACTGTGAAGTTAAAATCATTTATTAATGTA
Source organism: Catocala fraxini (assembly GCA_930367265.1). Classification (NCBI taxonomy): domain Eukaryota; kingdom Metazoa; phylum Arthropoda; class Insecta; order Lepidoptera; family Erebidae; genus Catocala; species Catocala fraxini. Next base: position 3,570,199 of record OV884024.1, on the reverse strand, counting down.
GGTCACAAATTAAATCTTATGAATGAAAGGGTTTGTGAGTTTACTAAATTTACTGAATTTAATTTTCTGTTAGATGCTAGCTTCAGACAAAAGATTGAATCTATAATAAGATACCTCCAAAAACTCACAACCGCTCTTATAAATTGTCATCAAATTATAATTTCAGTATTTTACAACTCATTTGTGAACAACGTGTTGCATTCATTATGCCATATATTACTGCCCACATTAACCTAAACTAAAATAAAAGAAAATTGTGTAAATATATTCTAACTTCAGGTTTGTACTAACATTTATTAGTAGTAGTAATTTATAATGGACTGTACATACACTTATACTTTGTGACAAATGAAAAGGTAATTTGTGACTGAATAAGTTTAGCAGTTTTAGACACCCTCGTGCCAGCTGTTGGTCCTGCGCCTGATCTCTCTCCTGTAGTGTCGGATTGCCGTCCCATCGGACCATGAGAGTAAAGGAACAGAGAGAACACTTGTGTTTGCATATATGCTTGTGCACTATAATATGTGCAGTATTAGTGTAACCGACTGCCACACCTGAGGTCGCGGGTTCGATTCCCGCACAAGTCAAACATTTGTGTGCATGAACATGGATGTTTGTCTTGGATATCATAGAAACACCCAGGTATAATATGTATATATTTACAAAAAAAAATAGTATATATGTATGTTTATCCATTGTCTAGTACCCATAACACAAGCTTTGCTTAGTTTGGGCTAGATGGTGTTGTGTGTATGTGGTAGAATATTATTATTATCTCTGCCTGCCGCTTCGGGAATAAAAGGCGTGAGGCTATGTACGTATTTTGCTTCATGGGAAATGTTTGCGTGTAATGGATACTCCATAACGCAGTACCTAAGTAATAAGTACCGTATACCTAATGTATGTATATGGGAAGTGACTTATTATGATGTAATGTGCAAGTTTACGACTATCTTGTCGGACCAGTGGCATAACAGCGACTACTTACGCAACCGTGTGGTCTTGGTTCGATTCTCGGATCTGACATTATTTTATTAAGTACTAGCTTAAGCCCCCGGCTTTGATTGGGAACTGTACTTTTTAGAATGAAGGCAGGCCTTTGTCCGTCTCTGTACCACTGACAACGTGTATGAATTATGATGATCGGTCGAATGATTAAAGCGTAAAAGCGTAACAAAAAACACACATTCGCCTCCTAACTAAAATTATAAATGTGAAGGTTAGTTTGTTTGTTATGATTGTTACAGGATGCTTGTAATTAAATCAGTTGTATAATGGGTGGGATTCGATCCCACAACTTATTAAATTCAAATCTAGTGCTTTATATATTGAGCTTACGCCATCAGCTGTAAACTCCGCTAACTATTAACTAGACTTTTTCCGCTGCTGCGCTCGCATAAAACTAGAAATAAACAAACTCACATTCGCATCCTAACTTAAGTATATTATAAATGCGAGTGTGAGCTTGGTTATTTAAGGAATTAAATATAATGACCACCAAAAATACTAATTGCGCAGCAAAATATGCTCACTAAAATATATCATAACGAGCACCTATACACCTCAAATCACTGCATTTCGTCTCGGAAGGGTCAGGTTATGTTAGGTTCCTTCTGAAACTTACCCAAAAATAGGAGCCCCGTGATGCAGGGCTCCGTCGACTTAGTTTGATTTCTTTAAAATATTGTAGTAAGCATATTTTGCTGTGCAATTTGTATTTTTGGTGGAACAAAGGCAAAAAATTGAGGAAATGTTTAATACTATATGTTATTTATTTGTTAAGCTATCACGCCTTCACTACTCGACCGACGACATGAAATTTTGCATACATATCAGGGAGGCAGAAAAGGTCATAGAGTACCTAATAAATTTTACCTACGTAATAACTTTATTCTAGTACTTTTAACATAACTGAAATCGTTCGCGAAAATCTTATTTTATTAATGTAACATTTGTAAGCGCCCGTTGCCCGCACACCGCTTTCCTACAGGCGGAATGTTGATTGGCTACCTATGCAGCTGTCTTGTAGAGTTCTCTAATAATATTCGAATATAATTCTGCACATCGCTATATATCACGGTGACCGTGACCTTGAAAAACAGTAAGTATCTATTATGATGATAGTGTGATGATAGTGTCTCGTGTTTGATTATATATAATAAGTAACCGGCAAGTATAAGTAATACCTATAATATGTCTATTTAAACAAGTGAGAAACAGCCATGGATTGCCATAAATCTTGGAGTTCGAAAAAATGGTATCACGTGACCTTGAGGTAAGAGATCAAAGGTCATAGTCATTTCGGTGGTATGTCGACTATGCTGAGTCGAATGACGTTGACCGCGAGTCTCTAGCTCTTACGGTTCTTGAGTTGAAAGTTGTATAACAGACGGACGGACGGACGGACGGATGGATTGGCGGACGGACGGACGGATGGACAAAGCTGTTGTATAAAAATTTTTTCGAACTCTAAAAAGACCTACTAGAACTGTTACGCAAAAAATGTTATTATGCTCGGTGCAAGTTGTTTGAGTTCTAGTTAATATGAATTGTTTTTAGTTTGAGTTTAGTTAATAGAAAACATCTCAGTTAAGTAAATATCGTACAGCATGTACCATAAAATATTGTTAAACGTGTCTCATAAACTAATACGAATATCTGAAAAGGATAATATTAAACTTTACTGACTACAGCGATAATGTGTTAAGCTTTATGCATGATACATAAATTAAAACATAATATTTGCATGCCAAATTTGACTAAATGGGGCAAGGACAATATGTTAATGTATGTATGTATCTTATGTGGGGGCCAGTCAGTGCAGACCGGCGACACTTCGACTCAGTGGGATCTTTTGTGTCGACACTCTCCCAATAACGACTGCCATAGATGTTCATGGCAGCCGGGACCGACGGCTTAACGTGCTCTCCGAGGCACGGAGCAGGCGATAATTGTCAATCAATTCGCACATAATTTCGAAAAGTCATATAACTTCCGAAAGTCAGAGGTGCGCGACGTGGGTTCGAACTCGAGACCCTCTGCATTGCAGTCTGTTGGTGTCCCCACTGAGCTATCGCTACTCTTATATGTTAATGTAACTAAGAACTTAATGTACCTTACCAATGTTCAGCAAATAAATAAATCATTAATTCATATGTATTCTACCTACCTATTCGTATAATTAGCATAACTAAGATTTAACGCATAACTTATCTTTAATGATTCATTCATTCATTTGTTTTCTTGAACAAAACAAAATGATAAAATTAATAATAATAATAATAATAATCTATCACATACATACACCATCTAAAATTAAACTGCTATATACGGATTTTATCGCGTTGTTTATTTGACACTTTATTACAAAATTTTGAAAATTGTTACACTTCTACTACTATTAAACTTTACTAATTTGCCTCCGTGGCGCAGCGGTAGTGAATGCGACTGCTGTGCATAAGGTCTCGGGTTCGAATCCCGGGTCGGGCCAACAAAAAGCTATTGGGTTTTTCTGTAAAGAAATCTCAATAGCAGCCCGGAGTTAGGAAGTTGGCGGTGTTAGACACCCCCGTGCCTCGGAAAGCACGTAAAGTCGTTGGTCCTGCGCCTGATCTCTCTCCGGTCGTGTCGGATTGCCGTCCCATCGGATCATGAGAGTTAGGGAACAGAGAGTGCACTTGTGTTTGCGCACACACTTGTGCACTATAATATCTCCTGCGCAGATGGCCATACTCTGTTAAGACTGGCCGCCGTGGCCGAAATTCGGTCTGGAGGACATTATTATTAATTTTTAAGCTAATTAAATTATTATTAAACTATTTAGATTTAATTTATTTTTACACTTTCCCCGACGTTTCGGTTGCTTTTCAGCAGCCATGGTCACGAGGAGACGGTAACAATTTTCAAAATTATGTAATAAAGTGTCAAATAAACAACGCGATAAAATCCGTATATAGCAGTTTAATTTCAATGAATAATATTCGCGTAAATAGAAGACAATATTATACACCATCTAGCCAAATTAAGCAGTGCTTGTCCTATGGGTACTAGACAATGGATAAACATACTTATATACTTTTTTTTTGTAAGCATCTACATATTATACATAGAAACACCCAGACCAAGACAAACATCCATGTTCATGCACACAAATGTTTAACTTATGCGGGAGTCGAACCCGCGACCTCAGGCGTGGTAGTCGGTTACACCAATCACTACGCCATCGAGTCGTCAAATAATTGTTTGTTTGTTACGCTTTCAAGCCTTAACTACTCGACGGATCATTATGAAATTTCGCATGCACGTTGTCAGGGGTACAGAAAAGGATATAGGGTACCCTTTATCCAGAAAAATTAATATTATTAATCTTACCTTTTTTTTATTCACGTGCGAAAATGCACCTCATGTATTCCCCCTCGCCACAAGGGGAGGCGAGAGGGCTATGTCCGGCTCTCCCGTATTTCAGACATACGGACTAATACCCCACGGTGTGCCCCTTCGCTGCATTGTATAGTGGATGAGCCGCTGGTAAAGAAACTACCTCAGTGACCCACCCAGCAGACCTCAACTCCTGGACGACGTCCCGGCGCTACAGAGGGTGTCGGACCGACTCAATGGCTGGCGGGTGGAAGATCCCCGTTCTCTCGCCCGCGGTCTTATTAATCTTACCTAACCTAACCTACATTTGCGCAAGCGAAGACGCGAGAAAAGCTATATATAATAATATCAGCCCTGTATTAAACTGTCCCACTGATGGGCACGGGCCTCTTCTCGGTGTGAGAAGGATTAGGCCATAGTCTACCACGCTGGCCCTAGTGCGGGTTGCAGACTTCACATATCCTCAAGAAATTACGGAGAACTCTCAGACATGCAGGTTTCCTCACGATGTTTTCCCTTCGCCGTTAAAGCGAGCGATAAATAATTAACTATTCAATACGCATAGAGTAGCAGCGATGGCTCAGTGGGGACACCAACAGACTGCAATGCAGAGGGTCTCGGGTTCGAACCCACGTCGCGCACCTCTGACTTTCGGAAGTTATATGACTTTTCGAAATTATGTGCGTATTGATTGACAATTATCGCCTGCTCCGTGCCTAGGAGAGCACGTTAAGCCATCGGTCCCGGCTGCCATGAACATCTATGGCAGTCGTTATTGGGAAGTCAGTACTCTCTTATATCCTGACACTGGTCTAGCCTTAGGGTATTGTTAGCCTTCGGGTTGCGGAGGTCAGGTGGCAGCCGCTCCGTGTAAAAACTGATATCCAGTCAAATCCGGTTAGACCAGAAAAGCCGACTCCAAGTGACTTGGGAATAATAAAGGCTAAGAGAGAAGACGCACATAACTTTGGAAAGTCAAATATGCGCGCCTCGGGATCGAACTTGAGGCATCTTAGTGGCTGTCCAACGGTTGCCCACTAGGCTATCGCTGTTAGGCAAAATCTAGTATTAGAATAAATTAGCATGCATCTACTTTAGGTAAACTCGTTTCAATTTATGTAAACAGCGGTTTTCGGCCAAAGTTCGATTATATGAACAAACATTTCGAACTGTCAACTAATATATTGCACATACACAGCCTCACGACTAAACCCGCCAAGGAGCGAGTAGACGTGTGGAACACTGACATTCTTTGAACTATAGCTTAAGACCCCATGCAATATTCGAGTCGAGCGTATTGGACCCTACTGGGCAGTTTCTTGACAGAAACATCCGATAAAATTGCCTAAATCGAGATTCGAACCTGATCCTGCTTTCGTTACCACTGATCCACGAGGTGGACCCTATGAATATTACGATACCTAAACTAATAATATACATACATAAAGCAAAACTATTTCTAATATAGATAAATAATATTTGTAGTCAACTTATAGATACTTATCAGTAACAACACAAATAAAAATATTCCGCCTTTACATAAAACCAACTGAAATTTCATCAAAATCGGTTCAGCCGTTTAGGAGGAGTTCAATGACATACACACGTATATATATAAGAATAATAATATAATAAAATAAATAACTGCCCAGTCGCTCCAGATGCAGGAGTTTGGTATTTACTACAAGTATTTCCTAAGTAACAGGTTACTGTAATATTCAATTAAACTTCAGCGCGTATATTATAAACCTATTTCATACAATTATAAATTATATAAATTAATTTAAAGATATTGAGAACGTTGTTCCGCGTATTATATAGTAAAGTAATCGATGTAACGTAATTAATAAAAAACATATACTTAGAGAATAGATTATTGATTAATGAGCAGCGATAGCTCAGTGGGGAGACCAACAGACTGCAATGCAGAGGGTTCGAACCCACGTCGCGCACCTCGGACTTTCGGAAGTTATAACACTTTTCGAAATTATTTGCGTATTGATTGACAATTATCGCCTGCTCCGTGCCTCGGAGAGCACGTTAAGCCGTTGGTCCCGGCTGTCATGAACATCTATGGCAGTCGTTATTGGGAAAGTCAGTACCCTCTAATATCCTGACACTGGTCTAGCCTTAGGGTATCGTTAGCCTTCGGGTTGCGGAGGTCAGGTGGCAGCCGCTCCGTGTAACAACTGATATCCAGTTAAATCCGGTTAGACCAGAAAAGCCGACTCCAAGTGACGTAGGAGTAATAAAGGCTAAGAGAGAAGAAGAAGACTTAAAGAATAGATTATTATTGTATAACAGAATATGATGTGATATTCGGGGAGTAATAAAACGTTGTTTATTCAACTCGTATATTCACAGACTGCCTGCGAGTAAAAGAGACATACAATATAGGTACAAGATTTGGTAATTACCTACTATACAATAAAATTATCATTATATTATTATTGTAAAGTTTATCTTACCGCATCAGTACCGCCACCACGGCCAAAAATTTAAATCATAGATATAATGTCCTCCAGATCGAATTTCGGTCACAGTGACTAATCTTAACGGAGACTGGCAATCTGCGCAGGGGATATTATAGTGCACAAGCGTGTGCACTTGGCACTGTCTGTTCCCTCACTCTCATGATTCGATGGGATCGCACGACCGGAGAGAGATTAGGCGCAGGATCAACGGCTTTACGTGCTTTCCGAGGCACGGGGGTGCCTAAAACCGCCAACTTCGCAACTCCGGGCTGGTATTGAGATTTGTTAACAGAAAAACCCATTAACTTTTTGTTGGCCCGACCCGGGATTCGAATCCGAGACCTCATGCACAGCAGCCGCATTCGCTACCGCTGCGCTACAGAGGCAGTTAAAGTCATAGATGTACTGTCACTGTAACTAATTCGCACAAAAACCATCCACATTGTAAAACAATGAGATATGCAGTCTCTCTAATACAAAGGAAGGGAGGACCCTTCCAGACCAGGTGGGGTGATCGTTCAATATTTATAACAAACTAGCATTTGCCCGCTAACATAAAAGTACGTTTGTTTAAGTTATTTTAGAAAACGTACCTTATTTTTAAATAATATATAGTCTATATTACTGAATGATAACATAGCTTTCTACTGGTGAGAGAATTTTTAAAATCGATTGAGTTGTTTTTGAGTTATATCCTTACAAACAAACAAGAAGTCAAATCTTTCCTCTTTATTATCTTAGTAGGTATAGACTAACAGACCTGATAGACGATTTTCTGCCCAAACGAAGAAAAAGCCTTTAACCCAGGTCCAGTTGTGAAAAAGCTTAATGTAAATATCACTTTACAACATCGTAATCTTCATACAAACTTATAAAATAACCCATTTGTAACCTCTGAGATCAACAACCACAAAGCTACAAAATGCTTACGCTCACATATCTACGCAATAGCTTTACTTGATTATATCCAAACACTAGTCTTCTTCTCGTCCTCATGAAACTAAGAAACTATTGTTACGTTACACACAATAGCCTCGTCGCTAGTGTAGCCAGCCACTTAAGGCTTACGTAGTCGAGATAGGAATCAGGAATAAATTTTGGACTTTTCAGAAATAATAACTAAATTTGTGGACACTCAATGTACTACAGGCAAGAACTTTTACTGTTCGTGCCTATAGTGCATTGGGTTTCAATAAGTTTAGTTACGACTTGTGAAGAGCCTGACGCTGCCGATCGTTGCGAGCCGTTATATACCCCGCGGCGAGAATCTTGATAGCGCGATCTAGCCCGAAGGGATAACGCCATCTACCGAGCGCTCGGTCAACAGAGCGTTGGTCGCGAGGAGCGAGTGGTGAGGTTTTTATGAATGGGATATATCGTTGATAATTTGTTTAATATTTGCGAGTAATATAGAATATATCTATTTGCGAGTTTAAGCCCTTTGATATGATATTTGATATCGGTATGAATCAGCCGGCTCCAGAGAAAGCTCCCACGGAAGTTTCATTGTCTTTCAGGATAATAACATTATACATCAAGTGACACGAAAAATGAAACTTTTCCATAGTCCGGTTGACCGGACAACTGAACTGTACTACGGGAAATAAATCTTTCGTTTAAATATTGTACGAAAAATCTAACTTTCGTTGTCCTGTCCTGACAGTGGCGAGGCAAACATTATTAATTATTGTACCATGTGTACTTGTATAGTGGATATTACAATAAAAACTTCCAAAATGTTACCTATTGGATAATTAATGTATAAATTTCTCCATCAGTTAAAAGTTAAAGGTTTCTTCTTATTAACGACATTGAGTTTACTTACATTAGATATGCGGCCATAGAGTATCTACCTAATTCAAAGTAATAATGAATTGTTTATATCGTTGGTACTATAAGCTATATAACACCACGTTACGACCAACAGGAGCGGAGCACCAATGAAAAATGTTGCAAAAACGGGGAAAGTTCTCTAATGTGACGTAGACGAAGTTACGCGGGTCAGCTAATTTCTTAGAGTTTGCCGTCTGCTTTGTAATGTAAAGTCATATTTCGCTAATAATCTATCTTATCTTATCTTAAACGTAAGTTGAAATAGTAATAGCGTATTAATATTTATTATACACGTAACACCTTGTTACTTTGCGATCGTTGTCTGTGCTATAAATATCAACTATCTAAATCTTTGCGGATCATAAAATTGTTTAAAATTTTATATAATAGATAATTCATTATTTAACATATTTTTTTTTTTTATATAATGTACAAATACTAATCGCACTCTGCTGCATCGACTCAAGATGCAGTGGTTGAGGTGGTCACCTCGCATTACCAATGCGGGTTTGGTTTTGACAATGACAATAGGTTTGGATAATTATTATCATAATAGAAAGAAAGAAATAAATTATTAATTATTATTCAAAACATTTATTCAGTATTATTCAAAATATAAACTCTTGAGAAGTAGATTGATTGGGTGGTTGGCTCTGATAAATTTAATTACATTTATCGTACACCGTATCTTATCTTATCTTATGTGGGGGCCAGTCAGTGCAGACCGGTGACTCTTCGACCCAGTGGGATCTTTTGTGTCGACACTCCCAATAACGACTGTCATAGATGTTCATGGCAGCCGGGACCGACGGGGACGGCTTAACGTGCTCTCCGAGGCACGGAGCAGGCGATAATTATCAATCAATACGCACATAATTTCGAAAAGTCATATAACTCCGAAAGTCAGAGGTATGCGACGTGGTTTCGAACCCGAGACCCTCTGCATTGCAGTCTGTTGTTCTCCCCAATGAGCTATCGCTGCTCTTATTATTTAGTTATTATTTACTTAACTACCTATACTCTTTAATTGACGATATTTCTAAGCTTGCAACTTTGTTTTAATTTTTTCTTTATTACTTTTAAATACGTAAATATATTATAATGTAAATAGTATAATATCATTCCAATCCGCCCAAAAGTTGCCTGTAAGATATTGCTGATATATTATGTCATTATATATTGATATTATGTAACTATAGTTACGAAGAATAATGAAATGAAATGAAATGAAATAAAATATTTATTTGCATTAAACATGAGTGTTACATTGCAGCATTGATGTTAAACAATTTGAAAGTCCAGCATGTTTTACCTGAATAGGTGAACAAATGAGTATAGTAGTTACATAGAAAAATAAAATAATAATTAAATTTCGAATACTATTCAAATATAGTTAATTGAATATAAATTGTAAAATCGTATAAAGACAGTAAAAATCAAATTAAAATATAATCAAAATTAAATACAATCAAAAATTAAAATAAATATCATTAAGCACAAATAATTAATATCAAGTATTGTTAAAAAGCAAGGTTAATTAAATATAAATTATAAAATCGTATAAAGACAGTAAAAATCAAATTAAAATCATAATCAAATTAAAATACAATCAAAAATTAAAATAAATATCATTAAGCACAAATAATTAATGTCAAGTATTGTTAAAAAGAAAGGTACGCATAATATTATTTTCACAAAATATTTAGAATGAGTCAGTTAGAAAATCTTTTAAATTATAATAACACTTAGAAGCTAATAAATTCCTAAGCTTTTTCTTAAAAGAAGTTATGGTTAAACTTTTTAAACTATTTGGTATTTTATTATAAATAGTAGGTCCCATGCAGAGAATACTTTTTCTCATAAGTGTTGTTTTAGCCGGGTGCATCCTTAACTTAGTGTAATCTCGGCGATTTCGAACTACAGTATCTGCTAGTCTTGGAAATAGCCGAGGGTTGTTTCTCACAAATAGTGCGAGTTCTAAAATATATATTGACGTAAGTGTTAGAATTTTATATTGTAAGAAATAAGGTTTACAGCTGTCTGTTGTATAAAGTTTAAACATAGATCTGATACATCTTTTCTGCGCCTTAAAGGCCTGTTCAAAGTCAGGCGAGTTAGCCCAAAATATAATGCCGTATCTTAATACTGAAGCTATCAGTCCATGGTATGCCGTCAAAAGTGATTCAACATTGAGAATAAAAGACAGCTTATGAAGTGCATACGCTCTCATAAGCATTTAGTAAAAAGCTGTTATTTTGACATAACAAACAGACACTACAATTTTATTTATGTGTATATAGGTATAATGGAAAAGTATAGGGCGAAATCCATAAACCTTTTAAATTTAGTCAGTCACGGTAGAATTTTGATAACTACACAATAACTTCCTAGTATAAATATTCAATAGCTATATAAACATAACATAATAAATGTGGACCTGATCGCTAATTATTTAAATATATTAACATTTTTATAACATCGTTCATTTGGCCTTGGCATAGTGAAGAAAATCTTAATAGAAATATTATATTTCATTATTACGGAAATCGAACTCCGCCTTTATTTATTACACTATCAGCACAAGCCACCTGCAGTAGCCGTAAGCATTGGAAGTATGTGTAAAATATTTTTTTGATTCATTTGCTGCACTCTGTACTTATAATATACGTATAAACTATGCATTAAAAATACATTAAATTATTAAAAAAGCCCTACACGAATACAACCATGCATTTGACACACGTAGTCGAATCGCGTTCGTAGTATTTCGGCATGGTTCAGTTAATGTCGTACAATTGTTCGTAACTATGGTTACATACCTTAAGTACCTATTGCAATTTCGTGGTATATATAATAACGATCAAACATATAATTTAAATCAATTATAATTGATTTTCGAGCACTTGGTGACCGCCAGTATAAATAAATATGTTTACGTTTACAACTTACTTCTAAACGCAACTTTAGAAACTCCAAATTCGAAATGGAAATATAATTTAACTGTCAACGTTTGTTACTTATTTAAATAACTCATTAGCATACCAAATGTATATACATAACTAACTGATACCTAATATATTATAATAAAATAGTAAATGATGAATATCTATACTAATATTATAAAACTGAAGAGTTTGTTTGTTTGTTTGCTTGAACGCGCTAATCTCAGAAACTACAGGTCCGAATTGAAGAATCTTTTTAATGTTGGATAGCACATTTATCGAGGAAAGCTATAGGCTATATAACATCACGTTAAGACCAATAGGAGCGGAGCAGCAATGAAAAATGTTGCAAAAACGGGGAATATTCTCATATGTGAAGCAGATAAAGTTGCGCGGGTCAGCTAGTTAAAATAAAAATTCCTCTTATAGGCATAATTTGAGATGTTAATTTGCTTTAGTTTGGAAACCTGTTTTTATATGGAGGTCATAGGCAATATAACATTATTCAAATGACCCAAAGTAGACCAGAATATTTCCTTTAGAAATATTTGTTGCTAGATTTTGCCCGCGGTTTCGCTCGCGTTTATCTAGGTTATAGCAGCGAGTTGGTGGTGCTGGAAAAAGATGCTCGGGATATCGTGGATGAAGTTCCGCACCAACGTGTCCATACTCCGGGAACTTGGCATCACACAGCGTTTGTCAGCCGTAGTACAGCCGCGCATACTGCAGTACTTTGGACATGATTCTAGGCGAGATAACAACTCCATAGAGCGGCTGGTTGTTCAGGGAAAACTGGGGGGCACCAGATTGTGCGGCAGGCCACCTATGCGCTAGACTGACCAGTCTGAAGTTCGCAGTAGGAGACTGAATATCAGACTGCGCTTAACAGTCTGCCAAAAGGGAGAGATGGCGGGAGATCGTGCGGAGAGCTGTGTCTCTTGCCTGCCTCTACCACCGACGTGGACACCTCAAAGTGACCACGATCGCTTGCCCAAGAGCGAAGCGACAGAGAAGAAGCAGCGAGTGGGCACACGGTGGTAGGTTTAGTGGGTAGTAGCGGGACATTCCATCTTATCCCGGGTGAGCCAGATATAACCTCTCCGGTTCTCTTTTCCGCGGAGAGGTATGCGTTAATGCATTACCCAAGTTAAAAAACAAAGGTTGTTATAATAAATTTAAATCACTCGGCAACAATAGTTTTACATGGTTAAAGGGTCCTATGTTTTTTCTGTACCCCTGACAACGTGTTTGCTAAGTTGAATGCTGATTCGTCGAGTAGTTAAGGCGTGAAAGCGTAACAAACAAACAAACTAAATTTCGTATACACGTTGTCAGGGGCACAGAATAAGACATACTGTAACTTTTATCCAGAAAATGTACTGTTGGTAGTTTGGTAAACTAACCTACATTTAAGCGAGCGATGCCGCGGGCAAAATATAGTAGGATATAATACGTAAGACCTGAAATATAGTTGGTGCAATGTCTGTGCAATATACTTCTGCCCACCCCTTCGAGTATAAAGGCATAAGATTTTGTATCAATGTATGTATAAGTCGGTCCCGGTTGCCATGAACATCTATGGCAGTCGTTATTGGGAAAGTCAGTACCCTCTAATATCCTGACACTGGTCTAGCCTTAGGGTATCGTTAGCCTTTGGGTTGCGGAGGTCAGGTGGTAGCCGCTCCGTGTAAAACTGATATCCAGTCAAATCCGGTTAGACTAGAAAAGCTGACCCCAAGTGACTTGGGAATAATAAAGGCTAAGGGAGAAGAAGAAGAAGAAGTATGTAAAAGTCATAGGTAATGCGGATATAACAATCAAGTATACAGAGTGTCCGGTAATTAATTGATAATCTTGAAATGTCTTATAGTACAATTGATGGCCGTTCATTTTAATTCAATTTATCAATTCCCAGATCTTCAACTATGTCGTAGCTACTGATATGCCATAGTGGCTCCACTTTTTCAAAAATGGCGTCCATTTTATCCTTGACAGGGCGACCAGAGCAAGGTGCAACTTTAACATCAAAACTCTCGGATTGAAAACGTTTAAACTAACTTTGTGCTACTCTTACTGACACCGCATTAGGTCCATAAACGTAACAAACATTACAAATATTTTTCACGGCTTGCAATAAAACTATCGAATTTCTTCATTAGATTCACTCATTTTAACAGTAAAAAAAACAAATGGAAACCGGCGGGAAACAATATTTTACTAAAATGTTTCTTTTTTGAAATGTAACCTTTTTAATGGTATCAAAACCAGCCAGATGCAACTAGTACAGCCAAAGAGATATTATTAAAAATGTATACAGACTATGTGCGAAAAGACTTTTTGCCCGACCTATTATTATAAAACAGTCCCCCGCTGCGTCTGTCTGTCCGTTGTTGATAAACCCAAAAACGACTGAACGGATTTTCATGCAGTCTCCACCAATAGACAGAGTGATTTATGAGGAAGGTTTAAGTGTATAAGTTGTTAAGGTTTTGTACTAACCATGCGAAGCCGGGGCTGGTCGCTAGTACCTACTATATAAAGTGGCCCGAGTTTACGCAATAAACTTGCAATAAACCCAGACGACTTATCTATCTAGCGCATTAGTTCCCAAAGTGGTCCAGGTGGACCCCAGGGGTCCACGGGAGACTCGACGAGGGTCTACGTTGGCGTGACAAAAACATGGGAACGAAAATTTATTTGCTTCGATAGTGAAGAACTAAAATGTTGGCTTGACTTCACCCATCAATGTAGGCAGATAATATTTTAAGAAGCTCAGCAATTGTTACTTGTAAAAGCTTGCATATTCCATTATCCCGAATCTACCGATTCTTCGAAAAAAATGATCAGCCCGTAGATATTACATGAACTTGTTTGATTCTTCACCAATATAAATACGAATGCCAAGGAATATGGTAGAAATGTAGTTGCAGAGGGTCCACCGGAGCCAGTTACATTTTGAAAGTGGTCTATGAGAAAAATGTCTGGAAACCTCTGATCTAGCGGAACAGTCGACAATGGTTTTATTTCCAAGTAATTACTTACCAACACATGCAATTATTTTAACGTAAACTATGCTAAGTGAGTTGATTGCACGGATGCCACGTCGCCACATACCGCCACGCTTTGTATTAGGTTCGAATCCCACACGGATTAATAATTTCTGGCTTCAATTTGTTCTGTATCTTGGTGTACTTTGTCTTCGTTTTCGAAGATGATTATTTTAAAAGATAAAGCCTATCTGGAAGGATTGCGCATTAATTTAAGCGGTCGCCTCACTGCCTTTTGTTGTAAATTTCGCACCCTTAATAAAACAGAGACTTATCTCAGTATTTTGGATTAAACAAATTTGAACTCTATTGCAAAGATTTAATACAAATATAATATTAGTATTTAACATATACAATTAGAGTTCAAATTGCCTTACTTTCAAATTTCGAGTTAAGTCGCTGTTTTATTAGGAGGGGCGATTTGATCTCCATAATTGTACATATAATCCTAAATAATATTATAAACACGAATATAAGTTTGCCGAGAAAGAAGACAAAGGCAGAAAGAATTGCCTAGGCCGAGCCGAGGAATAGAAATTTATTGACAAACCTAGATTAACACAAACAAATCCGCGGGCGAAACCTAGTCTCAAATATTTCTAAAGGAAATATTCTGGTCTACTTTGGGTCGATGAATAATGTTATTTTGCCTATGACGTCCATTTATAAACGGGTTAACTCAAACAACTCTTTTGGGATGACAAATATGTACCATTTCTATAATTGTAGGGATTAACAAACCAATAGCATCTCTATGACCACATATTTCGGTATCTCGTTGCAAATCAATATGGCGACCTATCGCTTGCGGCGATGTTAACAGCCCGATCTGACT
This sequence comes from Catocala fraxini, assembly GCA_930367265.1. Lineage (NCBI taxonomy): Eukaryota > Metazoa > Arthropoda > Insecta > Lepidoptera > Erebidae > Catocala > Catocala fraxini. The sequence continues at coordinate 3,554,691 of OV884024.1, read as the reverse complement.
TCCGCGAATTAAGTAATAAGGATGTCGATATTATCCACGACTTGTTTAAAGCTCAATTCACATCTACGTGGCAACGGCAGCGGCAGTCAGACCGACAAGACCGACTAAGCCATATTATGTCTTTTAGTTATGACAATAAAGTTTAAAATGCTGCGTATTGTTCGTAGCTGTCCGATCTACGCTTAGAGAAATTAAAAAAAACTGTTCCTAAAATAATTTCATCTATTATTTATACAAGTCAAAAATAAAATTTATTTCATTAAACATAAGATAATATAAGATAACACCTCCTTATCACTAGTTGACAAGAATATCGCCTAATACAACGCTTTGCCTTTTTTTTTTCTTCTTCTTTTCGTATGGTTAGTGGCCAACCTGTTGTCAAGAATTGTTCAAGCCGCCCGTAGGCCTCTGACATGGCTTTAAGACTGCTGTCAATTTGACAACAACCGGGACCGACTTTTTACGTACCCTCCGAAGCACGGAGACGCTCAGATGAAATACCACTAAGCTGTCACTCATCTATAGACTGGCCGCATCCAACGTTGCTTAACCTCGTTAATCGTTTACCGATTAGTGAGTGCAACTAGCTATGAGCGCCTCAAACAACTCAACGCTTTGCCGTAACGCCGTGACTCCTGAGCGTTTTGAGGCTGAAAGAGACGAGGAGTACCTACACGAAAGGGGAACTCCTAACTTATGATTTTGTTAAGCTTACCCGCTTACACTATTGTACCTAACACTTATATAGCCAGGTTCAGCAGTGAAAATCTCGGCATAAAGCAATTTGACATGAACCCATAAACCAACGGTATAAGACTAGTGTAGGCAGTCTTTGACATAAACCCATACATTCTAAACAAAAACAACATTAAACTGCCTTGAATCTTGACTCAGAATATCTAAATCTTTATTAACGTTGCAACAAGATAAATCGTACAATTTTCTACCTGTCTTTACCATCTCGGTGTGAATAAAGGATAAAACTAAAAAAAACGGTGTGCATTTCGCCATGATAAAACACATCGAAATACTAACCAAATCGTAATATTTAATCGGCGTTCAATCACTCAGCTTGTATCGTCTAGACAGAATTAATTGGAATCCGGAATGTATCTAATTGATTGCGTTCTATTTACGTTCGTTTTTTAATTCATAAAGCTTGCATCAACACTAATATTTGTTTTAAAATTCGAATGCGGCCTATCTCTGTATTGAAAAAATCAGCGCTGTGGCGTTGATCCTTGCCCTGTGCCACAGCATTACGCTGAGCAAAAACCTTTTTTGCGTGGATCTGACGCATACATTCACTTCTATTGGTTTTTATTATTAGTCTTTTTTTATTTATATGGCTGTTTTTTTATTTAGTATGTCTTTTTTGTGTATTGCGCTTTTTTTGTGATTATGTGCGTCATATTTATGAAAGAAAATATTTAGCTTTATTTTGTTTTTTATGGATGTTCCGTCTAACCAGTGCTGAAGCATTTTGAATAATAGATTGAATTCTAGGAATGTATAAAGGTTACCTCGAGAAAACGTGGGCGAAATGGTTGTGGTTAAACAGAGTGAATGACTGATTTCCAGTTAGAGAGAAAGATTATTGAAAATTTCTTCTCGTAAATTGGCAGACAATGTTCAAGAATAATGAGAATAATAATGTTTTTTCTCGCAATAGGAACATTAATTTTGGAAATGGTTTAGATAGCCAATAGTCTCGTCGCTTATAACATGGGTCGAAAGCTTACTGTATAAAAGGTATAAGTACCGTAATCACGCCGGTGTATAACGCAGCCTGGTAATAATAATAGTATTAACATCAGTCCTGTATAAGTATAAACTGCCCCGCTGCTACGCACGTGCCTTTACTCAATGTGAGAAGTGTTAGACCATAGTTTACCACGCAGAGCCAGTGCAGGTAGACTTTACATGTCTTCTAGAATATTAGGGACTATAAAATTACATGTCTTCTAGAATATTAGGGAATATTAGGGACTCTCAGACATGTACGATCTCTCCTCACGATGTTTTCTTTCACTGTTAAACCGAGTGATAATTAACTATTTAATACGCACATAACTTCGAAATGTTGGAAGTGCGTGCCACGAAGTCGAACTCGTGTCTTCTGAATGGCAGTACAATGGTTTCTCATTAGGCTGTCGCTATAACAGCAGCTATTACGCAGCCTCGCGTGTCATTAACATTATGAAAGTCAAGTAACTTCTAGAAGTTGTACCATATTATACTATGAAACAACTTGACAAAATGTGACGTATTACGATTATAACATCTCGGGTTATATTCTCAGTTTGTACAACGTGTGCTATGTATGAGTATGTTTCAATTTAGAAATATCTCAGTAACAGCAAGATCTATCTAGACTAGACTGTATCCGGTAGACAACAATAATCTCACACAGTCATAACGTGAGATCTAAAACCAAAGTGCCCTCGATACAGGCTTGCCTAGTGAGGACTTATTGGTCGTTTCGCACGAATCTGTACGCATGAACTGTGCGAAACAACACATTTAAAATTTATATTTATTTACGTGTCATCTATGGTTGATACTTATGGTTCGATTCCCGCGCAAGTCAAACATTTGTGTGCATGGACATGGATATTTGTCTAGTGTGGATGTTTCTATGATTAATATCATATATATATACATATACATACATATACATATTCCTCTCCCCCTCGGATACCGTGGAGTACGGACGTGTGCACAAATTACCGCTATACAGTTATTATTTAACTAAAATAAATAAAAATAGTGCCGCAAAAATCATACAACTTATTAGGAGCACATACACTGTGAGGAGGTTGACAATCGACTAAAGCAGGACAGTCAAGCAAAAAGAGATAGCACGCTAACTCACCGCCCACCGGAGCCGACGCCTACATACCTGCCACCGCGCGCCGTCCCAATTAGAGCGAGATAGCTACACATTTCACTGGTACGTCGTGCCCCACCCATCGCAGCTACACACCACGCCGCGCTGACTTCCATTCATATCTGCGTGTACGCAACTTGAGTGACAGGTGGCCACTACTACCGTGAGTAACCACTTTACGTCTGTTTTATTTACAATGTCACTTAAACGCACTCCGCCCAAGTCATCGAAATTGAATGTTCCACCTGTTGTAAGCTATGGCTCAGACTCTCAGCTATATATTCCACCCTCACAAGACCTACCATCAGCTGATCACGCGGAGAACATCACGCGTAGAATGAAACGCAAACTTGATTTTAAGCCCTCTGACAGTAGCTCAATATTGATACATATGGAGGAAATGTTCGCTTCCTTTGAATCACAACATAACTCGAAATATGATAAGCTTCTAGAGTCCATTATGAGTATTAAAGACCAAAATACTGAGATACAAAGAAGCATGGACTTTATGTCGTTAAAGTATGATGAAGTGCTTCAAAAAGTATCAGACCTGGAACATACCAACAAGAGTCATGAATCTAAAATCGCATTACTTGAAGCAAAGATTGAGCTATTGGAACGGAATTCACGTGCATCCACTATCGAGATCCGAAATATACCCAAGCAACCATCTGAAAGTAAACTTACCCTACGCACTGTGGTCAAAAAAGTCGGAGAGCTGATAGATCAACCATTAACAGACTCGGACTTTCAGGACGTGTATCGTATTAAAACCCGAAATGACTCAAATAATCATATAAGGGTTAACTTCACGACCACTATCTGTAAAGACGATTTCATTAAGCAGTCTAGGAACTATAATAGGACGAACAAGGACAACAAACTAAACACTACGCTTTTACAGCTTCCTGGGCCGCCGAACCCGATTTTTATAGATGAATCTCTTACAATGTTAGGAAGGAGACTTGCATATTTAGCTAGACAGTTCGTTAAGGATAACAAATATTATGGAACCTGGTCCTCCTACGGCAAAATATTTATTAAGAAGACCCAAGACTCACTGCCGATTCGAATAGACTCCGAACAAGACCTGAAGAACCTGAATCCTAAATGACTATCTCCCGTAATTGCTCTATGTTTGTTATTATTCTTTAAGTTAATTATTTTTATTCGTACTTTCTCATACATTATTTACGTTACATTACTACACCCTCAAATACATACCACTTTCACCCACTCTACACAACATACCATAAAAAACAGACGCACAATTTTTACACATACACGACCAATCTATCTTCAAGACTTTGCCATATATGGCATCATCTTACTAATGCCATTGTTTTACTTGTTATACTTAAAAATAGATTTCACATTTTATTCACACATACTCACTCTCACGTTAAATAACCAACCTACCTACTTCTATACACTTACTCCACACCAATCACAATATCCATCTAGCACCTCTTCACCTATCACCTTTTACTACTTATGGAATAACTTCCGCATTGTCACAATCTGTAGCCAGTCCCACGGACCTGTACGAGTATATTGTATCCTACTTGAACCTACTTTTAATAATTCGATTGCCTAAATAATCTACTTGACGAGATTGATGGCGTCTCGGTAGCCGTCTCGGCGACATGTATAATAGAGGACTGTCCCCAAATAGTAAAATCACATGGCAATGTCATCTCAATTATGTGTCAAAACATAAGAAGCATTAGTAAGAACTTCAACGACTTCACCGTGCTTCTTGAAAGAAGCGGAATAAAATGGGACATTATAATTTTAACCGAGTGTTGGCTCCAAAAATCTCCACCCATTCCTACAATAGAAGGCTACAACTTCACCACCTCGATCAACCATAATACGCAAAATGAAGGTGTGATTGTATACCATCATACTCAACACCAGGTTTCAGTGGCCGAGTCCACGATTCAAGAGGCTAATTGTATATCGCTGATTTTGAACAAAGATACCATAGTAATCGCCATCTACCGACCCCCTGCAAAACAAAATATATCCCCCTTTCTCGACTCCTTAAACAATCTTCTGAAATCATATTCATCGTATAAAAATATTATACTTTCTGGCGATCTTAACATCGATATCTCAACAAATACCAGCGACGTTCGATCAGCTGATTATCTCACAATGGTTGCTTATCACGGTATGCTTCCAGCACATACTATACCCACAAGACATAATCTGACCTGTATCGATCATCTTATTCTAAAAACCAAAAACTTAGCGTTCTGTTATGTAGCACAAACCTCTGTCACTGACCACGACACTATCTTGTTCTTTTTATGCACACAGAAAATTAAAACTAATACATGTAAATATAAAACTGTCGAAATTTTTGACCACGACAAAATAGAAACTGATCTTTTGCATACAGACTTCTCCCCAATTTATAATAGCCGCGACGTCAACGAAGCTACCAATTACTTCATTAGTAGTCTAAACTCAGTCCTGACCTCAAACAAAATCTTGAAAAGAGTACCCAATAGAAAAAGACTTAAGAAGCCCTGGATGACACCAGGTGTTCTTAAGTGTTTACGGAACCGGGACAACCTTCATTATAAGTTAAAAAACTCACCAGACAACTACACTTTGATAACCACATATAAAAGGTACAGGAACTACTGCACAAACCTACTACATAAAGCTAAAAAGAACTATGACACAAGCCAACTACAATCAGCGAAAAAAGACAATAAAAAGCTCTGGAAGGTCATAAAAAATATTACCAATACCACCAAAATAAAATCACAGGCCATTGAACTCCTCTCGCCCACTGACCCTATAAAATCAATAAATAATATAAACACCTACTTTGCTAATGTAGGTCGTTTCCTAGCCGAAAAAATCACAAAAACCCCCAATTCCAATACAGTCTCTGAATCGCGCAGTTTGCCAAACTCTATCGTTATGCTGGAAACGGATGAATCAGAAATCCAGCGGTTGGTACTGAACCTCAGGAGTGACAGCGCAATAGGCTCAGACAACATCTCAGGCGCTTTTTTCAAACGTTTTAAAAACGTTCTGATCCCACCATTCACCCATCTTTGCAATATGGCGTTAAACCTAGGAGTTTTTCCAGACGCATATAAATTAGCCATCGTACATCCAATCCATAAGAGTGGGGACAGAGACCGTTCAGACAATTATAGGCCAATAGCCATTCTACCTACACTCTCGAAAGTGCTTGAAAGGCTAATGAACAACAGACTCATTAATCACTTAGAACAATATAAACTTCTTTCGTCAAATCAGTATGGTTTCCGCTCGGGGATTTCAACAGAAAATGCTGTGTTAGATCTAACTAATAACGTTATTACCAACCTTGACAATAAAGAAAAAGTGCTAGGCATATTTTTAGACCTCGCAAAGGCTTTTGATACGGTCTCTATCCCACTGTTACTGGCTAAACTGGAGAAACTGGGAATAAGAGGTGCCCAACTCTCACTTTTCTCTAGCTACCTTATAGATAGACGACAATGTGTGAGGATCGGAAAGTGGCTGAGTGATGAACTCCCAGTGGCTTACGGGGTGCCTCAGGGTAGTATTATCGGCCCTACGCTATTTCTTATTTATATAGACGGCCTCTGTCGTCTAAAGCTACAAAATGGCTCCATCTTCACTTACGCCGATGATACTGCCCTGATATTCCACGATTCTACGTGGGAATCGGTAATTACAGGTGCACAAGCGGGTCTCAACCAGATCACAAATTGGCTTACACAAAACCTGCTTACTTTGAATCCCAGCAAAACGTTTTACCTCTATTTTTCACTCACATCCGCCGGTAAACCTGATCCTTCCCCTGGCCCCTTGTTTGCTCACTCTTGTGGTGCACGACCTCGCGCAAATTGTAAATGCTCTTCACTCCAACAAACTAACCGTATTAAATATCTAGGCATACTTATTGACGACCGACTCACCTTCCAGCTCCACGTAGAGGCACTTGCATCCAGATTACGGAAGCTCATCTTCGTTTTTAAGAACCTGCGACATTCTGCAGACACGAATGTTCTGAAATTGGTCTATTTAGCACTAGCCCAGTCTCTCATCCAATACTGTGTTATTGCATGGGGCGGCACTACAAAAACCAACCTCTTAAGACTTGAGCGAGGCCAAAGAGCTCTACTAAAAGTTGGTTGGCAGCTGCCTTATCAATTTCCCACCACCGAATTATATAAAATTTGTGATGTTCTCTCCGTCCGTAAATTGTTTATTCTCAAACTGATCCTAAATACTCACGCCCAATCCCCCCATGATCCTTCCAAATATTACTCCTCCCGCCGTAGATTCAATGTCTGTCAAGTAAACCCCGTAAAAACAACCGCTGCGCAACGCTGCTTCCATTTCTTAGGTGGCTACGTATATAACAAAGTCAACAAAAAATTAAACATCTATCCTTTGAACACATTTAAATGCAAAACAACAGTGACAAAATGGCTTATTTCCCTAGATTACATGGAAACAGAAAATATTTTGACTATTTTAAAATAACTACTACCACATACACACGCACACACATTCACACACATACACACACACACACGCACACACATGCACGCACACTGTACATCCACACACACAGACACACTGTGCATGCATATATTAAATATTTATAACCTCAAATTGCTCCAAAATGTACTAAATAGCTTTAAATACTAATCAATAAAGGAGAGAGCCTGGAGATCTGTCACACAGGTCGTAGAACCTACTATGGACTCCAGCTCTCACAAGGTTCCTAATTACCTAAGCTGTACTCATTTTGTAAAAACTTGTAACCTTTTGAGAGAAATAAATAAACCTATTATTATTATTATTATTATATATATGAGTAAGTATTTAAAAATAAAAGTATATTATGTATGTTTATCCATTGTCTAGTACCTATAGTACAAGCTCTACTTAGTTTGGACTACATGGTGTTGTGTGTATGTAATAGAATGTGATAGAACTGCAATTTGAACATACAATATTATATGGAAAGTGCCAGTTCTATCACATTCGGAACACAGTGCGGAATAAACCAATCTTAAAAAGAATGTGTGCAAATAGACACCTAACAATATTAATTTTAAAAAGTGTCGTTTCGCACAATTTTTGCGAACAGATTTATGTGGACCGATCAATAAACCCCAGTGAAAAACCAAAGAAGACTTAAGTTATAAAATTAAGCTCTCTGCCAAATGTATGCATGCATGAGGTACATATTTAATTAGCACTGATGTATGTAGTCTTAATATGTATTTAATGGCAAAAGCACTTTTATAAGTAATTATGTTTTCCTTTTATAATGTTTTACCTCTGTATCTTTTTGCATAGTATGTATGTATCTTATGTGGGGGCCAGTCAGTGCAGACCGGTGACACTTCGAACCAGTGGGATCTTTTGTGTTGACACTCTTCCAATAACGACTGTCATAGATGTTCATGGCAGCCAGGACCGACGGCTTAACGTGTTCTCCGAGGCACGGAGCAGGCGATAATTGTCAATCAATACGCACATAATTTCGAAAAGTCATATAACTTCCGAAAGTCAGAGGTGCGTGACGTGGGTTCGAACCCGAGACCCTCTGCATTGCAGTATGTTGGTCTCCCCACTGAGCTATCGCTGCTCAGTAAGTAATTTAATTTTGTTCTACATCTTCTTTGTTTCATTGCAGCGATAACCTAGTGGGAGACCCTTGGACGGCCACGCAGAGGTCTCAAGTTCGATTCCAGGGCTCCAGTCTCCTTCATTTAGATTTTATGTGCGTATTTAATAATTAATTATCGCTCGCTTTAACGGTGAAGGACAACATCGTGAGCAAACCTGCATGTCTAAGAGTGCCCCATTATGTTCTCTAATATGTGAATTCTGCCAACCCACACTGAGCCAGGGTGGTGGACTATGGCCTAATCCTTTTCAAAGTGCCCAGCAGTATGACAGTTTCAAACAGGGTTGATATTATTATGTATTATAAAATAAACAATTAAATTACATATATTTTTAAAGAAAAAGCGAGCTCTGAAATCTCTCTATGACGATTCCAGAGCTTGTGTTAGGATAAATGGGACCTACACAGAATGGTTTAGTATCGAAAAAGATGTTAGACAAGAATGTGTAGCGTCCACCCTGGCTGTTTAACCTATACATGGACAATTGTTTGAAAGATTTAATAGATTGTGAATGGGGATTAAGAATGAATGAGTTTCTTGTCAAATGTCTTCTTTATGCCGACGACCAAGCAATACTTGCGTCATCGGCGGAAGAGTTGCAGGCGATGGTAACTATTATGCATGGTGCGTTGAGAGTAAAGGCATGAAAATAAATGTAAGCAAGACGAAAGTAATGGTATTTGAAAAGGAGGACTGCATGACGATATATAATATCATGATTGATAGAGAACAAGTGAAGCAAGTAAAAGAGCTTGTATATTTGGGTACTTTGTTTACAAGGGATGGTAAACATGAGGCAGATATTGAAAGTAGAACGATTGCTGGCTGATTGAAAGTGAACGGCGCTTTACGCGCTTTTTTGAACAGTCGAAATGAATCCGAAATGGCACGTTTGGCTGTTCATAGAGGACTATTAGTGCCTACACTTATGCATGGAAGTGAAAGCTGGGTATGGCAAAAGAAGCATGAGAGCAGAATAAATGCTGTAGAAATGAGAGCGCTGAAAGACATAAGTGGTGTGAATCTGAAAGAAAGAATAAGGAAGAGTGTGATTAGAGAGAGATGCGGCATGAAAGTGGATATAGTGACAAGAATAGAAAAGGATATGTTAAGATGGTTTGGGCATGTAGAAAGAATAGATGAGAAAAGACTGACTAAGAAAGTTTATAAGGCTAGTGTGAATGAAACAGTCGTAAGAGGCAGACCTAGACGAACGTTTCTTGACCAGATCGGCGACGTTCTGGACAAACGCCAGGTTAAGAGCACCTTAAACCGGCGAGCGTGTATGAGGAATGTGATGAAAGTGAATGAAGCCAGGGAAGTGTGTCAGGATCGTAGCAAATGGAAATCCGTATTCTCTGCCTACCCCTCTGGGAAACAGGCAAATATATGTATTTAAAGAAAAGATGTTTACTTGCAATGGATAAATTGTGGTAAACATCATATTCTGCCACAATAGACGAATACAGTTTTGTAATATTGGAGGTAGACATTTAAATGGAACTTTGTTCTGTATACATATATTATATGTTTTGACACGGATGGCGTAGTGATTTAGGTGGTCACTCACCACTACCACTGCGCCAAGGGTTGTGGGTTCGAATCCCACAGGGGACAAAACTTTTTGTGATCCACAAATGGTTGTTCCGAGTCTAAATGTTCTTTGTGTCCGTTGTTTTAATGTTTGTAAAGTTCTCTGCGACACAGGAATTTATTTCTAGAGCAGGATCTGCCTTAAAAACATCTTTTACTTAGGGTGACTATATATCGGCATAAATTTGATACATAGTCCAATTATTACATAAAAAAGCATATAAAATAAATGTACGTAAGTGTGTCTATGGCCTTCCAATATTGTTGTAAACACACGTTACCTACAGACGGATTATAGAAATTAACGTAGTTTCATAATATCAGCCAGTCCAAGAGATAGCGAAGGCCGCCATGTGGCATATTTTACTTGAATTTCTAACATTTGTTTAATTGTTATAATAATAATGTCTTCCAGACCGAATTTCGTCCAATCTTAACGGAGACGGCCGTTTGCGCAGGAGATATTACAGTGCATAAGTGTGAGCGCAAACACAATTGCAAGATTGCGCTTGTGTTAGCGCACAGACTAGAATTAGGGAATAGAGAGCCATGCCATAATTCTCATGTTCCGATGGGATTGTAATTCGACACGACCGGAGAGAGATCAGGTGCAGAACCAACGGCTTTAGGTGCTTTCCGAGGCACGGGGGTTTCAAGACCACCAACTTCGTAACTCCGGAGTGCTATTGATATTTCTTAACTGAAAACCCCAATAACTTTTTGTTAGCTCAACCCGGCATTAGAACTCGTGACTTCGTGCACAGCAGTCGCTTTCACTACCGCTGCGCCACGGAGGCAGTTCATTATAAATAAAGTTGTAGTCAAATCTCTTTGGTTGATATTTGGCATCAATGGCTGGTTACAATACCATTAAAAAAGATAAGCAGTGAAATGAAAACATTAGCGCACCATATTTCAAATATTATAAATATAAGTACTCAATTTATTCCCATACCCTTTTGTTATGTCCCACTGCTGGGCAAAAGCCTCTCCCTTGGCAGTCCAAACCAAAGCACTCTATTCGAAGACATTCCCTTCCAGTCCCTATCGAAGACGTACAAGTCGTCTTGCCACGTTTAGGACAGCCCCGTCGCCGGCTTCGTCGTTCTTCCGCCTAAACTTTGAAGAACTATTTGTGAATCATAAAAATAATTGTCCCGTCTGGGATTCGAGCCCAAAATACTCGGCGCAGAGGCAGTGGCGACGGTCCACTTGAACCACTACGTCATCGTGCAGTTGGATAAAAGCATGACACTAAAATTAATGTAAAAATTCTTGTCCCACACGGGGATCGAACCCCAAAATACTCGGCGCAGAGGCAGTGGCGACGGACCACTTGAACCACTACGTCATTGTGCAGTCGGATAAAAGCATGACACTAAAATTCATGTAAAAATTCTTGTCCCATACGGGGATCGAACCCTAACACTCGGTACGGTATCTTTCTTCTCCCTAGCCTTTATTATTCCCAAGTCACTTGGGGTCGGCTTTTCTGGTCTAACCGGATTTGATTGGATATCAGTTTTTACACGGAGCTGCTGCCACCTGACCTCCGAAACCCGAAGGCTAACGATACCCTAAGGCTAGACCAGTGTCAGGATATTAGAGGGTACTGACTTTCCCAATAACGACTGCCATAGATGTTCATGGCAGCCTGGACCGACGGCTTAACGTGCTTTCCGAGGCACGTACTCGGTACGGTATAATAAAAATAATAACAAAATGAATACTTATATATCATTACGCCATCCGTGCCATGGGTAATCATGTTTGTCCCTAATCGATTCTATTAATAAAACCTCTAGAACTGTCATTACTTTTAAAACTGATAGCCGTTTTGTAACATTATTTCACTGCAATATTATTTTTAGACTGTTAATTGCAAAAGATGAATAATTTAATAAGATTACGTTGTAAATTAGAATTAAAGTAATCATTTATTATTTGTTAACACGCAAATCTTATAATGCATAAATTAAAAACTCATCAGTACACGCCATTTTGTATTTCGAAAAGTAGATGAAGAAATTAAAATTTAAATAAGATATTATAAAAATAATTATGTTATTACCTAATTTAAAATATATACATAACATAAAAATCTTATTTATTTATCCTAAGTAATATTATAAATGTGAATGTGAGTTTGTTTGTTACGCTTTGACGCCTTAACTACTCGACCGATCAGCATGAAATTTCGCATACACGTTTGTCAGGAGTACAGAAATTTCATCCAGAAAAAAGCGAAGCCGCGGGCCAAGTCTAGTATATTATAATTTGTACACCATATTATTTTGTAGGGCATAGTTTACTTATAACACAGACAGACACACGTATATCAAGAGAACAGAAGGGTATATAGGATACCATTAATTCAGAAAAAGAACTGTTACCAACCTAATCTACATTTACGCCAGCGATGCCGCGGGCACAATCTAGTATACTTACCTATTACAATTCTTATGTTCGTGTGTATGTCACTGATCTCCTACGAAACGTATGCGCCGATAATGATGATATTTTAAGTGTAGGTATAGATATCTGAGTAGATCCGTGGATGGTTTAGATTCACTGTCGGACCTGGTAGGTGGCGCAGCGATCGGTATATAGTCTTTTCGGGTAGTACCTACGATTGTCGGATCTGCTAGTACATATAATGTAACGTGACCTCTATTAAGCCAGATTTAAAACCATAGCTCGCAAAATGTGGTACACATTGTAATATACACCCCTGCGTATTCGAGAACATAGACGAGGTACATAATTATGCAGCGATAGCTCAGTGGGGAGACCAACAGACTGCAATGCAGAGGGTCTCATGTTCGAACCCATGTCGCGCACCTCTGCTCTTCGGCAGTTATATAACTTTTTATATGTATACTGTATTGATTGACAATTATCGCCTGCTCCGTGACTTGGAAAGCACGTTAAGCCATCGGTCATGAACATCTATGGCAGTCGTTATTGGGAAGTCAGTGCCCTATAATATCCTGACACTGGTCTAGCCTTAGGGTATCGTTAGCCTTCGGATTGCGGAGGTCAGGTGGCAGCCACTCCGTGTAAAAACTGATATCCAGTCAAATCCGGTTAGATCAGAAAAGCCGATCCCAAGTGACTTTGGCATAATAATGGCTAGGGAAAAGAAGACATAATTATATATGTATACAAATATTTTATATAATAGTTTGTATTCTATATTATATTACATCAGTTCGTCAGTTTACAAAATATACCGCACCCTTAATAAAACAGAGACTTATCTCAGTATTTTGGATTAAACAAATTTAAACTCTATTGCAAAGATTTAACACAAATATAATATTAGTATTTAACATATACAATTAGAGTTCAAATTGCCTTACTTTCAAATTTCGAGTTAAGTCGCTGTTTTATTAAGAGTGCGTATGTACATTATAACTAACTAATACATTTTAAAACATAAATATTCATCATTAACATTTATGTTTTATGGGAATAAAAGCAAAAGTTAAATTCAACTCTCTAACGGAGATCATAAAATTCCTCCGCATCGCGTGTGGTACTATTAGACAACTCATCTCTAACTAAAATGTCGCCTCGCCAGTAACCATAGTAACGAACTGTTATTATAGAAAAACACGATGAAGACTCGAATGTGAGTTTGATAGTGAGATTGAGCAGAACTTGCACGTTGTCACATAATCACATAGAATGACAATTATAATATTAGTGTCATTTCTGTATTTAAACCGTCCCGCTACTGGGAGGAAGAAGTTTCAGGCCATAGTGTAGACTAGCACAGTGTAGGTAGACAGTCTTCACACACCGACAAGAACTTTATTGGGAACTTTCAAACGTGTTCGCTCACGACTTTTTCTAAACCGATAAAACGAGTGATAATTAACTATAAAATCGACATATGTACCCGTGGCGTAGCGTGGGTGTCAGCCTAGCCTGGGTAGAAAGAAAATTTGCCGTCCTCTTACATAGGTATTTCAATTTAAAAGACTATACCTAATATACAATTATTTAAAAAACTTTTCGGCTAGAACATTCATCATTACTGTGCATGTACATCTACATACCTCTCGTTTGTCATGCAATGGTTCAAATATTTGAAAAATATTATTATTATATAGGTATAGTGTAAAATTTTGCCGGCCCCCTTTTAAAATGCCGCCCGGGGCGGGCCGCCCCTGCCGCCCCCACTACGCTACGCCACTGATTTGTACTAATATTATAAAGAGGAAAGATTTGTATTTTTATACACTGTATTTCTGTTTACAGTGAATGAACTGAAATATGGACCTATCATGAAAATTCTTTCACGGTTACAAAGCTACTAGTGAGTATAACATAGCGCTACGAGCCACGCGAGCGGCGCAGAAATTACAAACGTGGGTGAAATTGTGCAGTTCAAGGCAAGTCGTGCATGTAAGTCAGAGGCGCGCGTTTTGCGCTCAAACTCGACACCTCTGAGAAGCTATCCAACGGTACAGTATTTAATGACAGCGCTACCAGTAAAAATAATATCCAGATAATGAAAAGATACAAATCTACAGCAAGTTGACTGCACTCATGGCGTCATATTTTAAGCGGTTGTCTCGCCACTGCCAATGCACCAAGTGTTGTGGGTTCGAATCCCACACGGGACAAAACTTTGTGTGATCCAAAAATGATCGTTCGGTTGCCGAGTGTTCTTTGTGTCCGTTGTTTGAATGTTTGTAAAGTCCTCCGCGACATTGGATTTAGTACTAGAGCGGGCATCGTATTCTTTACGGGAAAAACAAGTGAGAAACGGCAATGAATTGCCGTAAATCTTAGAGATCGAAATAATGGTTCAAATAATGTTATGCAAAGGTCACGTGATACCACGTGACCTTGAAGTCAGAGGTCAAAGGTCATAGTCATTTTGGGGGTATATCGACTATGCTGAGTCGAATGGCGTTGACCGCGCGTCTCTAGCTCTTACGGTTCTTGAGTTGAAAGTTGTATAACAGACAGACAGACAAAGCTATTATATAAGAGTTTTTTCGAAGTCTAAAAAGTTGTAATTATAAAATTACGCAGTAATACCGGCAGTTTACATCCCAGTAGGGTATTTCACAGGCTACCTCGGTCACCCACTTATATAACATAATGCGTACGACACAACCTGCCGGCAGATTTCATACAAATGTCTTGATTCGTCGCAGTGTTCCGCTTTTGCGTTAACAAGGTCGCACTTCACAGATACCGGCTTCACGCATGTTGATGAAACTTACAACGAATAACTGTATCAAGTGAATCGAGCTTCACAATTTAGAGGCACCAGCTTGTAGGACCTAAATTATAGTTTTATTTTATTTATTTATTTATTTAATAAATGCATACCGCCACCATTACAGGCAATACCCAAGTCGACAGCGAGCAACATAAAAATATTTTCACAATCACACAAACTACATAAACAATGAATACGAAAAAACAAAAAAAAATATTAAATTCACTATTCCAGTACACATACAACACCAAATCAGAAAATAATGACATCCAATTAAAATAATGAAATCGAATACAATTAAATGAAATCTAATAAAATTAAATTCATAAAACTTATGTCATAAAAAATAATATCAAATAATAAAATAAATCTAATAAAATTAAATAAATAAAACATGTCTCATAAAAAAGAAAACAACATTTAAAGTTCCTGTCATCTTGGTTTACCTAAAGTGCTTATATCCGTGCTTATAATTCTCACATTATGTTAAAATTATAAGCATAGATACTCCAATGTTACCCTTTCAAATTCCGCCAATGTACAGTTGAATAAATCTATCCGTGATGCCAACCCGTTGAGTATGCGAGTTGCTCTTAATATCGGAGTAAACTTCGCAACTGCTGTTCGTGTTCGTGGCACGTCAAATAGTCTACCCCTAGGTTGCTGACGGAGCCTGGTGTTCGGGACGCACAATCTTAATTCCTGAAGTATTTCAGGATTACCCAACCTACCACGAAACACCTGAAACACATATCTGGCCAAGGCAAAATCCCGCCTCACTTCCAGCTTATAGTATCCAACCATACCTATAACGAAAAGTGTCGGATACATAAGCGGATAGTATGGATAAACGCCATATTGCCTTAGATATAGATACCGTGTAAATTTATTCTGTATTTTCTCCACCATGAGATTGTATTTAGCTTCATGGGGGTTCCATATAATAGCGCTATATTCCAATCTGCTCCGTACTATGGCATTATATAAGCACTTTACTGCTGCTAGATTCGTAAAGTCGCGTGTCTCCCGCATAATGAAGCCTAATAATCTAAAAGCTTTAGCACAAGATTGAACTATGTGATTTTTAAATGTTAAGTCCGGGGCAAACACCACGCCTAGATGCCTAACTGATGTTACTCGTGGAACCGTTACTCCGTTCATATTGTATGCATAGTGCAGGGGCTCCGATGCGCGCGTGTAGGACATTACGTTGCACTTTGAGGTATTGAACAGTAACCCATTTTTTTGACTCCAATTAACCACCCTATCAATGTCACTTTGCAAACGTATACAATCCATTTCATCTTTAACTGACAGAAATAGTTTTAAATCATCCGCAAAAAGTAAGCAGTTCGCATTTTGGATAACCTCAGGCAGGTCATTTATCATGATGATAAATTCTAAAGGACCAAGGTTACTCCCCTGACTCACGCCTGATAGGGTGAGATACTCTTCTGATACGTAACCGCTATACTCAACGTACTGTCTCCGATTGCCCAAGTAACTTGCAAAGAATTCCAGTAAGTCCGGAGTAAATCCTGCCATGGCAAACTTCATCAAAAGGACGTCATTGTCCACACTATCAAAAGCCTTCCTGAAATCCAGTTAGTTGGCACAATGTGAGTGTAATACAACTAATAATAATAATAATAATAATATTCTACCACATACACACAACACCATCTAGCCCAAACTAAGCAGAGCTTGTACTATGGGTACTAGACAATGGATAAACATACATACATATATACTTTTTTTTTTGTGAAATACATACATATTATACATAGATACACCCAGACTAAGACAAACATCCATGTTCATGCACACAAATGTTTGACTTGTGCGGGAATCGAACCCGCGACTTCGGGCGTGGCAGTCGGTTACACTAACCACTACGCCATCGAGACCGACAACTCTGTCTACCTTTTCGGATGTATAGGCGTGTGACTATTTGCAAGCATTTATTTGATATACATAATATAATTATATCAGCCTTGTATTAAAATTTTCCAATGCTAGGCACGGGTCTCTTCTCTGTGTAAGAAGGGTTAGGCCATAGTCCACCACGCTGGTCCAGTGCTTGTTGGTAGACTCCACATAAATTCGAAAACATCATGAAGAACTCTCAGACATGCAGGTTTCCTCACGATGTTTTCATTCTCCGGCAAAGCGAACGATAATTAACTATTTAGTATGCATATTACAACGAAATGTAAAAGCAGCGATAGCTCAGTGGGGAGACCAACAGACTGCAATGCAGAGGGTCTCGGGTTCGAACCCACGTCGCGCACGTCCGACTTTCGGAAGTTATATGACTTTTCGAAATTATGTGCGTATTGATTGACAATTATCGCCTGCTCCGTGCCTCGGAGAGCACGTTAAGCCGTTGGTCCCGGCCGCCATGAACATCTATGGCAGTCGTTATTGGGAAAGTCGGTACCCTCTAATATCCTGACACTGGTCTAGCCTTAGGCTATCGTTAGCCTTCGGGTTGCGGAGGTCAGGTGGCAGCCGCTCCGTGTAAAAACTGATATCCAGTCAAATCCGGTTAGACCAGAAAAGCTGACCCCAAGTGACTTGGGAATAATAAAGGCTAAGAGAGAAAGAAAAGATTTCGAAATGTCAGAGATGCGTGCCTTGGAATTGAACTAGGGACCTCTGGCATGGCAGTCCAACAGTCAGACAATAGGCCATCGCTGTATTATTGCATTAATTTAAAGTTTTTAATAATTATTTATTTATTGAAATTAAACTACTATATACGGATTTTATCGCGTTGGTTATTTGACACTTTTTTACATAATTTAGAAACTACTACTATTAAACTTTACTAATTTTTAAGCTAATTAAATTATTAAAGCTATTAAAACTATTTATATTCAAGTTTACACTTTCCCCGATTTTTCGGTTGCTTTTCAGCAGCCATGGCCACGGGTAGACTAAGATGGTAGTTGTCTCAATGTTCCAGTGTAGTTATTTCAAAGTACCCGAACATAATTTAATCATTGGTGTTTCTATTTACGCAGAATGAGCTCAAAGTCTAGCTGTGGTTATAAGGTCTACCTTTCTATAACATTACTAGATGTTCCCGCGGTTTCACCCGCGTTTATCGTTACTACGCCGCCCCCTATAGTCTTCCTCAATAAATAGGCTATCCAACACTAAAAGAATTTATCAATTCGGACCAGTAGTTCCTGAGATTAGCGCGTTCAAACAAACAAACAAACTCTTCAGCTTTATAATATTAGTATAGATTTGTTGTAACTTTTAGTAAGGATATTAATTGAGTAAGCTGTTGAGCACTAGAGCTACTTATAAAATCCTAATCCTAAATGCTAATGTAAGTTTGTTTGTTAGACTTTGACGTCTTAACTACTCGACCGATCATCATGTAATTTCGCATACACGTTGTCAGGAGTACCTACAGAAATTTCATCCAGAAAAAAGCGAAGCCGCGGGCCAAGTCTAGTATAGGTATTATAATTTGTACACCATATTATTTTGTAGGACACAGTTTACTTATAACACAGACGTTTGAACTGGATGCTAAACTGTGGTCCACATTTCATCCCAGTACCTCTGCGGTCCTGAGGAATAAACGCAAAGACAAACGAAAAATAAATCACCACGCACGTTTATTTTTAATTATAAATGACGCAATTTATATATATTCTTCCTAGAATTACTTAATATTTAGTAAAAGTAAATTCAGTGAAATGGATGCGTCTGTCGAATGTCCTTCAAACTAAATAATTTACATTAATTGTCGGTGATGTAAATGTTCGCGCAATCATGGTTTGATTCCTAGTTTAAGCGGAATGCTATTTCTACATCGTAGTTCGTGGGTTTTACACATAGCTTGTGAAATGTAGGTGTAAACGTATAATTTGGCGATCCATCATAATAATTATATGTTATGTAATAAAACAGTTTTATGCTGTTAAAAAGAACTCGCATTACGGCCTTATTATTATAATTAGAGTTGCCACCTTTATTTTAAACAAATCTATATATATATAAAACTCTTCCGTTACTGAGTGACTGACAGACAACGCACAGCCGAAACTACTGAACGCAAGAAGCTGAAATTTAGCATGTATGTTCTTTGGAGAGTGTAATGGAGCACTAAGAGAGGATTTTTGGAAATTCCACCCTGAAGGGGGTGAAAGGGGTGAAACCCGATATTCACACGGGAACGGGACTTACGCGGGTGCGGAAAACTACTAGTACAGTATATTTACTTTCTGGGGTAAACGTGAAATAAAGTATTATTTATTTGATCCGCTTTTTTATTTCGACATTTGATCATGGCTTTAATAATATATAAGACATACTTATTACCTACTGTCAAGGAACTAACCGAATTTTTACAATCTATATCTATATTTGTTACTTATTAAAATTAGGAAAGCTCTTGTACATTGCTTTTTGTTTACAATTTAAATAGTGTAATACTGTTTCTTTATTCTTATCTTATCTTATTTGGCAGCCAGTCAGTGCAGACCGGCGACACTTCGACTCAGTGGGATCTTTTGTGTCGATACTCTCCCAATAACGACTGCCACAGATGTTCATAGCAGCCGGGACAGACGGCTTAACGTGCTCTCCGAGGCACGGAGCAGGCGATAATTGTCAATCAATAAGAAACATAATTTCAAAAATTCATGTAACTTCCGAAAGTCAGAGGTGCGCGACGTGGGTTCGAACCCGAGACCCTCTGCATTGCAGTCTGTTAGTCTCCCCACTGAGCTATCGCTTCTCTCAGTGTTCCTTTAAGTAAACAATTCGATAATCCTGTATAAGTCAACATATGTAAAGTTAAGAGTTTTCGCGTACTAACTTTATTTTCCTCATAAAGTATAAAGTATGGTTACCCTAAATAACGTACAATACGTTGTTATAAAGTACGGGTGGCAACTCTAGTCATAATCGTACACAACGAAGACTGCACGGAGAGCGTATTGGTTTAGACGAGCTTACGTTTACTATGGCGGCCGCGCGCCGATTTGAATATGCGCCACACGAGCTCTGTCATTATCTGTCTTACGCTCGGCGCAGTCTAAATGATAAATGATATTTAATACACGTTAAACAGAATATATTAACATATTATGTCGATTAGAAAGAATGGACAAGGAAAGACTGACTATGAAAGTTTATAAGGCTAGTATGAATGGAACAGTCGCAAGAGGAAGACCTAGGCGAACTTTTCTCGATCAGATCGGAGGCGTTCTGGACAAAGGCCAGATTAAGAGCACCTTGAACCGACGCGCGTGTATGAGGAATGTGGTGAAAGTGAATGAAGCCAAAGAAGTGTGTCAGGATCGTAGCAAATGGAAATCCGTAGTCTCTGCCTACCCCTCTGGGATACAGGCGGGAATCTATGTATGTATGTATTATGTCGTTGTGTGTTATAATATCTAGAGTGTCTATTTAGTCACGAATTAGCTTGTGAACTGGTTTGCGTTACAGTAAATAATTGATAATTAAAGTCACAAAATAATTAATTAATATTGGTTTATCATTACTTTATTCAGCACGGGGAAGAATACATTGTGAGGAAACCTGCATGACTGAGAGTTCATAATAATGTCCTCGAATATATTTTGAAGGATGCCAACCCGCACTGGGCCAGCATAGTACGGTACAACCTAACCTTTCTCACACTGAGAAGAGGCCTGTGCTGAGCAGTCGTACAGTTTATATACAGGGCGCATATAATTATACATAGATAACATCCTTACTAATAATATAAATGCGAATTTAAATTTGTTTGTTACTCTTTCACGCCTTAACTACTCGACCAATCATCATGAAATTTCGCATAAGTACCTGTTGGAATACAGTAAAAGATATAGGGTATTTTTCATCCAGAAACTGCCGAACCTTACCTACATCTACGAGAGCGAAGTCAAGGGCTTAACCTAGTAATTTATTACGGGTTTCTTCTTGTTGTAATGTGTATTAATCAACGTTAGAATGGATGCTTTTGAATGGAAGTAACAACGCTGCTATTCGAACGGCCATCATGATATGACGACAGTAAACTCAGTCCGTGTTGATCGTCACCATCGATGGAACTCGGTCGAGTGTGTGTAGCAACACCGTTAGAGATTATCCAGTCGCCCGCAGAGCAACAGGGCTTTACATAAAACAACAGTGCACGTAAGCGGTGGCGAGATGACCACTTGTGCCATTACGCCATCCGTGCAATGTACGCAGTGCTGACCGCTTGACCAATTCTAGCGGTTGAGAACATTCCACTTGTTATTTGAGAGCAGTATTACAAGTGTTGCTGTTTACAAAACGTCGAAATTTCACTTTGTACATACGACACATCGTGATATGTCATTATGCTCTACTTATCACGAGGGCTACCATCTATTTGTTATAAAGCCGGATAAAAAGCCGGATTCATAAAAAGTATAAAAAGAAGGTCTGTGATTGTTACTACACAATATAACAACTTTTATATGACAATCCAAAAGGTGCAACTACATTGCATTACTGATCTTTGATTCTGTGACATGACTTTAGGCCTATATTTATGGCATTACGTTGTATTGGCTAACCTGAGCCATTAGTAAAAAGTTCATTGTTCCTTCACTAGGAAACCCTAATATAAAAATCAAATAATACTTTGTGCGATTCGGTAATTAAACCTAGGATGTCACGATGAATGCTAAAGCATATAGGATACCACAGGACTAGCAGGACAATTGAAATTGTTTTACGGGAAGAAAGAGTGTTTGAATTTTTGAAAATCCCTTGCATCACATGTACTATTCCCAGAGCGGGAAAAGAAACTTTTAAAAATAAAATGGAATTTTAGATTTTAAGATTTAGCTCAACTTCACCATAACCGTCTTGGTAATTTTTATTTACGTCTTTTAATTACAAATTACGTATATTAAAAAGAAAGTTGAATTTCTGTGCGGCAGATATAAAAGCCGGACGTGTCCGGACAAAATGTAACGTTTGGTAACCATGCTAAATCTGTAACATAATATTATCTGCAGGTGACCGCGATATTGTAACACTTATGTCATTGTTGTACGAGTATTAATTGAACATTTGCGGCTGAGATTACTTTTTAATTAGACAGTTAGATTTTATGATTGGAATGAGGTTTGGGTTTAAATAATCATGGACCATTTTTTTAAGACATAAGTTTCCTTAGATCGTTGTCCGTTCAACATTCAATCAACAGACGACAAGAACACCCAGACTCGGAAAACTATTGGTGGAAGGTTTTGTCCCGTGCTGGGATCGAATCCACGTTATGTGGCCCTATAATATGGTTCTTCTTCTTTTCGTGTGGTTAGTGGCCAACCTATTGTCAAGAGTTGTTGTTCTCTGACCTCTGACACGGCTTAACTGACTGCTGTCAATTTGACAACAACCGGGACCGACTTATTACGTGCTCTCCGAAGCACGAAGATGCTCAGATGAAATACCACTAAGCGGTCACCCGTCTATAGACTGACAGCACCTAATGTTGCTTAACCTCGCTAATCTTTTACCGATCAGTGAGTGCAACTGGCTATGAGCGCCTATAATATGGTGAGGCAACCACTTACCACCACCATTACATATATAGATAAATGTGAGAGTTTGATTGAACCCGGTGGTAAAAATTGTTCGATCCACATACTGTTTTACTTGGTGACTGAAATAAACAAAAGTATAATACTAATCAATACCAACTGCCCCCAGGCTTTACATAAGAAAACACAGTTTTCATAGAACCATGTGATTGGTGATTGGAAACGATTAAAATGTTAGTACCCGGCAGCGTATTTTGAAAAGCTGCTTCAGTACGTTCCCGCTGAACTAAATTAGCATTTCCTAACGATAAACACGCGTAAATGTTGTTCCAATACGTCTCAGAGGGTGAGGTACTGTAGTAGGATTTCTAAATTAATACACATTTAGATGTACTAGAAACCCTCATCGTATTCGTCAAGCTCGCGTGAGGTATTGGCGTAGGACTTCTAGTACATGAATCACAAAATTTTCTTAAAAATTAACGCGATACGTCTTTCTATGCAGATATTGCTATCACACGCACACAGTATGTTATTGCTTATTTTCTATCTCGCTCTGATATATGATCATAATTAGCGAGTGCAAAAAGATAACCTCAGTTGTTGTAATGACAGGGGAATATCAGGAGGAAGAATGAGGTAATTTTGTTTGTTTGGGTAAATTTTGTTTCTAGCGTTGTATGGTCGCAGTTCTAACCTAACCTAAACCCACTATTTTCTTTTCTGGTACCTTTTTTCGTAGTGTATTTGCTTTATTTGTCACGCTACATACCTACTTACCTTTTGACCAGAGACTTATATAGTTAATTCTTAGCCTTCCTTTAGTATCAGTTTCACGTTGACGAACATAATTAGGATAACCTCTACTTTTCGGCGCGTTATAAAGCTTGAAATCCTACTGCAGTACATAATCCTCTGAGACGTATTGGAGCAGCATTGCCGCGTGTTTATCGTTAGAAAATGCTAATTCAGTTTAGCGGAGACGTACTGAAGTAGCTTTTCTATATACGTACCCCGGCAAGGAAAGGTAGTGTAATACAATAATTGAAAAGATTTTAATCAGATCAAACTGACTATAAAATATATTTAATAAAAAATAATATCATCACTATCACACTGCTGGGCACGGACCTCTTTTCAATGAGAAGGGTTAAGCCATAGTCCACCACGCTGGCCCAGTGCGGGTTGGGCGATGAAGAACTCTCAGATATGCAGATGCAGAGCCCTCACGATGTCTTCCTTCGCCTTTAAAGCAAGCGATAATTAACCAGTTACCTAATACGTACATAACTACGAAAAGTTAAAGATGCGCGCCTTGGGATCCCACTGGGCTATCGCTGCCTTTTTTTTAATATATAGGTGACGTTAAAACCTAAATTGATTAGTCTGCTTCGCAACGGAACTGAATTCGACTGCCGCGCATAAGGTCCAGGTTTGAATTCCAAGCCGAGCAGAGCTACTGCCTTTTTGTGTCAAGAAAGACTTACGGCGGCTGTAAGATACAGCTGAGACCCAATAACATGCCCGACCTGGGAGTCAACTGGAGACCTTATTTGTAGCAGTCACGTTCACTATCGGTACGCGAGGCAAACTGGCAAACGTCAATGTAGTAATAAATAGGTCGTACTGCCATAAGTATAATAAATCATAGTTATTTATAATAGGCGCTTATAGTAATATTGTCTTACGTTTAAAATATATATATCTATATATATAAAAATCAATTGTCACAACCTTGTCACGGCTTATTCCCGCCCGCTCCGCTATTTTGCTCCCAAGCGCTCAAAGACTAAAATAAAATATAATTATTATTTTGTAAAATCGTTCCCAAGGGCTCCAAAAGCTTATGAAAAATAATTCTTTGAATCCTCTGATCTCCATACATTTATTCCTAGAAGTTCCAAATTATATTACAAATCATTAAATAAAGACCTACTTACTAGTGTGTTTCCGACAGCTCCAAAACAAACTGTATGGTTAGCAGAATTAAAACATGTAATAATATAATATCCGTTTTTGATAAGAAATAAAATCTCAAAGTACCTAGAGAACGTTTTGGAGCTGTAGGGAATTAAATTGGTAAATGTGGCTTTATTTATTATTTTCATATAAAAATCTTTGGAGCTCCTGGTAACTAATGTATGGAAAAATGAATTGTAGACAACAATAGATTTGGAGCGCACGGGAATAAGCCATTGTCACATGTATGACAAAGGATCACTTAAAAACGGCTCGACTGATTTGGCCGTTTTGTTTTTGTTGTGTTTGCGTTGTCAGGACAAAGTTCGTATGAACGAAAATTTGCGGTGAATCTACAGGAAATGTCGAAAATATAAATAACATTTTTATATGAAAAAGTTGATTGACGTTTTGATATTGAATTTAATTAAGTGAAATTTATCTTTGTATAGATTGACAGGACAACGACTGTCTGGTCAGCTAATATACCAATAAATATATTATGTAATTACGAAATAAAACTATTTTATACAGATTTTGTCGCGTTGTTTATTTTATAACACTTTTGTTAAATAATTTTGAGCTATGACACTACACATTATTAAACTCTACTACAATTTAAGCTATTTAAATAAATTAAAACCATTTATATTTAAGTTTACACTTTACGTTTCGGTTACCTTTCAGCTGCTATGTTCACGGAGAGACTAAGATTGTGGTTGTCTCAATTGGAGTGTAGTTATTTCAAAGTACCCAAACATAATATAATCATTAGTGTTTTTATTTACGCATAATGAGCTCAAAGTATCATTAAATCTAGCTGTGTGTTGTGCTCATGATACTTTGAGCTCACTAGTTTTATTTCAAGGTGCTTATAGTGCTTGTAACCTACTGCAAGACTCCAAACAGGTACTTAGTTCTTCATCTAAATTAATAATTAAATCGAACCTCGGTCGTCATAGATGACAGTCTCTACACGCGGCTGACATAACTGGACTGTAGGTGTAACCAACAACCTGTCAGGTTATAAATGATGTGCTTATATTATGCCTTAGTAAGACAACTACTTACAAAAGAGAAAGGACTTTAATCTATTTCAAAAGTCAATCTGTCACAGTGACGCAGTGGTATTGAATGCGACCGCTGTGTATGAGGTCTCAGGTTCTTTCCGGGGTCGAAAAAAGAGTTATTATGTCTCCAAACGAGAAATTTCTCAGTAGCAGTACAATTAAGTTGATTTCACGGATGGTGTATTGGATTAAGTGGTCGCCTCGCCACAGCCACCGCGCCGAGTGATGTGGGTTCGAATTCCATACGAGACAAAAATTTGTGTGATTCACAAATAGTAGTGCCGTGTCTAGGTATTCTTTATGTCTGTTGTTTGAATGTTTGTAAAGTCCTCCGCAGGAATTATTCATAGAAAAGGTGGGATCTATTAAAAAAAGAAGAAGAATATGTCGCAGTGTCGCAGTGGTATTGAATTGACCGCTGTACATGAGGTCTCAGGTTCTTTCCAGGTCGAACGAAGTGTTATTATATTTTCAGACGAGAAATTTCTCAGTAGTAGGTAGTACAATTTAGAACGGTGTCCGGTTGAAGGCTCTCTATCTATTATGTGTGTAAACTGTATCTGGTGAAATACGGTGTAATACATCGCTCTTTTAATATAACAGAGACTTATCGAAGTGTTTGAAATTAAACAAATTTAAGCTCTGTTGCAATTACCTACTTAATACGAATATAATATTATAATTTATAGACACGCAATTAAAGTTTGAATTACCTCACTTCCAAATTTCGAGTTAAGTCGCTGTTTTATTAAGAGTGCTACCGGTGACGTGAAACTATTTATGTATACTAGTAGTCAAACAGTACCACCGTGCCACCAAGTGTATGGCCAGGGGTACGGTGGATCTGAAATGATGTAGGTTAGGTTAGGTTATGTTAGTAACAGTACCTCGCGCGAACCCGCCGACCCTGGTTACGTCGAGGAACACCGTGGTAGGTTTAGTCGGTATTACCGGAATATCTTTCTCCCGGTGAGTCCGACATAACCTCTCCGTCGCCCCACGCAGAGGTATGCGTCAAAGCATTCCGCTAAATAAAATGAAAAAATTGTAACGGTTTTTTTTCCAGGGTGAATGTACTCTATATCCTTTTCTGTGCCCCTGACAACGTATTTGCGAAATATAATGATGATCGGTCGAGTAGTGAAGGCATCTATTTTATTATACCTTACTAGCTGTCCCGACAGACGTACGTTGTTCTTTTTCGTGTGTACCGACACACGAAAAAGTAAAAGAAAAATCTTAACCATTCTCGCATCTACTTGAACACACACAAAAATTTCATAAAAATCGGTCTAGCCGTTTAGGAGGAGTTAATTACAAACACACGCACAGAAGATTTATATACATATATAAAGATAGTACTGACTATATAAATCTAAACTTATTTCAATAATTACTTAATAATTTTAAGGGATTTCAATAATTTAAGTTCAGTACTCTTATTGAATATTAATTATGATACCTACTGTTATTTATAATTTACGATAGCATTAAAGTAATTAAAGATTATGTAATAATTATTACAAAAGAGAAAGCACATTAAATATTATTGTATTATAAAGAGTAAATAAATGCGGAACAAGATCTTGCCTTATATGTCTTTGTAGGTAGTTAAATATATACCGAATTACGGTCACGGCGGCCAATCTTAACAGACACTGGCCATCTGCGCAAGACATAATATTATACTGCACAAGTACGTGCGCATACACAAGTGCAATCTCTGTTGCCTATGATCCAATGAGACGGTGATCCGTCACATATCCGAATTATAAGTCAAAATACTTGAGGCTCGTGGATGCCCGTGTTCGCAGTATGCAGGAACTGAACTCACGAGATCACGATAGTAAATTCAATGACTTAACTATTTGGGCAGTAACTCAACGATTAAGGCGTTGCATTTGCTTCGATGTAGTAAACATAGACCGATGTTAAAACTGATGACTGTCTGATGCAATGTCATCCGGTCTACCGAGATACTATCTGGCCACAAAGCGAAGCGGATTTGTACACCCTGATGGGATGATAGCTACTTATATACCTTCTTTCACAATATAGTTAATTAATATCAAGGCCTTGTACGATGCACTGGTGAGAAGCCACCTCGAGTATAGTGCTATCATATGGTCTCCCTATGAGGCTAAATATATTTCAATGCTGGAGAAAGTCCAGAATAAGTTTACCAGGTACCTGTACATGAAATTATATGGCGTATACCCATTCTATCCATTAATGTACCCCACATTGTTTGTCCTCGGAATGGTCGGGTACAATGAGCTAAGAGTACGTCGGGAGTTCTCACTTGCAATGTATGTAATTAAAATCCTTAGGAGTCAAGTGTGTAACGAAACTGTGCTAGGGCGCTTGAGCCTATGTGTGCCTGATCGCTATGTGTGGAGGAGGCGACTTCCACCGATTCTGGTTGTCCCTGCTGCCAGGTCCAACTTACTGGCCAAAACGCCACTTACTCGCACAATAAGGGTAATCAACGAGCTCAGCACTAAAATTGATATCTTCTCCTGTAACCTGAACGAACTCGCAAAAGCAATTCTATATGTAGTAGCATATAAATAGTGTGTATGATAATATTTTAATTTCATAATTTAGGTTTACGATTTTGTCAATTTTCTTTGTTTATTTTTAAATTTTAATTTTTGATATGTATTATATATTTAAGTTTTGAGTATTATGTGTGCATTTTGGCCCCACAATCGCATTGGGCTTCCTGTAATGGTTGTGTGGGATGTGTTATAAATAAATAAATAAATAAATAAATATATTTCCAAACAATATTCCGGTCACGCTTCGCTGTGACTCAATTTGATATTAATAATTAGGGAAGTAAATACAATTTCATATCACGTTTCCATGTGAATTTTGGGTTAACAAGTATTTAAAAGTGAAAAGTGCTACGTAGGGTGAAAATTTCAAGTCAATACATCGATTAATGTTCATGTTTTGTGGGCATAAACATATTATTGAAGCTGCATATCTATTCTAACTCGTCTATCATTAATACACTATCCGAATCTGCAATTAAAAAAATCGACGTGATTGTACTTACGCGTTTATTGCACTGCGAGTGCGATATATGACGACGCCTCACAAGCAATTAAAATAAGTACTTCTTGGACTTACACTTATTTTCCATTTCACTTGGACAGTTTCGCAATCTTGCTTTAAAAACAACTAAAGAGTTAAATACATCCATATTAGGCTGCCTGTCCATTGAAGTGAAGCGAGACTGCCGAGCGAAGGAACGGATAAATATTAACTAATAGGATTGCATATTGGAGCGGAGCAGAGATTTTATGCACTTGGATTCTTCTATTTGATAATGTTCAAAATATTGTATGGAGTATAAAGTACCTACCGACATTTATTTTCTTTGGTATTGTAGAAGTTTCGTTGTTTTAAACATTAGTTTGATTATTTTATTTATGCGTTTAATATAAGTAGGATCGTACGGCTACTTACTTATATACGCTATGTACTATCTACTGTGTAATTGTTTGTTGTTCCAAATTAAGATAAATAAAATCTGTGAAATACATATTTTAAAGAAATAAAGACTATATATATTTGAAGGTACATTTGTCTCTCCCGAGACCATCACCGCCATCGGCCAAGATCGAGAACTCTGACAACAATTCATGAGGACGAACAGGTGTTGGGTTTTAACAAGTTTTCTAACACTTAGCTATGCAGTTGACACCTTGGTTTACATTATATAGTCAATTTGCATCCCGCGATTTGTGTGTTGCATTATTAAAGTGTTAAAGACACATTCGGGGTTTTAAAATAAAACACTTGTCAATAGTATAATTGTGTTATTGCGATAGAGGTCCTTACTACTTTTCATAAACTATTTTGTATTACCGTTTTTTTGTAATTGGCTAACTTTTTATCAGCTTCGTTTTATAAGCGATGTTTGTATAATCTACTTTTATAGATATCGGATACTTCGAGGATGAATGTTGTGAAAGCCAAAGTCGAAAATGAGTTATTGGTGTAACTTTATATAGATTTTTAAGCAGGAACGATATTTCCGAAAAAATGTTTTTGCTATCCAGAAGATACCGCAGCATAAACACTTTTAACAGTGATGTTGTCAATAATACTTCTACTCACCACAAATGCCGTATAAGATATCTATAGTTTCATAATTATAGAACTTATAGCGCTAAAAGAAACTGTGTTCATCTATATTACATATGTACATACATACATAGATTCACGCCTGTTTCCCAGAGGGGTAAGCAGAGACTACGGATTTCCATTTGCTACGAGCCTGACACACCTCTCTGGCTTCATTCACTTTCATCACATTCCTGATACACGCCCGTCGGTTCAAGGTGCTTTTAACCTGGCCTTTGTCCAGAACGCCTCCGATCTGATCAAGAAACGTTCGCCTAGGTCTTCCTCTTGCGACTGTTCCATTCACACTAGCCTTATAAACTTTCTTAGTCAGTCTGTCCTCGTCCATTCTTTCTACATGCCCAAACCAGCTTAACATTCCCTATATTAGTAATTGCACTATAGCACTCGAAACGAAACAAAACGGTAAAGAGAAAAGTAAAACTGAGTTTTTGTTCTTTGGCTCCTTTGAAAAGTAATATTTGACTATTACTACATTTCATCCTCGAGACGTCAACATAATTATGTATATACGTAATAAAGGACGAACCTCACGAGTTGGCAGCCTTCTGCGCTAACGCATAGTCCGCGTAAAGTTGTAATGGCCTTCTGAGGCCAACAGCTAAACAGGCACTGTTCCAGAGACCGTGCTGATACTGAAAGTTACTTGCCAATAAACCCAAAATATTTTGCCCGACATGGGAATTAAACCTGAGACCTCAGGCACGGCAGTCACATAACTTTATATCAATCTCAGGTTCTTATTTTAGGTTCTAAAGTTCGATATATCTTCTTACTAGCTGACCTATGCAAATTCGTCTGCGTCAAATAAGAGAATTTTCCCCGTATTTGCAAAATGTTTTATTGATGCTTCGCTTCTATTAATTGTAGCATGATGTTATATAACTTATAGCCTTCCTCGATAAATGGGCTATCCAAGACTGAAATATTTTTTTAATTCTAACCATTAGTTCCTGAGATTACCGCTTTCAACCAAACAAACAAACTCTTCAGCTTTATAATATTAATATAGATGATTTAAATCCAAGCTAATCCTGCGCACTTGTATGGATAAGTCGTTGAACTGAAGATCGAGAGATCAAATCACATACATTGACCTACCGACATACCATCCCTACACAAACAAATCTTCAACAAAATTGGAAGTAATTTGTCGCCCTAACTGCCAGTGACATATATCTTATCTTATGTGGGGGCCAGTCAGTGCAGACCGGCGACACTTCGACCCAGTGGGATCTTTTGTGTCGGCACTCTCCCAATAACGACTGCCATAGATGTTCATGGCAGCCGGGACCGACGGCTTAACGTGCTCTCCGAGGCACGGAGCAGGCGATAATTGTCAATCAATACGCACATAATTTCGAAACCCGAGACCCTCTGCATTGAAGTCTGTTGGTCTCCCCACTGAGCTATCGCTGCTCTCATGCCAGTGACAAAAAGAGAACTATTATTAATTTGTTTTTAATTTTCAAAAGACACAGGTAAGTGTCCAGGAGACCTGAAATACAGGGTTTCCCTAGTTTAGGCTCCTGTCCACCCCTCATAATACGCTACTTGTTATATTTACCTTGCTACCTAGTGCTGCTACGATTCGATATATCACATTGTGCGAAATTGTAAAATTATGTTTGGTGGAAAATAAAACTTATTTTTATTTTATTTTTTTTAAAAGATACTTCGCCCTTGATATGTTTCTAGTGTCGCTGGAGACTTCACAAACATTCATACAACGGACACAAAGAACAACGAGACTTAGAACAACCATCTATGGTCTCCCCGTGAACCTAACTGCTGAAAAGCAACCGAAACGTTAGGGAAAGTGTAAACCTCAATATAAATAGTTTTAAATAATTTAAATAGCTTAAACTGTAGTAAAGTTCAACAATAGTAGTATCATAGTTCAAAGTCTATACTAATATTATAAAGCTGAAGAGTTCGTTTGTTTGTTCGAACGCGCTAATCTCAGGAACTACTGGTTCGAATTGAAAAATTATTTCAGTGTTGGATAGCACATTTATCGAGGAAGGCTATAGGCTAACATCACGCTACGACCAATAGGAGCCGAGCAGCAATGAAAAATGTTGCAGAAACGGGGGAAATTTTCTTATATGAAGCAGACGAAGTTGCGCGGGTCAGCTTGTCTTATATAAAATCAAAGACATTAGACTAACAATACATACGACGGCTAACCTATTCACTCGAACCACTACCCGGTCAAATGATCTGTTCTACTTAAGTGACAGTAAATTCGCGTTTAGTGTGCATTCGGCGAACGAAAGTTCAGCAGTAGTACAGTGTACAGTTCCAAAAAACTCTTATACAACAGCTTTATCCGTCCGTCCGTCCGTCCGTCCGTCTGTTATACAACTTTTAACTCAAGAACCATAAGAGCTAGAGACTCGCGGTCAACGCCATTCGACTCAGCATAGTCGATGTACCCCCGAAATTACTATGACCTTTGACCTCTGACCTTACCACGGTCACGTGATACCATCTTTCATCTCAAGAACCGTAAGACCTAGAGACTCGCGGTTAACGCCATTCGACTCAGCATAGTCGATATACCCCGAAATGACTATGACCTTTGACCTTTGACCTCAAGGACACGTGATTCCATTTTTTCGAACTCTAAGATTTACGACAATTCATGGCCGTTTCTCACTTGTTATACATAAGAAATAGTATTGTGATATAAAACCTGGACAGTAATGCGGACTAAAACACGAACTAGCATTACTTATCAAACTGTACTTTTAAGAAATTCTCAGTAGTTGGTAGGTTCTGTACCCATTAAGCAGTAGTAAGCTTATCCGATACTAGATGTCCCCGCAGTTTCAGCCGCTTTCATAGTTACTGAGCCGCCCACATGGGTCGTAGCGTGATGTTATACCTATAGCCTATAGCCTTCCTCGATAAATTGGCTATTCAATACTAAAATAATTTTTCAATTCGAACCAGTAGTTCCTGAGATTAGCGCGTTCAAACAAACAAACAAACTTATAAGCTTTATAATATTAGTATAGATTACGTTGGACCTAAAACCATATTTGGCGAAATGTAAAAGTAATAATAATAATAATAATATAATATTCTGTCACATACACACAACACCATCTAGCCCAAACTAAGCAGAGCTTGTACTATGGGTACTAGACGATGGATAAACATACTTATATACTTATTTTTTTGTAAATACTCATATTATACATAGAAACAACCAGACCAAGTCAAACATCCATGTTCATGCATACAAATGTGTGACATGTGCGGGATCGAACTCGCGACCTCAGGCGACCACCATCAGATGAGTTTGCTATTGTCAACTTTTTTTGAACATTGCGAGGTTTGGTAGTGGGTTTCTCTTTCTAACTTCGTATTAGTCACGTCTTACTTACTTTCTTTGCAATTATTTAATCATAAAACAGTGTATATTCAGCCACACAATAAATAAATAAATAATCAAAAAAGCTTATTTATGGCTGTCTCTTACTTCGCCCCTAAGGCGTTTCACAGACGACACACAGCGGCGGATAATTAGTGCATCATATGGAATCCTATACCACAGCGCACACGAAGGACCTAGGCAAAAGTCGGTGAGTGCAAGCCACGCCCGGCAGTCGTCAGCTGACAATGCAGCTGGCTGCTCATCGTGGCGATTGTAACCGCGGACAGCCGCGGACGACAGCGGACTGCACCGGATTTTCTATCTACAAAAGGTTTGTAGTCTGTCGTATGCGGAACGCCTAAATCCATACATAATGCAATTCTATCATTACATAAAGCATTACATTTGGTGATTACGTACGGAGAGCAGGTACCTATTTCACCGCTTCGCACTAAGAATGTTAATAGAATTAAATGAAAACCTCGTGATCGACATTCGATTCAAGTCACGTTCGTCAACAATCTGTCTGCCGTTTGTATGTGTGTCTCTGTAGCTGATGAGCCGATTATTTTTGTAACAGATAACTCCTAGGAATAATGACTTACATTCTAACAAAATTAAATATTTATTATTTAACTAAATTAACATATAAATACACTAGCTTTTGCCCGCGGCTTCGCTCGCGTAAAAGTACTTATGATTAGGTTATTTTAGTAGCAGTACATTTTTTTAAATAAAATATAGCCTGTGTTACACGGTGATAATACACCGTTCTAATAGTGAGAGAATATTTTAAATCGGTTAAATAATTTTTGAGTTCAATCCTTACTAATAATCAGCAAACAAACTAAAAATTTAATCTTTTATATCTTTTTCTTTATAATTTTAGGATAGGTTTTATTACCCGAAGTTTTGACAGACTTGCATCAGTCGTGGTCACGAGTTGTTTTATATACATTTGAACAACTAACTCAAAACCTAAACTTGGTATAGTTACTTGTAACACAAATTGTTGTCCCTTGTGGTAATCGAACTCATAACACTCAAAGCACTGGGAATATCGAGATGGCCACTTAAAATACCAGGCGATATGTGCAGCATATTACAGTTGTATTTTTATAGCAATCCCAATAATTAATAATAATATTCTACCACATACACACAACACCATCTAGCCCAAACTAAGCAGAGCTAGTACTATGGGTACTAGACAATGGATAAACATACATATATACTTTTTTTTTGTAAATACATACATATTATACATAGAAACACCCAGACCAATACAAACATCCATATTCATGCATACAAATGTTTGACTTGTGCGGGAATCGAACCCGCGACCTCAGGCCTGGCAGTCGGTTACACTAACCACTACGCCATCGAGGCCGACAATTAATTAACTAGATAGAATATTTGACGGATATACGTACGGATACGGATTTTGAGACGTTTTTTATTTTATAACTATAATTATTTATAATTTTAAACTATGAAACTACTATTATTGACCTTAACTACAATTTAAGCTGTTTAAATTATTATAACTATTTATATTCAAGTTTACACACTTGGGAGTAATCGGGGTTATATTACTTAATATAAATTATTCGTGATGCATGTTGGTTAGTTTTTAAGTTAATTGATTAGGTTATAAGTAAGCTTTCCTATAAATAATAAAATTAAAATAAAATACACTTTCTCGGACGTTTTAGTTATTTTTCAGCAACCATGTTCATGCTCACGGGGCGACAACGAAACAGTAATTTAGAAGTTACAAACAGGTTCAAAAGTTTTCTTTTTCAGTAACTAATCCTACGCTGTCTACATAAACAAAAGATACATCTTATTATAAATAGAACTATTCCACATATTCCATCCTAACTGCATGTTTACGATACAAGATCGTTTGATTCAGATTTTTGTCGGTGGCAACACTCAGAGAGCTGTCTCGATACGTTTGCACTCGCTAGCGTTCAACCTTGAATCCTCGACTTATCTCCTCTTTAGAGCAAGCACTTGCATTCATATATTATAAAATAATCCTAATTTAGATCAGCTCCCCATTATAAATGTTTACGGTGTATACGCCGATATCTATCATTACATAACAATTTATCTATGTTTGCTATCCTTAATAGGAATATTCAAGTGTCGAATTTGAAAAACCACTACATATTATAAAATAAAGTCCTCCGCCGCGTCTGGCTGTCTGTTCACGATTAACTCAAAAAGTACTAAACGGATTTTCATGCGGTGTTCACCAATAGACAGGCTGATTCATGAGAAAACTTTTAGTGTATAATTTGTTAAGAATAAGTAATATTTTTCGCTCGCATTCGCATCAGTAGTGAATGCGAATGTTATGCATTAAGTCCAGGATCTGATGTTCAGATCGGGAAAAGTCTTATACTTCTAGCCATCTCGTGTATATAAGTATAAGATTATGTATGTATGTATCGCCAGTTTACAGATGATATACAAGTGCTGCTCGACTGGATATCCAAGACATGTTTAAGCGAAATACCAGCTGTAGCTGAATTATACTTTTATTAATTTTATCAAGGTGACAAGACAAGCATGCCCCTAATAGAGGAACTGCAATATATTTTGAATACCTGTTTCTTTTTGGGATTAAGTAGAAGAGGAAACGGGCTGTCCAAATTATTTAGCTTTAATAATACAAACATTTAAATAAACCAAAAATTAGGAACATTATCAAAATTTCAATAAAACTAAAAATTGCCATAACTTTTACTTTACTTTACTTACCTGCAGGTAATTTGGCACCAGTCTGCGCACCAGACTGCTTCCAAGAATGGACTCCGATATCTTCACGGAGATGAAGCAGTCGCCGTGACCGAAATCCTTCGGGAGGTATCATCATCATTATATGTAGGTTAACAGAGTCATATACTTACGAGGATTACATGCCTTTTAATAACTGATAATGCTTATAAACAGGGCTGATATTATTACCCTTGTAGAAAATAATAGCTCCCAAAGTCGACTTGAAAGCGAACAATGCTTGGTACTCACATTAGAACTATTTACGAAATTTCACGTTCATTGTGTGTGTCCCGATTTTGCATTGTTGTGTACATTTTTAAGTGTATTACGTATCGAACGACTGTCGCACGACCAGTGCTACTGCCGCAGAATAATCAATTATGTCGTGGCTATAGAAACCATCACTTCTTATTTCGTATTATTTATATATCTACACACGCTTATGCGCGCTGCTCTGCCCGCGTGGTACCTACATCAATAAAAAGAAGCCTATGTCCTTCTCAGGTTTTAAAGTATCTCTGTCCCAGATTTCATCCATATCGGTTGAGGTACTTAGCCGTGAAAAGGTAACAGACAGACAAACAGAATTACTTTCGAATTTATAATATTAGTAAGGATCAGGTATCTAATAGGCAAGAATTGATAAAAACTATACAATAACCAGTATTTTCGCGGGGACTTTACAAACATCCAAACAACGGACACAAAGAACATCCAGACTCGGAACAACCATTTGTGGATCACACAAAGTCTTGTCCCGTGTGGGATTCGAACCCACAACACTAGACGCAGTAGCAGTGACGAGGCCACCACTTAAACCACTAGGTACGCCATCCGTGCAGTCTATGAAGAATAGGTCTGTTCTAAATTCTAAAACTGTATATATCCAGTAGAATATAGTATAGTTTTTATGTCTATAATGTACGCTTAACCTGTCAATTGCTGGATACAACATAATTGAAACCTTTTCTGTATGTTCGCCGGTGTGCCGCTGCGACTCAATAGGGTATAATTATATAAATATATACAGGATGTCCGGTAATTAATGGATAACCTTGAAATGTCTTACACTAGAAAGGATAGCAGTTAGAAAAATATTGAAAAATAATTATAACTGTCTATCTATTAGCATAATTATTGTTTAATAATAAAACAACAAAAAACCGATGGAATTCATTCATTTATGGTCGTATTGTGTAAGAAAATGTAATATGGTAATTAAAAAAAGACATATCTCAGGTAGTAGTTAAGATAGATTTTCAGATTTTCTTCTGAACGGCTATCAGTTCTACTATAAGACATTTCAAGGTTATCCATTAATTACCGGACAGCCTGTATAATAGGTTATAATAGGTAATTAACCAACTGTTATTATTATAAGAAAACTAATAGTACCTTTTCTGTTTAAATAAAGTAAGGAAATTCTATTTGCGGATACCTCTATGGGAAAAGGGAAGCGAAGAGGCTGTATCGTTCTCGACCGGGGAATGATGAAAATACCGGGTCCTACCGACTAAACCTACCACGGTGCGTAAGTGCGTGCCTTAGATGGTGGGTAGGTTGCTGGAACTAAAACTACAGCAGCGGCCAATCTAATAGCTACCGCAACTGTTCCGATACTCGTTTCATCGGTAGGTAGGTACTACATATATATATATATATATATATATATATATATATATATATATAGTAGTATATATGTAATATATATATACATATATATATATATACATATATATATATATATATATATATATATATATATATATATATATATATGTGTAATACAATTTAACTTGAATTTCTCGGTGTAAGTAAATGATTGTTCTTGAGAAATAAACGTCAATCTTAACCTTAACTATTGAAATCTTCAAATATATCAAATATATTCAATGCTTTTATACACGCATATTTATTTTAAATGCATAAAAGTTTACTAATAAGAATTATAACACATACTTAAGACCATGATAATATATGTTCAGACGTAACGTATAAAAAAATCGAATAATAAAATCTGTGTAACCTGCAAAGAATACATTTATGAAAATTTTTATGAAATATCCCTGAAATGTGGACACTGCGCGCGTCGCACACAGCTGTCGGAGGCTAATGACCTTTGATAAGAAAAGGACGAACGGGGGTGCAAATTCGGGAGAGTGTGGGGTGCGGTAGCGGGGATAGGTTTTGTTTAGCTTTGGTATATGCGCAAGAGTGTCCGCACATTAAGTTTTTATTGGATAACCAGGTCAAATTTTAAGTACCTATTTTCTTCAGATATTCGGATCCAGAATCGAGTACTGAATACCCTCCTTCAATATGTCTAGTCTATTACCAATCAGTCTGTATATATAAAAATCTCGTGTCACGGTTTTTGTGGTCGCACTCCTCCGAAACGGCTCGACCGATTTTTATGTATATTTGGTAGGTATGAGAATAGGACGTAAACTATATTGCATGCCACTAAGAAATAATTTATATGACAGAACAACGTTTGCCGGGTCAGCTAATTATTTATAAATATCAATACAGCCAAGTCATACATGTGGTGTTCAAAATTTTCCTCATGCAGAACCTAATCCCAGAGTTCCGACAGACTTTACAAACATTGAAATGACGTACACAAAGAATACCCAGACGAGGGGCAATTATTTGTGGATTACACTTATTGTTGTACCTACGAGCATGACCACTTAAAGCCCTACAGCATCCGTGCAGTCATATAAATCATAGTTATTTATATCTATGACTTTGTCGTCTACTAAATTGGTTTCATATTACTTTGACTTTTCCACTGTTACCAGTATTACTAGCGGGTTTATTTTTATTAAAAACACATGCCAGCCAAGAATACCTAATTTTCTTTGTGTAAGCAAAGAAATAGGGATCTCAACATCGACTCAGCTGCTATGAGGATGGTGTGGAAGCCACTGCTCTTGGACTACATGATCGCTTTCCATCAGGCGCAGTGAGGTAATTTCAAAGGGAAATTAAAAAAG
The DNA here is from genome assembly GCA_930367265.1 of Catocala fraxini. Classification (NCBI taxonomy): domain Eukaryota; kingdom Metazoa; phylum Arthropoda; class Insecta; order Lepidoptera; family Erebidae; genus Catocala; species Catocala fraxini. The sequence continues at coordinate 3,515,371 of OV884024.1, read as the reverse complement.
GAATAACATCAAAACAATGTTAATAAACAACACCCCGACTCGGGACAGCAATTTGTGGATCGCACAAAAGGTCACGAGCGGGGATTGAACCTGCAATACTTAGCATATAGGCAGTAGCAAGATAATTCCTAAATCACTGATGCGAGTAGTCAATAGAACCATATAGGTATAAAGAAGCGGCCGCATGCAGCCCGCGAACCTTCTCTTTACGGCCCGCAGCTGTTTTGTAAATAAGGTCTTATCATTTGGAATTATTTTTATTTCGCATCAAAACTGAAATCATTTCCATCCGCGAAAACCGGCACTGGCCCACAAAACTACTCCGCTGGCGCGAATATAATGACTCGAAATTTGTGGTTGTTTTTTTTGCATTTTAACATAATCAATATATTATGTAAGGTAAAAATAATTATGAACATGTGCGGCCTGCCCGCCTTTATTTAATTTGTCCCGACCGCTGGTACAAAGTAATCTTGAAGATATACGGACGGAAAACACAAGGGCATACTACAAAATAAAGATATGCCAGAATCGTAAAAAAAAGAAATCTGTAGTCTCTGCCTACCCCACTCGTAAAAGCGTGAACTTTGAGTATGTATGCCGTGAATACAACGTGTAACAGAACGGTGTGTTCATATTTTAAGACCCTAATGTGTATCTGAAAAAGAATCTAACTCCGGATCAAACTTTGACTACGTGTACGTAATTTCATGAAGATTGGTTATGAGCATAACTAACAAACAAACAAAGAAACTCACATTCACATTTATCATATTAGTTAGGATGTTTTGTTGACTTTTCGAAATTATGTGCGTATTGATTGACAATTATCGCCTGCTCCGTGCCTCGGAGAGCACGTTAAGCCGTCGCACTGTGGGCTGAAAATCGACCTCCATAGACATAGAAATGAAAGTTGCTAGATGTTCGTTTTGTTGACGGATATGGCTTCTATTAGCTATTATACACATAACAATGTCATCTGAGCTAACTCCGCACAAAAATGAATTTATTATAAGGTTTTTTCGAAAAAATGTATGGAGCTAGCATGAAAAATCTGAATATCTCTGAACTTGCAAGGAAAACCGTAATATCCTCAGAGATGGTTATAGGACTAATTATTTGTGATTTTTTGACATACTTCATATAACGGTACATGCTGCAGATTTTTTTTTAAAAATCATCGAATTTTTAATTAATTTTTTTTAACATTAAACGATTTGTTTTGGTGTATAAGTAATAAAGAAATATTTTCGACAACTGTCTAATGAGGTCGTTAACTAATGTTGGACTGAAATATAAAAGGGTTAACATTTTGCATCATAATTTAGTTTATTCTAAGCTTTGTTACCCCTAACATATCACTGTGAAATTTTATAATGGAAAGTTTAAATACCAATTTAGACCTATTGGTTCTTCTAAAATGTAAGAGTGCTTCATTTGATCATGAGGTATTGTTTAGTGAAGTTATATCCCGCCTAGACGTTTGTCTTTCCGTTGAAGATCAAGTGACTCTAAAAGAATTTACGATCAGATTTGTACGAGCTACATCACAAAGGTGGCAAAAATCTCACCGAATTCTTGATACTTTTAGAAAACAATACGAAATTTGGCTGCAAGCAACTATCGATTGGCCAAGTTGTATAAATTTAGTCGCTCAAGAACCAACTGTTGCTGAGGGATCAAGATCAATCTCTCCAGAACCCTCAACATCATACTCTATTGGTACAATGACAAAGAGGTCACGAAAACCATTCGAAGATCTGGGAAGCAAACAGAAGAAGAGAAAATCTGATGAGCATAAAACTGACAATCCCAGTGAATTGGCACATACAGCAGCAGCGCGTTTTAAGGAAGAAGGTTGTGAGGATATCGCATCTGTAATCGAATATATGCTGAAACATCCCGAAGCAGCCTCTAAAATTAAGGAAACGCTTAAGCAACCGGTGAAAACTATCTTATTTACACCAGAAAAAGCACTTGGATTACTCCTTTCATTAAAATTATCAAAGTGGCAATACATCACTTTACGAGAGTCAGCTATTCGGGAAGGTAGAAAGGATATTTATCCATCCTACTATAAAGTGCAACAAACCAAGCTGGCATGCTATCCTCCGAAGCAATCAGTGTTAGTGACCGATTCATCGGCAAGAATAACCCTTCAAGCTTTACTCGACATTACGGTCAAAAGAATCCTCCAAAGTTTTCCTAACGATGATGTGCAAAATAAGGATTTAAAATTGATATCTAAATGGGGTTTCGATGGTGCGTCAAACCAAAGCCGATACAAGCAGAAAATGGATAGCGATCAAGACGATTCAAGTATTTTCATGACTTCCTTGGTGCCACTAAAACTGACTGATGGAGACAATACTTTGTGGATGAACCCAAAAACATGCTCAGCAATGTATTGTCGTCCAGTTCAATTTACTTTTGTGAAGGAAAGCGAAGCAGTAGTCATCGAACACAAACGACAAATGGATGAAGAAATTAAGGCTCTCATTCCTACAGAGTGCAATAATAGAAACAGGGTGAATCATCACCTAATGATGACAATGATCGATGGTAAAGTCTGCACGTATTTGTCTCAAGCCAGATCAAGTTCATCATGCTATTTGTGTTTGGCAAAACCGACAGAAATGAACCGTTTGGGTGTAGTAACAGCAAAGACCGTATCTTCTGACATATACGAGTTTGGATTGTCATCTCTACACGCCCGTATAAATTGTATGGAATGTTTACTACATATTTCGTATAGACTAGATTTTAAAGAGTGGGCTGCGAGAGGTAACGAGCACAAAGAAATGCTAAGTAAGAGAAAAAAGATTATTCAAGACAAATTTAAAGACGAATTAAATCTATTGATTGACATTGTTAAACAAGGTTCCGGAACTACTAATGACGGCAACACTGCAAGAAAGTTTTTCAAATTTCCCCATAAAACTGCAGCCATTACTGGGTTGGACGAAGAACTAATAAGAAGATTTGCTGTGATTTTACAGGCAATAACTTCCGGGGAAATAGTAGATATAATTAAATTTAAAGATTATGCCTTCAAAACAGCAGAGAGGTACGTGGAATTATATGACTGGTACTATATGTCATCAACCGTCCACAAATTACTTATACACGGGGCAGACATAATCGAGAAGAATGATGTTGTACCCATAGGAAGTCTCTCGGAAGAAGCATCCGAGTCTCGCAATAAAGATTTTAATCGATTATTTATTTTATATTTATTTAAATAGATTATTCAAGACAAATTTAAAGACAAATTAAATCTATTGATTGACATTGTTAAACAAGGTTCCGGAACTACTAATGACGGCAACACTGCAAGAAAGTTTTTCAAATTTCCCCATAAAACTGCAGCCATTACTGGGTTGGACGAAGAACTAATAAGAAGACTTGCTGTGATTTTACAGGCAATAACTTCCGGGGAAAAAGTATTTATATAATTAAATTTAAAGATTATGCCTTCAAAACAGCAGAGAGGTACGTGGAATTATATGACTGGTACTATATGTCATCAACCGTCCACAAATTACTTATACACGGGGCAGACATAATCGAGAAGAATGATGTTGTACCCATAGGAAGTCTCTCGGAAGAAGCATCCGAGTCTCGCAATAAAGATTTTAGGAGGTTTCGGGAACATCATTCGCAGAAAAAGAGCAGGCAAGATTCGAATCATGATATCCTTAATATGTTAGTTGTTTCTTCGGATCCTTTTATAAATGTACAAAGGCCCAAGTTAGATGCCAAGAAAAAGGAGGATTTATTTCCTGAAACCCTCAATTTAATTCAGTTTCAAGAAACTGACTTTGAGTTTGTAGGCAATCTAGATTCTGATTCAGAAATCGACGAGAGTGATAAGGAAAACTAGAAACTTTTTGTGCTTTTAATTATAATTCTATTCAATGTAATTTTTTCATGATCTTTCGTTATTTAGCTTTGGTACGTAACTATGTTTTGCAATTGATTTATTTTTAAATATTTTATATTACTATTCTTGTACCTATTTATATTTTTGCATACTTTTGTACCTATGTTTTGTTTTATATAAATTTTATCAACTATTAAAAAATACCTTTTTAATTTATTTTTCTTTTTATTTAATGCCTATTATTAGCGTTAATAAAATAACTAACTTATCGATTGATCTTTACTTTGACATTAGTAGAATTTAATGATTTAAAAAATACCTTCATTTAGACATTATAATAAAATAATTAGACAGTTGTCGAAAATATTTCTTAGAACTCGTAACATGTCTAATTAACTAATTAGTTTACTTATGTACTTACCTGTAAGAATTTAATTAGTGTAATCCGTAGTTACCATTGTGCGATATTGCAAATCACTTAATCTCTTATTCAGAACTCATTAGAAGGCTAATTTATTATTCAGTAGTTTACCTGTATGCAAAGTTTAGTAATGGTATCCAATTACCTGTTTTAAAACATATATACTATGTAAGGCAAAAATAATTTTCTTGATATTTTAACAAATAACTGGCGAAGATTTAGTATTATATGCATATAACGTGTTGTTTCTTTACTTTTACAATAAAACAAATCGTTTAATGTTAAAAAAAATTAATTAAAAATTAGATGATTTTTAAAAAAAATTCTGCAGCAGGTACCGTTATATGAAGTATGTCAAAAAATCACAAATAATTAGTCCTATAACCATCTCTGAGGATATTACGGTTTTCCTTGCAAGTTCAGAGATATTCAGATTTTTCATGCTAGCTCCATACATTTTTTTCGAAAAAACCTTATAATAAATTCATTTCTGTGCGGAGTTAGCTCAGACGACATTGTTATGTGTATAATAGCTAATAGAAGCCATATCTGTCAACAAAACGAACATCTAGCAACTTTCATTTCTATGTCTATGGAGGTCGATTTTCAGCTCACAGTGCGTCGGTCCCGGCTGCCATGAACATCTATGGCAGTCGTTATTGGGAGAGTGTCGACACAAAAGATCCCACTGGGTCGAAGTGTCGCCGGTCTGACTGACTGGCCCCCACATAAGATAAGATAAGATAGGATATTTTTGAGCAGCGATAGCTCAGTGGGGCGACCAACAGACTGCAATGCAGAGGGTCTCGGGTTCGAACCCACGACGCACACCTCTGACTTTCGGAAGTTATATGATTTTTCAAAATTATGTGCGTATTGATTGACAATTATCGCCTGCTCTGTGCCTCGGAGAGCACGTTAAGCCGTCGGTCCCGGCTGCCATGAACATCTATGGCAGTCGTTATTGGGAGAGTGTCGACACAAAAGATCCCACTGGGTCGAAGTGTCGCCGGTCTGACTGACTGGCCACAAGATAAGATAAGATAGGATGTTTTTAATTTGTGTTTAATAATAAATAACACTCGATATGTAATAAGAAGATGACCGCTTTAACTATTGCGACACTCGTGCAGTCAAAGATTTAGTCTGTCTGCTCCTACTTTTACTTCGTACATATAACTACATTCTCCATGCAGTTATATATGCACAGTGCACATAATATACCCGTAATTGACACACTGACATACTAATCAATACTTTCTATAAGTATGTTATGCATGATTGTGAATGTATCGGCGCGGTATTAAAGCGGCTGTCGTAAGGACGCATTTATACTGTTGGTAAACGAATGCTTTTACCGTATTTGTGAATACCTTATTCGGTGAAGTATGGTACATGATATCTGTTATTATGTTTTGATACAATTGAACTATTATTTGATTTATTTTATTATATATATTACGCTCAATAAAGAAATCATAATGTATGATAGAAATAACTTATGTTTGAAATATTAAGTGCAATTTTACTATACATATATTTGTGCTGATTATCAAAGATGTTTTGGCTTCGTAAAAATATTTGTTCTTATTACTAAGATTTTGGATTTGATTGCAAATCGGTCATTAATGATCACAACATTATTTTAAGGAATTCTAATCATATCTTATTTGTATGCTGTGTCGGTTGTTTTATGTATACTTCGTCTCACATCTTCTTTTATATATTAATACGTGAAATAAAAACTTTGTACCCCGTTTTACGAAAATAGCGCGGACGGAAGAGTATGAAATTTGGCACAGTTAAAGTTTATATAGAGAAGTTGGGGCGAATCCTAATATTTTTATAAAATATGCATTGGAAATACATTATATTAATGGAAAACACTACACGCACACAACCATGCATTTGACACACGCAGTCGAATCGCGTTCGTAGTATTTCGACATTGTTCGTCTGACGTCGTACAATTCTGTGTAACTATGGTTACCTATACCTTATTTATATGTTATAGAGAAAAACAGAAAACAAAGTAGCAAGCTTAAGAATTTTGGTCGAATTTTGACCACTAAACGACTTCTAGTTGTAATTAATTTTGTAATACTATAGCTTGTTTAATAATCTTATTAATATCTGCAGTGACAATTCCATTGATGTATTCCACCTTTCTTTATCAAAATTCAAGAAATCTATCCATGCCTGTCTTTCCTGCTTTGTGAAACTGAATTAAATTATATAACTTTGTAACTCTGTTCCTAATTTTTTAAAATTAAATGTTTAAAAAAAATTTGTATTTTAAAAAGAAATACAGTACTTACGTATTTCTTTTTAAAATACAATTTTTTTTTGTTTTTTTATTGTTACACTAATTACTTGTGCATTTGTTATTTTAGATTATAAATTCAAATATTTTTTGACGCTACTATATATTTATATGTGGAAACTGCTTTAGATTAAGTGTAGTTAATTTGAACATTAATTATTTTCAAATTGTATCTGTTTGTTTCCCAAATTAAATAAAAATTAAATCAAATCTTCTTCTCCCTTAGCCTTTATTATTCCCAAGTCACTTGGGGTCGGCTTTTTCTAGTCTAACCGGATTTGACTGGATATCAGTTTTTACACGGAGCGGCTGCCACCTGACCTCCGCAACCTAACGATACCCTAAGGCTAGACCAGTATCAGTATATTAGAGGGTACTGACTTTTCCACTAACGACTGCCATAGATGTTCATGGCAGCCAGGACCAACGGCTTAACGTGCTCGCCGAGGCACAGAGCAGGCGATAATTGTCAATCAATACGCACATAATTTCGAAAAGTCATATAACTTCCAAAAGTCAGAGGTGCGCGACGTGGGTTCGAACTCGAGACCCTCTGCATTGCAGTCTGTTGGTCTCCCCACTGAGTTATCGCTGCTATATAAAAATAAAATCAAATAAATAAAATAAAATATGTTTAGCTACGCAACAGTTACATTATGAAACAGATCGGATTAATCAGGGCATGTAAAAGTTTTATATATAAAATCTTTAGTTATAATATAATGTCTGTCTGTCTAGTGTTGTGGGTTCGAATCCCACACGGGACAAACTTTGTGTGATCCACAAATGGTTGTTCCAAGTCTGGATGTTCTTTGTGTCTGTTGTTTGTATGTTTGTGAGGTACCCTGCGATACAGGATTTATTCCTAGTACGGGTATTGTAATTTCTTAAAAGAAAATCAATATTATTGCGTTGTTGGTCCACATTGATATTCTGTTAAGATATTCTGTTAGAATGCTCTCATGATTTCTTTTGAGCGATAAACGGCAATAAGCAGACACTCTGGTGTGTACCTACACTTACGTGGTATCTTAAATGTACTCTATTCAGCGATAACTATAACAGAACTGTAGAATATTATTATTGATTTATTTATAACTGCAAAAATACAGCCCCATTTATCGATCTGATATGTTTTATATGTTTAACAAGTGAGAATCGGCAATAAATTGCCGTAAATCTTGGAGTTCGAAAAAATGGCTAAATTACTATGACCTTTGACCTCTGACCTCAAAGTCACTTGGTACCACGTGACCTTTGCATATTACTTGAACCATTTTTTCGAACTGTACTGCCGTTTCTCACTTGTTTCTAAATAAAATAACTAAGGGTAAGGTAGAATAAAGTTGACGTTAGAGGTGGCTTATTTGTGATTTCATCAGACTGGAACTATCTGACTGGAAGAATGTCTACCATAAAGATAAATCGCAACTAAAATAATCTTATGCTGAAATGCTACGGTTAATTGCGTTCCTGGCTTCTTAAGACGTTACTGTGCTGTCATCATAATACGAATAATCTTTATCCCTTGCCTTGATAACAGCTGTCCATCAGGCATGCCGTATGCTATTTGACGCAACGTTCATAACATGATAATTATCCAGTTGTTAATCTATACTAGTACCAGAGCAGCGACAGCCTAGTGAGACGGTTGGACTGCCAAGCAGAGGTCTCGAGTTCGATCCCACGGTAACCTCTAACTTGGACCTCTAACTTTTCGAAGTTACGGGCGTATTAAATAGGTAATTATTGCTCGCTGTAATAGTAAAGGAAAACAACCTGTGGACACCTGCATGCACACATAATGTTGTCGAAGATTAGTGAAGTATGCCAACCCGCAATGGACTAGCGTGATTGAGACTATGGCCTAAACCTTCCCACGCTAAAAGAGGCCCATGCCTAGCAGTGGGCAGTTTAAAACAGGGGCTATATTATTATAATATAATACTAGAGCAACCGTTAGACGTCGTCCTGGCCGTACATTGACCTGCAACCCGATTGCAGAGCTACCTAGCAGGTTACTCCCTTACTTCTCCTACAGTTGTTTGTCCGAAAATCACTATCCATAACACGTATACTGTAAACTTCAGTAACCATAATGTTCAAAAATTCGTAATTTTGTTTTACATAATTATCTTTACTTCTATAACTATTCTGTCATAATATCAAGGACTATAATAATTGAATCTCCTAACTTTGTATAAAATAAAGTCATATGTCCTAAGTGTTGTATTATATAAAGTGTATTATTCCGAATGTTCATTTATAATAAAATGGTTAGACCCAAAATAAATTGCTAAAATTATGTTATAGTGTCAGAAACGGATCACTGTGAATCCGACTCCACGCAGTCTTGTCTGCCCTATTCCTAGAGTGTAATTTAGAATCGCGTAGGTGCGTGGGACCGCCGGAGAACCGCAGCGCCGGAACCGTGACAAAAGTCAAGTTTTGTAATACAAATTAGATTTAAAAATATTATTAGGATAAATAAACATTAAATAATTTTAATTTTAATTTTATAACTTTTATTGAAAACGGTTTTAAGTCTTTTGTATATTATTGATTATAATATTTATGACAAACAAATTTAGGGCATATTGTATTTAAGGATTTCAATTTTATGGCATGTTATATTATGTGACATAAAGTTCGGGCAAGTTATCATTCGGACAAATGATGATTAGGACAAAAAAAATTATGGCGCTCTAGATTATGGATAAAAAAGTTAGGTAACACAATAGAGAACTACCTAGCAGATCTAATTGTGAAAACTATCCAAGGGCCTAGTATGTTTTATATGTATAACACACAGAAAATCATCAATATCGGTCCAGCTGTTTAGGAGGTGTTAAGGGACATACAGAAGAATCATATGCATAAAGATAATAAAGCTGAAAGTCTGTTTTTTGTTTGATCGCTCTTATCTCTGGAACTACCATTCATAGCCCAATTTTTGAGAAAGCTATCTATACGAATATTCTAAAGAGAAAAGATTAGTTTTTTTGTTTGCAATAAATTAACATAAATCCTAAAGGACCAATTTTAACATTATTTCACTAGTAGACTGCTACGTTATCCAGAGACTATGAGATTGCGCTACGAATTCCGGTGGCGAAGCAGTAATCCATAGATAAGACACTATATGACTGCAGTAATCATAAACGTGAGTGAAACCGCGGGATAACTGTTGGTAGGCTAAAACCAAGGGAGGCCAGCTCGGTGTATCCCACTATTTCCATTGAAATACAAAATGGAAATTGTGAGACAAGCGTCTTTTCCTAATTATATCCTTTAATTTCATGACGACAAACCACAAATGGTAAGAGCCTTTTCACAATATAAAACAAAAAATCATATCTCAGGTAGTAGTTAGGATAGATTTATATCAAATTTTTCTGAACGGCCATCAGTTCTACTGTAAGACATTTCAAGGTTATTCATTAATTACCGGACACCCTGTATATTGCGCTCTAAAAGTGGGATAGGTGTTTTATTTATCGCGCTTTATAGGTAAATTACCCATAAACAAAGAAGTTTAACCACTAAAGAGATCGATCAATGTCAGTCAAAAAGAGGATATACTTAATCACTTTGATAAAGGGATTTTATCTAAAGAGGAACTTATATATAGTCTCTGCCTGCAAGTAGACTTAAAATCAGCGCGCGTCAAACGCCTCGCAAAAGTGCAATGGCAACATGCAGTGGGACTAACGATCCCAGTATTTCCATAAATGGATATACAAAATGGAAATAGTATGATACACTACTAACCCACCCAGCTTAGTGGTAAAATAATTTACTAAAAGCATTGCACCACATGGCTATTTTGGTACCTAGCTGCCGCCATTTCAAATTTATAAGCAGTTCAGACATAAATTATTTTCAAAAAGATGAAGCCTGCCGTTCTGAGTAGTATCTTATGTACTTTTAATACCTGCGTTCTTGTGGAGTTCGCTGTGTGACACCTGGTCAGGTACCAGGTGAAGATAACTTATTAAGAGTTGCTTAACTTAAATTTGTATGGCTTATTTTTAAATATATTTTGTAGAATATTACTCTGAAGTAATATCAAAAGTGTCAGACGCTTTCCATGGACCAGAACTTTTGTCAGACGCTTTAAAGCTCCACGAAAAATAAATGAACTTATTTTTAAATGTCTGATTTTTATATATGTTATTAAGACAACTATTACAAAGTTATATTTAATCAGTCAGACAAATTGTAATGACCAAACATCCCCTAAACACAAACATTATTCAACCATGAGTATGAGCGCGTGAGCACTATGCAATATGCATGCGTTTCAGAGCGAGTGAGACATCCATGGTAACTCGGTTCCCCTTCTTAAACTCACAATCTGTTTCAGTCTAATGTGTATGTGTATGTGCTAGGCATGAATAAAAAACTAACTTCGCAATTGACGATGACGATTTTTTTAAAACAGTTTTAGTACATGAACACGTTTAATTGCAAGTGAAATTTCATTTCTTCATTTTGTTCATTTCATAAACGATAGACTTTAATGATTCCGCGAACTGTTAAAAATAATATCAAAGAGATTGAAACCTTACGTCGCTTAATTTAATGAGCATTACTTGAGTTCATAGTTCACCAGTGAATTATAAATAGGTACGTCACAACAACACATATTATGTTATGTTGGGACATATGCATAATTTGAAAAATGATGATTTTAATGTATGGTTATATGCAGGCACCGGGAATAACCAAATATAAATTAATTTAACAAAAATTTAAAAGCACTTGGGACCGTCTTTGTGTAGAAGTTTATCAGGATGTCATGCATTGCCTGGGTGTGACTTCAATCCCACCTTTTTAAAAAAAGGTAAGCAAAGACCATTTAATATAATAATGAAAAAACATTATCAACGAGCTTTTATGCAATTCGGAGATCCAGAGTCGTTAACCGATGAAGACATACAACAAAATAAAAAAATTCATCTGCGAAGTTTATAAGGTTCCTGACATACTCGAGGTCGGTGCTGCTCGGCATCAGCTATTTTTTAATAATTACACTGTATCTGATATAAATAAAGAATTAATAAAAAAGGTTTTAAAAAATTTCGATGCAAGATGCATTACCATGCAAAACTGAGTTATTTCAACAATTTCGCCGAGCATTTACATTGCTAGCGGAATAATGCAAATAAAAAACAACCAACCATTTTTACTCCTGAAAACAATGGGTGGACGTGAAAAGAAACACCTATATCATTTTCATTGGTTTGATGGCTTTATTGTATTTGTCGTTTTATGATATTTTATATTTTTTTTTTTTTTATTGCTGAAGAAGCTGCTAGCAGCGGCAATATAACTGATAATGAGGATGATGACATAAGTGGACAGTATCATGATTTAATTAATGATGAAAATTCGAATGATTATTATGACAATGATCAAGATGATTGAGATTATCAAAAAATTTCACAAATTAATCATATATGAATATTTTTCTACTAAAATTATTATTCTTAAAATTGTCACAACTGATATCTTTCTTTAAATATAATAAAAATAATTCATTATGAAAAAAATTGCGTCTAAAAAATTAATTTCCCTAAATATATGCAATATGCTAAATTAATTTAAAAATTAATATTTATTACCTTAATAATTTTTTTAATTTATTTATATAGAGATGTAATAATATGAAATCGAAAGCAGTATGTAAGTTTTCTAAAAATATTTAAATACCTTACTCTGAAACGCATGCACAGTGCTCTCGCGCTCATACATACTCATGGTTGAATAATGTTTGTGTTTAGGGGATGTTTGGTCATTACAATTTGTCTGACTGATTAAATATAACTTTGTAATAGTTGTCTTAATAACATATTTAAAATTCAGACATTTAAAAATAAGTTCATTTATTTTTGATAGCGCTTTAAAGCGTCTGACAAAAGTTCTGGTCCATGGAAAGATTCTGTCACTATTGATACTTCAGAGTAATATTCTACAGAATATATATAAAAATCAGCCATACAAATTTAAGTAATAACTCTTATTTTCAGTTACCTTTCTCACCTGGTACCTGCCCAGGTGTCACAGAGCGAACTCCACAAGCACGCAGGTATTAAATGTACCTACATGAGACACTACTCAGAAACGAAGGCTTCCATCTTTTTAAAAATAAGTTATGTCCTACGGCTCTGGGATCTTAGACTACCTTCCTGATGTCGCTAATTGTCGCTAGAAAATGCAGATTGAACTATGTAATATTTCTCCTCTCTGAAAACCACCTCAGTATTCTAAGGAACCTAATCCACAGGAATTATAGTATCCAACCCAATCTAAAGCTAAGTTTAAAGGTACAGAAAAGTAATTTGTTTAAGCGATTAATATATGAGTAGTCGAACTGTGCGTCCACTAAGTAGATAATTGATTTCGCCCGCGATCATATCAAAATGATTAGGGTCTGACATGATTATGGTTAAACAGGACTGCCAGGAATAGTGCAGCGTAATAAGTAGGTACTGTTCCACGCGCTCGTGCTTTTCTCGTAGTTTCCTTTATGCATTATACAGAGTGCCTACAGCGAGTTTCTTTTACAATAATGCGATCAATACGTTTGACTTTCAGCGCTCCGATTGACCCGCTCCAAGCTCTTAACCCATCAGAGAGCCAAACGCGGTAAACGTTTCGATCGCCTTAACGTAAAAACAACAGACACTAGGCACCTAGATGATCACCAGGGTTTTAAGGTAATCAGTGTGGCGTGCCTGGTTATGAACTTACCACAAAAATGTGTTTGACTAAACTCAACAGAATATAGAAACACAATTAGGTAATCATATCGTACTAAAAGAATGGAGTTTATTAGTATTTAAATATTTTATTCTTCTTACCTCTCATTTTACAGCAGATATGGTGAATACATACAACTAGTAACAGTTTAACTTATAATAAAGTAATATAACTTATAAGTAAAACAACAATCCAAGAACCACACCTTATAGACACTTGTTAACAACTTAATATAATATTATTTAACTTAAAAGAAATCTTTCCATTAATTACTCTTCTTCTCTCTTAGCCTTTATTATTCCCAAGTCACTCGGGGTCGGCTTTTCTGGTCTAACCGGATTTGACTGGACATCAGTTTTTACACGGAGCGGCTGCCACCTGACCGCCGCAACCCGAAGGCTAACGACAGCCTAAGGCTAGACCAGTGTCAGGATATTAGAGGGTACCAACTTTCCCAATAACGACTGCCATAGATGTTCATGGCAGCCGGGACCAACGGCTTAACGTGCTGTCCGAGGCACGGAGCAGGCAATAATTGTCAATCAATACGCACATAATTTCGAAAAGTCATATAATTTCCGAAAGTCGATGTGCGCGTCGTGGGTTCGAACCCGAGACCCTCTGCATTGCAGTCTGTTGGTCTCCCCACTGAGCTATCGCTCCATTAATTACTATTACTTATAAATCAGAATAGATTTGTTATAAGAGTAATCACACATATGTGGCCTAGATTAGATCACACGTACTGCCACAAATGTGCTATATACGAGTAGATACCTTCAATCTACCTAGGAACACAAAATGCATACCCAGTGCGTGCCTAGGCAATCAGAATATAGACCATGTTATTCCCTCTTTATATTCTAAACTCAATTACATATTAAACAATTTCTGAGACGAGCGCGCAACGACTTTAGTAAGACAAACCGAGCTCTTTATCGACTATATTACTACAATTATTATTGTTGGTCTCCCCACTGAGCAGCGATAGCTCAATGGGGAGGCCAACAGACTGCAATGCAGAGGGTCTCGGATTCGAACCCACGTTGCGCACCTCTGACTATCGGAAGTTATATGACTTTTCGAAATTATGTGCGTATTGATTGACAATTATCGCCTGCTCCGTGCGTCGGAGAGCACGTTAAGCCGTCGGTCCCGGCTGCCATGAACATGTATGGCAGTCGTTATTGGGAGTGTGTCGACACAAAAGATCCCACTGGGTCGAAGTGTCACCGGTCTGCACTGACTGGCCCCCACATAAGATACATACATACCATACATACCACAATTATTTGTACCTTATTAATATGTAATAAAGAAAAACGAACACAAAGTAGCAAGCTTAGGAATTTTGGTCGAATTTTGACCACTAGGCGACCGCCAGTAAACACGTAACACATACAATTATAAACCACAGAATTAACTTCAACTTGATTGTACTAAAACAAGCATCAAAAAGGACTTTGCAATAGCAAAGTTCACACAAAAATGATGGAGAGCCACTTTCATATTGATATATTTCACTACAAATTCTACCATTTGGTCTACAAAATAAACAGATTTTCTACTAAATAAGTGAGTAAGGTGCCTATTAAATGTTGGTGGCTCCTCAATCCATATGGATATTGATTCTTTTGGTGCCCCCAGTTGCTTACGCCCGGTGCGTTAGATCGTGGGTGATGTGCGCGCTCTAGTTTATAGGTATATAGTACCTACAGTGATCGTGAACCATGTCGGTTCAATGCACTAATTGGCAATGGTCTAGCTTAATCCAAAATCGCTGTTCAAACCAACCATCTGTACTTATGTATATTTTTTGCTAACGCGCTGTCCACTACCGACAATATAGATTGGTTTTCTATCACTGCGAGACGAGCAGTGTTATGTTACAGTATTCAACAGTACAGCGCAATGTATATAACCTTTGGAGAAATTGGCTCTCGTTTATTTCATCTATCTTTAACCACGTCAGTAATCTATCGCGTCTAAATCAATTCCTTCCTTTACTAATATAATGCTAATCAATGCAGTCTGCTAACGATCGTTGACAGGTGAGGTAGGTACTGGCTATGTACCGAAGAAACTAAAACTAATCACTTGAAGACCTTACTTACCATGAGAGGTTTGTAACATTCTCTTAGAATATCGTGTTGCCAGGAATGCCAAAAAAATACAATTATTTCTTATCACAGGTCTTCTTCTGGAGGAATTTCATTACCACTTATCCCTACCATGCCAGTTTTGCTATGAATATAGTAAAAGATAAAAAAATAATTGTTTAAGTAATATTTTTTAAGGAATTGTGTCACTCCTTGACTCTGTTTTTATTATCGACTATACTTTTTAATAAAACTGATACGGTAGACAAAGTGAAAATTAAATTCTAGTAAGTATTTCAGTGACGTCATGGTAAGAAAGAGTAAAAAATTTCCATCTGTCACGTCAGGTTGGACTGCTGATAGGAACTAGTGGAACAGACCTTATCATCAGGTCGACCGCAAAACTTATAGGCAGTCTACCAGTATTCATTCAATTAGGTACTTGCCACACCATGCCCGTCGTGTCTGTAGACCGTATATCCCATCCTTAAACTTAACTTATTAATAATAATCAAATAACAGCTACCTACACAAATAAGTATAATAGAAATGTGGTGGGCACATTGCAAGCAGTGCCGAATTGTCAAATGCCTTTACAGTTTCAATACCAAGACTGGTCAGAAACTTTTCACGATGTAATGTGATTTTGCTATATATTTGGCTACATTGCAGTACATATAAACTGGCACTGATTAAGAAGACACTTGCTCATCCTCACCAAATAGATTAGACCAAATATTCATTAACCGGCATCCAGACGCAATCCTTCCGTCATCATGTCTCGAAGTGTCTAAGCTATCAGGTAAATGCTGTCCATCTGTAATGACTGTTGTTAGGAGCATGCTTCTTCATTTGGAGGTTCTAGTCTAACGAATTTTCTCCTCGGAGAGCCCAAACGCGACGTACTTTCAATTTCTTCGTCTTACTCACTTACATCGCCATATTGCCTTTCTATATCTCTCTTCATCTCGTAAAACAATCTTGTATGATGCCTCATGAACTTTCGGAAGTCCCCTTTATCTAACATCAGCACCTGCAAGTAGGCAAAGAACCTTTAGTTTAGTTAAGTCGGCATCCAGACACAATGTTGGGGACTTGTAACACAAATATCTTGACACCTATCGCAGGCACCAGCCTCTCACAAAATTCAATGTATAACATGTTACCAGGTCGTCCATGTCCATGTCTTCATTCTATTTGTAATTTTGTGGAGAGAAAATAAATAAACTGTTATTATTACATTATCTTTTATTATTATTAATCTATAGGCCAAG
Source organism: Catocala fraxini (assembly GCA_930367265.1). Lineage (NCBI taxonomy): Eukaryota > Metazoa > Arthropoda > Insecta > Lepidoptera > Erebidae > Catocala > Catocala fraxini. The sequence goes on along the minus strand of OV884024.1, from coordinate 3,498,606 downwards.
CTATTAATAATATTATTTTTACAAAAAACGCGATTGATCTGTCCATATATTTTTTAATAATAGGTATTCATTTATAGCAGCTAATAATTTATATATGTATGCATACACATGTGCATACATAACGCATTTATGTAATTTAAGTAATGTCATATGACAATGTGTCGCAACTAGCACCCTTGCTAAATTGTCTAAGCAACTTCTATAAGTCGCCAAAGCACACTAGAGTGCTGCTAGACACAGTAGGATTTTAATTTTGCCTTTAATAATTGACCGGTACATAATTGTAGCGCTCACCCCTAATAAATACTTATTCTTAAATGTCACGATTAAATAGTAACTGAGGTACGAAATAACCAAGTTTGTAAATATTGTTTCCAATCATGACCATTCAGTTTTATTCTTCCTTATGTTTGACGATCCAGCCATTGGTGAGTGCTAGTGCCATCCAACGTGCATGGATAAAATAATGTTTGTTGTGCGTAGCATTACAAACCACTGTATACCATAAAGGAATGAGGAACAGGAGCTGCTTTTCTGCCATTTAACACATGTGTGTTAAATGGTAGAATTTAGCCGTAAGACTATGTAGTCTTACGACTAAATTCTCGAGATAATGGACAATGGTTATCAGCAGACTACTACATCCATATCTTGCCAGCTATACTAAAATGGCTAAAAGCAAATGGAGTCATATTTTGCTAGCGATAGCTAATCTGGCGTATTAGACAGACATCAAGGTTATAACCAGTAAAAGCTACTTACGCAGCAAGGAGTAACAGCAACCACGTAAGACATCCTCGCCTCTTTATCAGTGAAGAGAGATATCTCACCAAAGAAGTCGCCATCAATAAGATGGCCTGTCTCCTTCTTGTATATATTATACACAGCTAGAACACCCTGGTCAATGATGAACAGGCCACAACCCTCGGTCCAAGCCTGAAAAATATAAAAAATGAATTGTAGTATTCTTAAAATATATCACGCTTATATCTCCGAAGGACTTATGACTGCACAGATGGCGTAGTGGTTTAAGTGGTCGCCTCGCCACTGCTACTGCGTCTAGTGTTGTGAGTTCGAATCCCACACGGGACAAAACTTTGTGTGACCCACAAATGGTTGTTCCGAGTCTGGATGTTCTTTGTGTCCGTTGTTTGAATGTTTGTCCCCTGTGACACAAGCATTATTCCTAGTCGGGGAGTAGTCTTTTTTAAAAGAATGAAGAAAGAAGGTGTAGTTCGAGGTGTTTAGCTCATACGAAATAATAGTAAACCTATTATCGTCTACTCCATGCTGTTGCAGAGAATTAAGTCAGAAAAACACTTTGGCGGATTGCCCCGCCTGGGTATCGCCGTGAGCTGGTCGCAGCAGTCGAATTGGTTGTCCTCTCGCTTCCGGCCGTGGTTCAGTCTATGGTCTGGAGTCAGAGATCGTGAAACACCGTCGCCTCCTTCTGTTAGAAAGTAATTTCCATCAAGGAGGCGACGGAGCGGGAGAGGGTTTGCTTAAACCCTCTCTCCAACCGCAGAACCGGGCGCCGGAGTGCGCGAGACGACATCCAGCCACCCTGAGGTTTGACCTGGGGGTGGTGAGCTTCGTGGGCCTGAGAGGCGGCGTGCGTGTTCCCACGCACACCTCTGTGTCGTGTCTTCGTCCTTGTGGGAAGTCTTTATGTAGTGGCCTGCTGTTTCACACAGCGGACCGAAACCTTGGCGAAGTCATTAATAATTAATAAGAAAGCTTTGCAATATGTAAAGTTTTTACGATAACTGGTATTGATCACCTTTTTATGTTCATAGGTAACTAAATAAATAAATTAGTTAAAAGAATGTATGAATGTAACAATTGAAGCGAACAAAGCTTCATGAACAGAATCAGAATGCTGCCCTGGAAACAGCTTAATACACAAGAATTTTATCAAAGTACTAATTAATTAAATTCATGACTCCTTTTAGTAGTACATTCTTCTTACAAAGCGAAATCTTCACATTTAAGCAACAAAAATTAAATACTCAGTGGCATTACATAAATAAATAAGTGGCATCTTATTATAGTGCACCGTAATAAAATACGGCATCACACAAAGCATAATTATTCCACTAAAACAAATAGTTCCTTTTCTATATGCTTGAGTCAATAGAAAGAGGGGCTTTTCACAAAAGAAGACCTACAAAAATATAATAAATTTTAAAGTTACCAGAAGTTATCTGAGTATCATTGACTTGCCAGGAATTTTTTCCAACTAATCATTTTGTAAAGCTTCATAACAATAAGTTTTAAGTTCTCTTATAGCTTATTCTGCAACTGCATTTTAATTTTATTATATTTTACGGTAAAGGGATATATTAACTTAATTAGAAATTGTAACTGTGTTTAATATGTTCACAGTTACCAACAGAGTTAATATTGCCGATAATATGAACACATTACTAAATTCTTTTTGAGAGGCTTCATATCAAGTTATAAGGATTTTCCTCTGTCAATTTGTAGGAAGAGATTGCCGTGAGTTTGATAAATCTGCTTTGGGTGTTGGCATTATGATTGATACCATGCATAGGTTTATGTATGCTCTAAGATGAGTGACTAAAAATTATATATTTGTAGTTAGCATATACGTCATAAAAGTAGTGTTGAATATTCTGTATTAGAGAATGTTCAATGCCTAGGGATGCTCTAGAGTAGCTCTAGATCTAGACAAATGGCAATAGTTTAATAACTGGTTAGCATCTTAAGGCTTACAATGTTCATATAGGAAAATACAACATATGTAGTGAATTGGTTGTAGGTTTCGCCACATAATTAGTGAAGTAGGTATACATATAAACCACTTGCGTATGAATGCAACGTTTTCATTAAAATATATTAACCTAGTATATTAGCTGGGGTATTAACAATGCAAACCAACATCCAAAAATTCATCCAACTTTGAATGAAAAGCTAGTCATAATATAATAATAATAATAATAATATTCTACCACATACACGCAACACCATCTAGCCCAAACTAAGCAGAGCTTGTACTATGGGTACTAGACAATGGATAAACATACATATATACTTTTTTCTTTTGTAAACACATACAATTATACATAGAAACACCCAGACCATGACAAACATCCATGTTCATGCACACAAATGTTTGGCTTGTGCGGATATCGAACCCGCGACCTTAGGCGTGGCAGTCGGTTACACTAACCACTACGCTATAATAATTTGTATGCTGCCTTCGATGAATTCAAGAAATCACTGAGGCAATGAAAAGGTGTAACATTTTCACATTCAATTTTGCATTTACTTGCAATCAAAATGTTATGCTGAAAGCATCATTTGCAGCAAGCTTAAAACAAAAATATTTATATGAAGTATTAAATTGCCATACTTATGCCTATTTTTCAGGGTGATAGGCAAAAGTGCTTTGTTAACTAAACCTTGTTTGTGTATGATTCGGATGTAGATATATTGTGCGCTTTACGTTAACCTGGTGATATTTTTTTTGTTTATATCACGTCATGGTGAAGGTGATATTCTAAAAACTAAAGTACTATTCTCTCCGAGATCGCGTTAATCTCATGATGCGATAACGACTACCCCAGAGGGGTATTATTATTATTATTATATGTTATATTCTTAGGTTTTGACCATGCCTACTTTTTAAATCTATGCTTCATACAAAAATTTATTTGTTTCGATTACTTACTTCTGCCACGACGTCATTACTCAAATACACCTCTCGCTTCAACAGTAACGTCAGCCCCTCTATCAGGGACAGTGGCCAGTTGCTGAACAGCGGTATCTTCATAATACGCATCAAATAGCAACTCAGAATAGCTTCATTTTTTAACACATCTGGTAAACTCTTATACAACCCATTATCCAACTCTAAAACCTTCAAACTCGTAATTTGGAAGTCGAAATACTGTTCCACTTTTGACTTCAATTCATCAGATAGCTGACGAGATGCAAGCAAATTCAACACGGAAACCTTAGCGTTCATGAACTTATCTTTTGGATATACAGCACTAGAAACGAACGAGTAACACTCCAGAAAACTCCAAGCAAAGAAACTGTTGGCGATGATATAAGCGATTAAAGCTGCTAGCTTATCTAATGCGTAAGTGGAATGATTTATACCAAAACTGAACCGCAGCAGCGATTTAGTAATCCTGGATATATCTAAACAAAGTACCATGTAATTTTGTGCGTTTTTGTATATACCATATCTTAAGAGGATTATCATGCCAATAAAAGAGGAGCTTTCTACATTCTGAGTATGAATCAGGGTTAGTGTCCAGATAACATCGATTACCTCGTAAAACTGTTGCATGCTCATGAGGCCTACTAGTCCTATGCGACAGAATTTCACGATGTGCAATCTTTTCGATGAAGAATGTTTTGTGGTCCAGTACCCCGACAGTTCGAACACCCGGTATAGGCCGAGGACGCTCACAAGCTTTACAGCACACATGAACTTGTTAGACTTACAGAGCCCGCAATTAACATTGAACCCATATCTCATAAACATAAGCCAATGCACTGGAATCAACGAAATAAAATGTAGGAACAACTTCTCAGAGCAGTATTTTACCAAACACATTTTACTGTCGAGAACTACGTAATTTGTTTGCTCGTCTATGTATCCTGTCTTCAGATTAACGAACAAGTCTATGAAAATGATGATTTCGAATATTGCTCCTATATAGTATAAGTATATTGGAAGGTTATCGAATATAATAGTGGAGGTGAATCGGCACAGAATCTTATTCGAGACGAAGACTATAAGGATTACGCGGTTCCAAAAGTCTCTAAAACAAACGTATCACTAGATTACTATAAACATTAAAAAAACCATTCAATATCTATATCTATACTAATATTATAAAGAGCAAAGACTTGATTTTTAGTTTGTTAGGATTTAACTCAAAAACAACAACCAATTTAAGCTTAGTTATCACACTTAGTTATACACTATATTTTATTAAAAAATAACTGCTAATAATAATACAGTTAAACGATTTGGACAATGTCATACACTGAGCCAACCGCGGTATTGGTGTCCTACGCCTTACCTCACTGATGGACAGAGTGTCGTATTAATTGAGGATTCCCACGTAATACGGCTCAGATTGGGATAGTGCCATATTAAAATCCGATAACAATCAGCAGTTTTTTTTTATACTACTAAGGTGGCAAACAAGCATACGGCCCACCTGATGGTAAGTGGTCACCGTAGCCTATAGACGCCTGCACCACTAGAGGCATCACTTGCGTGCTGCCGACCTTTTGGTAAAGGAAGTGGGAAGGAGAAGGAGCGGGAAGGGAGAAGAGGATGATTGGGCCTCCGACACTCTCACTCACCGAACGAAACACAACAGTAGGAATACTGCTATTTCACGTCGATATTCTGTAAGAGGGTAGTTCTTCCCCAGTCGAGTCGGCCCATTCATGCTAAAATCAGCGAGGCTACATTATATTTGAGCTACCTTTACACTAGACACTAGACAAGGCGCTTGGTTGTGTTTCCTTAGCAATATTTATATAATACCTTAACCGTTGACTACCACATATACCATCATCAATGACGCTACTTCAGAAAAAAAATAGAGTAAGTTAAAGGCGGCAAATAAAACTATAGGTACATTGTTTGTAATTATCAAATCAACACACGGCGGGTATTTAGCGTGGAGGCTGCTCGCCTGCTCTGTGCAATCAACTCAGAAACAGTTTACTAAAAGGTAAGTTTTAGATACTTACATGAATTTGCTCATCGGGTGTATACGCGACCTGTATTTACGATACTGCCTGAATCTCTCAATCCTCATCGCATGCGAGCTGTTGTAAAACCCTTTGTACCTCTCGCTGTTGACCGACAAGAGGAACAAATCGTTCCACCAACGCCTGACCTCAATGAAACAGCTGCGGCCTTTAATATCCGTGTGTAGGACATCTTTTTCGGGCATTATTAGACAACTGTGCTCATAATAAGACTCGTGAAATGTCGCCATCTTATTTAATTTGCCTGTTTATATGTATATTCGTATAAGCAATGTTACAGAAAATCTGAAAATGCAAAATGGCTCCTATTTTTAGAAAATAGAATTTATGATAGCATGTTATTCTATTATTTTGTGGTTTAGATTTATGCTTATACTAAAAACGTTTTTATTATAAAATTTACCACAAAGCTATCTACCTACCTGTGACCTACCTACTTACACGCTATTTTGCTTTGTAATATGTATTGCTGTAATTTTATTTCTCTTGACTCTTTTTGTATTTAAGTGGTTATAAATTGCATACATAATACTCCGCCATTAAATATGCTCCATTGCTAGCTGTTAATTAAGCATGAGTTAAGTACCTAAGTATCACAAGCAAATACATCTCTTACATACACTTAGGATTTGTTAGTAAATATTCTTTTAGATAATTAGGAGTAGTCCTTAGACTTGTTAAGTACTTACATGCATATATGTACTCATGTAAACCAAATAATAGTTAAGCTAAGCACAAAGTATAATAGTTATATAAATTATTTTGTACTAGATTTCGCCCACGGCTTGGCTCGCATTTTAGAAAATGTTGCCTATAGATTTGTATTTCTCGGCAACTACCATTTTGGTTGATGAAAGGTACGTATGCATATCCCTTTATACTCTATCTCCTTTTCTGTACTCTTTACAAAGTGCAGCTATGCAAAATATCATGATGATCGGTCGAGTAGTTAAGGCGTGAAAGCGTAACAAACAAACAAACTCACATTCGCATTTATAATATGCAGTTGGGACGTACCTATATATCATATTTACTACAACAAAAGAAGAAAAGCTCTGTAAGGGAAAAGCTTTTTTCTGCATCTGCCTATGTTGCTGAGCGTGCTCGATTGCTGGCTGTGGGAGAATGGGAATCTGGTCTTTGGCTTCAGGCGCTTCCATCGTACAATATAGGTACCATGTTGGACGATACCACTTTCCGCCTCGCCACTTGCCGTTTAGATGTTTCGTGCGTTTCTCCGCATTGCTGTCACTGTGGAGAAGCTGTCGATAGCCTCGGACACCATGGACTCTCTTGTAGCAGAAGCTCTGGTCGAATTTCTCGCCATGCTAATCTTAATGGCATAATACGTCGTGCTTTTGTCACTGCTGGCGTTCCAGCTGTACTTGAACCCAATGGCTTGGTACGCGACCATGGGAAGAGACCGGACGGAATGTCATTGTTGCCATGGAAGATGGTCAGGCCTTTGTTGTGAGACGCAACATGCGTTGACACCCTTGCGCCATCACATCTTCCATGCACTGCGGGACGTGCCGGCGCTGCTGCTGCAACCGCGAAAACCCTCAAACGGCGCAAATATAGTCATTTAGTTAGAAATTACATTTTTGAGCCGTTTGGGGTGGAAACCCTAGGTTCAAGGGATTCGAGCGCTCGTATTTTGTACAGGGAGATCGCAAAACGCCTGATCGACGATTCGCGTGATCAGAAGGCTAGTCTTTTCTTGGCCCAAAGAATCAGCATTGCCATTCAACGTGGCAATGCTGCCAGTATTCTGAGCACGTTACCAGTTAACAGCGATGCTGAAGAATACTATGATGGCTAAAGCATTTTTGTAAATATTTAGTATTATAATTATTTGTATTTTTGTAAATCTGTTATCTTTTTTAATACGTTTGTAAATATATATTAAATAACTTCGTTTTAAAATTAATTATGTTAATATATTGTAAATAAAGAAACAACAAAATAAAATAAATAAAAGTTAGCAAGTAAATTAGTAAGCTTAAATATCTTTATTGTCATCTGCTTAACATTCATACGGCAGCCATTATAAGCACAGCTAACCGTACTAACATAATTATATAACTATATAACATAAAAATTACATTAAAATAACGAACCTATCTTTAACATAAATATACTTAACAACAACTCAAAAATAAATTTATTAACTTAAAACAAGCATACCCGAAAGAAAAAAGCGGTTTTTTCAGTTGAAATTATTGTAATGTCTAATAATAATTCTATAATGGCATTTTTCTATATGGCTGATCCTGCTATTGATTATCCTGTGAATTAATGAAATGCCTAACATAATTAAAAACCTATTACTCCTGGACGCCGGTGTATCGCTGCCACTCAACAGGTCAAGCAGGTAATAAAAAAAAACCATTATGACTATCACTAAGGATCAATTCATACCAAGATGACAGCAGTCGCCAGTGAAGTGAACAAACGAATTTTGACACCAAAGCTAATTAAAATGTAAAATTCTTTTACATTTTAAATCTTATCGCTGAATACATATACGACTAAGGCCGCAAATTCGGAACGGGGCGGGTGGCGCGTGCAGCGGAGCGTTCCAGCGTGCATTGTCTCGTCCAGCCGAGACAATGCTCGCTGGAACGCTTCGCTGCACGCGCCGCCGCCGTTCTGAATTTGCGGCCTTAGTGCCGTTTGAAAGGGTCGAGAGGTTCCCATGACCAAATGCGCCGCAAGTAGTTTAGCGATTACTCGAAAAAACGACGTGCTTCCGTTTATGTCACCGCGGGCGGTAGCCGTGCAGCGTCGGTGACAGACCACGCTGCTGCTTATAATAATAGGACAATGCAATCACGTCAAAACAAAAACACATCTAAATTCATGCGCTAGCTTCTTCTTACTGCCTGGAGCGAGCAGAAAGGATCATACACCTGTAAGTGGGGTGGCATCCAAACGCGGTACACTCTGAGCGGCAAACGCATGGTCAAGATGATGTCAAGAATTTCAAATTGCCTAGAAAATAGGATTCACACATGCCGTTAAACTACGTGAAAGCGTGACAGCATAATTTTTTAACATTGGTTTACGGTAGCTTTATTGTCATGGTTTTACCTAGTAAGGTGCTTCCAGCCACTACTATCTCTGTATGAATTGAGTCTAACTGCTTTGTACTAGAGATTCATACCTACTAAATAAACCAACAATCGTCAAATCTCGACCAAGACTTTTACACATCTAGCAAAGTGGAGCCAGTATCTAACGCTAACAGACGAATACTACACTACCCACCATTCAATACATCCACGCAAGCAATACTTTTTCTCTCTAACTAAAGCCTGGGCAACCTCTAATGTTTGCTACCGTAAATTATCAACCTAAAGATTGACAAAATTTTTGAAATTATTGACCAATCCCGTGGACAACGCCGACTAAGAACGATTAGTATGACTGTCCATAAAAATGGCCTAACACTGAAAGCAAACTTCTCAATAAAATTGCCGTATCGCACGGTCTGTTTTATTTGTTTCCACCGTCGAAGGGCTTTCGATTTCCTGATCGTCATCCTTGTATCGGTTTTCAATTCGCATCCTCATATCATGAAATATTTGTGGTTGCTGCCTCATAAACTTACGGAAATCAAACTTCTCTAGAACCAGCATCTGAGGGTAGAAAACAAAAGATTTTAGGAACATTCAGACTTAAACCTGAAGTCACAAATTCCTAAGTCAGCGGTGCCATCATGTTATAGGTATCTTTAAAGCTTAACAGTAGGGTTTGTCGAGATGGTGATATCGTTTCGTGATAGTCGTTATTTTACAGGCGTTAACGAATATAATGATTACAGCACATACACAGCACATGCACATTAACAGCACTAACGCCAATAGCTCTATAAGCGATGTAAAGTACTCGTGAACTATTTGCTTGGGTCGAATGTCTCCCGTTTGTTCGTTTAGTATGCGAACAATGCTAGACTGAACAAGTTAGACACACTTCACATTAATGTCATTCTACTCGGTTTTTAACAAAAGAGACAATCTTTCGTACTGGATCATGTAAATAAATAGTACTATCATCTATTTATTTGATAAAATACGGAATTTAAACTTAAGTTTGCATCCTGGCCGATGAAATGATGCAGTAAAATGAGCAGTCTTGGTCTATATAAGGCGACCCTTATAAACCAGGACTGCTCATTTTATTGCAATCCTCACCCTAATGACGCGTAAAATGCCTTATTAACATGTTAGAGCTCGACAAAGCAAATAAAAATAGGTTGGCTTCGCCCCTACAGGGGTCAAACTTCTTACCCTGCAATGTGTAACAGCAACCACATAAGACATGCTAGCCTCCTTATCGGTGAACAAAGACACTTCACCAAAAAAATCGCCATCTATAAGGTGGCCGGTCTCCTTCTTGTATATGGAATACACTGCTAGAACTCCGACATCTAGGACCATCAGACCACGACCTTCAGTCCAAGCCTAGCAACAAATAAAAGTACGATAATTCGCTATATAAACCAACGCGTAGTACGCGTTGGGGATCGCGACCAAGCCTGAAGATTTTAAACATTGCAGCCAAATAATAATAATTATTTATTTATTTCTCTCTTCAAAATATTACTACAATAAATTGGTTATAAGAGTGTATGTTAAGCTAATTTCTTTGTGAGAGACTTAAATCTATACTAGGGATAAGTATTCAGTTATAACAGTATAACCAGCAGTTTTTCAGTATTCTCATAATCGAAGGATTGAAGCCACTTAAATAGGACTTTGTTGCATTGGTGTTTGGTAAGTGGATATCCACTTACCAAACAGATGGATAAGAATCGGTTAACTATGTTATATACATACGCGCCAATGAATGTAAAATGTCTCTGTGAGAAATTAGCACGTTTAGGATAGCTAGTTGACGTACGGATAGTAAGCCACAGCTTTCGCAGAGATCTTTGGTCGGGTAATAGAAAGGAAGAAAATGGCTTACTTTTAACCGGTCGTATTCCGCCGGCTCGCATACCAGCCGGCAGATTTGTACGGCTATTCGTAGCCAATAGGCAATCAGTTTTGATCGGTAAGGTTGGTAATATACGGTTTTAAGCGAAGGCGGCGCGCGGCGTTTTGGCGCCAATTTGGTGGCTCGCATGCGAGCCACCGGCCTACGACGGGTACAAATCTGCCGGCTGGTATGCGAGCCGGCGGAATACGACCGGTTAATACCGCTCTTTGGGATCTCTCAAGATTAAGCATAATGGTTTTAGGTGCGCCTCCCCAAATTGTTATGCCATATGTTATCAACGACTGGCATAGGGCGTAGTATACCATTTTTATCATTGTAAATTCAGCTACAGAGCGAAGATTTTAAAAACAAAAATTTGTTTACGAATGCGTGATGTAAGTAAGATTATATATGCTTGAAAGTTAAGTCTGCTGTCAACGATAATACCTAAATATCTGACGGTATGAGTGTTCTGAATTTCAGGACAAGAATAAACCATAGAACTGTCATTGCCGTAGATGTGAGCCCTCAGCGAAAGTCGGTCGGATAGTGTATAGTTGTGGTTACTTAGAGAAAAAGACATATTTGGTTTTTTCGACGTTTAGCATTAATTTATTGTATTTGAGCCATGCAGATACCAAATTGAATCCTATTTGTGCATGGTTGAAAACCTCGGGCCACGAGTCAGCTTCAAATAGAAGCGCTGTCACTGGCAAAAGTAATGATCCTGCTACTGGGCATATTTTGTTCACAGAGTTCATTTATGTACGTTAAGAATAGTCGTAGGCCCAAGAATACTTCGTTGGAAAACTCCATGCTCAATAGGAAGCTCATCACTAACCCAATCAGCAATTTTTACCCGTTGGAATCTGTTCGAAAGGTAGTCATATAATAAATTAAGATGGGATTCCCTAACTCCAAGTTTTTCTAATTTATTAAGTAAGAGTGGGACAGAAACCATGTCAAAAGCTTGAGCTTGAAAGCCTATAGTATATAAGTCTATAAATATTACAAGAACTTTTTTGTTTTTGTCGAGGTTTGTTACTATAAAGTCTGTAAGATCATGAACCGCATCACTAGTCGATAACCCACATCGAAATCCGTACTGTGCAGAAGATAGTAATGAGTTATCCTCTAAATATTTAGTGAGACGCCTGTTAATAATCTTTTCTAAAATCTTTGAAAGTGTTGGTAGAATGGAAATTGTCCCGTAGATATTAACACAGCTTCTGTCTCCCCTGTTGTGAATGGGATGAATTTCAGCTAGTTTTATGTCATTAGGAAATCTGCCGCTACTAATGGCGAGATTAATAATATATGTTAGGGTAGGGACCAAGTACTTTCTGTATCTTTTAAGGAAGGTGGATGAGATATTAAATAGTGCTGAAAATGCCCCAAGATCCTTCTAAAAGCGTTCTAGAACATACCTAGTTTCTTCCCACTTGACGGCAGCAAAGTGTCTCAATGTGCGAGCCATGTCGTGGTGTATGGTGTAATCCCATATTAGTATGCCTGAACTTAAGACCCATTACCGATAAGGAAGAATAAATTGATTATATTATACATAAACCACAATATTGTTAAGCAATATTATGTTTCGAATCGTGTTAAGTGCAATATAGCATATACATATCTTTGTTTATGCTACATATTATATGTCTACTGTGATTGTTATGTCTGTTTTAATGCCAGACGAGTCAGTGGGTAAGTGGTAACCGCTTTAGCCATGTCAGGTATTTACACAGCTAAGCCACCTCCTACAGTGATTGTAATAATATGCTCATTGAACGTCATTTGAAGAAGGACGTGTCTTGAGAGATACCCCGTCAGTTAGTTTGTGCCAGACCCTGTTCATACGTGGGAGAACTGAGCTAAATACATTATGCTGCGCAGAAATGTTTCCAAGTGGTAAGTATGAACATTTCTACGTTGTCGAGTGATTTGATGGTGAAATCCTGACGATGGTAACATTGTTCAGTGCTAACTTGGAAAATGGCGAACTACGGTGGGTAGAGACTAAAGCTGAAGTAGTTTAAATAGGTACAAAATAAATCAGATACTTACTTGCGCTATGGTATCACCAGGTAAGTACACCTCAGGCTTAAGCAACAGCGCTAGTTCCTCTAAAACAGGCAGGGGCCAGTCGCCGAACAATGGTATCCTCATAATAAGCTTTTTATAACAACTAAGGATAGCTTCTTTTTTTAATACGTAAGGCAAGCTTTTGTACAGGCCGTTATCTATCTCTAAAATCTTCAACGATGTAAGATTGAAGTTAAAATACTCCTCAATTTTAAACATTACTTCATCAGATAGTTGTCGAGATCTAATCAAATTGAAGACGGATTTTTTGGCATTCATCATCTTATCCATAGGGTACACGGCACAAGACATAAATGAGTAACACTCCAAAATACTCCACGCATAAAAACTATTAGCGATAACGTAAGCAATGACTGAAGATAGCTTGTCCAAACTATAACTGGAATATTTTACACTAAAACTAAATAATAACAGCGATTTAAAAATCCTGGCTATGTCGAAACAAAGAATCATATAATTTGGCACATTTTTGTACAGGCCGTACCTTACTCGAATTAATTTTCCAATATAAGAGCTACTCTCCACCGTCTGACTGTGAATCATAGTTATTACCCATATAACATCGACTAGTTCGTAAAACTCAAGCATGGTCACAAGGCCGACAAGTCCTATCCGACAAAACCTGACCACGTGCCTCATGTTTGATGAAAACTGCTTTTTAGTCATGTAAGATGACATTTCAAACACTCGGTAAAGGCCAAACACGCTCATAATCTTTATAGCACATATGAACTGATTAAACTTACATAACCCGCAATGCACATTCGAGCCATATCTCAGGAACATAAACCAATGCACTGGAATTGCGGCAATGAAATGGAGGAACAACTTTTTGGAACAATAATTAACCAGTGACATTTCAGGATCGAGGACGACTTTTTTTAGTTGCTCATCAATGTACCCTGTCTTTAGATTAACGAATAGATCTAGAATAATGAGGCACTCAAGAAAAGCTCCCAAGTAATAGTAATAAATAGACATATTATCTAATAAAATTGCAGACGTAAATCGGAGCAAAACCTTGTTTACGATGAAAGCGAGTAGGATTATGCTATTCCAGAAGCTTCTGAAAACAAATTTACTTTATTTTATTAATATCTTAGAATACTTACACACGGTTTCTGAATAGCATATCAATAACGTGCCCAAGTCAAACACTTGTTAAGGGATTTGATTGGCTGTCGCCATGCGTTTAACTGAACTATTAACGTAAAGTCAAAACTGCCTTTTAGAAACCGGGTGGCAAGATATAGTCTTGTAATATTATGTTACAAACTTGTATCGTTCATGAGAAATTGAAATAATAAAACCTAATTTACCAATATAGGTATTTATTTGAATAACTAATAAAATAACTGCCATCGTTAGTCCCGAGAACTACGGCAAAAGTAGCGCTTAAGTACGTAGGACTGGGATTGGTGCCCAGAGGGAGGAAGGAGGAAGTGTTAGGTATTGTGATATTCTTTTCAAAACTTAAAAGCACGTAATCTGCAAATGCGCCTGGTAGATAGCAATAAACTGGCCCTTATTACACTAGATCTAAAAACAGTTAGTGAAATATAGTTAAATGTAAGGCCTCTGACTACACCTTTATTACCTAATTCACTAGTATTCTTAGATTTACATTTAGGTTGAAGTTTTCTAGTAGAGGAAGATACCTACTTACATAAATTTGCTCATTGGATGTATACGAGACCTGTATTTGCGAAATTGCTTGAATCTTTCAATTCTCATCGCATGTGAGCTGTTATAGAAACCTCTAGAGCTTTCATTGGTGGCTGACAAAAGAAACAAATCATTCCACCATCGTCTAACGGCAGTAAAAAAACCACGGCCTCTTATATCCGTATATATAACATCCTTTTCAGGTACTATTGAACAATTATGGGCATAGTAGGATTCGTGGAAGCCGCGACATTCATCGTAATTATACATTTTTCTTTATTAATTTTTTATACACCTGAAGCACTATTTAGCAATGTCCGGGTAATGTTTAAAGGCAATGTCAAATAAAAAATAAACGACACTGTCAAACAAAATGAGCAGAATTTCAGGCAAAACGTAATTTCTGAAAATATGTTGTAAAATATTGTAAACTATCATGTACCATAATAACATTATTTGAAACAAAGAAATAAACATTTATTTGCACAGAATACAGGTTTAACAATGGTAGGTACATAGTTTAAGCTATATATGCAAATATTTATAATCATTTTTATTTTATTTCGCTATAATTTGTTATGAACTTTTGTAGAACTAAACAGAATAAATGGACTTTCAATAAAATTGACATCAATAAACAATGCAGTTCCACGACAATCGTGACTTTTGATAACTTATTGTCGTTTAAGCATTGACTCAAATATTACTGGGTTAAAGATGTTTGGTCTTGTTTCAAACCTACTACAAAGTATATCTACAAAATAGTTTATTTATTATATGCTAGTGAAGTCATATATCTAACCAATTATTTATTTTTTATTAATTATTATTATAACTAAAATGCTCATGCTGCAAGCTGCACACAGCTGCACGCTATAAAGCTTAGGTCAAAGACATCCACCTCAAAATGATACCATCTAAATCGAAAACCTAGCATGTTTCAAATGCGTATCCGACCATATCACCGCCATCTCCCCTCAAACTGTCACGCTGACAAAAGCAAGCGGCCATTTATGAGGTTTCAGTGTTTTTGTTTGAGAGGCAACAACAATTGCGTTACAAAATGCCGAAGAACATAACTAGTGAAGTGCGCGAAATTATATTGAAAGTAAAGGAGTTTATGGACGAAGAGAAACGAATGCAAGTGCCAATAATACCGCTAAGTAAGGTGTATGTTAGAGTATCAGCCGCTACAGGTTCGTTTACTTTTTATTTCTGGTTTATATTTTTCGCATATATGTACATACGTACATATTTAAAACCATAAATAAGTAAAGATTATTTTCCTTTCATGAAGACACAGATAAATTATTTTTGATAATTTCATATTACCTCACGCTTACAAAGTCTAATGGTTAGAAATTATTTAATATTTTAATTTAAGCGTCGCCTTTTCAAGGCTTTATCATAACAAAAATAATTTCATGATTATTAACTTAAAGTTATTATTTTATAGTAAACCGAGCTAGCGTTAACAAATAATAAATAAGTGACATACCTACTAGTGCACAATTATATTTCTGTTTTTCTAACGTTTACGTAAAATAATACCATGCCTTCTTACTTCTTACCTGGAGACGTAGCTTTAACCTGCAGAGGCCCTTTGAGATTTTATAAAATGTTTATTTAATTATAAACCTCACAGCAGACTGCATAATATTAAAAATACATCCATTTATCAAACATTATTCTGAGAAATATACATATCTATATATATATATATATATATATATATATATATATATATCTCTCTCTCTCGGAGTTCAGGGTTCCTCCTGGCAAAGGCCTCCTCTAACATATCCTATCCTATGCTACTCTTGTCCAGTTTTAGTTAAAGTTATTCCTCTCATCATCATCATCACCACACTGCATTGACCAAGTACCTTAAAAACTTAGACTATCAGGCTACTGAGAACCTTATAATACCCTACAGTTAGTTTATGCCTATGATGAGGTTCGCACCTCCCTATCACATTCACATTCACATGAGTTCTCATGAGCTCTCACACTCCAAACACGAAATATACACATTCAAACACACGCACTACACATAGAAATGGGCTCCGGTTTTCTAATACATTTTCTTTTTCTTTTTTATTTTATTGTGTCTCGATTCCATTGTTTTAAACGCCATAATTATACGGAATTAGCCTTATATAGATTCATTGCTGCGGGAGGGCCCTGGTGACCTGTAATTACAGGATTTTTTAAACCTACTTCAGGCACCAGTCTTTCACAAAGTTACCTGATTTATTATGGCATTTCTGTAAACTAGCATAAGAAAACCTTGTGAGAGAGAACAAATGGTTTTTATTATTATATTATTTATTATTTCTAGGCTACCACTCAATCAAGATTGTGTTTCATTTATCTTGGGGGTTCCATAACATATGTCCATCTTCACTTCTTTTGGTCAATAAACAAACATAATATTAGTTAGGATAACTTTATATATATATATCTGATAATAATATCAGTCCTGTATCAAACTGTCCAAAAGCTGAGAGATCATTTTCAAAGGCATATCTGAAAAAAAGGCAAACCCAATCTTATTTGATACTACAAAAATACTCCTGTGTTTCCAAGAACCTCATCTCTATAATAAACTTAACAAAATACTAAGCTTTTACTCACTTGCAATTTCATTGCTAAAATACACAGTAAAAATTGGCTACTGACTATTAACTATAATGACATGGAAAAATTATTAATTACTTGACGCTCTTTTCACTACATAATCTCAATCATGCACTACTCACATACACATACAGACATACACACGCACACTCACTCACACATCCTTGTCACAAATAAGACATACAAAGTAAAAATAAATGTTTGTTTGCCAAATTACAAATACACACTTTTAATTATCTCGCACTCTTCTTTGTTTTATCATGAATGTACAAACAACAAAAGAAATGTAACATAAAATATAGTTCTCCAAAGGATCGAGCCCAACACCTTTAATACAAGTTGCTGTAACAACTTCGCAAAGGTGTTGAAGTCAACACACAATATGTACCAGCTATGCTCTTTTTAACTGTACGTATAATAGTGTGTGAAATCGTATATCTGTTTTTTTTATAGTAAATGAATATTATTATAATTATGTTTCTCTTATCACAGGTATTTTCTAACATATTATATTATATATAACACTGACAGCAGCACTAGCCGCAGCTAGCGTAAGCCTATTGCTACATATGGATTCTAATATATGGGTGTTTGGTAGACCGGTATATTGGTAACTATGGGTGAAAAATGGATTCTGTCCTGAATACTCTAATAGCATCCCTTATAAATTAATTAAATCAGCAAAAACACCGCACGGAGCATCAAACTATGCAGTAAGAATAAAAGAAAATTGCTTTGGAAATACGGGCTGCAGCCTGCCAAAATTAATAAATTGAATTATAAAAAATATACTTACATCAAAGTATAAAAATATTATTAGGTCAACTCAACATGCCCAAAATATTCACAGTATAAAAACATCACAGAATATTGCCAAACTACATAGAAGATTATAAATAAATCAAATAAAAGACACGATTACAAAAATTAGAACTAATGATGACACGATTATTACAAGCCCACAAAACATATCAAATGCTTATTTTATAAATAAGATTGTACCTGTTCCTAACTATGGTAACAAAGTTACACAATTTAAAGACAAACAAAGTAGGTCTCTATTTATGCAGCCATGTACACCGTCCAACATAAAAACCATAATAAGCTCATTAAAATATACTAGTAGTGTAGATTATGACGGTATTTCAACTAAAGTTATAAAATTTGTGGATGAGGCGGTATCAAAATATATTACCCACATTATTAACCTAAGCATCTGTGCAGGCATATACCCTAGTGGGTTTAATCCATCTGTCGTCAAACCGCTCTTTAAAAAACAGGATAGGGAAAGAATGGAATTCTATAGACCAACTACGCTCATACTATATAATTTAAAGATAAATATTTCTAAAACTAACTTAATACAATTCTCACAAAGACCCTCTGGAATAAATCTTGACATAAACTATAATTCTATTAAAATTAATGAAGTCGACACTGCAAAATTTTTTGATAACAAAGTTAATTGGAAATGTCATACAGAGGATTTATGTAAAAAAATCAGTAATACTGCATATGCTCTCTTTAATCATGCACATATTCTAAGTGATGACGCATTACTCATGGCATATGGTACAGCTGCCTCAAAACTGAGATATGCCATAATATTTTGGGGCAACTCAACGAACAACGACATCATATTCAAGGTACAAAAACAATGCATCAGTGCAATGTTTAAACTAAAATGCATAGACAGTTGCAAACCATTTTTAATAAAATACTAAATTTTAACTCTACCTTGCTTGTACATATACGAAACAGCTGTCTTTGTAAGGTCTAATCCAGATCTATTCGAAAAGCTAAGGGATAAAGTTAAACATAACAGAAAAAATAATACTTGTATACGAAAAGCCAGTATGGCTCTCATGCACAAAAGTATCTTTTGCATGGTGCCTATAATATATAGGTAATAATAGTTTATTAAACTAAAAACCAAACAATATAATAACATCTCAATAATTTCCTGATAAATAAATGTTATTATACCATTACCAAATTTTATCAAAAAATAATTTATGATTATCTTTAAAATACATGACATATTGAAAAATACTATTTTGACTTTTTTATTATGATTATTACTTTTTATATTACTATTTATGCTGTCGTACGAAAGTTTGTTAATTAACTATTATTGTAAAGTAAATAGTATGCATATTTTTTATTAATGTTTGCATGTCTATAAGGCAGAACAAAGAGTTCTAATTTGAATAAATTGTAAGACCATTGTATTAGCCCTTGTTCAGCAAATAAAGTGATTATTATTATTATCAATGCAATGGGCAGACGGTGACTCGCCAACTCACTAGATGAGCCCTCTTTATAGCCACCATAGGCATACAAGCCAGCAGCAGACGGCAACACCGGTGCGAGTGGCTAGGAGTGTCGAGCGGTGCGGCGCCGATTTCACCATCACGGGTCTCGTGACAACAGACCCGGAGCGGGTTTCCCCATAGTTATGCCCTTGAAAATGACACTTCCACCCCAAGCATATAGCTCTAGCGGTCTCTCTCTGACCGGCCGACCAAGGCAAGCCAGTGTTGAGAGTCCAACGGGCGCTCTTGAAGTTCCACCCCAGCCAACCAGTAACGGCAAGCCGGAGACGAGGCCCTAACCAACTCTCTGAGGCATTCAGGACCGCAGTGTCGCCACTCACATTCAACTCGCCACAAGCTGCCCTGCAGTTTGTGCGCTTTTATTTACCCTGGTGATACATTTTTTGTTTATATCACAAGGCAAAGGTGGTATTTTAAAAGCTAGTATACTGTGCTCTCCGATATCGTGTTAGTCTCATGATGAGATATACGACTGTCCCAGAAGGGTATTATTATTATTATTATACTAGTGCCGCATCAGTCAACACTCTTAGCTGCTCACAATGGTATTACTTTGATCTATATTTACCATATACACCAGCCCATCAAACACTCATGTCTATATGTAGGAATAAACAAGAAATAGCAGCAATAGTCCAATGGCAGACAGTTGGACCGAGCCGAGGTTTTGAATTTGATCCCAAGGTCGTAATAGTATTAAATAATTAATTATTGCTTGCTTTAAGGGTGAAGGAAAACATCGTGAGGAAATCTGCATTTCTGAGAGTTCTCCATAATGTTCTCAAAGATTTGTGAAGTATACCAACTCTGCCTGTGCCCAGCAGTGGAACACTTTAATACAGAGCTGATATTATATATATGTATATACTTGTACTCCCGCTACCATTAGTGTCCTGATAGGTGACCATCCCACTCTAAATTAATCTGCAATTTGGACCAATGTCACCATATAAATCGTGCAAACAGCCTGATATCTTCCTAATGCACTAGCACAATACTCATGAAAGAGAAACAAATAATAATATCAGCTCTGTAAACAAACTGTCCCACAGCTGGGCTTTTCTCAGTGTGAGAAGTGTTAGGCCATAGTCCACTAAGCTGACCAGGTTTAGGTTGGCAGTCTTCACATATCTTATAAAACATTAGGGCGAACTCTCAGACATGCAGGTCCTCACCATATTTTCCTTAACCGATAAAGCAGGTGATAATACATTATTTAATATATACTTCAATAAATCAAGTGCATACCTTGGTATCTATCTAACACTTATCAGTCTAAGGCTGCCATCAGACGGACTGCATCGCAGCAACCGCGCACAGTCTATATATTCAGCTGCATGGAGTTGTACGTTCGACTTCGTTCAGTCATGATATCAACTTCACGCGGTCGGCTGCAATTATGTGAAGTCAATATTAACTGCATTCAGTCGTGACTTCAAACTTTACGCGGTCGGCTACAGTCGCGTAGTGTCGACGCACGCTATCCATCGCTAACAGCATACAGTTAGTGTGCAGTGGGTCAATATTTTGCTATATAGGATGTAGAATGAGGAATGTGATGAAATCGAATGAAGCCAGAGAAGTGTGTGTCCACCCCTCTGGAAAACAGGTGTGAATCTATGTATGTATGGAACAAAATTTTGCTATATAATAATAATATCATAATATTCTACCACATACACACAACACCATCTAGCCCAAACTAAGCAGAGCTTGTACTATGGGTACTAGACAATAGATAAACATACATATATATATTTTTTTGTAAATACATACATATTACACATAGAAACACCCAGACCAAGACAAACATCCATGTTCATGCACACAAATGTTTGACTTGTGCGGGAATTGAACCTGCGACCTCAGGCATGGCAGTCAGTTACACTAAAATTTTACATTTATTTTACTTAGTGAAACCGACTGCCACGCCTGAGGTCGCAGGTTCGATTCCCGCACAAGTCAAACATTTGTGTGCATGAAATGGATGTTTGTCTTGGTCTGGGTGTTTCTATGTGTAATAGGTATGTATTTACAAAAAAAAAAAAAAGTGTGTTTATCCATTGTCTAGTAGCCATAGTACAAGCTCTGCTTAGTTTGGGCTAGATGGTGTTGTGTGTATGTGGTAGAATATTATTATATTATTATTATATAGCAAAATTTTGTTTGGAAAAGCAATCTTTGATATATCTAAACTATGGTTATCGCTTAGCATCAAGTAGAATAATACCGAGACTGGCATGACTGTTTGGCATCTTTGCACCATCTGAGGATTGAAAAATTCGTATTATTTGTAACTAAATTAATTTCTGGCTTATGCAAACCTCTATCAGACCATCAGATATTAAGACTGCGCCGAGCGAAATGTGCCAAAACAGGCGGTCACAGTTAAGTTGATAAAATCTACACTTTTTGTTTAATACAAATATAAAATATACATTTACCATAACAATTAATGTTTTTACAATTACTCCGTGTAAAAATATAAAATAATTAATAGTTTCACCTACAAATTTACGTTAATTTGCACGAAAAATGCAAAAACGTAAGCTCGCGTTACGTGATTTTTAGATTATAACAGTCGAAATCTATCCTTTTTTACAGCTTAAACGAAACATAAATAGTTATTACAATTTGTCCGTCCCAAATATTTAAGTTATTGGTTGACACTAATGATACATATTTATCAAAAAAGCACTTCAAATCCTCCATACAATTTAAATATGGCGGCCGCGCGCCGATTTGAATATCGAGCTCTGTCATTCAGTCCAACCGCCTCTTACGCTCGGCGCAGTCTTAATTGAAGGTAAAGACTATAGGGGCACTATTATGTTTGTACTAACAACTATAACATAAAGTGTGTGTCATTCACGCACTAATGAAAACGTTGCTTTATGCGCGCTCTCCTTTGCATAAACACAAGCTGCTGTACCCAAAGCTCAGTTATACCTTGATGACCATGTATATGTTGCTATAGGATCTAGATTAATAGACGCTGCGTGAATGCAATGCCAGTGATTACTCTGTCACGCCCACAATATGCCCGGCTTTCATGGTTCCCAGAACAATAACTAATGTTCAGTCAAAGTCCACTGTGACTAATTAGGGAGACGTCGTGTGACGTTTGTTATTAACGGACAGCCATAGAATTAATTATTACTTATAGTACAATATCCCAGAGCCAGACTTACGTCATATTAGCAAAGTTAAATTGTTTACAGTATATCTGTCTCCCGCGGATTTAACTACATAATATGTTGATGATTACTTTTACTTTTATATTTTATATATTATATGGTAAGCAGTTTGTCGCTCGTAACACAGGTTAAACCTAGCTCGGGCAAATATCTTGAAGTGCACTTTATGTTATTGTTAAGATGTTGTTAAAACTAAGAATTTATACTAAAATAAATAATTTATTATTATTGAAATTATTAAATTATTATTATTACTGCTTAGCTTCTGTACGCGTCATGTTATATAATAGCCTATATATAACTATATATGTAAATTTTTCAAATGCGCTTAGTAGTTCCGGAGATCGGCGCGTTAAAAAATACATACAGTCTCTTCAGCTTAATAATTATATTATTATAGTATACATAGATAATCAACGTCAAATATTAGTTAGTTTACTGCCTTGGCGGTACAACAGTAGTAAAAGTGACTGTTGTGCATACGGTCTTAGGTTCGAAACCCGGATCGAGCCAGCAAAATGTAAATATCCCAATAGCCCGGAATTAGAAAGGTTAGTTCCTATTTCCTGGTTTCCTAATGTTAGCTCCGAGCTGCTGTTTAGTATTTATCGGGGCTGGTATTGTGCATCACCGTCGTGTTGAACACTCCGTAGCTCGATAAAGACGTAAAGACGTCCTGCGCCAGATATCTCTGGTCGTGTCGGATTAGATTTTTTCTATTAAGAAATTCGCGGTAAAGAACTTTTGCATGAGAAGTATAACCTAACTGGCTAAATGTGAGCTTAATGCATTTCTGCCTACCCCATCGGGAAAGCCAGACATCTATACTATTTATACTACTATACAAATTTTATAAAGAGGAAATTATAGATTTTTTGCTTCTTTGTAAGAATTTAACTCGAGAACTTATCAATAGTTTTTTTTTATTCTTTCAACTTTAGAAAGCTATATTATCACCGAGTAACATAGGCTCAATTCTATTGTTTAGGGTTCCGTACCTCAAACGGAAAAAACGGAACGCTTATTGGATCACTTTGTTGTCCGTCCGTCTGTCTGTCAAGACCCTTTATCTAGGGAACGCGTGGAGATATCGAGATGAAATTAAAATGATATACTCAGGTCTACAGTCTCTTAAAGCTGCGAAAAATCAAGTTCAAGTTCTTTATTTATTTGACTTGTGCGGGTTCGATTCCCGCACAAGTCAAACATTTGTGTGCATGAACACGGCTGTTTGTCTTGGTCTGGGTGTTTCTATGTATAATATGTATGTATTTACAAAAAAAAAAGTATATATGTATGTTTATCCATTGTCTAGAACCCATAGTACAAGCTCTGCTTAGTTTGGGCTAGATGGTGTTGTGTGTATGTGGTAGAATATTATTATAATATATTATTATTATTTTGTGTCCATAGGTTTTACAAGGTGTTCTGTTATAAAAATATAGCAACCATCTATGTCCCGCCGAAAGGCATACAAAATATTAATTGCAACAAATATTACAATTATAAATCAATGGTAAATATTATAAAATTACAAATTAAAAATTAAAATACAATACAAACAATAAATAAAAAAGAAAACTCTTTTAAATACATAGTGAAATCTAACTTCTAAGTTCACGTAAAAAAAAAGATACGCCCGTTTATGCCGCAAGAAACGTATATTTCGACACTCTCAAGGGTATCAAAATTTATAGGATACTAGCTGTCCCGAAAGACGTTGTCCTATAAAAACGAACAATAAAAAAACAAACCATTCTCGAATCCACTTGAACACACACAAAAAATTTCATCATCATCGGTCCAGCCGTTTAGGAGGAGTTTAATTACAAACACACGCACAGAAGATTTATATATATAAAGATTTTCCGTTGACCAAGAACTATGAAATTTGTTATGTGTTATACTACAAATATAGGGAGAAATCTGAAAACTATACATTTGTAATTAATCATAAAAAAACAGTCTTTATGCAAGGACAATTTTTTTTTTATAATATGTGCCTTCAAATTTGTACGGAACCCTCGGTGGGCGAGTCCGACTCGCACTTGTCCGGTTTTTAAACCTACTTTACCTAAGTATGTACTTTACTTTTACGCGAGCCAAGACGCGGGCAAAAGCTAGTATTTTATATTTTAAAAGTCCACTGCCGTGCTAGGGAAGCCCGGTATCCCGCGGGATTAATAACACCCAGACTCTGAACTACTATTAGTGGGTCACACATTTTTTTGTTTCTTGTGGGGATTAAACCCACAACGCTCGGCGTAGTACCAGTGGCGAGGCGATCAGTTAATTCTTAAACCAATACGCCGTCCATACAGACGATATAACTATCTACCTACAACGACTTGTAAATATGCCGAGCTGTTTAGGTTTACTAGATATGCCCGCGGTTTCACCCGCGTTTATGATTACTGCGACTCCGCCGTGGGTCTTAGCGTGATGTTATATAGCCTATAAGCCTTCCTCGATAAATGAGCTAACCAACACTAAAAGAATTGTTCAATTCGGACCAGGAGTTTCTGAAATTAGAGCGTTCAAACAAACAAACAAACTCTTCAGCTTTATAATAGGTATATTAGATTTATACCAGCAATATTTGCCACAATGTCATATTCACATATATCTGATTTTAAATACATTCTTATACTGCCTGAATAAGACATGCACATACTAAACTATTGCCATGAATTTTACATTGTACCTGTCTGATAAATATCTATTTGTGTCTTATCATATGCCACTATATATTTCAAAAGAATATTCTTGATTATATCAATAGTGTCTCGTTTTAGATATTTAAATTAGCTAGCGTGCATGGCGATGGAGTTTAAAATGATAAATATACAATGAAAAAAGTACTTGTTCTAGGACCTAAAACCATAATTATAATAATAATTATATTCTCCAGACCGATTTCGGCCGCGACGCCCAGTCTTAACGGAGACTGGCCAACTACGCAGGAGATATTATACAAGTGTGAGCGCGAACACAAGTGCACTCTCTGTTCCCTAACTCTCATGATCCGATGGGACGGTAATCCGACACGACCGGAGAAAGATCAGGCGTCGGACCAACGGCTTTACGTGCTTTCCGAGGCACGGGTTGTCTTACACCGCCAACATCCTAACTCCGGGCTGCTATTGAAATTTCTTAACTGAAAAACCCAATAACTGTTTGTTGGCCCGACCCGGGATTCGAACCCGAGACTTCATGCACAGCATTCGCATTCACTACCGCTGCGCCACGGAGGCAGTTAATATAATAATTATTATATTAGTATAGTTACGATATGTAGATAACCAACGTTTGCATATTAGTTAGTAGTAACAGTTGATAATGTGACTGCTGTGCTGTGTAAAGGGTCTCGGGTTCGAAACCCGGGACGGGTCAGCAAAATATTAATTGCCTGGAGTTACAAAGGCTATCTTCCTATTTCCTGCCTGCTGTTTAGTACTTATGCTGGAGGCTATCGTGCTACAATATTGTATTGCATATTCCTTACCTCGGTAAGGACATAAAGCCATTGTCCTGCGCCCGATATATATGCGGTCGTCTCAGATTATAGGATTTTTCTATTATGAAATTCTCAATAAAGAGCAAAGCTAAAACATAGCTGGTGTTCTCAGTTGGTGGTGGTGGTTGGTTGGTGTTGGTAGTATACATCCTTCCACTTCCTATATGTAAGGCTGAGCAGATCTTTGAACATTCAGACAGCTTAACTAGACAGCTTTTCCACTATGGCCTGCCCTTCTCCGATATCTGCCTGACCCCTCCCTCGTCTATTCTCATGATTTCAATAGGATAAGAATATAGATACCACATCTCTATTGCTGAAACTATTACGTAAATCCTAAGTCTCATGCCATTATATTAATTTAAGAAACATCAAACACTGGGTAAGTTTATTAGTAAGAAGCAAGTAAACGAGTTCATAGTTAATGCCTAAAGTGGGAAATATATTGCCCAGTGGGAGGAGAAACTGGATAAGTTCGCGTTAATCACAATGATGTTTGTGCTCTTATCGGTTATCATAGATACCTATGTTGAGTTTCTATAATGAAATATTATGATAGTTTTGTTATTGTAACTGGTCGCCACTTGCGACCGTAATGTTAGCGTTTGCCCAGCAATTATATTTATTTAATTATTTCAACAATGATAATATCAGGTAATAATAAATATACCTGCTTACACTTACATTAAAATGCGTAAATGATTTGATAATTTTATTGCCCTAATTGTTGTGACCTTGTATTTTATGAATTTGTACCTAATCGAAATTTTAAGTGATGTGAGAATGATGTGGGCACACTTATATATGTATACACACCATACGTACTTATCTCCCTATGTATGTTGCATGAAGTTATGCACTTCCTCAAGCAGTCACGGGATTGTTGCATATTTGTATTATTGCTTACTTGATCAATACAAGTGATGTAATTCTGCCAAGGACTATTTTCATTTATAAATACTCAGGCAGAATGAAGTTGGAAGTCAGCAAGTGAATGGAGTCCAAAAACAAAGCGTTTTTATTTATGTCTAGGTTATGTATATAGTTATTGCATTTTCTTATAATATATACTTATATAGCTTTCATATAAACATACTATAGAAAATTCTTTTTCAACTAGAGCCTTGAGCAACAGACTAAATTTACATCATATTGTAATATATTGCAAATGCAGCTGCAATGGTTAAAACATTTATTTAAATAATATATATCTGCGTATAAATCTTTGAACATACTTATGGTCATTTAATGTAAATATTGCGTTTGCGAGTCTTGCGACAACAACATGGTTAAAGCAGCGACCGGCGACGTAAATCGATAAATGTTTGCGAAATTGCGATTTGTTTATCATAAATAATATAAATCATTTTACACAGCAGTATTAAAACATATTATATTTATTTACAATTCGTATGTACAGAATTATAAATAGATATAATGTATTTATTAAGAGACTCCAATTGGAAATTTGGTTAACGTTGAACTATAATGCCTGTATGCCGAATGTATTACAATAATTTAGAATTTGTGTGCGTATTGCATTGTATATTAGTTAATTAACCCATATGATCAGAGTACCCTCTATTGACTTTGATAAATATTAATTTAACAAATTATTATAGTAAATGTGAAACACATTTGTGTGTGTCACATTTACTATAATAATTTTTAGGCTAAACAGAATATTATAGCCATGAACTTATATTTACTAACTTGGAATTGTGTCATATTGCGATTGAAATATGCTCTTTCTAAGCTTATGCGAACTATAGCGAATAAGATTATTTGTATACATTTGCAAATTAGAGAGATATTTAAACATTGCTGGCGTAATGTAGACCTCTTCTTCAACCTTAAACAACCATATATCTATCCACATATTCAAGTATCAATCTCTGTGTTTCCAGGTGTGTCAGAACGAACAGTATTAAACATAGTCAAGGAGGCGAGGCTGGTGGAACAAGGCCTATTGGACCCAGAAACATTGAAGAAGACACCCAAAAAGCGCGTGAGGACCAAAGGCAAGATCGAGGTCGACGAATACGACCTCCAAGTCATCCGAAGAAAGATCCACGAATTCTACGCATACAAGAAGGAAGTGCCCACAATCAACAAACTTCTCCAAATATTGAAAGAAGAAATCAATTTCAAAGGCTCGAGGGAAACTCTGAGGAAGATTTTGAGGAAGAATGGTTTCCAATTTAGGAAGACGAAGAATAATAAGGAGAAGGAGCAGCCGCCTGAGTCGACATCTTCCGTACCGCCCATGGTAGCTCCGTACATACATACTATGTTCAGTCATAAGAATATACAATCATAGATCGTAAGTAGGTTAAGTGGAACAAGTCTGTATGGGGAGAATAGTGTATACGTAGGTTCGGCTAAAGATTATTGTTCTCTGGAGAGATTGGTCAGTTGCTACAGTCGTGGCATGACATATGAGAGGATAGAGGCAGGTTCAGTCTAATCACATTCGTTATACAAATTAGTTGGGCTATGTTCCTCTTAATCTGACCATATCAGTGATCTGGTCACAGAACGTTCGCCTTGGTCTTACCTAGAGTAATCTACAACATATTTTAAACCAAAAACACTTCAAAATTTTAGGCGGGGTTGAATTTATATAGACTCTAAACTTTGCACTAATGCATTCATTATCTTTTATTGTAAATACTTGCATACAAGAAAAAACAGATGAAAAATCATACAATTTTAATGAAATTATCAATCATTCGTACTGAGATATACGATTATTTTACTCAGTGTGGTATCTTTATTATATTAGTCTATTAGGTAGACTAAACTGCTAGGAAGAGGTCTTGAGATCTATCCCAAAGCACACATCTCTAATATTTAAAGTAAAAAGTGTACATTACTACTTGCTTCAATGGTAATGGAAAATTTTGTGCGGAGAGTGATAGCATTCATTATGTTCTCGAAGATGTATGATGTTTACCACAAAGACCAGTGTGGTGGACCACAAGCTACTCCTTTTCATTTAAAAAGACACCCAGGTCCAATGTGTTAACAATTGAAGTTGCCAATCTAATCATCATGACTTAGCATATGCACTATTTTCCCTGTGCATGGTCTTATGTAGTATACAGTTTATAACTAGATAACAGATATAAACAGAGCTCTACTTCGAAAAAATATCATATTACTGTGTTGTGATACATTATAATATACATATGCAAGCATAATTGATAACTATCTCAAACAAAGCGCTGAATGGTTGTGAAGGTTCAATATCCAAGTTGAGCAAGGATTGAATCAACTCGCTATTAGACAACGATATATTTCTGCTTTACCCTTAAACGCAGGTTAATGCTATAATATCTTAAGGGTTATATGAGGATACATACACATGAGCATGCATGCATGTTCATGACAGCAGGTTCAATATGATTAGTCTGGTCAAAAGTAACCACAATCTGTAACATGGATGTGTATGTCAAATATGGAATATTGAGTGAGGCCAAGTGGCATTAAATGATACATATGAAACACAAAGACAACAGAAGAAGTGTTTCATTAGAAATACATGTATAACGAAATAGATCCAAACATTTATATACCATTAATCCTACTTGTCTTGTATGGTAAATAAACAATTTAGTTACTGCTTTGTGTCTGTACTTTCTCCATTAACCTTTTGAACGCCAACGTCGTCTATACTCGACATGCGCAAGCGTGCCCTGTGCGCCAACGTCGTCTATACTCGACAAAACTGTTTTTTGTCGGTTCACAGAAAAATACAAAATAAACATATTAAATCATTAGTTTTAGTGATACAAGTTAAAAATTGAATCCCCAATTATTACTTAATTGTATATAGCAAACATGATCATAAAAACAATATATAATATATCGATTTTCGGGCTTGGCGTACAGGACATGGAGGTGCCGTTATGGCGTGGCGTTCAAAAGGTTAAAAGACAGTACGAATATAAAGTTATCTTATTAATAGAGACATCGAAAGTGTAGGACAAAGCATGGAGATGGGTATGTATTATGTTGATCTACCTAATCTCGTAAGCATAGCAAATAATTATATAATTTAGTAAAAATATATACCTAAATAAAGAATTCTCGCATAACTTCTCGCACTAAGGGCGAGATGTGTTCGAAATATCAAAACTTGTAACAACTGGATGGTATATCATGTCTGAGGCAAATAAAGTGCCTATTTCTGTACCAATACGCCATATTTATTTACTAAACGAAAATACAAGTGAGAATCGGCAATAAATTGCCGTTAAACTTAGAGTTCGAAAAAATTATTCAAATAATATGCAAAGGTCACGTGATACTACGTGACCTTGCGCTCAGAGGTCAAAGGTCATAGTAATTTTGGGGGTATATCGACTATGCTGAGTCGAATGGCGATGACTGGGAGTCTAGCTCTTACGGTTCTTGAGTTGTAAGTTGTATAATAGACAAACGAACAAAGCTGTTGTATAAGAATTTTTTCGAACTAAAACCTAAGAAATCATGTTACTTTTTATACTGCTATTTAAAGTAAATTTATTCTGCACGGATGGCGTAGTGGTTTAAGTGGTCGCTCGTTACTGCCACCGCGCCTAGTGTTGTGGGTTCGATCCCCACATGGAACAAAAAATTCTGTGTTCCACAAATAGTTGTTCCGAGTCTGGGTGTTCTTTGTGTCCGTTGTTTGAATGTTTGTAAAGTTCCCTGAAACACAGGATTTTTTCCTAGTGCAGCTCACGCAGTCTCTTTTATGATATAAATAGAAAATAGTATCATTAGCATGTATTTCAAATTCCCACAACGCTGATCACAAGACCAGCATTGTGTCAGTCATATCGTAGGGCTATGCCACTTCCAATGTCCTTGCTACACCGTAGTGAGAATATATAATATTTTATATGTCAGTGAGATATCTACTAAAAGACAGCAGACTACAAGTTGTTATGTGTAACAGTTTACTAAAGCTATTGGGGAATTCACACAACCATGTTACAGATTCTATGGTAGCGGGTCTAGAGTTTAAGTTGTAAAGGATATACTAACGTCTCTGAGAATAGTAATGCAGTATTATAAAAATAATGGATTCTTCATAAAATTGTAATATCGTGTCATTTCAAATATTTGACATCTTAAAAGCAAAGTGACGTTTAACAAAATTTATTTAGTTTTGAGCAAAAGGCGTCATGACCCCTACGACATACTCTCTAGATCTGCGCTAAGATGTATTTCCATGACATTTTGGACATGCAATCCATGACAAAAAGTGGGTTTTACGTGTGTACACTACAGTTAAACACTGTATAATACCCAAAGTATTAAAGTGCGTTGTATTTACAACACAGTAACGCATTTTGTTGAGGCTATAAAATCTCAATAGCTGAATAGCGTCCTTGTAAAATATACTATCAAAAAGCTAGCATGAATATTATTGTCCACGCTAGGCGTTTAGCAGGAATACTGATATTTCATTACTCTCCTAACGTGACTAAAAAGCAGCACAAATAAAATAGTATTCACGGTAGGAGACTATTGAATAGTTATAAGTCTGGCTAATGATAATCTATGCAGTTTGTCAACATTCATCGTCAATGTACCGACTAATGAAGCAGTAAGCTGGTATTAAAACGCCCGTCTTGCCATTCCCCGGACTGTTATTTTATTGCGTTCTTTAGCAAATTATGACCTAGTTTCTGAATTGCTAATTAACCTTTTGACCGCCACAGTCATGTACACACGACAGAGCATCATGTGTCCAGCACACCACGGTCACAAATACTTGGCAAATTAAAGGGTGAAATCGTAACTTGGCGTCGAGAGCTCGCTTTTGCTTTTTTGATGTGATGGTCAAAGGGTTAAAGAGAATTAAGCATATACGGTTTGTCTGTCTAGGTTAATCAAATCTAGTTGGCTGTTGGTTATCCAGGCACACAATCATAGTAGGTAACATATAACACATTTTTATGTTAAACAGTCTTTCAGAAACTTTGGGTATATTGTTAAAAAGCCATCTTTTTCTTGAGCAAGTTATCTTGAGCCAGCGGCCATAATATTCACGCTAGTTGAGTTTATAGTCACGCTAGGCGTGTAATAGGAGGCTATTCATGAAGCGATTTATTAAAATGATGGCTTAAGTAACAGACGATCGCAGTTGTTCCAAATATCACCCAGTTTCAAAAAGGTTAACCAACGAGTAAAAGTAAATATTATTAATTTATTAATAAGTACATGTCTAGTGATTTGATTGGCTCTTACTAAGGGGCCATCCATAAATTACATTACAATAACTACATATATAATTACTAATTTCATGATTTTTTGACACGTCCCCCGTCCTCGTCACAGCTGGTCACTTTTGTGACGTCATATATTTTGCTATTTTACGTATAGATTATTAAATTAAAACAGCTGTTCCAAAATTAGTTTTAATTCCCTCGCTTAGACCGGGGTATCAGGGTCGTTTAATGCAGTATTGTTATTCTGGGGCGTCTATTCAATCTTATTTGTGGCGTTTTGGGTCTTCTTTTTATGAAGAAAAGTACGGGGAAATGCCATTTTTTAATTTGTTTGCTATGGGAAATAAAAATGTTGGGCGATATTTACAAAATCGATATGGTATGATGATTATTAATAAAGTAGAGTTTGTTATAAGTAATATTGAGCTGAATCGTTATTATGACATGGGTAAAGTTGAGCAGATGAAAAAACATTTTTCTGATTTGCGTGTTGATCCACTGTTTTCTCAAGATACGTTTGAAGTATGTACTCATTTTGTAAATAATCATGCTTCTTTTGGTACTCCTGTATTGACTGGTTCTTATGAGAATATGAAACGTCCTCGTTTGCGAAATCGTGCCACTATTAAGTGGACTTATTATCCTAGATGTAAGAAACGTATGGAAACTGGAATGAATGCTATGCTTTTTAAATGTGACGTCACGAAATTCAGGCACACTCCCACCCCTTGTCACAGAACGTCACACTTCATCGACCTCTTCCTCCCCCTTAACGTGTGACGTAATTAATAGATGGCCCCTACGTCAGTTAGCCAATCACATCAGTTGATATGCATTTGACCGTTGATTAAATAATGTATTGACCTATCTCTCAGAAACTGGTTGTTAATCTATTAAACTATATTCGAGTGCTGCTATATTAATAACAAATAAACACAAGCAATAAATATAGTAATATTCGACATTTAGAATTGACTATTGATATTTTGATGGTTACTAAGTCTCTTGTGTATTGAGATCGTATTTTTAGATTGGAAATATTAATTCGGCTTAATCACCGATAGTTGAACGCCTAATGGAATACGCAACGCAATATTGATGTTAATATTTATAAATAGCTTAGGGTGATTACGTATAAATAAGTCCGTTGTAAAATCTCTATTGGTACTCTTCTGCTATGTACCGTAACCCTTTGAACGCCACGTCAAAAAAGCAAAATGCTCTCGGCTTGGCGCCACGATGTCATCCCTTAATACCTACATCGTTTTTGTGAGCTTATGCTAATATGGATGAAATAAATAGTAAGCAGTTCACATAATATAAATTGGGATGAATCTAGCTACATAATTAACAACACAAATAAAAAAAAAAGCAATTCTTTTTATAGAATGTCTGTCATGTAGCCGTGACCGTGGCGTGTTGGACACATTTTGCTTTGTCATGTGTGCATGACTGTGATGGTCAAAAGGTTTTTAACCATTTTTTACGATGCACGGAACACTCCGATTAGACTCTACAGTAACTTTAATATATATTGATGACGAATTTTCGAATAGACTCATATTTGTAACGTTTGTGTATTTTTCACTGACACCATCAGTTTATGTGCAATCTGACAAGCGAAATGTCTGGTAGATAGCTGTTGTGTGCCGTGCTGTGATTTTCTATGCATATATAAGCCAAATTCAATGTAGAATATTTGTAAACAAACAGCTGTCCGATGGTTTAAAAATAATTAATAACAAAATAATTTAGTTTTAACTAAAGGGATATATATATGTTGGATCAATAGCAATGCATCCTTTACAGGGTTCGGAGGTGATGCCATAGTTAAATAATCACTTAGTCTGTAATTAATCACTTTATTACATAACGAACATCACGGAATTTGTATCTAATGTCGTTTCTTGCCCGAGTTCATCTGCCGACACGGCTGTTTCGTTTTGTTTCCCAAAATTTGGAGCGGCTCGTATATTTTCGTGAACTACTTTCCTTGGTCTCCCGCGGCCTGTAATTTTCTTAACCTCGTAGCGGTCCTTGGCCAGTATTTTCTTAATTTCATAAGGGCCGCCATATTTTTGACTTAACTTTGTGCCAAGCCGAACAGGCTCTTTCACTAAAACGTATTGGCCTTTTTTAAATCTCTTTACTTTTGCCTTTGTGCTGTCGAATTTAGCTTTTGATTTGTTAGACTGTTCGGTCATCCTTTCAAAAACAGCTGTTCTCAAAGATTCAGGGTTGACTCTCTCATTTTCTTCATCTATTATTGAAATAAGTTCTGGAGGGACGCATCCATTTTTACCTGTGAGTAGTTCTATTGGTGTTTTCCCGGTTGCTTTTGATATTGTGCAATTAACGGCAAGTTGTAAAGTGCCTAAAGCATAATATTGTCTTCTATTTACGCGAATATTATTCATTGAAATTAAACTGCTATATACGGATTTTATCGCGTTGTTTATTTGACACTTTATTACAAAATTTTGGAAATTTTTACACTACTAAGTACTACTATTAAACTTTACTAATTTTTAAGCTAATTAAATTATTATTAAACTATTTAGATTTAATTTATTTTTACACTTTCCCCGACGTTTCGGTTGCTTTTCAGCAGCCATGGTCACGGGGAGACTAAGATGGCAGTTGTCTCAATGTTCCAGTGTAGTTATTTCAAAGTACCCGAACATAATTTAATCATTGGTGTTTCTATTTACGCAGAATGAGCTCAAAGTATCATGAAGTCTAGCTGTGGTTTGCTTCTTCTTGGGTTTGACTATTTTTATTACTGGATCCCAAGCTGGTGGTACATTCCAACCATCTTCTCTATTAAAATTAGGATGTTTTTTGATTTCAATAGCCTCGCGAAGCATCCTTGGTAGGAATCGGTGTTCTTTAGCGAGAATCTGTGGTTTGTCAAATCTCAGGTAGTGGTTGGTCCCCTGTTGCACATGTTCACACACAGCAGACTTAAGCATGTTCCCAATGAGATTTTTCTATGTTGCTTATTATTGTAAGCCCGTC
The DNA here is from genome assembly GCA_930367265.1 of Catocala fraxini. Classification (NCBI taxonomy): domain Eukaryota; kingdom Metazoa; phylum Arthropoda; class Insecta; order Lepidoptera; family Erebidae; genus Catocala; species Catocala fraxini. The sequence goes on along the minus strand of OV884024.1, from coordinate 3,463,157 downwards.
TTTTATAACGCGCATTATCCTCTCCGCTTGACCATTTGCTCTGCTAGTATAGGCTGCAGTGTGATGTAGATCAATGCCATATTGTTTACAGTACTTTTCATATTGTGACACAAATGCACCGTCACCGTCAACGATTATTCTTTTGGGTGCACCAAATAAAAATATTATTTCTTTAAGGTGTTGCAAGGCAGAATCTTGATTTTTTGTTGTGGCATACTTTAAAATGACGAACTTCGAAAACGGATCAATCGCAACAAAACGTATTATCTTTCAGATGACAATCCACTTAGTTTTGCTGTGATGTCGATGTGAAGTGTGTGGAAAGGTTCAGCTATCTTCTCAATGGGATATAATTCGGCTTGTATTGCACCCGAAGCTCCTTTCATAGTTTTACATACTACGCAGTTATTAATGAAATTGCGGACTTTAGTACTCATTTTCTCAAACCAAAACTGTTCTTTGAGTTTTTGAAGTGTTTTTTCCCAACCAAAGTGTTTTAGCGCTTCGTGGTAATGATTTATTATACTCCATTGGTAAGACTGCGGTACTACTATCTTCAGTATTCTAGTTTTCCCGTTTTCCAACTTGATCTTTTGACATAGAACTTCATCTTTTATCAAATAATCCGTTTCTTTGGCCGTGTCCTGTTTAATGTTTTTAATAATTTTACTCAAAATGGGGTCCCGATACTGTTCCATTATTAACCAATTTTTGTCAGATGTTAAGCTTAAGATGTCCTGGCTCACAGCGTTTCTACTAAAGAAATCTACGTGCTTCAGTCTTTCTCCTTTGCGATATTCAACCACGAAATCATAATTTTGTAAAAATGACCACCAGCGATGGTTACGAGGCAGTAATTCTTGTTTCTATCGGGATGCCTTTAATGCATTGCAATCTGTAACAATCGTAAATTTTCTGCCGTACAAATAGTGTCGAAAATGTTTTATCGATCTCACCACAGCCAACGTCTCTAACTCGTATGAGTGATAATTTGATTCCGCCTTATTTGTCCTTTGACTAAAGTATCCAATAACATGTTGTCTTCCTTCTTTAATTTGAATCAAGACTCCGCCAAATCCCATAGCGCTTGCATCGGTGTGGAGTTGAATTGGCAAACCCTCTTGAAAGATGGTAAGAAGCGGTGCACGTGTCAGGTAGTTTATTATTTTCATGCGCCTTGCTTCGTGGTGTTCAGTCCACTCCCATTTAGCTCCTGTTTTGGCGCCATCTCTGAAGAAAAATTTGGGTTAAACCTTCGAAAATAACCTGCTAATCCATTGAACTGTCTGAGTTGTTTGATGTTTTCAGGGATAGGTGATTTTGCCAAAGCTTCTACTTTCGAGAAATCAGGTCTTACTTGTCCATTGGCTATAACGTATCCCAAATATTCTATTGATGTCTTCATGAAAGAGCATTTTTTGAAGTTTATGGCGAATCCCGAATTGCTGAGTGCTTTCAATACCAAATCTAATCGCTGCAGAGTCTCAACAACAGATTTTCCCGGCACGAGAACATCATCCATGTAAACAAGAGCTGATTCACCTCTTAACACTCCCAACGCCTTGTTAATACACCTTTGATACACAGATGGAGCATTAGTCAATCCAAAAGGTATGGTTAAATATTCATATTGTCCATCAGGTGTGATGAAAGCTGTCTTCTCGATAGAATCTACGGCCACAGGAATTTGATGGAATCCAGCCGCCATATCAAGGCAACAAAAGTACTTCGCGTTTGACAGTTGATCGTTGATAAGTGGTAAATGATAGTGATCCCTTATCGTATTAGCATTTAACTCACGATAGTCAATGACGAGGCGATCTTGTCCATTTTCTTTTTTACCAGGACTATCGGGCTTGCGAATGAAGAGTTGCTTTCTTGTATAATGCCTTTATCCAGAAGATCTTGGATAATTTGTTGAACCTTCTCCCTTTCCACTGGTGCCATTCGGTAGGGACGTCGTTCAACAATCTTGGTTGGATTCTTTAGTCTAATGCATAGCTCACCAGTAGTCACTCGGTTAGAACTAGCACCTTCAACGAAAGCATCTTGGTATTTGCTTAGTACTTGCAATAGTGCATCATAATCTTCACCACTTAACTCTGTATTTATGTTGAGTTCACTTGCAATAATTTCTTGAACTGGCAAAACAGTAGAAATGTCTTCACTGTGACTCACAGTTGTACCTCTAATTGTCAGCTCAATTTTAATTCCAGGAATCTTGAGCAGGTCACTTCCAATCAAAACCTTTGCTGGTAATTTATGATCAAGCACTACACAAAATTCTACCTCGATTACTATTTCATCGATTTTGCAGTTGGTTGTTATTTGTGTGTGAGAATAAACTGGAATTGGGCCAATACCTTTCAAGCATTTGGTTATGTTCTTTCTTTTTCCTGGAATACGTGACGCTATGCTTTCTTGGATTAAAGAACAATCTGCTCCACTGTCAAATATGCACTTTAATATGTCCTTTCCAATTTGAACGACTATAATATTCGACTTTCTTCTTTCATCACTCTGGCAAAGATTGATTTTCTTGCTTCGCTGTTCATCAGCAATTCTTTTGAAGCAAGTTTCGATCGTATGACGAGTGCCTTTGCAGTAAGAGCATTCCTTAATGAGCTGTACAGATGTATTTGTTGATGAAGACGTCGTTGGTTTGTCTGTTGCTGAAGATTTTTCACGTCGTAGTGCATTTTCCAAGCAACGTCGAGCAAAGTGCCCGGTTTTACCACAAACGTAACATGTAAGGTTTGGTCTGTCACGATTAGTATCTAGGCGAGGTCGTTTAGGGGTTTCTGTGTCTTTCGATAGAATACTTTTACGTTTGCGCATAGTCTTAGCAATTGCAATGAGCTCAGGAACAGAATTTGACTTACTGTTTAAAAGTTCTGTGCGTATTCGTTCATCACCAATACTTCCAATAACAAATTCCACAGCATCTTGTTCTGTTATATTCGGTTTTACAATTCTTTTAAACATTCGCCAAACTACCGAGATATAATCCTGAATATTATCTGCATCATCCAGGGTATAATTTCTGTAGCGTAGGACATCAGCAAAATACCTGGGTTCTGGTCCAAAAGTTTGCAACATATTATCGCGCATCTCCATCCAAGTTGTCGTTCGAAGAAGACTGCTATCAGCCCAAATTTTTGCACGTCCTTGCAGCACGCCGGCTACTTTGAGCCGTACTTCATGGTCTTGTAGTCCATATTCATTTTGAGTGCGTGATATGAGATCTACCCAGTCTCGAACATCGGATTCACTGTCGGGATCGTATGAAGGGAAGTAAACGTCTGAAATCCGTACACGTTTATTTTTTTTCCGATTTCATTATACTCATCATTTCCGTCAAGGTACTCCGATGATCGTATGATAATTAAGCCATTATATCATTCATTGTGTTTTTAAATGTGTTTGCCATAATCTGGATGACGTCATTCTGGCACTGCTGATCACGTGGTGTCCCAACTTCTGATGTTGAGCTCCGGAGAGGTGACACACACTTTTATAAAGTTATCATTGTATCACTGGGCGTAACACTGCCCCCCTCTTAGACATGTTCGTCCCGAACATTGTTGGATCCGTAGTAGCGTGCCAATCGATCCACATGAACGATCTTTGGTGTACCTCGTGGTCCTTTCTGGATCCGGTAGGTGACGTCATTCATCTTAGTGACCATGCGATAGGGTCCATCCCATTTTGCCTGCAACTTAGGAGATTTTCCTTTGCTGCGTGCCGGATTATGTAACCACACCAGCGATCCTTCCTCGAAGCCTTTATTGTTCGCCTTCCGGTCGTAACGGGTCTTCATCCTCTCAGACGTCTGCTGACCGGTCTGTCTGATGTGCTGGTATACATCATTCATCCTGCTGCCAGTGCGTGGTCCCTTTATGGCAGAACAACTCGTGCATTTACAGCACCATTCCTCAACGTCTTTTCGACAATGGATCCAATAAAATCGTTCCCGGATCTTAATCAGAGTTCTTTTAACTCCCATGTGGCTTCCTGAACTCCCATTATGATAGAGTTGTAAAACTTCCGGTACCTTGAGCTTAGGAACGACCATTTGCAGGTGACACTTGTCACCTTGAGCATTCTCCCATTTCCGGCACAGAACTCCATCCTGGATAACCAAGCTTTCCCACTGTGCCCAATAACTCTTGGTGGTATGGCTCATTGCCGCAACTTCACTCCAGTGAGGGTTCGATGCACCTGTTTTCTTCCATTCGAGGATGGGTCTTATGTCTTTGTCCTCTTGTTGCGTTCTCTGCATAATTTTCTTCCAGTCTTCGCTAAGATCCGTCCTCAAAATCCTCACTAGTACTTCCTGCTTGGCCTCTTTCCTGTCGCAGTGGTGCTTACACTGATCAGGACACGGTCTACGTGACAGGGCATCCGCATTACCATGTGACTTGCCACTGCGATGCTGTATCACGAAGTCCTGTAGTTGTTGCCTGGCATCAGCATGTTGCATGACATCAGGTGTTCCTCCTACCGGCGACTGGTTTCTGTTACGTGGTTTCCTTCGCTTCGGGCAGCTCAACCTGATGTGGCCTCTCTCGCCGCAGCTATAGCACCGGGGTGAGGTCAACACTTCCCTGGTACGGTGAGCTCGATCGTCCCGTCGCACTGTTTCCACCTCCAGAGTGTGGCCCGGGCCATCCTTTAAGTTTTTACTGCGTAGATTCCTTCGCTTCGGGCAGCTCAACCTGATGTGACCTCTCTCGCCACAGCTGTAGCATCGGGGCGAAGTCGACACTTCCCTGATACGGTGAGCTCGATCATCCCGTCGTACTGCTTCCACTTCCAGAGCGTGGGCTAGGGCGTCCTTCAGGTTTTTGAAATGTCCGAGTCTCACTGCGGCCCTAACCTCCAGGTCTCGGATCCCGTCGGTGAAAGCTTGAATGAGGTTTCCGTCGATGAGCGCAGGTGAGGACTGGTACGCCTTTCGAACCAGCTTCTCCACCTCCAGGGCCCACTGCTGCAAGGTTTCACCAACACGTTGCGATCGGTATTTCAGCTGGGCGCGAAACACGTGTTCCTGATGTGCGTCGCCGTATCTCGCTTCTAATGCCTCCAACAGCTTCTCGTACGTGATGTCTTGACCAAGCGCCTCTAACACGGTCAAAGCCTGGTCACGAAGCCTCAAGGTGAGAGCGGTCAGAGCCTGTTCTTGCGTCCACCCGTTCGATTTCATGACGGCCTCGAACTGGATCTCATAGGCTGACCATGACGATGATCCGTCGAATAGTGGGACATTAAAGCCTCGTGGTGAGGGCGCCACAACTGCAGATGTCACGATCCCATCTCCAGCCTTGAGCCCACGTATCATTTTCTCCAACTCAGCGATGCGACTTTCGTGTCGTTGGAGTTGCTCTTTCACCTCCTTCACCTCCTTGCCAACCGTTGCGCTGAGGTCTTTTAACATCATCAGCTGCTCCTCCTGGCGGCGGATACCCTCCTCCTTATCGGGTTGCAGCTGTTCCTCAAGGCGGCGTGCCTGCTCCTCCTGGCGGCGCATGCCCTCTTCCTTATCGCGTTGCAGCTGTTCCTCGAGGCGGCGTGCTTGCTCCTCCTGGCGGCGTGCCTGCTCTTCCTGGCGGCGCATGCCCTCTTCCTTATCGCGTTGCAGCTGTTCCTTATCGCGTTGCAGCTGTTCCTCAAGGCGGCGTGCCTGCTCCTCCTGGCGGCGTGCCTGCTCCTCCTGGCGGCGTGCCTGCTCCTGCATAAACGCCATCAGAGTCGCGAGGTCGGGGTTCACCGGCGAGTGAGCTGCACTAGATGGTTCCGCTGCAGCCGCTGCAGCCGCGGAGTCACGTGATTCACCTGACGTCGGCGAGGGGGCGTCTCCAAAGCGCCTCTGGTCCACATCTTGCTGGCGCTGGTTCCTGGTACGCACCCCTTCCACTTCCTCCTTCGGTAGTACTGGCATATTCTTATCTTACTTCTGACACCAATTGTTACGTGCTGGGTTCGACGGATAAGAATATAAACAATATTACCGACTAAAACACGTTTTATTCAAACACACAATAAAATTTAAAACACAACAAACGCTATACCACACTTTTTCACTGTACTGCTTCAAACTCCGTAGTATTTCCACTTCCGTTCGCTTCGATGAACACTTGATCGCTTACGATTGTAAACTGACTCGGCGGTGCGCGTGCGCGTGCGCCCTATTTATAATGCGCCCTATTTATATTGGTAAAGCGCTTCTAGAGCTTTCTAGCAACGCTGTACTCGGTATGTAAACAGTACGATGATTCGAGAAAGTACCAGCATTCTCTCTAAGATTCTCGTACCGTACTACGTAGTTCCGTAAGATGTCAATAGATGGCGGTGTAAATTATTAGACGGAACTGCCGAGTCTTTCCCACAATGCCGAGAGATGTCACTGGGCGTAACAATATCAAATTCTAATCAACATTGTAATTAATCCCAAATTATGTTGTTTAAAGAGTTAATAAGAATACTAATAATTTTTAATACCAATTACACATACATTAAAAAAAGTACCTACAGCATACTGTATTACTATATTATTATTATATATAAACAAGTGAGAAACGGCCAAGAATTGCCGTAAATCTTAGAGTTGGAAAAATTGTATCACGTGCCTTGAGGTCAAAGGTCAAAGGTCATAGTCATTTCGGGGTATATCGATTATGCTGAGTCGAATTGCGTTAACCGCGAGTCTCTAGCTCTTACGGTTCTTGGGTTGAAAGATGGTATCAAGTGGCCTAGAGTTCAAAGGTCATAGTCATTTCAGGGGTATATCGACTATGCTGAGTCGAATGGTGTTGACCGCGAGTTTCTAGCTCTTACGGTTCTTGAGTTGTAAGTTGTATAACAGACGTCCGTCTGTTATACAACTTTTAACTATGTATCTGTATCTGTGTGGACAAAGCTGTTGTATAAGAGTTTTTTTGAACTCTAAAAGAAAAGACCTATATTTACTCTAAATTTGATAGTTGTTTGTTAATACATATTTTTTATTAAATAAGGCTTAAATGTAGATGACAGTCGTAGTGATGAATGTTATTAAAACCTACGCCAATGGATTTAAGCCTGGTTCCTGTTTAAGAAACGACTTTTTTTACCAACGGACAATTAATTTTGACAGATATTATATGGGAAATATGTCAGAATGTAACTGCCCGTAGAAAACGACTCGTTCCTTCATATAAGAACCGGGCCTAAATTATTGTTTTCATTTACTTTTAATCTCTAACACACTCAGATATTTAACGATTACTTACTTCCCTTTTTAGGTATTTTTGAAGGCAATCAAATTAGTCAAATCATGGTTATGGGTTCGAACACAGTTCCCAGTTTGGATGTTCTTTGTGTCCGTTGTTTGAATGTTTGTAAAGTCCTCCGCGACACAGAAGTTATTCCTAATGCGAGAGTTGTCTAAACACTTCATGGTCAAGTAATTGTTATATGTCTCTAAATCAGTATTTATCATGCAACTATGTAAATAGACATTAAGATAAGTATTTTCACTGGTTTAAAAAACTAGTAAAATATTTATTCTAAATGAAATATCAATACAATAATTTATATACGTAATTATCCTAAGAATAATTTAAATAGCCATATTATTGGTAGTTACTTGTTGGTATTATAAGAACGTGTAGCATTTTCTTAACTGTTGTTCTAAGGCTAGACACCGCTGTAACACTCTTTAAACAGGTTAAATGCCTGAACACTTCGCATTTAAAAGACAATGTGTGTATGGAAGGCTCGCATGGCACCAAAGACATGAATACACATCTGTATTGGCTGTCGCCACATCAAAATCATAATTATTTTGCGAGTGACTAAGTATAACTTTTCTTCAGCCCTAAGTCACTAAAGCTTATAGAATATAAAATCATATGTATATCATTTTATCCTAACTTAATATGCGAATGTGAGTTTATTTTTACGCTTTAACGCCTTAACTACCCGACAGATCATCATGAAATTTCGCATACACATTGTCAGGGACGTCCAGCAGTGGACGTCTTTCGGCTGAGATGATGATGATTGTCAGGGAAACAGAAAAAGACATAGAATACCTTTAATCGAAAAAAAGTACTGTTACTAACCTACATTTACTCGAGCGAAGCCGCAGGCAAAATCTGGTATACATTTATTGTATATGCAGGATGTCCGGTAATTAATGCATAACCTTGAAATTACTTACACTTAAAACAGATGGCCGTTCAGAAAAAAAAATGAAGTGTAATATAATTATAAAACTACAATAGCTAGTCATACTTTTGATTGTCTATCTATTAGCATAATTAGTGTTTCATAATAAAACAACAATAAGCCGATGGGATTCATTCATTTATGGTCGTAACGTACAAGAAAGTTGAACATAGTAATCATTTTTTTTTAACTCAGGTCGTAGTTAGGGTTGGTTTTCTTTTTATTTTTCAGCTCTACTATAAGAGATTTCAAGGTTATCCATTAATTACCGGACAACCTGTATACATCTTTCACAGGTAGAGAAGTAACCATACCAAATAAAATGAAACTTCACGTACGGTTTTCGTTAACCAATTGTAAGCAAACAGTTCTTTGAAACTGCGTATCTATATTGTTTTAATACAATATATTTTTAATTGTGTAATCTTTACTTTCGTAAGACTTAGTTTAGTTATTGTAACTGTACAGCTTTAGATCTCTTGTTAAGAATTTAGGCCTATAGACTAGTTATAAGTTGGCAACTTATCTGTATTGTTCGAACTACCCTACACATATTCAATTGCCAACTGGCAGTTATGAAATGCTCGTTTTACTTATATATGCATTTTAGACTTAGTTTGATGAATCTTTTATTTATTGAGACGATTTGATTATTATTACAAAATTAATTGATTATTAATATGAATTCAAATAATTGTACCTATATTTTTTTATTTACTGATGTATAAATAAGTTTTACAATTTCTTTCTACACCTAATGTTTTCGGTGTAATGAAATCGAATAATTTATGTAGTACCATTTTATTTTTTGTATATATGATTAAATTAAGTTTTAAACCAATTATCATGATTTTATCGTTGATTTTTTATTAAGTAAATGTATCAATTGCAAGAGATCCGAGCTTCCGACAGAGTTTAGGGTATATGCCAGGCTACTGAAAAGCTGTGGACGCCACAAAACAGTATATGTCATAGTATCTGCAACCTCCAACGTGTCATGCTGGTAAACGGTTGACAGCCGTTCCCGAGCATGACATGTGATGGTTTTGATAATTACTAGGCTTGGCATATCACTGTTATTCTTGTAACCCTGCTCTCAATTACACTTCGTTTCCATACAACCCTAAGTGTTGATTGTGATTCTTTACCTTCACACTTGTTACTCCAAGCACCCACTCCTCCATTGTAAACTACATAATTCCATTTAAATGTGAGCCGACATTTCATTCAGCTAAATGTTAATCATTTTGTTAAAGTGCTTTCTAATCAAGTAATTGGGCAATTCTTCTTTTTATATAATATGTACTCTTTATTTCATTGATGTAAAAGACAACAATAATTTTATTATTATTAATTATATACGAGCTAGGGTGATGTTTTTGACAACGTAAGATAATCAGCTCTTCTTTTGTATTAGTTGTAATATTGTATCTCGTGTGCGCGCTTTTAAAAGACAAAGCAATGTGTTATATTTGTATAAGATCTTAAAACTTATGTAGGTACTTCATGATATGGTAATAACCAAACATATATATGTAATAATCGAATATATAATATTATTGTATTGTTTGAGCAATTATTGCAATTGATTTCTCAATTATTAAAGAAATATATATATATAGTGGTCCTCATAGTTTTGTATGAAACATTTTCAAAATTATTCGTATAATTATAGATATAGTTGTTAGGTATACTTTTGTATGTAATAGAATTTGAATTAGGTTAATAAAAACGCATAACGATTGATTAGATTACATTTATTTCATTCCAAACAATCTTACATGAAACTTATTATGACATGTCTCTTCAGGAGTCCACTGCGAAATAAAATGCCTTAGTTATTTGCAGCAAAGAATACATAGTCTCTATATACAAAACTTCTGTATTTAAACTCATTCGTAAACACTATATTAAATATTATTGCAACTCGTAAAGCATTTATATTAATACTATACTTAATAAATATTTTATTTCATAGTTTAAAATAAAATTATCCCGAGGAGAAATAAATCTATGATGACTGTAGTTGATGTTTCGCAGTGGACTGACAGTACTAACCTATACACTGTCGACCAACAAACAACTTTGCGTAGGATAGATAACATCGTACACAACGTAAGTATTATAAGTGGCAGAAAATGGCAGCTTTTCCTGAACTATGGGTTGATTAATTGAGGTATACGAACAGTTTACTCGAGAATTAATTTGCTTGAGACTATTCTTGGTAAGAATAAGCAATCTTTAATAAAACATTAATTAATTAATTGACGGCCTACTACTGTCCAAAAGATAACATAGGCCTTTAAATTCGGTTTAAAAGTAAAACGGCGATCAGTAAAAGTTATATGCAAGTTAATCGACAGTGCATTTTACAATAAATTCAACAATATCACTTACCATCACATACATAATAAGTACTTTAAGCTGATCTTAAAACGTAATAAAACAAACAGTCACTTAATTTGGCTAATAAAATGAATATATTATAGAATACATTCTTATAAATAAATGAAAAAATTAACAACAAGTATATAAAAAAAAACTAGAAATTGCTGATTCTGTCACATTCAGCGTACACTTAACTCAATATTGAACATCGTTCAAAAACAGATTGAATTTAACTATACCTTGTGATATAGCAGTATCTTCCTTTCTACTCATCTATGTTCATAGTTGTTAGAAACAATCCCTGGAATCGGTACATAAGCTACGCCTGGCATTAAATTTTCAGGCTGAGCTAAATACCTATTAAATATACGCTAAATGTAAACGATTTACAATAATAGTGCTGTCTACTGCCGCACCCATTCTTTGTGAACCCAACAGCGTCTCAAGATATTCTATCGTGCACGGCAGATAGACAGTACTGTTACTGCTTCGCCCAAAAACGAATATCGTTAATTTTGGACTAACAAATGGACGCCGATATGCATTCTGCGCTAGCAATGTAGAAAATAATCGCGGCTGATGGTAAATGGTTGCCGCATTTGCAACATTCGCGCTTTGCAGAGTCTCATATTACAGCGCCTCTTTGAAGAAGCCACAAGGTTGTATGCAATCGTCTGTAGCGTGGAGGGACTCCTTCGCCAAGCACAAGTTTGTCTGCAATCTCTGATTTAAGGAAGGATCCATTATTAATTAAAAGGACGACACCCGCATAAAATATTACCTCTAGGTCGGCTTCCATATTGTCAACGTAGATATTAAAGTTCGAATTTTAAATTAACCGTTAAGTTATTTGACGTGTCGGTAGTTATAATGTTAGTCCAAAATTAACGCAGAATAGCCTAAGAAATGCATACCAAACAAAATGGACTTAGTTAAAAAACAAGCTACGCTGAGTAACGTTTGAGCATGAACAAATTGCCTATCATTAGCTAGTATAATGCGCGCTAACACTTAAGACTAGATCTCACTACATTGATTTGATACAACGGTACTCTATATAATATGATTACGCTATCATTAATATAGGGACCGGACTGGTTGGTCAATGAGAATATTTCTTTCGATGTTTTTATATAAATATTAATGAAGCTGCCTCTAAAACAAGTTGTTCCGTGATAGAAAATATATGTTAACGATATTGAATTCAGTATTTAGTAATAATATGAAAGCGGACAACTTTTGACATAAGTCCTTTCGTAAGTTTTCCGACACACTTAGCATCAATTTAAATGACGACCGAAAATAACTCCAAGTATGTGGATTACACACATTGTAGCCCAGTGTCACGGCAGTGGTTACTGCAAACGCATAGTATTTTCTTCGAACACTGAACCGTCTATAGAGTTCATGTGTCAGATATATTTATCAAGACAAATGACCGTGCTAATTCAAATAAAAACTGCATACTTAATGCAAGCAAAAAAAAATGTTTGATTTTTAAAATAAATCGATTAATAGATGTAATCACTAGTGTATTGGGTGGAGGGGTAATTGTGAATTACCCGTCCACCTACCAGTGGGTGGACGGGTCATCACCCATCTCTACTACATATAATTGTACGTATCTAATCATAATATAAAATAACGTAATTAGAATTTTAATAACTATCTCGTTGGACGTAACCTGAACATTGTAATACCTATAATCAAATTACGGATTAAGTAACTAACAAAGACATACTTTAAATATCTTAGCCAACGGTGTAAGTATTATCAAATTCCGTGTGTAAAAAAATATCCTCACAACCAACCATAGACTTAGTATAAGCACAAATAAAAGCTATTAGGCCGAAACAAATATAAACCGTGTCCATGCATGTTCATCAAAGTGCTTCGCATAGCTCATAATGTAAAGATACTAAATAAAAAATGGGTCTTAGAACACATATCTTGTCTCATGTATATATTGCTTCTTATCCCTGAAGGGGTTGGCAGACCAATATAGCCTCATTCTAGTTAATACTTCTCGATTACAAGTTTGGGTACTGCTTTCATAAACTTGTAATCAGAATTATTTTAACATTATCTGGAAAAAGAACTGTGATCTCAACGGGTCAAGCAAGGCAGTCACATGGCATTACGCTTCAACATTCTTGAGTGTAGACAAAACTAGATTTATTTTTATATCAAAAGCTTTAATTTTATTATTGACTAGCTGACCCTTCACATAAGAGAATTTTCCGGGTTTTTGCAACATTTTTCATTAACCGGTCGTATACCGCCGGCTCGCATACCAGCCGGCAGATTTGTACCCGTCGTAGGCCGGTGGCTCGCATGCGAGCCACCAAATTGGCGCCAAAACGCCGCGCGCCGCCTTCGCTTTAGCTTAAGCTTACGTAAAACCAATTTGGTGGCTCGCATGCGAGCCACCGGCCTACGACGGGTACAAATCTGCCGGCTGGTATGCGAGCCGGCGGTATACGACCGGTTAATGCTCCGCTCCTATTGGTCGTAGCGTGATGTTATGTAACCTATAGCCTTCCTCGATCGATCTATCCAACACTAAAAGAACTTCAATTCGAACCAGAAGTACCTGAGATTAGCGCGTTCAACCAAACAAACAAACCCTTCAGCTTTATAATATTAGTATAATATTTGTCATCATAGCAAGATATGTGATCTAAGACTATTATTTTAATAGATACTAGTACATAACCCATAGCTTTACAACAAAATCTAATTATTGCAAGATAATATAATTTACAAATCTGATTATTACTAATAAATAAGAAAATAATATATTGCTTATTGTTATGTAATGGGAAACACACGTATGTATACAAGATGAAAACGTAAATATTTTATATTTTAATATACATTCAAAGTATATGTGAAGTACAATTCGCTATAGTTTAAAAACGTGCAACAATTTTATTTTTTAGATCATTGCTTTTACTCCAGTAAAACGATATATGATTTACAAAGGCTGCATAACTTATTTTTGATCAATAATACATGATATTTAACATTTTCACATGGTACAGCAAGAAAATGTTTTGTAAATACGTTCTAATGTCATAGAATCAGTTACGAACGAAATACGATTTAGAAAACATAATATATAATAGATATGTAGTCTTCGAACACTACAAGGCCACAAATCATATAGATTATCAAACACACATTAAAACGCCCGACATTTCTTATTATGTAAATAAATATTCGGTTCGTCTTATGGTAAGCTGAATAATAATAAACTATTACATTTAAATTAAAGAGATTACAATCTATTTGGTTTATAAATTAATAGTATGCTTTCATTTCTTAGTTGTACCATTGTACTGGTATCTTGCACCCTTCTAGCTAAACTAGAATATTTCTGTTAGGTGTGGGTTCCTCGGGGCCGACACAAAAGATCCCACTGGGTCGAACTGTCGCCGGTCTACACTGACTGGCCCCCGTAACAAGATAAGATATGATAAGATAGGTGTGGGTTCACGTCTGTAGTACAATGGGTGGGCTCAAAACTATATAAACTTTCAATTTTAAGTTCACTGCCTTATAGAAAGGCTCTAGAGAAATTAAATATAGGACATGTTTACATCTTATGTAGCCAACATTAGCCCATTCAAAACTAGTATACAGTAGTGCACAAAGACCATAATAATAGCTAATTAATAAACAAACTTATATACCAATATCTCTCGCCATAGTTTTTTTTATCGTCACCATAGGTAGCTTCACGCTATGCTACCAACATAGGACGAGTGAAGCATTCACTAAATCTTTAAAATGAAGAACCTGGATGACGAACATTCCGGGCAGACATAGCGCTACGCCAATCGTTAGATATTTATTACAAAAAGCAATTTCATATGCGAATTTTACCTCAAGTCTGGCCGCACAAGGACGTCCAGACTTGAAGCCGCAAACAAAATGACTTGCCTCGGCTCATAATATGTTTAAACTTATCCCAATAATTATAAATGTATGACAATTTCTATGTACTTATATATATAGTAAGCAATGTGTTTAAAGTTAATAAATACACAGTACGATGTGTCATATGATTGTTATAATACACTTCGGCAATTTCCCTAAATATTCGTTAGGTACTCGTTTTAAATGTTCAATGTTCATTGTCACTAACGAAGCGTTTTATCTCGACCATATGATAATAATCTATTTTTTATTTCACTGTTTTACCAAACTACTATTACAGTCAAAAATATGTGTATTTAATATGTAAAGATTAAAGAATTGACCACGTACGAAGCAGGAATGTAACACTGAGAGAGAGAGAGAGAGAGAGAGAGATAGCGAATATCATTAAACATTAAAATAACGATATTTTAACAATATTACAAGTATATCTCACTGTTAGACTTAGGCACTTTTAGTGAGCCGACCGCTAGAGATTTAGAAGACCTCATTATAAAAACATAATTGAAAATACATTTTATTCAATTTTATATTTTATGATTTGTTATCTAATCTCAAAAAAGATTGTGATTATAAATTAAATACAGATTTTATTATATTTAAACAATTTTTATTTTTATAATTCGATTTTTCACGTATTATAGACAAAAATATGAAAATAAAAGTATGTTGACTAGTAGCCGATACCAAAAGTGCCAATACATCAATAATATCTAATTATATACCAATTTAGAGCAACATAAACTCGCCCGTCAAAAACAACCAACTACATGACAATCCCTTGCATAAATCTACAAAACGCGTAATTGCATGCCATGCGTAATTTTTGTACTAATTTAAAAAACTTATGATTGCTTTGCCTAAGTCTTACGTAATTATATTTCGAAGTTCGAACATCTCACTACACGTAAAAATTTTGGAATCATCATTTGCGTAATTCATGTTAATCACATCGCGTAAATTCAGTCAACATTGATTGTAATATATACGCGTTATGTTAGCGCGGATGCAATTCTGGAACGTTCATTGAAACATATAATATATAATATGGCTGACAGTCGCTTTACTAAACATAAATATATGACTTTATAGATGATAGCGCGACTATTTAATAATTCTATGTTAAGCAAGTTGTTTTCCATACGATCTGGTAAGGGTTGCGGGCAGCGGTTGGATGTGGGTGGCCTAAGACCAGTCTGTCTGGAAAACCTTGGGTGGCCTAAGTTAAACAGTGGATGTCTTTCGGCTGAGATGATGAAGCTGCTTTTATTGCTTGGTGGTAAATGGGTAGATGAGATAGCGGTCCACTTCATAGTGAACGGTAACTACCGCTAAGACATACTGCCTTAAGTCGGATTGACAATAATAACGATTAATAAACAAGAATAAAAATAAACTACGCTCAATGTATAACAATACTTTACACCTAATTATTTTCGCATAATGTCTTCCTTGCTTTTTATTTTACGGCGTTTCATTTTTCATCGCCACACTTCTATCTTTTTTTACTGCGTTATATTGTGTTTATCATTAGATTTACTTTTTTATTATTTTGACTGGTTCTTATATATCAAACGTTTGCTATCACTGCACAACTAATCATAGATTAACCAAATAATATTTTATATTTGTTTCATCTCTTCATCAAGTCAATCAAAATTCCATAATAATAACTGCGATTATTAATTGAACGCGTTATAACATATAACGTTTATAATCGCGCTATCACCAATACAGCATATAGCAGGGGTTGAATAACATAATATTGCTATAAAAAACATTTAGCACAGTTCGTCCTCATCGTCAGATTTCTTGGTGTATGGCACCGGCTCGTCTGCAGACTCCTCGTCTGGTTTCACGACTTGCTGTAATTTGTAAGAGATACACATTTTATATATACCATTTTATATAATCGCCCGCGACACAGGAATTATTCCTAAAGGTAATTTTTTTTTTTTTTGCTGTTGTCTTTTTAAAGAATAAGAATATAATAAATAACTTCTTTTGGACTAGGAATAATTCCTTTGTTTAAATGTTTGAATGTTTGTAAAATCCACCACTTTACAAACATTCAAACAACGGTCACAAAGAACACACAGACGAACGAATACAACAATTTGTGGATCACACAAAGTTTTGTCCCGTGTGGGGATCGAACGCACTTAAACCACTACGTCACTTGTGCAGTCAAACTCAAAGCTGTATATCTCCAAAGGGGAAAGCAATGTCGCCAAGTGTTTTAAATCTACGATATGGTGAGTAACATTTTCAAATCTTATTCTGTTGCTAAAAATATGCTGCAGACTTAGCCAGGCTTGGAGATCGAGCCCAGGACTTTACGATCGGCCATATACTTTTGCAAGTTATTATTTAAATGGCTTACGAATATAGATATTTAAAGCGAATTGTTGTAAGTCTATAAATATTAAAATGACAAATATTAGAAAAATGCTTTTGCCATAATGACAGACAATCCTATATCGAAGGGTATTTACAAAACTTAAAAGAACAGACACAGAAAACCCAGACCTAAAACGAGTTAAGACAAGATTCTAGTTTCGAATCCTTTCTAATAGTATAAATGCAAATGTGAGTTTATTTTTTACGCCTTCACTACTCGACCGATCATCATGAAATTCTGCATACATGTTGTCAGGGTACAGAAAAGGATATAGAGTACTTGACATCCAGAAAATGTACTGATTCCGAGCGAGTGAAGCCGCAGACAAAAGCTAGTAGAGAATATAGTAGCAAAGGAAACCCTAGGCCATCACAAACGTAGTGTTTTTTTTGTGTGTGATCGTTGTTGGCCTCAGATGGCCTTGACAACGCGGACTATGGATGAGCGGACAAGGCTCCTAACCCGTTACAAAGTATACTGGACAGCGTTATTCCCCAAGGGCGGACTACCACGTACCTCAGCTTGGGGCGTTGTCGGCAACGTGGATCTATGGTGATCCACGAGATTAACTTTAACGCGACGCGTATTTCGACCTCGGCGGCGAGGGCGGAACCGCGAGTGACTTTGAATGACTGCGCGAGCCGTCTGTCTGTCTTGAGCGAGTGTGATCATATCGTTTGGATCGTTTAAAATGTGCCTAGGTCTCCTTACTTTTGAAACCCTAGATGGTGTGTAATTAATCGCCGCAACCACTTACGGGTTGGGGTGTGTGTGTGAGCAGAGTCAAAATAGCAACAAGAGTACTGTTTCTTGAATTGCCGAGGAAAGTATTGGCTTTACATGTATACATACCGCATTGGTCGTGCTCTGTGCATTCGCACTGACGTAGGACGGAGCTGCGTTTTCCCTGACGGTGGCCCTGGGAGCCGGCTCCATACCCTCAGGCAGTGGAACCGTGGCTGCGAGACGAGCGTATTCCACATCCATGTTCCTGATGAAAGGACTTGCCAGAGCCCTCTTGGCGGACTCACGGTCTTCCTCATCGTAAGCTTGGAGTAGCTGTTCAAGGGTTTGGATTTCAGCCATCTCGCAATTGCTACCCCACTCCTGAAAGGACAGTAAATATTTGTTTTGTATTGCTGTTGGCGGCAAAAGAGCGAAAACCCTAGCTGATGCTAAACGCCGCTTATGTACATTCGGCCAAGAAACTGGTATACCAGATTTGACAAAAGTTTCTGTGAAATCTAATTATCGCTAAGATTGATTTTTCTAACTTGACACATGGCATGACATCTATATTAATACGCGAAGCAAAAACTTTGAACCCCTTTTTACGAAAATTGCGCGTCCATAGGAGTATGAAATTTGGCACAGTTAAAGTTTATATGAAGAAGGAGGGGCGAATCCTAATATTCTTATAAAATATGCATTAGAAATACATTAAATTATTGAAAAAGCACTACACGCACACAACCATGCATTTGACACACGCAGTCGAATCGCGTTCGTAGTATTTCGACATTGTTCGTCTGACGTCGTACAATTCTTTGTAACTATGGTTACCTATACCTTATTTATATATAATAGAGAAAAACAGAAACAGAGAATTTTGGTCGTATTTTGACCACTAGGCGACCGCTAGTATATTTAATTAAGAGAACAATGGTCACTGTCATAATATCATTGCAAGGGGACACCAATCTTGTTTTATGACGTTCAAATGAACCTCAACCGTAGTGGTGGTTGACCACATTTTTGGCCGACTGTACTGATTTTTTGATTGACTGTTCATCACACAAGTGAATTCAAGAAAAGACATTCAAGCGGTTGCCAATCATAAACCACATAGATGGTAAGTGTGTTACATATGTATGACAAAAGTCAAATGGGGCAAGAGAAGAAAGGGACAGCGAAGTAATTTTTTTTATATCTCTAGGTTGGCAAACCGGCATACGGCCCACCTCATGATAAGTGGTCACCGTAGCCTATAGACGCCTGCAACACCAGAGGCATCACTTGCGCGTTGCCGACCCTTTAGGAATAAAAGGAAGTGGGAAGGAGAAGGAGGCACTCTCACTGTCGGCCTCGATGGCGTAGTGGTTAGTGTAACTGACTGCCACGCCTGAGGTCGCGGGTTCGATTCCCGCGCAAGTCAAACATTTGTGTGCATGAACATGGATGTTTGTCTTGGTCTGGGTGTTTCTATGTATATTATGTATGTATTTACAAAATAAAAAGTATATATGTATGTTTATCCATTGTCTAGAACCCATAGTACAAGCTCTGCTTAGTTTGGGCTAGATGGTGTTGTGTGTATGTGGTAGAATATTATTATTATTATTATTACTCACCGAACGAAACACAACAGTAGGTATACTTAAAGAATATATTTGGGACTGATATACATACGGCTATATATCATATACTTTGTAACCTTTAGGGTTTACTTTATGAGGAATGTAGAATAATTAGGAAGTACAATGAGAGAAGGTATAACAAATACACTTTTAATGAATTAAGATACAATTAAAAGAGACAATCTTTACTTATAGAACTATAGTCAGGGCGTGGTTCGCTAAAGACTTGCTTCGTGGTCCTTGTATAATCAGGACACTTAGCTGGGAGTGTGAAGCCGGGCCGCAAGGAGACTGCGACTGACGCCGTCCGTCTTTATATAGTGTCGCACCACCGGTCGCGAGAGGTGGCTAGTGACGTGCGCCCGCGTTCGCCGGGCGTCTAGGCGATTATCGTCACAACTTAAAGGGAAAGTATAGGTGTTTTTGACATATATTTCTCCGGTTGTTTTAGTCCAACGTAATAAAGAACGAATTGCAGGCTTCCAGGCAGAAACCTTGCCAAAAACCGTACTGACTATCAAAATCACATATAGATTTTTAGTAGTAACAATTTTGTAACACACTGCTTTTTTCCCACGGCTTTGCTCATAATGTCGTGTAACAATACTTGTATAGCCTCGAAAGGCTTACATAAGTAATAATTGCCTATTTTGCAATAGGCCTACAAAAATATTGTATGTTATTATGACATCCGACTATGTTATGCCGTACGGCAAGCGAGCTCGCCCTTATATACCCCGCAGCGGTAATTCTGATAGTGCGATCTAGACTTACTAGAAAACGCCAAGAACGACATCTATCGGTCAACAGAGAAACTCGAGGGGCGCGTGTTAAGGGATGTTTCCTAACACCGTCCTCCCGTTTTTTGTTGCCGTATGCGCTCGATAGATGGCGTTATACTGGTATTCTATTAAGGTGGTATGAAGTTATTATTTTCTTTAATAATTCCGTCTAATACATGCGAGAATTAATAAATTGTGAGTTTTATAACCAGCACGCTGACTTTTGGTAGCAGTTCTAATGCGCCGGTTCTGGAGCCGGCGCATTACACATCATTACATTACAGACGTAAGAATAATACCATTATACATCAAGAGACCCGTAGTTCTGTACATCCAATATGCCAAAATATTGTCTTCTTCTCCCTTAGCCTTTATCATTCCCAAGTCACTTGGGGTCGGCTTTTCTGGTCTAACCGGATTTGACTGGATATCAGTTTTCACACGGAGCGGCTGCCACCTGACCTCCGCAACCCGAAGGCTAACGATACCCTAAAGCCAGACCAGTGTTAGGATATTAGAGAGTACTGACTTTCCCAATAACGACTGCCATAGATGTTCATGGCAGCCGGCACCGACGGCTTACCTGCTCTCCGAGGCACGGAGCAGGCGATAATTGTCAATCAATACGCACATCATTTCGAAAAGTCATATAACTCCCGAAAGTCAGAGGTGCGCGACGTGGGTTCGAACCCGAGATCCTCTGCATTGCAGTCTTTTGGTCTTCCCACTGACCTATCGCTGCTCAGTGCCAAAATATTGTATTCATATTATATTGTGACAAAACATGATATTTACTGACTTGTCAGGTCTAAGTAAACATTTTTGCAAAAGTTAGTATATCTTAACCCACAATACTCGACGCAGTAGCAAAATCACCTAAACCACTGCGCTTACGTAGCAATTAATAAATATCCTAGATAGAATATAATATGTGAAGTTTACCTTGTAAGCCTTCTCAGCAGCCACGGCATCTCCCCTGGCTAGTTGTACGAGAACGATGGCTACCGTCAGTCTGCCTACGGCGCCGGTGTTCCCAGCCTCTTGGTGGAAGCCGATCTCACGTCGAAGACTGTCCACCGCTTGATCGTACCTATAAAAGGAGATTTGAAATATATTATATAGCGCATTAATGTAAATTATATTAGCAACAGTAAATTTTTTTACAATTTACTAGATGTACAATACGACCACTCGATGGCGTAGTGGTTAGTGTAACCGACTGCCACGCCTGAGGACGCGGGTTCGATTCCCGCACAAGTCAAACATTTGTGTGCATGAACATGGATGTTTGTCTTGGTCTGGATGTTTCTATGTATAATATGTTAGTATTTACAAAAAAGAAAGTACATATTATGTATGTTTATCCACTGTCTAGTACCCATAGTACAAGCTCTGCTTAGTTTGGGCTAGATGGCGTTGCGTGAATGTGATAGAATATTATTATTATTATTATTATTATAAAAATGTCTGTCCGAAATTCGGGCCCATAAAAACAACTTGCAGCGACATTTCTTCGGATTTATTTCTTTCAAAATGATATTACTACGTTATTCGGTCTACTTTATGTAACGGTTTATCAAAAGGTTAAATCCCGAAATGCAGGATGAATTTAGGAATAAAAGTATTTTATGGTACTAGCAGTCAAACTGAAACTTCGGACTTATCTGTTATGGTAGGCTTACTGTTCCCTTCACAACGTGTATACCAAATTTCATGATGATCGGTCGAGTAGTTGAGGCGTGAAAGCGTAACAAACAAACTCACACTCGCATAATATTAGTTAGGGTATAAGAGTAGTACTAGAAATGTCCGTTTTGCTTTAAACATTGCAAGTTTGCACAAATGAAAACTGTGCTATTTACAAATAGCCTTTAAGACAGCGCCGAGCGAAATGTGCCAAAACAGGCGGTCACAGTTAAGTGAATAAAATCAACACTTTGTGTTTAATACAAATATAAAATACACATTAACCATAACAATGAATGTGTTTACAATTACTCCGTGTAAAAAACTTAATATAATTAATATTTTCGCCTACAAAATTACGTAAATTTGCACGAAAAATGTAAAAACGTAATCTTGTGTTACTCGATTTTTAGATTATAACAGTAGAAATCAATCCTATTTTACAGCTTAAACGTAACATAAATAGTTATATTACAGTTTGTCCGTCCCAAATATTGAAGTTATTGGTTGACAATAAAGATACATATTTATCAATAAAGCACTTCAAATCCTCCATACAATTCTACTATGGCGGCCGCGCGCCGATTTGAATATCGAGCTCTGTCATTCAGTCCAACCGCGTCTTACGCTCGGCGCAGTCTTAATATTGCCGTAAATCTTAGAGTTCGAAAAAACAATATATGCAAAGATCACGTGATACCACGTGACCTTGAGGTCAGAGGTCAAAGGCCATCATTTCGGGGTATATCGACTATGCTGAGTCGAATGACGTTGACCGCGAGTCTCTAGCTCTTACGGTTCTTGAGTTGAAATTTGTATAACAGACAGACGGACGGACAAAGCTGTTGTATAAGAGTTTTATCGAATCCTAAAACTAGTTCAATCCTACGGTGTGATAAATCCTTAGAAGGAACTCTATTTGTTTATATAGAAACTCTATTTTTTTTCTATGCACAGTTTAGCACAAAAATAGATTACCCTGATTCCCATAATATAAGTATTTGAAAAGTGTATGTGTAATAGATTAATTAACTTCTGTAACACAACACAATGAATAACATTCGTGTAAACAGAAGACAATATTATGTAAATCAGTACGGACTGGCAACAGCAACAAAAATACACCGGTTAGAAGATCTACAAACTAAGCGCGCAAGATACGTAACATATTTAAATTTCTTGAAGAGATGTTGTGATCACAGTCTCATTCCTACGTGTGTCAAGATATCAGCCAAGAGAGACGTACGAGGAAGCGCTAAGATCTTAAAACAGGCAAGTCAAAAGTTATTAATACAAGTTATCAGAGAACATCGCGCTAACTTACGCAGCATAAATTGGAACTTTGAGATTTTTGTAATGAAATATAGATAATAACTCCGTTTAATTTTAAACAATGCATCAATGCTATAAATCACAGAGAAAGATCTAAATATAATGCGTGTAAAACAAACAAGATTCATAAATATGAAAAATTATTATCAAAATTAAATGCCAACAACTAGAAACGATACGTCAACGCACGGACTAATGACACACCGCCGTTAATTAAAAGACAAGCAGTTATTAATCTGTCAAAACAAACTTTAGACAAAACAATCGAAAAAGTATTGTGTAGAGGTTTAAATTATGCAGTAATACCGGCTAGGACACGAATGAGGCTATTATTTGCAACGTCGAGGACTGTCTAGTCAAGAATAACATAAGAAAGGAAGATTTGGAGGTTATATGTCAGGGATATTTTATTGGTCTTGCGTCGAAATAAAGTGTTTAGACTGAATCTTCCTAAAGATGAATTCGTCGCATTAAAGAACTTGCGGGCTAGGCCAGATATTATAGTACTCCGTGCAGATAAAGGAAACGCTACGGTCATAATGGATACGTCAGATTATAATACAAAATAGAAAATTTACTTTCGGATGAAACAACATATAATCAGGTTAAAACAGATCGTTCAAACAAAATATTGTATAAAATCAAAGATGTCATATATAAATACTCCGGAAAACTAGATCTAGACGTTAAACAATTAATATCAGCTTGCGTAAAACCTCCAAAGCTGTATGGGTTACTAAAACTACACAAGGAAAACGCTCCGCTATGTCCTATTGTGAGTCAGATCGACACACCAACTTACAGACTGGCTCAGCACGTAGCGAAGATACTCACACCACTCAGAGGTAACTCGAGAGCACATGTAAAGGATTCATACCATTTTGTGAGTGAAATTAAACACCTACGTCTCACTAACAATGAAACAATGGTTAGTTTTGGTGTACAGTCATTATTTACATGCATACCTGCACATGACTGTATTGAAATAACTAAAAGGAAGCTAATACAGTACAATATGCCTGAGGAATATGCAGAACTACTTAAGCATTGCTTAACAACTGGCTATCTGTTGTGGGACAATAAATTCTACATACAAGTCGATGGTGTCGCAATGGGCTCCCCAGTATCGCCTGTCGTTGCTGACATATATATGGAGGACTTCGAGGCTCGAGCTTTACATACTGCCCCCATCACACCCAGGATTTATAAGAGGTTTGTAGATGATACTTTTACAATATTACCAACAGATAGTGCAAGTGTATTCCTAGAACATCCTAATTCCATTAATAATAACATCCAATTTACTATGGAATTAGAGGCAAATAATTCATTAGCTTTCTTAGATGTACTTGTCATCAGGAATCCTGATCATACTTTGAGCCACACTGTGTATAGGAAAAAGACCCATACAAATAGGTACTTAAACGGTGCATTAATGTGCCTCAAGGGCACCTTAAGTGCCCAAGCAGATTTAATATTTACAACATCAACAGATACATTAAGAAATAAAGAAAATGGGCAATAGTAATATCACCTTTGAAAAAGAACTAGGCATTGTGTACCAATGTTCCGAAAACCCACATACATTATCAAATTGTTCATGATTTGTCCTGTAGTGTTGAGTTCTAAAAGCTATACTTTTGATTTTTCAATAAATTAGGATTTGAAACGATTCATATAGTATAATCTCAACTTCACAAATGTTTTTAAAACAGTTGTAAAGAGTTATCAGGATTACCAGCAATAAAGACATTGTTTATTTAAATATCCCACTCATAAATATTACAAACATATTATAATTGCAAAATATATACATAAATAAACTTTTTAATAGCAACTATCGTCTAATTAATTATGTACAAAACAATTATATAAAATGAAGAAAACTATTAATATATACATATTTTCTAAAATCGATATATTAATGTTCTTAATATAGCAACAAATGCAACCACATATTATCGAATATTTTAAAAGTCATTATCAATCTCTATCAGTATCATTTTTATTTTTATGTTAATTATAAAACATTTAGCGATTAGATGAAACGAAATTGATATTCAAATCCCTACATACACTCATTTTATTACAACTATATAAACTATGTATACTGACAGAAAAATATTCTAATGAATAACACTACATCAATATAATAGTTTAAAATCACAGACAAAAACATAAACTAGTTATAAATTATAATGTACTTGTTGTAGATGCGTAGCAGTAGTGAATGCGACTGCTATGCATGAAGTCTCCAATTCGAATCGCAAGTCAGACCAACAAAAAATTATTAAATTTTTCTGTTAAAAAATCTCAATACGAGCCCAAAATTAAGAAATTAACAGTGTTAAACAACCCCGTGCCTCAGAAAGCACATTAAGCCGTTGATCCTGCGCCTGATCTCTTTCCAATCATGTCAGATTATCCGTCCTAACGGATCGTGAGAATTAGAAAACAAAGAATGCACTTATGATTGCGCAAATACTTGTGCACTATAATATCTCCTGCGTAGATGATCAATCTCCGCTAAGATTAGTCACCGTTACCGAAAATTGATCTGGAGGACATTTAATACAATAAAAGTAAATGTACTTCAAGATATTGAAAAGTAATACACATTGGAAGCCAAATCAATCCCTGAATTATGACTTTCCACATAAACAACACTGCGGATAGAAACTTGATTTAATAGTTTTACTAACTTATAATGTTGTAAAATATATGTATATATGTATCTTATGTGGGGCCAGTCAATGCAGACCAGCGACACTTCGACCCAGTGGGATCTTTTGTGCAGACACTCTCCCAATAACGACTGCCATAGATGTTCATGGTAGCCGGGACCGACGGCGTAACATGCTCTCCGAGGCACGGAGCAGGCGATAATTATCAATCAATACGCACATCATTTCTAAAAGTCATATAACTCCCGAAAGTCAGAGGTGCGCGACGTGAGTTCGAACCCGAGACTCTCTGCATTGCAGTCTTTTGGTCTTCCCACTGACCTATCGCTGCTCTTTGTTTGCACTTTACTGTTTTATAACAAAAGCACGAGTGGGAAGACCGTTTAAGTATTCCCCTAGCCACTGCCACAAATGCTGTGCGTTTGATCCCCAAAGGAGGAAAAATTTAGATCCACAATGTCACTGAGCTATCGCTGCTCTTTGTAAAATATAACTCAGTTTTGAAATACCTTGCTATTAAATGTATTAGTGGTATTAAAAATATGACTTTTGTTACACATAACCGATGTCTTTTAACATCTAAGCTAGACTTAAAGGTAAAGATAGGTACCTGTTTTTAAAAGAGCATTTTCTAAAATTTCGGATCTTTTCGTAATATCTCTAAAGTATTTATATAATGAGGTAACTTTCATCTTGACTCAAAAATATAAAAATATATTTATACCAATATAAATCAATAATGGCATCCATACAAGCCAGCGCATTCGCCATTAAATAAATAAATATATGAACAGTAGCCAGCCAATATATATGTATATGAAAATTGAATTTATGTGTATAAGAACATTGACTTATACTATAAGAAAAGCGACATACATAATATTAATACAAAAAATAGGAAAAGATTAGGTACTAATACCGGTTTCGAAAAATTCATAGATCGTTTAAAGGTCAATGTGTACACTTTTATAATAAACTCCCAAGTGACATTCAAAATCTAAGTATTATTACATTTAAAACAGTTGTAAAACGTAAATTATATTCAAAACGTTATTACTACTCAGTCACTGAATATATAGAAGATAAAAATGCTTGGAATTAAATTATTAAAATTCCAATCATATTATTAAGTTAATTGTAAATATGAATTGCTTGATAATTTCATTTATATTAATATGTATCTTAGATTAAACAAACTTTTACTTTTTAAATGTTATTGAAATAAAATAATAACAACTACACACAGCAACTCATATAAGAATGGCGATTGAAAAGAGTGGCCATGAATTTCTTGCCTACTTCTCTATTTATCAAACCTTTTTCAATGCTAAATTTTTATATCCTTCATTTCTCATGCTTAGTACATTATTAATCAATAAAATGTATTCCCAATTTGAGCACCGGCATCTTTTCAATATGAGAAAGATTAGATTATAATCTACGCTGCTGACTCAGTGCAGGTTGTAAGAATTCACATATCTTCAAGAACATTATCGAAAACTCTTAGACTAAAAGATTTCCTAACAATGTTTACCTTCACCATCAATCGAGAAACTATTTAATCAATACTAATATTACGAAAGGAACGATTAGATTTTTGTTTATTTGTAAGCATTTAACCCAAAAACTACTTAATAACTTTTAAACTTTCGCGTTGCATGATACCACGAGCAGGTTACGCCGGCCGTGGTCACAAGCTGACTGGTGCTGCGATGTCATGGCTCCGTTTGTGAGGCAGAAGAATCTTGATTCAATCTCACTTTTGGCATATTTTTGTTTGTCCAGGTACCGTCACACACTACACTCACGGTATCCATTACGTATATACATATATCCCTATCACAGAATACGCACACGACGGCTAGCATACGTAATAGGGATACCGTTAGTGTAGTTTCTCTTTACGTGCTTTCCGATGCACGTGGGTGTTAAACACCACCAACTTCTTAACTCCGAGCTGGTATTGAGATTTTTCAACAGAAAAGCCCATTAAACTTTTTGCTGGCCCGACCCGGGATTCGAGCCCAAGACCTCATGCACGGTATCATCGGTGCATCGCATTCACTATGGCTATGACTATGATAAATTGATGACACATCGTGATAATAATATATTTACATTTGTAATTTGACGAGGATGCGGGAAGCCTTGCTGATATACTCAGATCCCTGATGCTGACTGCTCTCCGTCTGAAAACCATATAAGTTACATATTAATACCGAATATCAAGATAAATCTAGTAAGAAAGAAGAAAAATTTGGCTAACAAAAGGGCACACCTAAAATCATCACAGAAAAAGAAACTGGTAAATAAATCATAGTAAAATAAAAATAACATATTAATATAATAACATATTTTATAATAATATAAACTGAAAAGGTTAAAATAATAAGGATTTTATTATTTCTGCTTACTGGCAACACCACATTTCCCGCCTATCTAACATCATAATAACAATATACATATTGCTTTTAGTTTACTTTGATAAAGATAACGCCCACACCCGTATCGTGGTGGATACGCAAGAGCGTTACAAACATTCAAACAACAGACGCCAAGCACACCCAGACTCTAAACAACAATTTATAGATAACATACATTTTTGTCTCTTACGGGGATCGAACTGGCCATATTAGGCGCATTGGCAGACGAAAAAAAAATTAATTACTGCGCACTCAGGGCAGTCTATTCAAATTAGCTCACACATTTTCATGTAGCGATAGAAAGAGAGTAGGCATAGTATATCAACTTATAGGTAACTATTCTAGGATCTCTATTGATTTATTCAGTCTCATTACATTTTATGTGCATGCTCATGGGTTTATAATATCAGCCCTGAATTAAACTGTCCCACTGCTGGGCACGGGCCCTTTTTCAATGTGAGAAGGGTTAGGCCATAGTCCACCACGCTGGCCCAGTGCGGGTTGGAAGAATTCACATATCCTAGAAAACATTATGTAGAACTCGTAGACATGCAGGATTCCTCACGATGTTTTCCTTCACCGTTAAAGCGAGCGATAATCAACTATTTAATACGCGATCGAACTCAAGACCTGCGTAACAGTCCAACGGTCTCCCCATAAGTCATCGCCGCTTTTTGTCATGGGTTGAGGGTACTTTAAACCTGGTCTTTCGCATATCTCCTATGGACAAAAGAAAGATCGCCAAAGTCCCTTACCTATGGTATAATCAAATTTCTAACAAAACAGCGAAATTGTCTAACGCCACAGTTACATCAATATATTTTAAAGTGTAATAATCTTTTTTATTGGTCTTATTTGTTAAGACTGCGCCGAGCGAAATGTGCTAAAACAGGCGGTCACAGTTAAGTGAATAAAATCAATACATTTTGTTTCATACAAATATAAAATATATCTTTACCATAACAATGAATGTGTTTATAATTACTCCGTGTAAAAAACTTAAAATAATTAATATTTTCTCCTACAAAATTACGTAATTTTGCACGAAAAATGCAAATACGTAAGCTCGCGTTACGTGATTTTAGATCCTAACAGTAGAAATCTATCCTATTTTACAGCTTAAACGAAACATTAATAGTTATTTTACAATTCGTTCGTCCCAAATATTTAAGTTGACAATAAAGATACATATTTATCCTAAAAAGCACTTCAAATCCTCCATACAATTTGACTATGGCGGCCGCGCACCGATTTGAATATGCGCCGCACGAGCTCTGTCATTATCTGTCTTACGCTCAGCGCAGTCTTAACGAGCCAGCTGTCCACCTGACGGTAAGTGGTATCGACGGTAGCGGATCATCGACTAACAATGTTAGGAGTCTACATAGCTAAGTCGCTACCTAACATTATGATAGTACTCGCTCAAAACCTCGCTTAAAACCTAAAGGTTTTAACTTGCCAATAGCTGGAATGCCAGACATTGAAAAACTATTGTGTCTGGCCGCCGGTGTTTCGCTGCCACTCAATAGGTTTAGAAGGAAGGCATACACATAGGCGCATTATGCTGAGCAGAAACATTTTCAGGTAGTAAGTTTAAACCCAGCTGCAGGCTGCTTGTGTATGTACATATCTAGTTTAGGCAAATTATGGTTTATTTTAAACGATCAAAAATAGCACCCATCATTTGATTATGACGAATTGAAGTTGCTCCAAGAAATGAGACTAAATAATCTGAACTCGGACCGATCTAACTGATCATTTTGTATAATTATGCATTGATTGATTGTAGGTTATTCAAAATACATTTTACTTAGGTATAATATGACAATCCTTTGTGAGTATAGATAAGATTTTTTTAACATACCTATATATTAGGTAAGTGGTTAAAGGAATCGTCATATTTAATGCAGCAAAATACAACAATATCGCACTTGTATTCATTGCCAGATGTGCTAACAGATAATAAGGTCTAGTCACGTCAAAATTTATAGTCACTTCAACAGTAACCATTGAAACAGACGATCATTACCGCCACATACGGCTTTTGACAGCAGCTGTGACAGGATTGACAGGACCTTACTCGCTAGTGGCGGCGATCCGTGAGCACGAAAACGATAGCCCCCATTACATAGGATCTAAGCATCCAATAGATACTACAGCGGCGTTAAAGACTAGAAGTAAATCTCCAATACTTACGGCAGATACATCAGCGGCCTGTTGGAACAACTTAACGGCCAGCTCAGGCGAGTTCTCCTCCAAAATCTTAGCAGCTTTGTCCAGAATAGCAGCGCCGCTGTCGCCGGAGCCATGCTGTTGGTAGAGGCTGGACGAATCGATCGCCAGGTTGTATACCTGGAAAATGCCATGTGATAATAAGTATTAAGTCGTTAAACTCAAGGTATGGCTGCAAGTAAACGAAGTTCCTATTGTCATCAATAAATACCCAGTTATGTACAAGACATAACATAGAATCCATTAAGCATAACATTTTATATCATCATCATCATCTCAGCCGAAAGACGTCCACTGCTGGACATAGGCTTCCACGAAGGTTTGCCACACAAAGCGGTTTTGGGCAACCCGCATCCAACCGCTTTATATGATATCAGCCCTGTATTAAACTATCCCACTGCTGGGCACGGGTCTCTTCTCAGCCATAGTCCATCACACTGGCCCAGTGCGGGTTGACAGAGATCACATATCTTCGGCAACATAATGGAGAACTCTCAGACATGCAGGTATCTCACAATGTTTTCATTCACCGTTAAAGCAAACGATGATTAACTACTTACTTAATACGCATATACATAACTTGGCAAAGTCAGAGATGCGCGCCTTGAGATCGAAATCGATAACAGTTTCCCAATAGGCTATCGTTGCTATTCTGTTATATGGAACTAATTTATTTCAATACTTTAACATAATGACCACCAAGAATATCACATATTATACACGTAACAACGTATCCGCCCGGTGCCATGTTACGAACTAACATCTACTATTGATGAAGAACTGGCTCTTTAATGAGCTCCGAAAACCGTACATATAGCAATAATTAGTACAATAATTTAGCATACAAATAACCTGATAGTGAAAGGATTCTGATTGTATTTTTATTATCATTCCCTTGTCGTGGGGCACTTACCAAACATTCAAACAACGGACACAAAGAACACCCAGACTCTGAACAACCATTTATGAGTAGTAGAGCCTCGCTGATCCCAGTATGAATGGGCCGGCTCAACTGGGGAAGCACTACCCTCTTACAGAATATCGACGTGAAATACCAGTAATCCTACTGTTGTGTTTCGTTCGGTGAGTGAGATTGACGGAGGCCCAATCAACCCCTTTCCCCCATTCCCATTCCTTCTTCTTCCCACTTCCTTTCCTAAAGAGTCGGCAACGCGCAAGTGATGCGCAGCTAGTAATACATATTTGCCTATGCCTTCGAAGATAAACAGGTGAGATTATGCATGAATGTGGTATTAGTATACACCTTGTCACGCTGTTTCTTCCACGTAGAAATAATGAACATAGATAAGACTTAGTACAATTTGTTCCGAACAGAGTAGATGAAACGTGCATTAAATTCGAACTTGAACCCCATGCTAATAAAGTGCGGAAATAGCAACACAATTCATTCAGACAGAGAGAATAATTCTATAAAGGAGTCTGCTCACTACACAGTTTCATACCATGACCGTGCTAGAAACGTATCAGACACGAAAAGCAACACGATACGCCCTGCTATAGGAACTGCTGGTCGGTGACGGAACGGTCTAGTGGGCATAGTCTTACACATTACCTTACAAAGAATATTTTTTCGCCTGAGACGTTCCTAGCACGGTCATGGTATGAGACGGGGTAGTGCGCAGACTCCTTTAATTAGTATCAGAGCCCTGAACTAAATAATCAATACAAAATACAGTTAAAATTCATTCATACAGCTACGGTCTCATAAGCATCGTGGTATAAATTCCATCTAAATTTTGCGTCCCCATTGCCTCCTGGATTAGATACCTGGGTCGGGCAAAGCCTTATTAGATTCTTCTGTAAAGAAATTCTTAGAAGCAATACGATAAGAAAGATGTGCGACATACGAGGGTGCGTTTTTAAGTTCGCGGAATGGAGGGTATGGAAGGTGGTGGGGGTGCTTGTTTAGTCACTAACGTGTTTAGCAACTAATAATTAGTATATATACCGAGTATTATCATAATGAGGTCATTAGTCTTTGAACTATCGTCCCTCAAGCAACTCAATCTGGAAGAAATTGTGAAGTATGGAGAAAATCGAGTTCCGCGCCGTTATAAAGTTCCTTACCAAGCAAGGAAAAAATGTTCAAACCATTTTGGAAGAGATGTCATCTGTATACGGGGACTCTTGTCCAGGAAAAACCATGGTATACAAGTGGCACAACCTCTTTAAGCAAGGCAGGGAATCAATTGAAGACGATTCCCGGCCTGGGCGGTCTGTTGAGGTCACCACTCCAGATCTTATCGAAAAAATCGAAAAATTAATATTGGAGGATGCACGTTTGAAGAAAAAACAAATCGCAGAGATGGTTGGAGTATCTGAAACGACCATTTTCAAGGTTCTCCATGATCATCTCGGCATGACAAAAGTCAGTGCAAGATGGGTGCCTAGAATGCTCACACCGCCTCAAAAACAGAAGCGCGTCGAGTGTTCGCGTGCGTTTTTGAGCCAGTGTAATGAAGACAAGGATGGTTTTTTGGAGCGAATTGTTACTGGGGATGAAACTTGAGTTCATCACTATGAACCTGAGTCTAAACAAGATTCCTTGCAGTGGCATAAAAAGGGTACACCACCGCCTAAGAAATTCAAGGTGTCGCAATCGGCGGGAAAGCTCATGGCGACAGTTTTTTGGGACACAGAAGGAATTTTGTTGGTTGATTACAAAGAAAAAGGTGTTTCCATAACCGGAGAACACTACGCTTCAATTTTAGAGCAGTTAAAAGAGGCAATCAGAGAAAAAAGAAGAGGAAAATTGACCAAAGGTGTCCTGCTCTTGCACGACAATGCTCCTGTTCACAAGAGTCGAGTTGCGTTGGCTGCTTTGCACAAGGTGGGCTTCGATATCATTGATCACCCACCTTATAGCCCAGACTTGGCTCCCAGCGACTATTATCTCTTTCCAAATCTGAAAAAAGAGCTTCGAGGAAAGAAATTTTCAACCGATGAAGAAGTGGAGGATGCACTTTCGGCGTATTTTTCAGAGAAAGACAAAACATTTTTTTATGAAGGTATTCATAAGTTAATTCATAGATCTGAGAAATGTATTAGGGTTTCAGGTGAATATATTGAAAAGGAAAAATAATTTTGTAATATTATTTCATCCCCTTCTATTCCATTCCGCGAACTTAAAAACGCACCCTCGTACTACAATAAGCTTACTCTGCCGTACTTAGGCCTAAAACACGTAGTAAGCAAAATGTGGGTGCAATACGCTTCTGCCTACCCATCCGTAGATCCACAACAGTGAGCTTATCCTAACTTATAATTATTATAAATGCGAATGTGAGTTTGTTTGTTACGCTTTAACTACTCGATCGATCATCTTGAAAATTCGCATACACATAGACAGAGGACATTGGGTACCTTCCATCCAGCAAAAAACTGCTGTTTCCGAGCAAGCGAAGTTACGGGTAAAAGCTAGTGTTATATTAAAGATGCACCAACCTCGTCCGGCGACGCGCTCTCCTTGCAGACGATGAGGGCGTTCTCCAAGGCTTTGGCTGCGTGGAAGAAGGCTCGGTGCTTCTTATAGTTCTCAGCAGCTTTTAGATGGCAGTCCTTGGAGTTCACCAGATCGCGGGCGATGCGATAGCATTGCGCTGAAAAGAAATATATAGGTATTAGAATCTATTTGTTAATGTAAATATTTGTTTTGGGTACTGTAACCAAAATGTGTCCACAGGACTTGTATTTAAGTAATATCTGTCCGCACTACTTCCAAAAAATATTTTAACAGCTTTAATTGCAGTTTGTGGCATGTTGTTACATTGACAATTAGGTATCTATAAAATCATAAATTATATGTTTATCTAAGTTATTTCCTTAGAAAACGAATACTGTATTTTTGAGGAAGTAAATGACTGAAATTATAAATTGCGATACTTCAATCCCTACTCTACACCAACGTAAAGATTACTTGAAACACCGCTTTATAGGAGGTTCATCTATATTTTCAGACTCTGTGCAGGCGTAACCTAATTTAACACTTAAACCCAAAGGAGTGATCGACGCATACATCGAAATTGGAGCCTCACTATGGAACCTATACCAATACAGCCAAAAGAGTAGTTATGCTGCCACCTCAAGGACCTAAGGTTATAAAACCAAACAGTGTCTCTTAAATACTTCTTTCTTCTTTCGCAAACTAAATCCTCCCAGAACAAAACGTAGAGATAATATCATATGGCTGCGATTTTCTGAAGCAAGGCTTTTCTCTCCTACCATGAAAAACTCGACCCGAAACTTCGGACTGAACTAAATAACAAAACAATATGTACCGCGAAATTACTTCGCATTTTTATTTGTCAAACCCGACAGCACTACATTTCCTACATTTCTTAAAGCCTTCTCTTGTACTATAAATAATTTCTGTATCACCCCAGGCCTATAAAAACAACGAACACAAAGAACTCCCAGACATTGAACAACCATTTGTGGTTCACACAAATGTTTGTTCCATGTGGGATTAGAAGCCAGAACACACGGCGTAGTGGGAGTGGCCACCATTTGAAACAACACCCTATCGGTGCAGTTATGCTGTAGGTCGATCTAAACGTAAAGTGCATGTAAATGAATGTGTTTCATAGTAGGAATATCACGAACATTCGGCCGGAAGTACTACCTCTTTAAGCGACGTTCACTCGGCACCCTATCCTTAAAGAACTGTAATGGATTGACCTCCAATTAGTACGCGCGTCTATAGTGCGAGGAGATCTACTTCATTGGTCTTCATATTGTGTGTTATGGTATACAGACGAAACATACTACCAGACGCTTTCATAATCATTACACAAGATAAAAATGTCTCAAGGTTTAAAGTTTAAAGATACGCCATAACACAAAGTAGTACTTAACTAACAAAGGAACCCAAAAATGTCTAGTATGTAACAAAGGACGTCGTTAGGCAGGGTTCATTAGACAATGAACTTCATTATCAATAAGTATTCACATTGAATGGATAGAATATACTGGAAAATAAACATGTGGGCGTTTCTTTATAAGAGACTAGCTCTCATTCAGGACTTAAGCTTCGTTGACTTCGAATATCGCAACAATAATGATTACAACGGCTACTTCCAACTATTATGGCCAAGCAATGTTAATACATTGTCCACAAATACCAAATACTAAGCGCTCGAGTACACGATACCGCCGCCGCGCCGACACCGCTCCGTCACCGTGTGTCTCAGCTGTGTATACGTTCACGACCGCACCGCCCCCGCGCCCCCGCGCCCCCGCGCCCCCGCGCCCCCGCGCCCCCGCCGCGCCGACACCACGCCGCCATTCGCCAGTGTTTGATTTTGCTTATTCGATTACCGGCCGCCAACGTATGCGCTCATATTAACTTTTCAGCAATCTATCATGGATAATTTTGATTACGAAACGTTCATAAGTTTAGTGGAGTACAGAGCAGTTTTTTGCAATGTATTCTAACAACTGTCTAGTGGTATATTAAAATCAAACGGCGGGGACGCGGTGGCGGAGTGGTGGCGGCGTGGTGACGGTGCGGTCGCGACTGTATACACAGCATAGAGGCGCGGTGGCGGAACGGTTACGGCGTGGCGGCGGCATCGTGTACAGGAGCCGTAAAGTTGTCTATATGTTAACTCGCTCAGTGAATGAAAAGTTGTCTATATGTTAACTCGCTCAGTGCCTAGACCTCACCCCTATGAGCCGAAATAAAAATCGTTCGTGTTTCCAGAACTCTAGAACATAACATCCAAGTCATCTGATAAGTGATTTTAACCCGGATGCGGGTGCTGTGCATAGCGATGAGTCAACAATAGCTATGTATATACACGACTCGGATGTGAGTTCTGGACACACGAACGTTTTCTTGTTTTCATAGGGTGAGTACCTACTGGACAAATCCAATAAAGGGTTAATCCAAATGCCAGCCGAGCAGCGTGTGAAAATGCATCAAAATCTGTTTAGCAGCTTCAGAGCTTAAAAATTACAATCCTAACATATCAACTTTAAAATTTACTATATGTGTTCCTACTAATACTAATAAATAAGGTCTCATAAATAAAGGTATAAGTAAATTGTATAGCTAAATCAATTCTGAGTCAGTTCTCAAACCTGTGACCAATTCAGAAAAGTTACAACGTAATCATCACGTGTCATAGGAATCTCATAGGAGACACTCTAAAGCAGCACGAAGTATGATAATTCAACAATAAACTTGGTTCTATAATTATAAGATATAGTCATTTTCATCTATAAATAAAAAATACTAAATTACTGAAATACACTTCTTTCATGCCTCGCTGGCGAAGCGGTAGAGAATGAGGCTGCTGTGCATGTGGTTTTGGACTCAACTCCCGAATTGTTATGCGATTTTGCTGCCAAGAAATTATCAGTGTTTCGAGAAGTCTGGATCTGTGCCCGGCAAACAGCAATAAGCTCGCCTTCTGTGACCTAAAACCATTGACAAAATGTGGGTATAATAGACTACCTCTTACTCGTTAGGCGATAATGAGCCTTAAACTATAAAGAAAATAAAGTTACTAACCTGCTTGGCTGTACTCGTCGGCAGCCGAATCAAAATCAGGCTTCCATCGTAGCAGAGACGTCTTCAAACTGGTAATCAGACAATTAAATAAATTAAACACATGTATAAAAAGTATTTCGTATATCTTGTCAGATTGTGTCGGCATTTATCTTATCTATATATATATATGTGTGTCTAATAAATCATACGACACAGAAGCATATCCTGTAGACCAACCATGTACCTAAATGTGTGTCCTAAATTTCGGTTCAACAAGAGTTCGGATGTGCAGCACCGGCTTCTCGATCGATAACGCCGTACATACGCGGTATTGATATCCTACAACTTTTAACCTAGCACCGGAGATAAATACTGCACTAAATAGGATTTACCAATTAATGCTGGCCGCAATTCTATCTATATCAGTCTCTAAACTTTGAACTGCAACTTACAGGCAGAACAGTAGTTCTTTCTAAATAGCGGGTTTATTAGCAATAGTTCTGCAGTACCTATTCAATACAGCTATGTCCATGAGCGGTCGATACCGCTTACTCTCCAATGGATCTTGGCTTATATCCTACCCAGAACTGATAGCAAAAAGATAAATCTTCAAAACAAAGGAGTAAACCAAATACTCGTTTTTCAATTATGGACATATCACTAATATTTACTCGTTATTAAATAAATTACAATATAACTTGAATCTCAAATACTCATCTAATATTTACTCTTGAATATTTATCTACTTATGATACTCAAACTGAAGTTTATTGAAAATTATGTTTGTCTAGTATTACAAATATGAAAGCATCGTAATTGCCTATGAATATGAGGCCAGCCACTCGCATCGCCGATATTGTTTTTAATTGGAAACTCCATACCTCGGGTGTACTTATTAGGTAATATTGCCGTATACTAGCATAATATTCGCCGATAATATAGTACAGTACTTACTCACCGATATGCTGTCAAAGATATAACGCATTTATAAATTTAGCAAAATATTTTTTTAATATGTTTGTCTAACACACTAGAAAAGTCCTTGTATTTGGAGGCTTCTTCCGCTTTTACGGCAGACACAGAGAACAGCCTGATTCTTAACAAATATTAGTCGATCTCGTAGTGTTTTGTTCTATGTGTCAAATAAGGCATTAGGGATAAAAACGGAACTAAGCAATGCGCACTACAATTCTAATATATTTATTTTACGATTGCTAAAACCGGTCTAGCCGCAGGACTTATATTTGTTTATCACTTTCTTACTTTTCGTGAAGAAATTGGCGACGGTTTTTGGCACTTTGCGCCAATATTCGAGTAAATATCCGACCATACTATTAGTATTAATTCATGAACAGCCAATAGATTAATTCATGAATATTATTCAAATCGAACACTCGAATGATTCATTTGTTTTATATGCGATACTAATCACAAGCTACATTGGAAAACACATTTGATATCAATTAATGGTTGGTAGCATCACGAGAAGTGAACTGTGGTTTTATTTCGCATGCGGGAACGAGAAAAAAAATTAGAGCAAATGTTTTAAGACTAAAGGCAGCATTTAAAACGACCCTTTTCTATCACGCTTCTTAAACGATTCTCTCTCTCTTTTCATAACGCTCGCATTTTTAACAGCAGCGACTTTTCTGTGAAGTTTCTGCTTCAAGGATCCAAACCAAAAAATGTATAAAGGAAATGTAAAATAACAGAAGCAAATAGAATCAAAGATTTTTCTATAACATTGCATTGCATAATTGCTCTTGTCATCATTATTGCAATAGGCTTGCGCTTGCACTCGCAGCTTTAGTACTAAATTTAGGCAATGCAGAGACATACCAAACAAAGAATAAAATTTGTGACTGAAACATCCTAGGAAATATCTCAATTTTTCAATCATAGACGTATTTTCTACCTTTAAATTTCTTTTTATCAACTACAGCCAAATGACGTCTATAAACTCTATTAAGAAACTCCATAGATATGGAAAATCATACCCAAACACAAAATAAGAAAGCTATTATTTGTTTCACACAGGGCTCGAACCTACATAATACTGTATAACTAAGATTATGTTACTTCTGTATTCTGTTAACAAAATGTATATATGGAATTATGTTTATACTATATAAGAGTCAGACTCAATTCAACTTTTACATACTTCAAAAAATACATTTCCTGCACTAGATGTCTCTTTTAAAACATATTACTACACTACCAATAAACTGTAAATTAGAGTACTTTTCAAATAAAGCAGAGCTTGTACCTGCTCTACCCACCAACAAACAGCATCAATTGTTTGCCAAATAAGCGATCCATAATTTCATTATGTGAACTGAAATTTAAACAATACCTTTTATATCTTGTGCTGGTATTAAACCTACATTGCTTGGTGCTGTATCAATTATGAAAGTGACCACACAAATCACAGTATGAGGTGTTCAATCAATATTTAATAGACCTCACTTGGTATGTTAAATACTAGCTGCCTTCCATGGTTTTACTGGAATTTATGACTACTGATACACTCTCATGGCTCATAACATGCTGTTATGTTGTTAATGTTACTACTGGATAAACTAGCTGGCTCATGGAGAAAGAATTACTAAAATTGGTTCAGTAGTTTCAGAGTTTATCTTTATAATATTAGTACAGAATTACAGAGCACCATACTACTAAATAATAATAATGTCAAACAAGCTTGAGGGTTTAAAGTAAGAATAATGTGGGGAGACATAACACTTGCTTACAGACAACACAAAGTGAATACAGAACAATAACCTGATTTCTGAATGGAGAAAAGTAGCAAATGTCATCTGAATATTTTCAAATATTCTTTACAGAATCGAATTTCATGTAACCATCAACCCAGTGTTTACTTAAGTATACAATGTTCAAATAACTACTAAATTTTTATAACAGTTTAAGGTAACTTGATATAGAAACAAAAAAATGGTCAAGGAATACTTAAGTAGTTTCAGTCATTATCAACATGTAATTCCCAATTCAGAAACTGGGCGTTAGACAAGCAACAGTCACAATAAATAATAAAGTAGACGTGTGACATAAATAGCTGGAGTAAGGTCTAGAGATGTCAAATATAATTTATTCTTCATGTTATATCTATTTTAATTTATATTTTATATAAGTAATATATATCTTACATAGTTTTGTGTTTTGTGTTTGTAAATTATTACAAGAGTAGCTGATGTACGTCCGGGCGTCACTTGGGGTTACCAAATAATATCAGGGTTGGTTTGAGGTATCAACCGCAAACCAACAATAAACCTGAGTGGTAACCTCATTTTTCATGATATATGTACTTTTTTTTTGTTTTGTTTTCTGTGTTCTAATATTTGTACAAGATCGTGTACCTACATATATTTTGAAAAATAAATGTTTACTTTACTTTACTTTACTCTGCTCTGAGTTATACATAAATGTTATATGTCAATGTAGTGATTCCTAGAAACCTGTACAAGCTGTCATTTCTCTCATTCTTTTAGTTGTGTATCTTTTACAATATGCTATCTGCCAAGAGGCACCATTCTACATAAGGAACATTATATACTCATTAACCTCAACCAATCCATTTATCAAAAATACGAAAATACAAAGAAGCTTATAATGAAAAAAGACTATCATAATGTTTTAAATAGCCTGGTTAAGCTTGTTGCTGGCATCCTAGCGTTGGTTGAGAGGTTAAAATGCATAGTGTTAATGAGTATGCCATTATTATGGGTAGTCAATATACCCTTAGTAGAGGCATGGAGTCTACAACTGTGCCTTGTAAACAGCAAAAGTATCACCTCATATTACAAAAATTTATATTTTAAGCTAAATCCGCTGTGATGAGAGTCTACTATGTGTACAAATATTTATGTGAATATTGATAGAAAGTAAGAGTATTCTATTGTTGTCCAGCCAGCACAAGTTTAAATTTAATTTCTGTGCAAAGGTATATGGCCTGGCACATATTCCACTTATTTTAGACATAAAGATCATTGAAACTATAAGAAAAATATTCAAAGGTCACTCAACCTTTTGTTCATTGGAATGAGCCGACAATACTCAGCACATTAGTAGCATTTCATACAATCATTATTTTTCAATTAATATCAAATGGCTATAAACTAAAGCTAGCTGTATGTTTATTATACATAAACTCTTTAAATGATATGTTATTATCTTGAATATTGTCTATTTAAGTACCAATGGGCAATATAGTATTAAATCTTTGTGTGAGTATTGAATTGATTGCACTTTCGCTCAGCATTATAACAAGGAGTATACAGCAAACCTAGGAAAGAAAATCTTAAAAAATTAACAGACCATAAACACCAAAATGACATAAGAAATTGTAATAACTTAATAAATAAAGAAACCTAAGGTGAATTTCGCATACAGTGTGATGTCAGCATTAACCAAAATTATGTAGTATAACCAAAAATCTTCGCAAATGAAATCAGTTTATAAAATACATGCAATCTCTAATACTGACTGACAAATTAGGGATATTGATTGGATTTCTACTTCCCAACTTCCGCCTCTCAAAGTTAAACTTTCACAACGTAATATATACAATAATTTCACACGTAATGTAAAACACAAATAATACATAGCCATAAAGTAATTAATTAAAAATATATTATGTATATTTTACTTACAATTTCTCCGCAGCCTTGCAATGTTCCCGCGCTTCAATCAATTTAGCAGACATGATGAACCAATACTATTGAATTTTTTTTTTTTATGATTTTATGTACTTAGAGTTTGAACGTGTGAGAAATCAATAAAAGGATGCGACGATAACACAAGCTACCATTTTGCACGTAAACTATTTGGATTTGACGTTACTTTGACGAGTGACATCTGAGCTAATCTTGCCATTGAAATTTTCTAGATTGCTACCAAAGTAAAAACTTAATTCTTATTGATTTTCTAAAATAATTAAATATATTTAGTACTTTACTGATACATAATAATTGTTCATAAAATATTTGTGTGTAATAGCTTGTATCGTATGATAAATAATAAGCGCCAGGAATATCCAACTTTAATTCTGAGTTGCCAGTAGAGCACATTCTGCTCCACTGGCAACTCAGAATCAAAATTTCGTATAATATTAAAAGATGGCGCTACATGTACTTTATATCAAGGATAATGGTTTATTAGTGAGGAGCGAAAATGATTCCGTAAAAGAGATTGGATACGAATTACGAATGAAGCGAAGACATAATTTTTATCACTGAAGTTAAACTATTTCATACAGATTTTAACGCGTTGTATATTTTAAAACACTATTATTACATTATTTTGAAACTATTAAACTACTACTGTTAAACTTGACTACATACTTGTTTTATGCTATATAAATTCTTAATACAACTTTTTAGATTTAGGTGTATTCTTTCGCCAAAATTCCGTTTGTTTTTTAGAAGCTATAGTCACGGGCAGGATATTATTCATGTTTTAATTCTATACAGCGTTTGGAGAGTAGGTAGGTTACTAAACTATTAAACAAAAAAGAGTAAGGCGTCCAAGCGTTCGCCAAGAGATTAAGTTATAAGTAAGTAACTAACATTGTCCATCACTAAAATAGATACCTATCTATATAGCTTTAGAAGATGTAGGTATGTAAGCGTACGTAGCCCGTTGTGTAAGTTAATATTTCATGTTTACATGAACATTATTAAAAGATGTACCCAGGCCTTTTTCTGAAGTTAAGTAAGTACATTTTCAAAATCACTAAGTTTTGGTTTGTGCTTCGTAGACAGCAATAGGCTCGCTGCCTTTTAGTGGGTCTTCGTATTTGAATAATAATAGATAATAATATACTTTCTTTCAGGTGTAATAATACATACATAAAACAATACATTCAGATAGATATGTTTAGAACATATAATATTTTGAAAGTTTATTTGAAACAGAGGAATGGCAAAGGCAATGATTCGAAATTAATGATAATGATAGTAATGATAAAAACTCTATTAGTATGGATGAAATAATGAAAGCATTGAAAAGCATGAAATTAGGAAAGGCTGGTGGTTATGATACGATTACAGTCGAAATGCTGATACCTGGACAGGGTCTCATAGTAACTCAGTTGTGACGCCTTTTTAACTTGTGCTGGAATACCGACCGTGTACCAGATGATTGGTGCAAGGCCGTCATAGTACCTTTATACAAGGGAAAAAGCTCACAGCAAGATCGCAAAAGCTATAGAGGCATTAGCTTGCTCAGCGACGTCGGTAAATTGTATGCGAAAGTGTTAATTGAAAGGATTGTGAAAGTAACCGACGAGAAAATATTAGATGCACAAACGGGATTTCGAAAGGTTACCTATGGGATGTACGGATCAGGTCTTTTCCTTACGGAGCATAGCCGTGAAAGTTTTGGCCAATGGTCAAAAGGTCTATTGCGCATTCGTGGATCTGGAAAAGGCTTATGATAAAGTGGTGAGGAATGAACTTTGGTCGGTATTGTCCATGTATGGGGTGAATAGCAAACTCACGCGAGCTCTGAAATCTCTTTATGACGATTCCAGAGCTTGTGTTAGGATAAATAGGACCTACACAGAATGGTTTAGTATCGAAAAAGATGTTAAACAAGAATGTGTAGCGTCCACCCTGGCTGTTTAACCTATACATGGACAATTGTTTGAAAGATTTAAAAGATTGTGAATGGGGTTTAAGAATGAATGAGTTACTTGTCAAATGCCTTATTTATGCCGACGACCAAGCAATACTTGCGTCATCGGCGGAAGAGTTGCAGGCGATGGTAACTATTATGCATGGTGCTTTTGAGAGTAAAGGAATGAAAATTAATGTAAGCAAGACGAAAGTAATGGTATTTGAAAAGGAGGTATGCATGACGATGTGTAGTATTATGATTGATGGAGAACAAGTGGAGCAAGTGAAAGAATTTATATATTTGGGTACCTACTTTGTTTACAGGGGATGGTACACATGAGGGAGATATTGAAAGGAGAACGATTGCTGGCAATAAAGTGAATAGCGCTCTACGCGCTTTTATGAACAGTCGAAATGTATCCGAAAAGGCACGTTTGCTGTTCATAAAGGACTATTAGTGCCCACACTTATGCATGGCAGTGAAAGTTGGGTATGGCAAAACAAGCATGATAGCAGAATAAATGCTTTAGAAATGAGAGCGCGGAGAAACATATGTAGGGTGACTCTGAAAGGTAGAATAAGAAATAGTATGATTAGAGAGAGATGCGGCATGAAAGCGGATATTGTGACAAGAATAGAAAAGGGTATGTTAAGCTGGGTTGGGCATGTAGAAAGAATGGACGAGAAAAGCCTGACTAAGAAAGTTTATAAGGCTAGATGAATGGAACAGTCGCAAGGGGAAGACCTAGGCGAGGGTTTCTTGATCAGATCGCAGACGTTTTGGATAAAAGCCAGGTTAAGAGTACTCTAAACCGGCGAGCATGCATGAGGAATGTTATGAAGTATTATTATAAAATTCTTTACTTTACGTGCGTCGAGTACAAAACTGCGGTGACCACTTACTTACCATCAGGTGGGCCGTATGCTTGTTTGCCAACATAGTTGTAGGGCCAGCAACAGGCATTGCTGGTGTAAGGACCGATAGCGATAAAGTTTGTTCCATCGTTTCACGA
Organism: Catocala fraxini; assembly: GCA_930367265.1. Lineage (NCBI taxonomy): Eukaryota > Metazoa > Arthropoda > Insecta > Lepidoptera > Erebidae > Catocala > Catocala fraxini. The sequence continues at coordinate 3,418,560 of OV884024.1, read as the reverse complement.
GCAGACAAATAAAACTCTTTAGCTTGTTGATAATGGTTGATAATGTCGGCTTCGGTGATGTAGTGGTTAGTGTAACCGACTGCCACGCCCGAGGTCGCGGGTTCGATTCCCGCACAAGTCAAACATTTGTGTGCATGAACATAGATGTTTGTCTTGGTCTGGGTGTTTCTAGGTATAATATGTATGTATTTACAAAAAGAAAAGTATATATGTATGTTTATCTATTGTCTAGAACCCATAGTACAAGCTCTGCTTAGTTTGGGCTAGATGGTGTTGTGTGTATGTGATAGAATATTATATTATATTATATTAATGGTTGTTGATAAAATATTCGCTATATTTGTCGCAAAATAAAACTTGATATGATTTTTCTGAGACTCTTGCCAGTAAGAATCTAAATTTTCAAGACGCCTTCAGGACGCCTCTTGGTAAAATCTGGCGTCTTGCGCTCTAGACCATATTTCTTAAAATTAGTCAAAAGTTCGTTCATGCCGTTTATAGTCACTGGTGTAGCTTCGGTTAATTCTTCCAATGCTATTTATTATTAATATATCAATTAATTGACGTGTTTAAAAACTGTTCACACATTATTATGGAAATAGAGATTTTTTATTTTGACTTTGACTTCGTAAGTGTGTGTAATGCACCTCTGCCTAAACCATTATGGGTAAGCGTGATTTTATGTGAACTAAGTACGTAGTAAATGATTGTCATTGGATGATAATATAAATAGTGGTTGTAGCCGACAGTCAGACAGGCATGCGCGTTTATGTTTAGATCCGGCGCAGACGCACCAACAAACACAAAATAACTGATACGCGTAGGGCTGTCACCAGTTGATAAATAATATCATCCATCTTTTAAAGTTTTAAATATTCCATATTATAATGTTGTCTTCTGTTTTTGCGAATGTTATTCATTGAAATTAAACTACTATATACGGATTTTATCGCGTTGTTTATTTGACACATTTTTACATAATTTAGAAACGACTACTATTAAACTTTACTAATTTTAAGCTGGTCACGGACCATGGCTGCTGAAAAGTCAAAACGTCGGAGAAAGTGTAAACTTAAATATAAATAGTTTTAATAATTTTATTAGCTTAAAAATTAGTAATGTTTAATAGTAGTAGTTTCTAAGTTATGTAAAAAAGTATTCCATATTAATTATAATCCATATACGATGTTATAATCTAGTACGCATAAACTAAAGGTTTTTATTACATGGAATCAAAAAAAAAAAATCGGCAGTAATTGCCGATTTTATATTTTATTATTAATATTAAAATATAATCTTTATTAAAAAACTCTTAGCGTGTTTTGTTAATATTTTATTATTAAAAAAGAAGCTCCATGCAAAAGAAAACACTTAGCATGCTGTGTTTATCTGTAAATATATTTATCTTATAAGTTATAACACCGTAACGTCTATTCACAGACCCAAATCAATAAATTGACTGTTGTGTGATCCTGACTACTTGCTGCCACTCAGAATGTATTCACAGAAAATGTCGAAAATATATTTTTGTTACTAGAAAACGAATCCGAGGTCTCATGCACAGCAGTCGCCATTATGACCGTTGCACAAACAAAGTAATCCATTTTTTTATTTGTTTCTTATTTCACCAAAAATAAGCTTCGTGTATATCACTTGTTATCCATTACTCTTCTCTCCTGGTGACACAGGTATTCCTGCACCTATTTCGGGCACCAGTCTCTCACAAATGTCTTTCTTTATTAATACTAGATTAAACCATAATACTGTACAAACATTTGTAATAAGAAAATAAATTATTTATTATTATTATCTTGGACTCCCGGCCTTGTGTCTTATCGTCTCGCTCTAACTGTCTGTTAATAAAACCGACTGACAGTGGTTAAGGAAACGGAGTAATGTCTTATTAGATTTGTCTGTTGATAATTCACTTGCTGCTGCACGGAGTCTAGAAAGAGGCCGGTGTATGGGCATCGAGCCATCCCGCATAATAACGTGGTAATAAGAGCCGAGCTGGTATATTGAGGTTGCCACCTTTGCCTGCCTTCTCGCTTTAATTAGCTATGGCAACTTCGAAGCCTATATTTCCTAAAAAGCTCTTCACTATCATATAAAACAAAGTCCAGCGCCGCTGTCTATCCGCGATAAACTCAAAAACTACTGACCGGATTTTTATGTGGTTTTTACCAATAGACAGACTGAGTCATGCGGAAGGTTTAAGTGTATAATTTGTTAAGGGTTTGTACTTCCTGTGCGAAACTGAGGCGGGTCGCTAGCATAATACAAAAAGCCTTCAGCAATAAAACAATTACATTCACTTCGAGTTTCACTTCTAAATCTAGAATTTTAAATACATCTTTCATTAGGCTTTACGCTGGGAAAATCGTAGTGATGATGCTGTAAATAAAATAAACGTTACAACAAATCCTCTTTTCTAAATAAACAACATTCGAACAAAGGACCCGATAACAATCTGTGGAGAGTACATTCATTTAGAAAATAAACTTCGAAGGCCGGCCGTTCTTTATTTTCAGAAAGAATAAGTATTTTATTTCGTTTTGCTACCAGTATTTTGGTCACTCTACCAGTCGACAGTGATTCATTTATTAATAATCACATACTGGCTTTTGCCCGCGGCTTCTTATTAAAATTCTTTCACCATTAGTAGTCATCACTAGTCATTACCTGTGTCAACCGGAAGGTGAAGGCGCCATGCCGCCTCTCAAGCCACTCCTCAAAACGGGATATACCACCACAATTGCGGCGTGCCAGGTACTGTTACTAACATAACCTTTATTTTTTTAACATGCGTGAATGCTTTGTCGTATACCTCTCTGCGGAAAAGGGGAGCGGAGAGATTATGTCGGGCTCACCCGGGAGTAGATTGAATGTCCCGGGTACTACCAACTAAACCCACCATAGTGAGCCAACTCGCTGCCTTGAGTGGTGGGCGGGTCGCTGGAACTGAAAATACATCAGCGACCCACCCAGCAGTGCTCAACGCAGGGAAGGTATGCCTGCAGGCGACGACTCCTAGGTGACGCCCCGGCACGACAGAGGGCGTTACTTCGACCTAATGGCTGACGGACAGGAAATCCCCGTTCTCCCGCCCGTGGCCTTAACTATAGCGGCATCAGGCGCGCATAGGCATAGCGCGCAAGGATACTTTCCTCACGGATCCGCTCCGCCACCTCCTTCCGCCCGATAATGTCCTCGCAGAAGAATGCGACCACTATCCAGTTCTTCTCGCTGTCGACCATGGCTTTGATCACGGCCGGCAGCGAAAGGTCAACACCCACAACGTCGATGAGTTCACGGCGCTGCACCCAGGCAGGACAAGCGTCAAGCGTGTGCTGCACCGTGTCCTCAATACACTCGCAGTGGTGGCAGATGGAACTCGGTTCCCTCCTTGCGACCGTGTGCAGGTACTTGCCAAAGCAACCGTGCCCTGACAACACCTGCACTAGTCGTAAGCAAAGGGTCCCATGCTGCCACCCTGGCACACAGGCCACATGCCTTTAACAGTCACTGCTGAACATGGGCCTCTCCTTTGATAGGCGGTTTTGGCCTGCTATACCACGCTGGCTAGTTTGTCTAAAGTTTTCCTTCGCTTGCAGTGCTGTTATCTGCGAAGTGTGAACTCTGTTTGCCTACTTCACAATTAACAGCATGCACTGCTGACAAAAACCACTGTTGAAAAATAAATAAATTAATAAATATTTATACTTCTAATATGATTAATATACCTATGCACATCAACTGATTAAGTTTCACAAATGAGCACAAGCTTAGGTTTTTATTCTGTACTATTATTTCAGGTTCACAGACTTTGCTTATCCTGTTGGACGCGTGTTTATAGAAGCGTAAGACGACAAGACCAATATGATCAAAATAGGCAACGGCAAATTGTGCAAGAAGCTATGGATGTCCCTACTTCTTCAAAAGAACCAGCTAGCGTTTCAACTGTTTCACTGGTTATTAGATGATATATTTTATGAATGTGACGATTACGTGAACCAATATAGCATTACAAAATCATCATCATCATCATCATCAGGCTATAATAGTCCACTGCTGGACATAGCCCTCCCCTAATGAGCGCCATAGCGCCCTGTCTTCAGCTTGCCGCATCCAGCATCTGCCTGCAGTCTTTCGCAGATCGTCATCCCACCTGGTCGGAGGGCTTCCTACATTACGTTTGTTTGATATATTTTGCATTACAAAATATATCAAACATTTTTATTTGTATATACCCATAAAAGGATTGTTTTTATTTGTTCTGAAAGTACATTATTGCTTCTCTTATGTATCTTATATTTGCTGCTATACTTAAATATATGCTGCGCAAAGGCAGCTCTAAGAAAGACTCTTCTTTTGAAAATTGTTTTTTTGATATAGTTACCCTATATACTTTCATATGCATTTAGTAAAAAGCTGTTATTTTGACATTACAAACAGACACTTAAATATTTATTTGTACAGATTATATATAATGTTGTACTGACAGCTGTCGTTACGTAAAATTGTCCGTCAATTTAGTTAGTGACAGCCCTGGCATTAACTTGCAGTCGCTAAAATGAATAACTAGAGTTGTGTTTATAAACGCGGTGCGTAGGTGGAATGTCTTATATATTGTGTTTCAAATAACAACCCATACTATTTCACTGGTATGTGTCAATATTATGACTGCTGTGATGCTCACTCATTCGTTTCAAACTTTGTTTTGATACTATAATTATCACAATATAAATAAACACAATCAACTTGTCGCCATATTTAATTCTGAAGGGTGTGTCTTTTTTTACTACCTACTTAATAGGCTTGCGTTTGACCGCGATCTCTCCTGTTGTAAAGTGATGATGCCGTCGACGATGGAGCACGCTTGCCTAGAAGATACCTATTCACTCACGACTTGAAGACACAGATTGTACTTATCGGGAAACACAGACTTAGGTAGCGAATTTCACTCCTTTGCGGTACGCATTATAAAAGTGGAAGCAAAGCGCTTCGTGCCTAAATGTGTATTCACCATGTACCTGTGTCGCTGGTCTGTTTCCCTGGTCGTCCGATGATAGAATGAGGAAGGAGGAATCAAATTACGCAGTTCCTCTGCACACTCTTAGAAATGTATACTACAGAAAACCGAGAGACCGTATTCCATAAATAAGATGAACTTCCCATATCATTAATATCCTCAAAGGGATAAGCAGAGATGTATTACTCCAACATTTCACCAGGTATGGGTTTAGGTCACGTGTAATAGAAAGAAAGAAAATTATTTCTTGACGACTCGATGGCGTAGTGGTTTGTGTAACTGACTGCCACCCCTGAGGTCGCAGGTTCGATTCCTGCACAAGTCAAACATTTGTGTGCATGAACATGGATGTTTGGCTTGGTCTGGGTGTTTCTATGTATAATATGTATATATTTACAAAAAAGAAAGTATATATGTATGTTTATCTATTGTCTAGTACGCATAGTACAAGCTCTGCTTAGTTTGGGCTAGATGGTGTTGTGTGTATGTGATAGAATATTATTATATTATTATTATTATTTCTTATCGTATATGACGCACACAGTAACAAAAAACAGTGCAATAAACAAAGAGACGCTACATTAAAAAAAAAACAATCTATAAAGCAGAATACATTTTTTTTAATAATTCACAATAAGGATATACCAAGTGTTTTATAAAGGAAATAATTTTAATGTAAAAAAGCATGGGTGTTTTAGTTTGGTTTTTTAAATAATGCGTAATTTTTTAGTTTTTTAAATCCATTAGGTAATTAATTTCTATTATTTTGTATAAATTTTTTTATCATAAAATATTCATGTGAAGTATTAATTTTCAGAGCCGAGTGCATAGATAACACACTATATAGCCGAGTGCACGAATCGGAAAGGTACGCATGCGCAGACGCGCTTGCTCTATCTCTCTCGCTCTCACGCAAAGGATCTGTGAGAAAATCATTAATCCTGACGATCCTAATCAGGATAATGAGATAATCTTATCAAATTACTTTATTGTCATCGGTCCTCAATAAGTCTACAAGGTTTAAATGAAATCTGACCGTTTGAAGTAGGTCAAGATCAAGTCCAAAGGAGTCAGTTACAAACAAACATACTGGTGAAGCTAATAAAAGTGTGTTAAAAAAGACATACTTAATAACAAAAGAGCAATATAAATGAAAAATCTATTAATAAAAATTATTAGAATCCCTTCTAATAATTTTACCTAATTTACCTAACTTTACATAATTTTACCTTCCCAGGTATGCCTCACATTCAGGCAAAAATGCTATTGTTCAGCATAATGCTGTGGCACAGGGCAAAGACCAACGCCACAGCGCTGATTTTCAATCATAGACTAAAGTGCCTTTAGTAATAGACGTCGGGCCTATTGTTTCTGTGCACATTATCAGATACCGTGCTGTGACAAAGAGTTTGCTAACAGATAAGCCCGAAGTTACTACCCGACCCGGAATTGCATTTGAGACTTCACGAAATATACAAATGTAAGCGAGTAAAGTGTAAATACATATAATCGTACACAACCTCATTTCGCCAACTAGATTTAAACTTTAAAGTACCATCACATCAAGCTAAATAATAAGCTTGATTTCTTTGGAGTAAACTTTTTGTTGTAAATTTAATCAGCCACATTTACACACTCCAAATTATCATTTCCTAACAGAGACTAATATAAGTCTAATAGGCTTATTAGAATCATCTTAAAGGTAATAGATAATCTTATTAGAATAATCTAATAGTTTTATTCTTATTTTGTAATTAAATTCTATATATAATTCAATACTTTATAATATTTATTGCTTTACTAGTTTCATTTATGTTTTGATTATTTGTTTGGTAAGTATATGAATTTGTAAGCTATGCAAATTTGAAATAAAATTTCGACATTCCATAAACGTAAACTTACGCCATGGGAATATGCATTATTCCTGTAGCGTGATTTTGTACCAACCATGCCGAGTAGGTAACGGTATAATAATATAGCTGTATAAGTTCGTCTCAGTTTGAGAATGGCTAGACCATAGTCCACTTCGCTAGCCCAGTACCGGTTGACAAACTTCACATATCTTCGAGAACAGTAGGTATACAGAACTATCAGAAATGCAAGTTTCTTCACCATGTTTTCCTTCACCATTAACCTAATGAGTCGTAGCGACGGTTTTCCATTATATCTGGAATTCCAAAACTTGACAGGTTGAAGCAATAGTTACCTATTTAGTACCTACGCACGTAACCTCGGCAAGTTAGAGGTGCGTGCGTGCCTTGGGAACGAACTTGATATCTGCGTAGCAATTCAACGGTCTACCACTAAGCTGTCACTGCTTCTTTTAGCTAGCGGTATATACTGTATTTTAATATTCTGCCCATTAAATAATTATACGCATATATAATATAGAGAAACCTACTTTTCTGTTCTGTACAGTCCACTGTAAACAAAAATTAAAATAGCCGAAAATCTTTGATGACTTTATCTCAAGCTACACAAAGTTCATCTTGCCTGCCTAGCATTTGAAGCAAACTCAAGACGCACTCTCGATCGGTATCGTAAGACGAAATACAAGCTTATTTTACATGATGAATAAGGCAGTACATTATGACATTTCAGTATTTTCAATTGGTTAGTACTGATAGTAATAGATCAGGATGCGTAAGTACGAATAGTAATTGCTGTGGCACAGATTGGAAGAAGCCTGTGCAAGCAGTAAGCTGCGAAGAGAGAGAAACTGATTTCCCGAAAACTATCTCAATGAGTCTATTGAAATTACTTCCAATTAGTATGGCATCATAATTTTGCGAAATGTTATGTTGATAAAGACGCGTATAAATCATTTTTGAATCGCAGCACATTCAAACAATCTACACAAAGCGCACCAAGACTTAGAACAATTACTTGTGGATCACACATATTTGTTGGCCCGTGTGGGAATCGAATTGTCAACAGTGCGGCATCGTTGTGAGGTGACCACCTAAGCTAAGAAGATAATTCCTATTAACATCACGAAGTCTGGTAATGTCTAGTGAAACTTAGGTGTTTGACACAACCATAGCAACTTTGTTTGGGGATAGCAAGCTAAGGTAAGTGTTAGATAAGTATTCAAATTTAATTTCATTCATTTAGTACACTTTAATACTTTTAAGCGAGCTTAAAATTATTCACAAATAAAAAACATCTGTAGATATTTATCAAATCACATTACCACATTTCTTAAGAAAGTAAAACCGTAACCATTAATGCCGAACACAAAAAGGACGGTGTTCTATTCAAACAATAGATAAAATCGAAACCCTCTTACTAACAAACAAAAAATACTCCAACTACAGTTAGACGGGCAGGTGTGGACTAGACCGCGCGTGGTAGAAAATGGTAATAATTTTCAATAATAATAGCAACACTGCCGTGAGACGCAAAACACCCTCTTCGTAGTGCGTTTTGTAGCCCCCGCAGTGTGAAGGGGGATTTTGAATTGAAATAACGGTTCTTTCAACAAGACATCCTTGAAGGGAATCGACTCGGCACTTTTGAGTACTATTTAAGGTCTTACTTTATAGGTTAGGGAAGCAACCAAATGAATGGCTTTTTGATTGCCCTGTAATATTTATGAGTTTCTTTTATAGGGTTTGCATGACCTTTGATGAATTCATGTATTACGCGAATCTCACGGTATAAAACTACTCATGTGTTACTTTAGGACATTCTAGGATATGGTTTATCTGTGTGCCAAATCTTATCCAAATCCATTAAATATAAAAAAATACTTACTTTTATTTTACATTATTTTATATTACATACTGATTAGAATTTCTAGTTCTCTCTTTCCCTATAAATGAGAGTTCTCTGTAATCATTATGTAAGTCTAACTTGTCTCCGTACTTATGTTCTATTCACCCGTTCTGTGTTTTAATAATTGTTATTAAGTACCTATTCCGACACTTGGATTGTTACTTTATTACTATGACGTTGTCTTTACGATATAAAGTTTATGACCAGTCTTCTAAATAATCTACTTGTAAAAACTTTATAAACTTCGACAGACAGTGTTTTTACAGTTATCTATCATTGCATGGATGGCATAATCATCGCCCTTACCACCGCGGCGAATGTTGTGGCCTTGATCGCCAGTCTACAAAAACTGGACAAAAATTTGTGCCCACTTCAGAATTGGTTAGTACCCGGGATGTCGGAACTCAAAAGACGCAAGACCCACTCTGGAAAATGGTCTTAGATACGCCAATGCCTCTGCGTGGCATTGGCCCTGACTCCTGACTCCTGAAGTCTAAGGGTCTACCCTCTAGTCTATCGCTGGCTATATATATTAACCTGTCAATTGTAGGAATTCCAAACGTAATTAAGAACCTATTATTTCTGTCGGCCGGTGTGTCACTACCATTCAATAAGTTAACCGATCAGATGTCCACCATTTAATAACAGTGCAGTATCTTCCGCCTCTAATTTCGACTACACGGATGACGAAAGGGTGTAATTGTTCACTTTGCCAGTAATCATTATGTGTTTGGATACGATTCCCAATGGAACCAAACACACATTTGTTCCAAATATGAGTGCTTCTTCCATCAGTTGTTTGCGTGTTTTCAAAGTACCACGCGTTACGAAATTAGAGGGTTTATCTTTTTTGAAGCACAAATAATATGTCACATGAATATATTTTAAGAGTGAATTATTGAATGTATTAAATGACGAATATACATCAAGTTATGTACATTATTATCTGTTAAATTAAGAGTCTACTGTGTTACAACATATCAAGGCAAATGTATACTGGGTGTTCATAACAAAGGGATAAACCAACTATAACATATAATTAATTGACAATGTATTCATCGGTTTTGCAAAACATTTTCACTACACAAATTTTGAACAACAGTTCAAAATTTATGTAGTGACCTTTATAACTGCCTTGATGGCGCAGCAATAGATGCGACTGCTGTGTATACGGTCTCAAGTTCGTTTTCTAAGTCAAGCAGTTTCATTGGATGTCTTCATGAATGGTTTCTTAGTAGCCCCACGTAGTCTGGAACTGTGGCTGGTAGGCTGCCGGTCCATTGAAGCGGAGTGAGGCTGCGGAGCGAAGAAACGGTGAAATATTAACCAATAACTAGGGTTGCATAAAATCGCCGCTCCTCTCCAGTATGCAACCCTATTGGTTAATATTTGCTTCTATGGACAGGCAGCCTTAAGCTCGTTCCGCATAACGAAGGGCCTAAAGTTAACCAGCGAAATATGGGTGTAATGTACTTCTACTTACCCCTACGGGGGTAAAGGTAAGACTATGTATGTATGTTGTGTTTTGTTAATATACTAACCCGTCATTTGATACGTGTATACCGTTTTATAAAATACAGCGTCTCAGCCATAATTATTTAGTGCCTACCTAGTCTTCGAGTAAAATGTTTTTTACATACGACTGTTCAGACGAACATGATATCAGCACCGAAGTGTAATATGTTTTTAGAAGAAGACAGATATCCTTATAAATAATATTTTTATTAAGCTGTCCCACTGCTGGGCACGGGCCTCCTCTCAGTGCGAGAAGTTTTAGCCCATAGTCCACTATACTGGCCCAGTGCGGATTGATGGACTTCACATATCGTTGAGAACATTATGTAGAACTGTCAGTTATGCAGGTTTACGGCAATTCATTTCCGATTCTCACTTGATATACCGCGGGGCAGTGTTCACCCACTCGGCGTGTAAGCGTGTTATCAACGAGATGGGTGTTAAAATCCAGGATTCAATCTCTTCGTCTTAATGTGACTTTTTTCTTTTCCATCAGCTTTTTGTATTGTCCCACTGCTGGGCAAAAGCCTCTCCCTTGGACTTCCAAATCACTTTGTTGGTAGATATCCCCTGACCTTATGACCTTGTGATCCTATATCTCAGGTTTTGACCCACAGGGTCCATAATTCAAACTCGACCGAGGTATGACCCCAAGGTGTCTGCACACCAAGTTACAAGACAATATTTTTCCATTTAAAATATGTGACCCCTATGTCTCGGGGGCTTTTTGCCCCACAGGGCCCATATTCAAAGTCGACCGAGGGATGACCCCAAGGTGTCTGCACACCAAGTTACAAGTCAATCGGTCCAGTGGTTCCGGAGCTATGCCTGTCACTAACAGACAGACACACAGACCCACATAGTGTTTTCATTAACCTCTTCGAAGAAGAGTCAGAGGTTAATAAAGTAAATACTACGAAATTATAACAGTTCCCTTAAACTGACAAAGTGCAGGTTGGCCATCATCCATTATATAACGAAATCTACGGCACGTCATATCGTCCTATCGTCTTAATGAAGAACGTGGCGTTTTTATACCGCAGGGTTATGTCCACCCATTCGGCGCGTAAGTGTTATCAATAACGTATATAGCTACAATAAAATAACTGTTGACTGTCGTATGATTACATCGTGCGATACGTTTGTAAATATTTGCTCGGTGTTACACTTTCCCACGGTGTCCGGCTTCTTTACACGGTGTGAGGAGGACCGGGGTAAGTGCCAATTTACTTGAACTACAAAAGAATTGATGCCTTCTATTAACATATAATTGTAAGTAGAAAAATTGTGAACTTATTGTTCGCTCGGGGGCGTTTGAGATAGAGAGTACATATTAAAAATGTATATGTATAGAGAAAGAGAGTAAATTCTTGTTTGTGTATTTGGACAAATTTGTGTACAAATTTGTACAAATAAAATACTGGTCGACGAACGGAAATCATTATTAATTATTGAAATGGACAGAGACTTGAAGTACTTACATTGCATCTTGCCTTCAGTAGGCATTAAAAATTAATGGTGAATTGCGATCGTAAATGTCAATTCTAATTATATAAGGTATTAGTAGATTTCCCGCGGTTTCACCCGCGTATGTCCCGTTCCCGTGTGAATATCGGGTTTCACCCCTTTCACACCCTTCAGGGTGGATTTTCCAAAAATCCTCTCTTAGTGCTCCCCTACACTCTCCAAGATACATACATGCCAAATTTCAGCTTCTTGCGTTCAGTAGTTTCGGCTGTGCGTTGTCTGTCACTCACTCAGTAACGGAAGAGTTAATGGCGCGTTTACATTAGTTCGGTCGGATCGGTTAACCGACTTTGGTAATTTACATTGGTTGGTTGACCGAATTCGGCGACCGCTTTCGGTTTATGCCCTCATCACCGAATACGGCCAACCGAACCTATTTACACTAGTCAGTGACCGAGTACGAACTGCAGGAGAATACGGCTAACCGAATACCCGTTTACATTAGTCGGTGACCGAGTACGGGCCGTTATTTGAATCTTTGTAAACACTCCTGCGATACAGAAATAAATAAATATATAAATGCAACACATAAGGTGTTTATAGATAGACGTTTTATTTTGTGAGACAATACCATATTTAATAACTCAGTTCAGTTGGTATACATAACACAGTATGTTGAGGACCCGGGCTCAAGTGTTCTTTCAAAGATTGACTGTGGCTTAATTGGTTGAGATGTCTTTGTTCCTCATTTCTATTACTTCACAGTCACCTACATTAGAAAGTATAACATAAAACTAATAATAATCTTATCCTAGCGTACACTAAGATATTAAATACAAAGTCACAAATTAAAACAAGTCCGAAAAAAATAAAAAAAATAACTTGACTAAATTTTCATTCCCGACTTTATCCATGACGGCCGAACGCAAATCTTTATCTGCGTTTCTTGTCGCAAATATTTGCGTTTGCGCATAAAAAAGCTAACTACGTAGAGGTCATCGCACCGTTCAACCCTCGGCTCAGGTTTTCCGCGTTGTTTCTTGTAGCCCCTCCGTACTAGAGTCATTGTTAGAAAATATTTTAATGTATATGTACCTATAGCTTGTGTCGCCTGGCCATTTCCCTTAGCAAATCTATATAATAATAATAATGGCACACTTGGTTAAGGCCCGTGCGTCAGGTTTTTACCCCTTTGAAATAAAAGGGAGACTAAATATAAAACAAATACAATAATAATAATAATAATAATAATAATAATAATAATATTCTATCACATACACACAGCACCATCTAGCCCAAACTAAGCAGAGCTTGTACCATAGTACAAGCTCTGCTTAGTTTGGGCTAGAAAAACTATATGTATGTATGTAGAAAAACTATGTTTATTCATTGTCTAGTACCCATAGGTACTAGACAATGAATAAACATACATATGTATGTTTTTTTGTTAATTCATATATATTGTACATAGAAACACCTAGACCAAGACAAACATCCATGTTCATGCACACAAATGTTTGTGCGGGAATCAAACCCGCGACCTCAGGCGTGGCACTCGGTTACACTAACCACTACGCCATCGAGGTCGACGAAGTTATCTATTGTAATAGTGGTCGCCTAGTTATCGATATTCGATTGTAATTCAGTAATTAAAGAAAGTATATAATAATATTAATAATAACAGACCTGTAAATAAAATGTTCTACTGCTGGCAACGGACCTGTTCTCAGTGTGAGAAGGATTAGGCCTTAGTTCACCACGCCGCCCCAGTGCAGATAGGCAGACTTCACATATCTTCGAGAACATTATGGAGTACTCTCAGACATGCAGGTTTCCGCATGATGTTTGCCATCACAGTTAAAGTGGGCCATAATCGACTATTCAATACACACATTGCAACATTGGAAAACAAGCATACGGCTCACCTGATGGTAAGTGGTCACCGTAGCCTATAGACGCCTGCAACACCAGAGGCATCACTTGCGCGTTGCCGACCCTTTAGGAAAGGAAGTGGGAAGGAGAAGGAGCGAGAATGGAGGAAAGGAGATGATTGGGCCTCCGGAACTCTCACTCACCGAACGAAACACAACAGTAGGAATACTGGTATTGCACGTCGATATCGATATCGACATAATATTATGTGAGAGGGTAGTCCTTCCCCGGTCGAGCCGGCCCATTCATGCTGAAATCAGCGAGGCTCTACTTTACTACTTTGAAAGGTCAGAAGTGTATGCCTTGCGATTGAACTCGAAATCTCTGCGTGGCAGTCCATTAATCTCCTACGAGGACTTTTCCACACTCTTTCTTTATATAAACGTTAACTATGATAAAACTCGAACTCTTTCGTGTCCGTAAAATGCTTAAGAAGGATTACAAAGTGTTGCCATTACATATTAATCTATAGATATTGTTTTACTACGGAAAGAAACAGCAGTTTACAAATTACTTATACAAGATGTGTAGACGTTAGCTCGTTAATTAGGATTGTTGGGGATTATAATATTCGAATGTTGAATGACATAGCGGCCAGAATTGATATTTTCACATTGGCGGCATTCGAAAGGATAACACTGGAGCACTTATCATCTAAGAGTTAAAATTGTTTTTATTTGTGTTTGTTTATCATAATTAATTGTAATTAACATAATTATGTATACCTGACTAAATGTAAAATACAATTATTACTTATATTTAGAATAATTATATTGACAAATTGAAATGACATTTGACATTATTATAAAAATAGGTTAATGTTACTTAAAATTTCTTTTAATGATTATTAATGTTTAAATTTTTTATTACTGATTAAACTAATTATGATCATATGCACTAACTTTGAATTATTAATTTGTGACAATATACATTATAGCATTGGGTATATACCCAATGCTATACAGGCATATGCCTGTAATGATAATTGTATGTGTAATAAATAAATAAATAAATAAATACTAGATATCAATAAGTACTTAACGAGAGTTCAAGATACCGTTAATCATAATGTATCGTATAGGTGTATAGGTCTGTCACGTTTTTCTTGAAGTAATATTACAATACTATTATTAACAGGGGTAGCCATAGCATATTTGAATTATTATTGTTTAGTAACAGCTAAGCCATAATAATGCGTTTTGAGTTCACTTGTTCAGTTTTTATCAGTGTTCGTGTGTTGTATGTATTTATAAATAAAGTGGCTCGCTCTTGTACCGCAAGCAGCGATAGCTCAGTGGGGAGACCAACAGACTGCAATGCAGAGGGTCTCGGGTTCGAACCCACGTCGCGCACCTCTGACTTTCAGAAGTTATATGACTTTTCGAAATTATGTGCGTATTGATTGACAATTATTGCATGCTCCGTGCCTCGGAGAGCATGTTAAGCCGTCGGTCCTGGCTGCCATAAACATCTATGGCAGTCGTTATTGGGAGAGTGTCGACACAAAAGATCCCACTGGGTCGAAGTGTCGCCGGTCTGCACTGACTGGCCCCACATAAGATACATATGTACATATATTTATTATTTGTTATTATCCTTGTATTTATTTCCATTTATTGTTCATTTAAATGCATGTGTTTATTATTTTTATCATTTACTTATTCTGTTATTATGTAGTTAATGGAAAAAATTATATTTCTGCTTACTGACTTCAACCAAGCAAACTGTACTAAATTGTCAACTGTAAAAATCGCAAACATCGGCATCCACAGGACAGGCTTGCCTAGTGTGGAGCCTATTGATACTATGTGTATTTATATGTACTTTTTTGGCAATAAATACATTTTTAATTATTTTTTGTTTAATATAATGTCACTGTTCTCCAATCCAAAGGGGTGTTCTTGTAAGAGACATGTATAATATTTGTGGATCGCACAAATCTTTGCCCGTTGTGGGGATGAAACCTATAAAGCTTGGCGTAGTGTCAGTAACGAGGGGACCGTTTTAATCACTTGGTCATCCGTGCAGTCAGATGCAGAGTAACAATGACCTACACAAACTCTCCTGTATCGCAATTGTTCATTGCCTACTCGGAAGTAGAACAAGTTATTGGCACCATCAAATTACAGAAAAGGACATATAATAATAATAATAATAATATTCTACCACATACACACAACACCATCTAGCCCAAACTAAGCAGAGCTTGTACTATGGGTTCTAGACAATGGATAAACATACACATATACTTTTTTTTTTGTAAATACATACATATTATACATATAAACATCCAGACCAAGACAAACATCCATGTTCATGCACACAAATGTTTGACTTGTGCGGGAATCGAACCCGCGACCTCAGGCGTGGCAGTCGGTTACACTAACCACTACGCCATCGAGGTCGTCAATATAGTACTTTTTAATCCAGAAAAAAATCCGTTACTTATGTAACCAACTTACATTTAAGCGGGCGAAGCCGCGGGCTAAATCTAGTAACAAATAAACAAACAAACTTACATTCACGTTCTTAATATTAGTTCAGATTTACAATTATTATTTTTCAAGATGTCAGTTATTAATGATATACCGGCTGCAAAACCTTGTACTTACGTATTGTAAAATACTAAAATTATAATTGAATGGCGATTTGGCTACGAGCCCGTACGCCCCTTGACTTTGGCCCCTTTCATAGAAAGACGAGATTTTAAGAAGAAACCTAACAAATACCTACTAGGGGGCGA
Organism: Catocala fraxini; assembly: GCA_930367265.1. NCBI lineage: Eukaryota > Metazoa > Arthropoda > Insecta > Lepidoptera > Erebidae > Catocala > Catocala fraxini. The sequence continues at coordinate 3,402,094 of OV884024.1, read as the reverse complement.
ACCTTGAAGGACGAAATTCTCAAATGTTATTTTTTTACCTAAATGGATAAATGACTTTTGAGTTGTGAGAAACGGGTTGTACTCCGTAATATAAAAATAATTACATTTATTTGCAAAGAATCATAATCAGTTGTTATGGATTAAAACTATTTAGAGAAATGAAATAATTCTTCCGTTCAATCACCCCAAGCGATTAACGCTCTCTAACTATGGCAATAAAGGTCAATATTGTTTGAATGTTTTAACTACGAAGTTTTATTTATCATTGCTAAATCATAGAGGGTCTTTGGAAACACGTGTGTGCCAATGTTCAAAATTATACCCATCTAATTCAACAGGTATTAGAAATGTTTAGCTTGATAAGTAGCTGAAGCAAAACTAGCTAATTCTAATATGATACTTGTTTATAAGGCATTAGGGCATAATGTATTGATAGATATAGACAGGACTGTAATGTCTTTCAGATATTTCGGTCATAGCGGCCAGTCTTAACGGAGACTGTCCATCCGCGCTGGAGATATTATAGTGGGCAAACACAAGTGCATTCTCTCTCTCTCCCTCATACCCATAGTCCAGTGGGACTGCAATCCAACACGACCGGAGAGGGATCAGACGTTCCTGAGTCTTTACGTATTTTTTATCCAACTTCATAAAAGGAGAAGGTTCTCAACTTGACTGTATGATTTTTTGTATGTTTGTTACGCGATTACTTCGGCAATTATGAATTGATTTTGACGATTATTTATGTGGTTGGTAGGCCATACTAGTCAGAGGTTCTCTAATAAAAGTTACATCGAATTTGATTCAACGCTTTTTGAAAAATCAACAAATGTAGAAGACGTTTTCTTGAATGATGTCTTGTTTTTCTGTGGTTCCCTTTAGCAAAAGTATTGTGTTAGTTTAAGTTTATAGGTACGAACTTAAAGTAATACAAGACTTTCCAAAATCCTACTTCTCGGCTATACCTATGTACCTACATAGGTACACATAACTGTATGTAGGTATACTTATTAAAATGTTACCATTACATAATTATAAATTGCTACATTACCTACCAAACTTTAAAAATAGAACACGCTTTTTTGTAGCTCTATCCACGTGGCAAAGGCGCACGACAAACAGCTGAGTATTATTACTAACAGTCGGCGGAGTATGCGCAGGTGTGACTCGCGTGAGAACGGACTCCCCTATACGCCCTTACGTGGCGCAAGTCGGGGGTAGCGGCGGAGGACCGTTCCCACGCTGTAGCGGTATGCGTCCAGGAGGGTAGTTGTGTTTGATTACGGGACTTTGTGTGACACCTACTATTGTGTGACGTAATAATTCAGCAACTGCGTATTTTAATACCCTCGCTTTTATTGCCAACCTGTGTGTAATTATGTGTGATAAATTTAAACTAAGTTATAAGTAAGCGAGAAATTTAGATATTTATTATATCTATATATTAATACGTGCAGCAAAAACTTTGCACCCCTTTTTACGAAAATTGCGCGGTCGGAGGTGTATAAAATTTGGCACAGTTAAAGTTTATATGGAGAAGGAGGGGCGAATCCTAATATTTATATAAAATATGCATTAAAAATACATTAAATTAATTAAAAAACACTACACGCACACAACCATGCATTTGACACGCGCAGTCTAAGCGCGTAACTATGGTTACATATATCAATATATAATTACATATATCAGCAATATCTTACAGGCAAACTTTGGTTGAATTTCGAGCACTAGGCGACCGCTTGTGTATTTATACTCTAAAACTATAACATACATCAGTACCAATATGTACCCTATGTTACTGCTCGAGTTTAATTACATACACTAAACTTCTTTTACTATCCTCACAAGGCAATTTTGTATCAAGGAAACCTTGAATTGCATGGGAATCATTTTATCTGGTGGAGTGAGCATATGATGAGAACGATAAAATATAAATGGACAAATAACAATCTAACAAGAAGTATCCTAAGAACAGTCAAAGACAACGAGGTTGAAAACACAAGACGTGGGAAAATAATCTACTACCGGAAAAGACAATCTTAAGACAGAAGTGTATGGAATGAACAAGAGGAGGCCTATGTCGGCTAACATGTCTTCAATAAAAATGAAAATCCAAAACTTCGAGCCAAATGATAAAAACGTACAAAAAATTTTCTTCGGCGATCTTCCTTTCAAAATTACATTATACCCGTGTTCGGACTACTTCATGGAACGGTTAACGGGCAATCAAGAGGTTATGTGACGAAATTCAATACGAGTTACGAAATGTGTTTAACGATACGAACAGTCGCGTCGTCGGTCCGAAACTTCGGCATTTTCGTTTTATAGTCAACTATCAAAAGCCAGATTGCTGATATGATTTATATCCACATATTTGTATATATTTTGCTTTTTAATAGTCATAAAAATAAAGGCTATATTAGGCATTTTGTGAAGTCATTATATGAAATGTGTTTATTTCAAATAAACAATGACATAATTAAATAAATAACACAATAATTCGCACTCTTAATAAAACAGCGACTTAACTCGAAATTTGAAAGTAAGGCAATTTGAACTCTAATTGTACATGTTAAATTTTAATATTATATTTGTGTTAAATCTTTGCAATAGAGTTCAAATTTGTTTAAACCAAAATACTGAGATAAGTCTCTGTTTTATTAAGGGTGCGATATGTACACAAATTATTTACAAGAAATATAAACTATGGAAAAACATAAAACAACAAAGTCATTATTGGATTGAAGCAGAATATTAATTATTCATGAGGTAGTATTTATGTAACTCGTATTCATGTAAACGTGTGGAGTTACATCAAAATTAATTTAATGTAGGTATATTCATTCTGTTTGCACTTTATCTTATCTTATGTGGGGGCCAGTCAGTGCAGACCAGCGACACTTCGACCCAGTGGGGTCTTTTGTGTCGACACTCTCCCAATAACGACTGCCATAGATGTTCATGGCAGCCGGAACCGCGCGGCTTAACGTGTTCTCCGAGGCACGGAGCAGGCGATAATTGTCAATCAATACGCACATAATTTCGGAAAGTCATATAACTTCCGAAAGTCAGAGGTGCGCGACGTGGGTTCGAACCCGAGAGCCTCTGCATTGCAGTCTGTTGGTCTCCCCACTGAGCTATCGCTGCTCTTTGTTTGCACTTTACTGTTTTATAACAAAAGCATATCATATAAGACAGTTTAAGTATTCGCCTAGCCACTGCCACAAATGCTGTGCGTTTGATCCCCAAAGGAGGAAAAATTTAGATCCACAATGTCTCAGTTACGATGCCATGGCGTGGTATTGGCGTTATTCTAGATTTCAGCGATTTTATAATCTTCACCGTTAAACAAGTCATGGTCTAGCTAAGTAGAACTTCAAGGACTTCAGATAAAATCGCACACAATTTTAGTAGTTGTATATTTCCTACTATTTTAGTAATTTATCTACTGATCGTAAATAAATACCCATAAATAATGCTTTGCAATAAAAATAAAATATTATATTCCAATTTCAAATAATTTTCTTATTGTCTAAACATATCTACCGTTGCATTCAGTTTAAAAATAAAAAATAAAATTATTTTTCAAATATTACATTAAGTACGTACCTATATTTATTTTTTGTAAGTCGTAACTATAACCACAGAATACACAATACTATACATAGTCTACGAGAGTAACAAGCACGCGCTCTATAAATAAATGACGTAATAGGCTTAATGAGCGATACCTTTGCCTCGCCAGGTGCGGGGCGCGTGAGAAAGTAAGATGCGAGGGACACACGGCTGCGGCGGGCGGCTAGCCGGTATTATTACTGTTATTTAGTCTTCGACAGTATTTCTTGATTATTATTATTTTCTTATTACTTTTATTGTTGTTGATCGTGGGAGTATACAGTGCTTTAGGAGGGTGACAAAGTTCTTTATGAATTATGTTGCGTTGAATTGAGTATTGTGATCGGAAGTAGTGTAACTGTGAATGTGTAGAGGCGGATTTAATTTAGCTTTTATGAAACTGTCCAGTATGGTACTGATAGCATTTATATAAGAATACAATTTTAGATATTACGTAGGTATATCTTTTACGCCGCATAAGTTGTAGTATAAGTGACGTTGCCGGTCGTATCATAGTGCATTCGATTCTCGAGTCGCATAAACTATTATTCTTTTGTTTTAAGATTATATACAAAAGCATTCTATATATACAAGAACCCACGTCGCGCACCTCTGACTCTCGGCAGTTATATGACTTTTCGAAATTATGTGCGTATTGAGTGACAATTTTCGCCTGCTCCATGCCTCGGAGAGCACGTTAAACCGTCGGTCCTAGCTGCCATGAATTCGGCCGCAGGGTTGTCGCGGCTGCTACCCAATCTGGGGGGACCAAACGCCTCATGCAGGAGGCTCTTCATGGGGGTCGTGCGGGCGATGGCCCTATATGGGAGCCCCATCTGGGGGCATAACCTGACGGCCCGTAACGCCGCCCTGCTGCGGAGGCCGCAGAGGGTGATGGCCGTCAGGGTCGCGAAAGGGTACCGCACGATCTCCTATGAGGCGGCAAGCCTCCTGGCCGGATCACCGCCCTGTGACCTGGAGGCCAGACTTCTCGCATCGCTCTACCAGTGGCGCGGGGAGGCTCTGGAGCGGTGCTTTCAGCCGTTGCCGAGAGGGGTGGAGGCGCGGCGGTCGGAGCTCCGCGACGTCCTAAGGGCTGACTGGGGAGAACGACTTGCGCGACCGAGTGCAGGGCACGCCGCAATAGCGGCGGTAAGTCCAATTCTGGAGGAATGGCTGGAGCGGCGCCATGGCGCCCTGACCTTCCAGCTGACGCAGGTCCTCACCGGGCATGGATGCTTCGGGAGGTACTTGTGTCGTATAGGCCGGGAGGAGACGTCTTGTTGTCACCACTGCGGTGACGGTCCCGAGGATACGGTGCTGCACACACTCGTGGAGTGCCCAGCTTGGGAGGAGCAGCGCCGGTCGTTAACCGGGGCACTGGGTGTCCGGGTCCTCTCGCTGCCGGAAATGGTTCTGTCCATGGTCCGGAGCGAGGGTGCATGGGAGGCCGCTGTCGCCTTCTGCGAGGCAGTGATGTCCGCGAAGGAGGCGGCGGAACGGGAGAGGGAGCTGGTCTCTCCCCACCCAAACCGCAGGAGACGTCCAGGGCGCCGCCGTAGGGCGCGCACAGACCTCCAGCCACCCTAGGGGGCGGCCTGCGGGCGGTGGACTTGGGCAGTCTGCCGCCTGAGCAGCACAGGCCCGAGGGAGGGGCGTAAGCACTCCGCGCGCCCCCCTCTGTGGAGGGGAGGGCTGTACCATCTAGTCCTCCCCCAAACAGCTGGGGCTCGCCTCACTACGAGGCGGGCCAAGACCTGTCGGTGTCACGGTGAATACTAGCGTGAACCCCGTGGCACCGGCACCGGTACGTGGGGAACGTCGTCAGGGGTTTAGTGGGTATGGGGCCGGCCTCACTGGCTCGAGTCCCACACACCCGCGCCCTGCCCCAGCGCGGACGGTGCGTAAACGCATATCCTGACGTAAAACAAAAAAAAAAAAAAATATATATGGGTGACCGCTTAGTGGTATTTCATCTGAGGGTCTCCGTGCTTAGGAGGACGCATAAAAAGTCGGTCCTGGTTGTTGACAAATTGACAGTAGTCGTTAAGCCATGTCAGAGGCCTACATACAACGGCTACGACTACGGCTTGAACAACTTTTGACAACAGGTTGGCCACTAACCACACGAAAAGAAAAAGAAGAAGATTGCCGTAAATCTTAGAGTTCGAAAAATTTTCAAGTAATATGCAAAGGTCACGTGATACCACCTGACCTTGAGGTCAAAGGTCATAGTCATTTAAGGGGTACATCGACTATGCTGAGTCAAATGGCGTTGACCGCGAGTCTCTTGCTCTTACGGTTCTTGAGTTGGAAGTAGTATAACAGACAGACGGACGGACGGACGGATAAAGCTGTTGTAATAAGAGATTTTTCGAATTCTAAAAATTGCAGTGACAAAGATGTTTTTCTTATTTATATTAATACCTACGCCTGAGTTTAGCTGTGCTTTTATAATCAAGCTATCATTTCAACTAAATCGATTCATTTTATCGTGAGAACATAACTAACGGACAATATAATAATAATAATAATAAGGGTTAGGTGCCTGGGTCAAGGGTCAGATGAAGAAGGCGGTCCTCCTAGATACGGCACGCATAGCGAGGAGGTTCCTCTCTCTGGACCCCTAACCACCGACAGCTTGGACCTTGTCTCGGTGGCGGTGGGTCTCCATAATTTTAATATTTTTAAATGTGTTTTTTTAATAAATATATTGCAAAAGTAATTTTTATTAATTGATGATAAATAAAAGTGATAATAATAATATTCTACCACATACACACAACACCATCTAGCCCAAACTAAGCATAGCTTGTACTATGGGTACTAGACAATAGATAAACTTACATATATATGGTAATATAATAAAGTTTATTACTCTATAAGAATTAATCTAGGTACAAAATATAGGATTTAAGGTATAGATTTACAAACTGGAGACCCTGACTTCTAAACTAGGTGTCCTGTATCTTAGAAGTCAGTGCTACCTAACAATGAATTATATTATAATTGTTGCTCACCATCTTTCCATACAATGTGTAAGAGCAGACTCCACAGGTAAACATCGTGGGCGTCAAGGGCACGCGACGCTTTTTTCCTAAACATTTTTTCTTATCGTTTGTATACTCAACAACGTATTGAATAGCAACCCGATGAAAAACGTTCAAAGAATATTTTTTTTTTACTTGGTTACTTTTAGTGATATTTGTAATGGTATTATGATATAAGAACCGGCGATCTCTACGTACCAGCATGTCATTAAAACATACATTATTTCTAACTAATATTATAAATGCGAATGTGAGTATGTACGCTTTCACGCCTTAACTACTCGACCGATAATCACGAAAATTCGCATACACGGTGTCAGGGGTACAGAAATGGACAAAGCGGACCCTTCACAACTTTTTGTCCATAAAAAGTAATGTAACTATCCTAACCTAACTTACATTTACGCAAGCGATGCCGCGACCAATATCTAGTATTAGATGTTCCCGCGGTTTCACCCGCGTTTATCGTGACCGCGCCGCCTCCATGGGTCGTAGCGTGATGTTATATGGCTTTCTTCGATAGATGGTCTATCCAACACGAAAATAATTTTCAATTCGAACCAGTAGTTCTTGAGATTAGTGCGTTCAACCAAACAAACGAACGAACTCTTCAGCTTTATAATATTAGTATAGATACTATAGTTGTTGTACTGCTTGTTTGTGGATATACTTTAATTAAATATTCATATTCAATTTATATTGAAATAATATATGATATATTGCTATGTGTATTGTTTTTATTAGATTGTGTTACATTGAGTGGCTTCCCATATCTTTAATGGCGTCATTTAAACAACATATTAAACAACATTAAGTGTAACCGACTGCCACGCCTGAGGTCGCGAGTTCGATTCCCGCACAAGTCAAACATTTGTGTGCATGAACGTGGATGTTTGTCTTAGTCTGTGTGTTTCTATGTATAATAAGTATGTATATACAAAAAAAGTATATAAGTATGTTTATCCATTGTCTAGTACCCATACTACAAGCTCTGCTTAGTTTGGGCTAGATGGTGCTGTGTGTATGTGGTAGAAAATTATATTATTATATTGGTAACTATGGATGATAAAACGGCGTCTGCCCTGAATACTCTAATCAGTCGAATGGCAGACGGTGACTTGCCAACTCACTAGATGGGCCCTCTGAATATCCAACATAGGCATACAAGCCAGCAGCAGAGGGCAACACCGGTGGGAGTGGCTAGGGGTGTCGAGTGGTGCAGCGCCAGTTTCACCATCACGGGCTTCGTGACAACGGAGACCCAGAGCGGGTTTCCCTGTAGTTATGCCCTTCAAAATGACACTTCCACCTCCATGCGTAGCTCTAGCGGCCCTCCTCTGACTGGCCGACCAAGGCAAGCCAGAGTTGAGAGGCCTACGGGCGCTCTTGAAGTTCCACCCCAGCCAACCAGTAACGGTAAGCTGGGGATGAGGCCCTAACCGAGTGTCTGTGGCATTCAGGATCACTCACATTCAGCTCGCCACAAGCTGCCCTGCGGTTTGTGCGCTTTTATTTAACATGATGATACATGTTTTGTTTATATCACAAGGTGAAGGTGATAGTTTAAAAGCTAGTGTACTGTGCCAGCCGCTATCGCGTTAGTTCATGATGAGATAGCGACGGTCCCAGAGGGGTATTATTATTATTTATTATTATACAATACTATTTAGGATAGTTACTTAATTAGTCATCGCTATTATTATAAACATTATTTAAATATTTATATTAAGTTACGACGGGCGTGTATGAGGAATGTGATGAAAGTGAATGAAGCCAGAGAAGTGTGTCAGGATCGTAGCAAATGGAAATCCGTAGTCTCTGCCTACCCCTCTGGGAAACAGGCGTGAATCTATGTATGTATGTATGTATGTATATTAAGTTAATATCAAAATTACGTTCGATGTATTTTGTTTCTAACAAATGGTAATTTGGTCTACTTGTGTTGAATAATGATAATGGTTTAAATAGAGAAGGTTTTGGTAGGACTTTTTAATAGACTGGTAAGAAGAAATTAACAAATTTTTTTAAGGATCACTCTCGCATTTGTTTTGATATCTTCGAAATCTCGCATATCCTATGTCGCGGGGGACTTTCCAAACATTCAAACAACGGACACATAGAACATCGAGATCGGGAACAACCCGTTGTGGATTACACAAATTTTTATTCCGTATGGGGGTCACAGTTAAGTGAATAAAATGAACACTTTTTGTTTAATACAAATATAAAATATACATTTACCATAACAATGAATGTGTTTACAATTACTCCGTGTAAAAAACTTAAAATAATTAATATGTTCGCCTACAAAATTACGTAAATTTGGACGGAAAATGCAAAAACGTAAGCTCGTGTTACGTGATTTTTAGATTAGAACAGTAGAAACCTAACCTATTTTACAGCTTAAACGAAACATAAATAGTTATATTACAATTTGTCCGTCCCAAATACTTATGTTATTGGTTGACAATAAAGATACACATTTATCAAAAAAGCACTTCAAATCCTCCATACAATTTTACTATGGCGGCCGCGCGCCGATTTGAATATGCGCCGCACGAGCTCTGTCATTATCTGTCTTACGCTCGGCGCAGTCTTAATAACTGTACTTGTGTTGAAAATTTCATGAATAAGTACCACAAGAGATAACAATAGAGCTTAGGTGAAAGAGCTAGCTCGAACAAATATGCTTTGACTGTTGTCTTTGACTTTGACAAAGGATTTTATTGCACCAATTTTGTTTTGAGAACAATAGAAAAACGACCTCATTATTTTATTTCAGGCCAGCTTTTGCTCGCTCGCGTAAAATATAGTCTATAGTCTATGTTACTCGGTTTTAATATAGCTTTCTAATGAGTAAATAATTTTAAAAATCAATTGCGTTTTTCAGTTAAACCCGTACAAATAAACAAAAACGTATCGGTTATTCACTATTCGTGCACTAGTAACATATGTATGTACGTGCTTCAATCATTGGATATTCTACTTTTCTTTTTATTTTAGTAAGACTTTGATGAAGAGCTTCGTGACAAAGGATTTATATCTAGAGTAGCAACTCTAAGGTTAAATCTTCTCTTAACGAGATCTTTACAAACATTCAAAGAACAGACACAAACTCAGAGCCACTATTTGTAAGTCACACAAATTTTTGTCCCATTTGGATATTGAACTCACAACACTCAGCTCAGTGGCGAGGTGATCACTTAAACCATTACGCCATCTGTCAGATTCTATTAATTGCTTGTTGAGCACCGTGTCTAAAGTTCCGTGTTTCAGCAACTCATCGCACGTACAGCGAAGATAGTTATCGAGATTTTCTGTAAGAAAATTGTCAATAGCACGTAGAATTTCTTAGTTAACAGCAATACTCTATTCCTATTACAGACTTAAAACCGATTCGGAGAACTACGGGTCGTGTATTTATATAACATGTAACATAATAAACGCACATCCTGAAAGTAGATTGTTCAAAATAGGCCACTGAATCAATGCCAGCAATTTTTAATACAGATAATTCTTTATCCCTAAAATAATTAAAACGAATTAAATTATAGTCACCCATTTACAGCTGAAATAAACGAAAATGTATCATAATTCAAGGCAATAAGGTTTTTGATGCAATAAAGGCAATAATGTTAGATTTATTGTAATATATACCCATACAAGCCACGCACAATAAGCAGTAGGTACTTTCGTTAAATTAAAATATTTAAGTACATAAAAGTAAGATTTTAATGATTATATTATTATTACGACTTAATAATCTAATTGGGGTGTTTGAGGTTGCGCGTTATATCTGTAACATGTGATCTCGTTCAAATCACGTAGCTCGTAGCCGTTGCCGTAGCGACCGCTACGTACCTGTAGCTCGTAGCGTTTCCTCATAAAGTAGACAGAAATGTACTACTTAGTAGAGAGTATTATAACAACAGTTGGGCAAGTTCAATACTTTTTTTTATTTGTTTCTTTATATTAGTCTCACGCCTGTATTTGCAGTAGGCAGTGGTGTTTTACAAACGACTGTCGTTAAATATAGTTTACAGGTCACATAATTAGAGGCGCGGTGTAACAAGTACAGCTTCAGGCTTTATGTTGCCACAAAGAATTTCATGACAAGCAATTTTAATATCACTTTGTCTGAAACGAAAATTCCATAAAATATTTTAGTGCGTTATCGAATATTATTTATTGGGAACAGCTGTATAAAGCAACTAGTAAAGAAATCCTCGGCGCTGCTGAAATACCATTGACGGAGACAATAATTATCTTTCTATAAACAATACAGAGCCTTCCAAAAGAGCTATAACTATATATAAAACTCTTCCGTTACTGAGTGACTGACAGACAACGCACAGCCTAAACTACTGAACGCAAGAAGCTGAAATTTGGTATGTATGTTCCTTGGAGAGTGTAGGGGAGCACTAAGAGAGGATTTTTGAAAATTGCACCCTGAAGGGGGTGAAAGGGGTGAAACCCGATATTCACACGGGAGCGGGTCTTACGCGGGTGAAACCGCGGGAAAACTACTAGTATTATATAAAAAGAAAATATAAACATACTACATTACTGCACAGATGGCATTTAAGTCCCGGTGATCGTCTCGCCACTGCTATTGTTCTAACGCGGTCGGTTAAAAATATAAAGTGTTCTTTTGAAAAGAAATGACGTCACTGGCAAGGCATTTTACAAAATATTTTTAGGTAATAAATTTTCCAGTGCCGATTTAATCCGTTGTACGGTTGCTTCATAGCAAAGGTGCTGCGGACCGGACCGACCGCCATCATCGGCATTTTATATTAAAAATGTCGCATGTTACAGAACGGTGTATTTATTAACTATGTATTTATGAGTCTTCTTCGAAAAGGTTAATGAAAACACTATGTGGGTCTGTGTGTCTGTCTGTTAGTGACAGACATAGCTCCGGAACCACTGGACCGATTGACTTGTAACTTGATGTACAGAGACCTTGGGGTCATCCCTCGGTCGAGTTTGAATCCATATTGAAACTCGAGGGCCCATGCCCTGTGGGTCAAAAGAATATATGAATTGTAAATCCATTTTCCGGCTACAGAATTTTTGCCTGTCTATTAAAACCGCTGAACATATTTTGATGCAGTTTTGACAGCTTGGTAGCGTAAATTATAACTGAAAGTTTCTTCTAATACCGTTCTGTAGAACAGTAGTTCTGCACACATGAGGTCGCGTCGAAGGAACAATAGTCCACACGGACGTATTCGCGGACAAACTCTAGTTTAAAACGTTGTATGGATTCCAATGTCTGCTTGAAAGGTTTCCTATAATTCGAACAATTTGAACGTGGGGTCCCTGCGTTATTGTATTTTCTATCAGTCAATACCCTGTAGTGGCACGGAATTTTGTTATTTAATAACCGGCAGACCGCAAAAAGAAAGAATAAATGCTATGTATAGAAGTGGCACTGACTTATGTAGCAGTTAGACTGGCAATGCTGGAAGGTTCGGAACGACAACGGTCTCAAATTAGTGTCATTTTTTATGTTCTTAAATGTAATTATCTAATATATTTTGGCTTTATTTTAGTATCTTGTATCTTGTACCTTATGTGGGGGCCAGTCAGTGCAGACCGGCGACACTTTGACCCAGTGGGATCTTTTGTGTCGACACTCTCCCAATAACGACTACCATAGATGTTCATGGCAGCCGGGACCGACGGGTTAACGTGCTCTCCGAGGCACGGAGCAGGCGATAATTGTCAATCAATACGCACATAATTTCGAAAAGACATATAACTTCTGAAAGTCAGAGGTGCGCGACGTGGATTCGAACCTGAGACCTTCTGCATTGCAGTCTGTTGGTCTCGCTACTGAGCTATCGCTGCTCTTTATTTTAGTAACACTCAAAACGTCAAAGCTATGACCTTTGCGACGTTGCCATTCAGTGCAGACCACGAGACGTAAACACTCTTAAGTACTTATATGTTGTTTACGTTTTGCGCTGTATTTGTCTTACGCAACAAGTTCAACCCTACAACGATAGCATGGTGCTTTCGTAACGAAGTGTCGGGAGATAATAGATTCGTGGGTCTATAAAATCGCTATGTAATAATAATATTTATCACTTAAAATATTATAAATAAACGTGACTTAAGTTAGGTATTATAAGATATTTGTATTTTATTAATCGGCAATGTTGGTAAATAAGCGTGGGCCATGCGCTTGTTTTCAACGCGGCCGATGGCGTAGCCTGATAATAAGCAGTGACCTACTGCTTACCACTAAAACTCTATCCAAAACTTCCGGCGTAATAAAAAGAACTTACAAGGAAGTTTTCTTTGTTTCAAAATGATGTTACCCCGTTGTTCGGATTGCTTCAAGAAAAGGTTTTTGGTTAAGACTGTGCCGAGCGAAATGTGCCAAAACAGGCGGTCACAGTTAAGTGAATAAAATCAACACTTTTTGTTTAATACGACTATAAAATATACATTTACCATAACAATGAATGTGTATACAATTACTCCTTGTAAGAAACTTAAAATAATTAATATTTTCACCTAAAAAATTACGTAAATTAGCACGAAAATTGAAAAAACGTAAGCTTGAGTTACGTGATTTTTAGATTATAACAGTAGAAATCCATCTTATTTTACAGCTTAAATGAAACATAAATAGTTATATTACAATTTGTCTGTGCCAAATATTTAAGTTATTGGTTGACAATAAAGACACATATTTATCAAAAATAAAGCACTCCAAATCCTCCATACAATTTTACCATGGCGGCCACGCGCCGGTTTGAATATGCGCCGCACGAGCTCTGTCATTATCTGTCTTACGCTCGGCGCAGTCTTAAATACCGAAATTCAAGAAGAATTTCGGATTATAAATATATGTTTAACGGTATGAGTAGTCGGCCCGAAGCTTAGGCCTTCACTATCGTAGCCTATAAGCGAATGTCACGTCACGGATATGCCTTAATTGTTGCTGACCCTTTATGTAAGAGGTCGTGGGCGCAGCCCGTGGACCAAAGCACGCTGTACCTGACAGTACACTGTGTCCTCAAACACCTGAAGTGAAAACCTGCTCGCCACAACCGACTGGTAAATACTTTGATCCTACAAAAGATTTCACACAATGTTGTGTGCACAACTTGTGTGATCTTTTGTAGCGGCGAAATATTTTCCCAGACGGGTCGCTCTCGTCTGAGCTAGATGTTTCAGTAGCTTTTGCGCCGTGTAAATATCTTTTGTTCTATTGTACAAATAATGTTCGCTACAATAAATCAAAGATACATATCCACACATAGACTCTCTCCACTGCACAGATTCAACTTATTCATAACATTTCAATTATTTTGGTCGATTGTTTGGTTTGAAATAAACGTTTATCTATATTATAAGAAACTAATATTATGAAGAGGATTTGATATTGTGTTTATTTGTACGTTTGTTAATTTGTAAAGGTTCAACTCAAAAACTACTTAACTGATTTAAAATAAAATTTTACCATTAGAAAGCTATATTATCATCGAGTAACATAGACTACATTGGATTTTTAAAAAACTACTATTACTTTTAACCTTACCTACTTTTACGCGAGCGAAAACTAGTATTGTAAACATAACAACCGAATTTGGTGATGTTTCGTCAATCAGGGTTATGGTTCTATTTAAATCTTTCGATGATATTAATCATTTTATATCTCTTATCTAATTTGTACGGTATCTACACTAATATTATAAAGCTGAAGAGTTTGTTTGTTTGCTTGAACGCGCTAATCTCAGGAACTGCTGGTTCTAATTGAAAAATATTTTAGTGTTGGATAGCCTATTTATCGAGGAAGGCTATATGCTATGTAACATCACGCTACAACCTACGGGGACGGCGCAGTAACCACAAACGCGGGTGAAACCGTGGGCACAGCTAGTCGTATATAAATATCAATAGTATGTAGACATTTTCCTGCCAAAACCAGTCATCTGGGTAGCTTCATTTCTCAAACGACTATACGAAAATGGGAATCCATACATTGCTAATCAACCACCCGCCTACATCATAATAATACGATCCAAATACTATGAAGCAAATAAAAGTCCATGAGACCCATTTCTTTGCGCTTACTGACCCGTATAGTCTCAAGGACTTCCAATTTTGTCCATCGTCTGACCTTCACAGTCATATGATATTACAAGAGATCTGTGAGACGTATGAGAAGAAGTCATTTATTATTTGCAGGACATTGTGTGCTATGAGGGTGAGTACGAAACCCCACATAAGTAGTACGCAGCCTGTTAGAAAATAAATAATAGTAACAAAAACTAAAAAACGCGCTTTAATAGAAAACGAAAATGGCGTCTATAGGCTACGGTGACCACTTACCATCAGGGGCCCAAGTCTGCTATTTTTATAAATTCGTCATTCCGACACGACGTAACTGCAATTCCATTGTCATTTTGCTAAAAGTTCGTAATCTGTTAAATTCATAATGGTCAATCATTGGTCGTTCGATGGTCTCGTAATAGGATAGTGGTAGAATGACATGTTGTATTGTCATTATTATAAATCCCGTTAGTAGAAATGATTTTTGAAAAACTACCACTAAATTCGAACATTTATTCATGCCAGATTTCGTTTATATATATTTTCACATATTATTTATTAGTGTTAAAAGCAATTTGATCAAAGGATCTGTCAAAATTTTATCATTTGTCATTAAGTACGAGATTACCATTCTATGCCATTTTCAATGGAGTATCAGTGGTTGACCATCGAAAAGTCATAATGACGCCATTATATTAGTAGATTACCAAACTTGTCAAAATCAACAATGATCAAATCAATGATAGACCATACTGACACTATTGTAATAGCAGACTTGGGCCCCAGGTGGGCCGTATGCTTGTTTGCGAACTTAGTAGTATAAAAAAAAAACTTAAATAAAGCGTAGGTGCTTTTTATGTTATTTTATAATTACTCTACTTTCATCAATATCTGTTAAAAGTGATCTTGTCCAGTATTCTAGAACTAATTTGATAAGTATACAAAGTTTAAAGTTAATCCGATGTTTATAACTGGGTGAAAATTATGTTCTAACATTCCATTGTATCGATAGATTCAGGTCCAGCTAATAAAAGCGTGTTAAAATCATTCGATTTGCTTACACTTATGTTTGTTTTTCCGGGTCGGACTTTTCACCTGCCGTGCTGGTTCAGTGGGCTAATATTACGTAGGCGTGTGCGTACAACGTTGTCGTGTGGTAAAGCATTAACCTATACTGTCTCAGTGGCACCGTCGCGTCGGCCGGACACAATAGGTTTTCAATCATGACTGGCATACCGAAAATCAGCTGGTTAATAGGCATTGGACCAACTTCGATCAAATCGCTGTACGCGCATCTTTATGTGTGAGTACGAGTATTACAAGACTGTAGGTATGCGTGCAATAAAATATTTATATTTTATTATGTGTTAGCAGGACAGTCTTTTTGTATAAATACGAATAATTTATCTCCCGTTTTAAATGTGACAGAAATTAAAATGTTTAAACCAAGTTAAATCTCTTTGTTCGTTAAATGCAGACAATCCTTTTTTTTTCTGTCTTTCTACGTTTGTTTTTCACTGACTGTTTCCTAGTATTGAAGTTATTTTTCAAATTGTTCGCTACTGCCTGAGGCACCTCGTGTTTATGAAACTGCTATGTTCTGCGTCTACGGTGCAGGTAAGCTTTATCTCTCTCAAATAAGCATAACACCCTGATTATAAAAATACCTTACCCGCAAGATCTAAGACTTACATTTTTAGTAAATCTCAAAATGCCTAGAGAATCTTTCCAGGTTAAAATTGTCTTTATTATTACGTTTGCAAAAGAAGGCTTTTTTAAAATTTACTTTTCTATTTTTTGTGCTATCACATTTTGTTTTACTTATAAGTAGTTAGGTTTGTTAACATGAGTTAAATTGTAAATTATGATTGTTCATGTAAATAATAGAAAAGACATATTTTTGTCCCAGACAAAATTAACACTAAAAATAAGGATCGCTTTAAAAAGAATGTATATTCTAGGTATTTTGTTGATAGACTGAAAGATATAACGATAAATACTGTGGTCTATGATATATAACTTATGATGTGATTACATTATTGGTATTGTAATTATGAATATGCGTAAATATTAATCCATAATATATTAGAAAATCATATTCGAATCTTGGAGAATACACGTCTCGAAGAAACTTGCCTTCGTCAGTCTCAATTTCATCATTCCGTTCCGATTCCAAACATAGAGAAAACTTATTCGATATTTTCGAAACTTGGAGCCTTGAGTGTCTCGGTGTAAAATAGACGCTAGCCATACCAGGGGTCATGAGGTCTCCGTGTTGCATCAACGATATTTCTGAGGACGAAAAAGTTGCAGCTCATTATACCTCAATTAATTGGACTATAATATGCACGTTATCTGTGACTGTCACTACAAATACAAATTATCGCGCGGTTGGACAGCTTTTCGATACGTAGTGCATGTATCACGGAAAGCGGAATACTTTGTAACTTGTCCTTTGCGGTGCTGCTAGAGACAGAAATAATACTTAGTAATATTTTCACCTTGTCCAAGAAGAACGCAACATTTTGACGACAATTGAGAACTGGAAATAAACGATGTTTGGCCACCTTATAAGACATGACTTTATAAAAAACAGCATAGAAGAAATGAGAGAAAAAGGCAGATCTAGAAGGGCATTCACAGATCAAATTGCTAGTAATCTTAAAAAGGTGATGGTCATGTCATAGAAGGCGGTCGAGGTATTGGCCGAAAATCAAGAAAGATGGCGTATAGTCCAAGAGCAAAGCTCTTAAGTATAAAGAAAAGAAATATTAGCGCCGGTTCACGAACAGCGCCAAGCGCATGTATACCGTCCACCCGACAATATAAGTGTCATATTTGTATCGCCGTGCAGTTGTCACAGACACGTGAGCATTGTATACAGTAGGAACAGCACGCTTCTGGTTAACGCAAGGTTGTCAATGTCAATATCAGCCCGCTCCAACGCGGGCAGTATAGCGTTGTTATAAATAGCTCTCATTGAACAATTTCTAAGAAACAGTTTCAAAACCGTTTAATTTGGAATTGACCTGGTACGGATGCTACGGGGAATGGCCTCCGCGATCAATGACCTCTTCTTTTGCAATGATTACGTGTAACCGAGAAGTGAAGTTATATTAAATATAGTGTTTAAATGTCAAGTCACTTGGGGTCGGCTTTTCTGGTCTAACCGGATTTGACTGGATATCAGTTTTTACACGGAGCGGCTGCCACCTGACCTCCGCAACCCGAAGGCTAACGATACCCTAAAGCTAGACCAGTGTCAGGATATTAGAGGGTACTGACTTTCCCAATAACGACTGCCATAGATGTTTATGGCAGCCGGGACCAACGGCTTAACGTGCTCTCCGAGGCACGGAGCAGGCGATAATTGTCAATCAATACGCACATAATTTCGAAAAGTCATATAACTTCCGAAAGTCAGTGGTGCGCGACGTGGGTTCGAACCCGAGACCCTCTGCATTGCAGTCTATTGGTCTCCCCACTGAGCTATCGCTGCTCTATAATAAATACCTATATATATAAATATATTTTAATTCTAATAAATATAACAGAATAGCATTTAAGTAGTTATTAATGATTCATAACATATTATTATTTAATTTAAACAACACATATTATTTCATTTTATATTTTGTATTATTAAATTTTGTTTCATTTTGACATTGAATTGATTATTTTTTTTAAATATTTATAATTCTATTAGGTACTACAATTTATTAAGATTTAAGGACATTTTAATTGTATTTACTTTATTATTATATCAATTATGTTAATGATTAATTTCTATAAATGTCTAAACCAAACAACATTTGCACGCCACTGTGTGACATACACGTAAGAACAATAATTATCCTGTAACATACTACATGCCTGAAATCTTATGTATACACATGTTTATGCAAATAAATATTATCTTATCTTAACAAATGGAATTCGACAGTCTCTGCTTACCGTTATTTTCAGTGTGGGAATCGAATCTACACCCTCGGCGCCCTGGCAACGAAGAGGAGAGAGAACTGGTAGTCAGTTACGCGTTAGCCGTGCGGTAGCGGGCGGAGCGCGGTTTACAAAAAAGGCATAAGTAAGTAATTGCTCTCGTGACGCGAAGAGCTTTATAGACATGGAAAAGGGTAAACAAAGATATTTTCTTCGAGCCTCGGAAGGCTCGCGGAAATAAATTTAGATTATTATCTCGTGGCTCAGAAGTATGGTTAAGGATTTATTTGCGGCCTGAACGTAAAATCCTGGGTACGATTATCAATACAGAAAATTATCAGTAGAAGCAATGTGACAGATAAACAACAACATTGCGTGGCTACGAAAACATAGTGAGCGATTTCATTCACCAGCACTTCTCTAACTTCTTAACCCGTTAAACGCTGCCGTTGTCACCGCTTACCGCAACGCTAGACATATTCTACGTTTTTTGTTTATTGTATTAAAATGACGAGGCCCAACACTGTGCGGAGACATCACTGGTACATCGGTATAAAAATTACAGGTACATCAACGCCTAAGCGACGGACTGAATAGGAAGGAAAAGTTGAATGAATGAAATCTCACAAGTTCTGTCTGGAATGGCAATTCTGAGAATACCTGCAATAAGAAATATAATTAAAAAATGTCGTATTTCTGTGTCACATTGTGTCGCTAGATTTTCCTTGTAGTGCCAAAACGTCTTATAAATGACAGCGTGAATAAGATAAATTAATCATCTACCCACAGTTTTCTTTTAGCCTTAATATGTTAAGCTTCTTTAACTTAACATTTACACACAAATATCTTTTTATATGCTTTTAACTTATCCATAACATCGACATCGATTAAAATTTGTAGAGCTATCAAACGAATATTAACGATCTGTCGTTTGGCGACCATTCGATAACTTGGCAATTTTGGGCACCTGGAACTGTTTTAAACGGAATGTATGTATGATATATTATATTACGCAGGAAAATATCGATAGTGATGTGTGTTTGTGTATATGTATGCCCAAAACTGTTGGTCAAATTGCTTTGCGTTACTAAGTACAATATTGTTATCACTGGTTTCGCATTCCTTTATATACTCGTATGTTAAACGTCTTATACGTATACGGTGCGAATAAAAAGCCAAAATATTTAATAAAGGCGGTTCCACAGCTTAGTCATTCTTCTTGCCGGCTCCGCCAATCGGGTGGGCGGAAATGTAGGTTAGTAGAAACAACCACTTGTTGCTCACATCGTGCTCGAGTTCAGTATCTACGCATTGTGGGTGAGGCGTGACTATAACAAAGTCTTGACTTTTAAGTCAACATAGCCATTGTAATTCCATTCCTTCGATGAACGTCAGTCATTCGAATGCATTCATATATCGATCTTTATTCTCGATTGTACGAATGTAGTCGAATATCTACTCGATTCTTAGTGTTATACAAGCTAAAAATGTTGTCAATTCCTCAGCTGGCACACAATAAAAAGTACTTCTAGGTTTTCGTATCATTCAAGTTTTCTGGGTTAACCGATAAAAGATTGAATTTAACGCACATGATGCCGATGTAGAAGTAATTGCAATTTCCACAGAATATTACTTATATAGTACTGGATATTCTAATAAAAGTTGATATTATATATGTTGCATAAATAAATTTAGTTATTGATAATAACATTTGTGCTGTTACGTGAAAAAATTACTACATACAAGCTTCAAAGTTGGAGCAATCATAGTGTGAATTGTAAAGTATATCAACATATGTATGTATGTATCTTATGTGGGGGCCAGTCAGTGCAGACCGGCGACACTTCGACCCAGTGGGATCTTTTGTGTCGACACTCTCCCAATAACGACTGCCATAGATGTTTATGGCAGCCGAGACCGACGGCTTAACGTGCTCTCCGAGGCACGGAGCAGGCGATAATTGTCAATCAATACGCACATAATTTCGAAAAGTTATATAACTTCCGAAAGTCAGAGGTGGGTTCGAACCCTCTGCATTGCAGTCTGTTGGTCTCCCCACTGAGCTATCGCTGCTGCCATATCAACATATAGTATGAACATAAAAATATGAGTTGGGCTCGCGTCATTGTGTGGTCGCTGGCACCCTCGGTACGCGAGACCATTTCAAACCTGGTCCACTTTTCAGTAGCTAATCACGTAATCGGGTCGTAAAGTAAAGAACACAGCTGCGTCATTCTCGCAACTCAAACTTACTTTTGAATCCGCAATGAGAATTAGAGATTTTTTATTATAACTCGCAATTAATTATGGCTGAGGCCCAGTTTTATATCAAGAAACGAATTGTTTTAGCTACGGACATTTAAATTACATATTTATTATAGAATATGTTTTAAAAAGTATTTGTTCGTAAGTAAAACGACTCGTTTCTGTGATAGAGAAATAATGGTTCACCATCGAAGTGGCGTTTGAATTCGTGATGAAAACTTTTACAGAATAGCACGACAGATCTTAAAAATTCGTCCCATATCGTCGCATGTAATACGTCACATGACAATGCATCGTATGGCTTTGAATAATTATTTATAAAGAAAACTTGTTATATTGTAGTTATGAATGCTTTACTTCACTTCTTCACTTCACTTCATTTCTTCATGAGGAATGTGATGAAAGTGAATGAAGCCAGAGAAGTGTGTCAGGATCGAAGCAAATGGAAATCCGTAGTCTCTGCCTACCCCTACGGGAAACAGGCGTGAATCTATGTATGTATGTATGAATGCTTCACGTCGCTTTTCGTCGTGCTCCAGAGACAATATAGTGAAGGGTTAGGCGAAAACAACAAGCTGGAATATGTTTTTTATAAAAATTAAGATAATTTACCTTGTTGCCATGGGAAGTTGTTGAATCTTTCAATCTCAGTCCTGTAATAAAATGCACCAGTACCGTAAAATAAAGGCTGAGATAATATTAGATGTACGATGTGTATGGCATTTCGGTGCAATAATTTCCACACGCGATGCAAGCTTCAGCTGTTGTGTTGAATTTATTGTCTGTCCTGCTCAAAATAGGCATGATGACAAGGTTAAAAATAAGTGATTCCTACTAGTCCATCTTTTAGGTAAGCAAAAGATATTGGGCATCTATTTATTGTTTTAACAAAACAATAAAAATTGATTAATATATACCTAACGCATTAAAGTAGGGAGGGAGTAAGGGCATGTGACATCACTCTCTTATAAAATTTGTATCGGCAAGTGACATAACACGAATATTAAAAGTGTTGTATCTGCGTTGTTATTAGTTTGAGGGAGAAAAGAAAAATCCGTATCTAATATTTATTACCAGTACTAAAATAATGTTCTTTTAAATTAAAAGAACATTATTTTAGTCATCGTGCCTATTATTTACTGTATATCACAAAACACAGACAGTGAGATTTGTTTATGGTTTCTGTCGCCTTTGCCTGTAAGGCCCTACTACCATATTATAAAGCATTGTCATAACATGCGAGAATGAGATAGCGAGTTTCAGGGTGTACAGTTTTGTCTCATTCCCGCCCATGCAACGACAATGCTTTATAAATGGTAAGGTCTGAGACACGGGTCTAAAAAGATTTAACTGGAAATCACGTATTTATCATGTAAGGATTTAACTCAAAATCTATACAAATGATTTTAAAATTCTTTTATCATTAGAAAGTTATATTGTCGCCGAGTGATATAGGCATTTTTTTTGTATGAAAGTATTGTTACTAACATAACTGGTTATAAATGATTAATACTAATAATCTTATATGTGTGTCTTCTTTAGATTATTCTAATAAACTTATGTTCTACCACTTTAAAAAGTACAACCGCCTCGCCTCCTGCTGAAAACCTTCAAATAATATAATTATACAAAGTGATAGAACAGAAGTTGTCAAGTAGGTAAAATAAGTTATGGGTTATTTTTATTTTGCGTGGTAAGATACACAATCCAGACGTCCTAGGGACAGTCAGGTTGTGTGTCCCGGATGAGTACGTGTCGCAGCGAAGGCGACCGCCGCTGCTGTGTGTGCCGCGCCCCTCACGCGCGCGTTGAGGGCGCTCAATGCGATATCGCAACAGGTCGACTTATTTAGCTGCACACTGAGTGAATTTACTCGAACCGCTTATTGTATAATATCTCATAGTTAATAACAGTGTCTGTATGACAAGTATTAGTATAAGAATACAGCATTTATGTTAGATATAACTAGATACAAGTATTATAACTACGCTATTGTTGGTTAAGACCTGTGATAATAGTTGTATGTATGTGAGAATAAATAAATAAATAAATAAATTTTATTTAACCCTGTATAGGAAAATTGTGTGTCGGGCTCTGTCTAGAATAAGTCTACGCTTACTCTCCCCTATTGTTCCATTAGTCATGCAACAAATTTCAAGGAAATTTAAGAGCATAACTTATATTTTTTATGTTTTCTTTAGCTTTATTGTGCGACAATTCAATTTTTAATTACTTAACCACTTTCAGAGCAAAACAATTTGTTTTATTAACATAGGTAGGCATATACATAAGCAGCGATAGCTCAGTGGGGAGACCAACAGACTGTAATGCAGAGGGTCTCGGGTTCGAACCCATGTAGCGCACCTCTAACTTTCGGAAGTTATATGACTTTTCGAAATTATGTGCGTATTGATTGACAATTATCGCCTGCTCTGTGCCTCGGAGAGCACGTTAAGCCGTCGGTCCCGGCTGCCATGAACATCTATGGCAGTCGTTATTGGGAAAGTCTACACCCTCTAATATCCTGACACTGGTCTAGCCTTAGGGTATCTTTAGGCTTTGGGTTGCGAAGGCCAGGTGGCAGCCGCTCCTTGTGAAAACTGATATCCAGTCAAATCTGGTTAGACTAGAAAAAGCCGACCCCAAGTGACTTGGGAATAATAAAGGCTAAGAGAGAAGAAGAAGTAGGTATATATATTTCTTATATGATCTATCGGTTTGTGGAGTGCCTTGATGGAGAACGGGTACTGAATGCGACTATTATGCATATTCTCGAGTTCAATTCTCGGATCAGCTAAATGATTGGGTCGGGTCTGTCTTTTCTAGCCCAGCAATACCTATTGTGGGGCTAGAAAACACAGACCACGAGATAGTATACTGACTTCAACATACTATCTTGTGGCACGTAAAATAAAATTGACAATATATTATTCTATTAGACTTAATTACCTGCCCCTTCAAGAACATGACGTGAAGTTATATACATATACGTATTTTAAGCGAAAAAGTATTAGTCAATTGCCTCAAGCGCTGCGTCGACGTAGGACAAATAAAATGACTGAACATTTTTCCAGGGCAATATTGTAACCTGAAGAGGTTCTACCTTGTGACGTGACACCCTACCTCACTAGTACTACTTATAATTAACTTTGAATATTAAAATCCATTTAACTCTATACCATGCTAAGGAAACAGGAATTCCAATTTTGCTGTGTTAGACGTAGCTTTATAGCTAAATACTATACTAAAAATGCTTCAACAAGTTTTATGTCCTATAGAGTATATTAGTAGTGATGTGCCTCACCTAGGCTCAATGGAGGTAGAGAGAGTTATTATAACAAGCGGTCACCTAGTGCTCGAAATTCGACCAAAGTTGGCCTGTAAGATATTGCTGATATATGTATGTCATTATAATATATTGATATATAATATAACCATAGTTACGCGCTTTGACTGCGTGTCAAATGCATGGTTGTGCGCGTGTAGTGTTATTTCATTAATAATAATAATAATAATTTTATTGACACAAATTAAGCTACAGTAATTTAGAATTCTCTGACCCCTGCACTAGTAAAAACTGTGTTGCAGGAGCTAGTGTCTTTCCCCTATTACAAGTTACAAATATTTTATGTCATTAAATTAACACATATCATAAAAAGGAATGATTTCTAGTTTCACAAAAAATTAAAACAGTAAAAAGGATTAGTAATTAAGTTACACTTCATTTCAGTGCTATTACACTAGTAAGCGATTGCTTATGTATGTAATGTATGTACATGTGTGTGTGTGTGTGTGTGTATGTGTGTGAATGTGGGTGGGTGTGTGTGTGTGTGTGTGTGTGTGTGTGTGTGTGTGTGTGTGTGTGTGCGCGATGATTGGCCCTACGACAGTGTCTTGGGATCGAAATTTTGGCAGTTCATCAATCAATTGCACACCAATGTTAAGTTATAAACGTTAATAGATTCTCAACATTATTGTAGTCCATCGAATTCAACCATTTGAAAACAACTTTTTTAATTCGTTATTGTTTAGTCCTATTTTATTTTATTTGTTACATTTGTTGTATATAAAAGGGGATAGAAAGTTGAAATGCTTCTGCCCAAGTGTAGTTATTTTAATGTATTTCTAATGCATATTTTACATAAATATTAGAATTCGCTCCTCCTTCGCCATATAAACTTTAACTGTGCCAAATTTCATACTCTTCCGTCCGCGCAATTTTCGTAAAAAGGGGTACATAGTTTTTGCTTCACGTATTAATATATAGACAAATTACTTACTATTTTTCTGGGTAGTCTGGGGTTCTTTGTATGACATTCTTTAAATGTTTGTAAACTCCCTCCTTCGCGACACAGGAATTAATAATATAGAGGGAGGCGTCATTAAAAGATAATTAAAAATTGTTGTCTTGTCGATCGTGTAATCGATGGAGATAGAAACCACATCGTCTCGATGCCGATGCCGATCCTATTACGCTTTTTAAGCAATGTTTGTTATAACTATAAATAAGATTAACGTACAATGCCAGGTGGCATTTCGGTACATGTCTTAAGGATAGGCAGAAGTGAATTATACCCACATTGTGCGGGATGTTTTATTGTTGCCGTCTAAATTTTGGTGCATCACAATTATTTGCAGATTTCAACTACGATTACAACTAGTTAGTATCGTGATTAGTTAATCATCGCTTGCATTGACGGTGACGAAGACATTGACAGGAATCCTGCATGTCTAAAAGTCGTACATATTGTTCTAGAAGATATGATGTGATATCAACTTATTGTTATTATATTTAAAAAACTAGACTTGTAAATATATAGCTCAATTCGATTCATTGCAATAGTTAAACCATGTTAAATTTCTACTAAACATTTGTTAATTATTAGTTAAATACTTAATTCACAATCAAAGAAATCTACCAATCACGAGTTGGTCAATTAGAAGAGAGAGAAAAACCAAGACCGAAGCAAGTAGAAATTCGTTGTCTCTGTCTTCCCCTCTTAAATACAGACGTGTATATGTTTCCATGTCAACTAAATAAAATTATCTTAAGTTCGCCTAACAGATTTTAGAATAAGACATGAAATGAAATTTTTGAAATGAAATGTAATTTATTAATCACAAATAAGTAAGTCACAGTAATTAATGAACACTGGTACCCAAGGTAAGATCTAACTTGTGTTATGGGTACCAGGCCCCACCTTCAGGTTAACAGTTTGGTATTAATTTAGGTACGTACATTGATGTTTTCAAATAAATTACAAAGAGAAAATATAAAATATTAATAAAACAAAATCTAAGAAAAAGTAAATAAAAATTGTGTTGACACTTATGATTGTGTAGTAGTAGTGCGAGAGTAGGTGTGTGTGTGTATGGGTGGTGCAAGTATGTGTGTGTGTGTGCGTGTGTGTGGAGGGCTCTCGACTCTCTGTGGCAAACGTAATAACGTACAAAATAATATTTACCATGATAAACTAACATTGTAAATTCTACTTAGATTGTCTTGGTGCCAAACAAACCAAAAATTTGCATCAATACGCCATGTAATTTTTAAAGGAACATAGCGTTTTCGTATTAAACTAACAAAATACATGCCCCGCGTTGTGAGCCCACTCAGACAAATAATTAAAGGTGGGGTCCAGCATTTCTGCGTTTGTTACACGAAGCCGTAACAATTTCCTTTCACAGACTAAGCTTTGTAGCACGGCCTTTAGACAACTCGTTTTTATTAAATATATTTTTACGTGAATGTACATTATAAACAAGCATAATGACAATCCATAAAGCAGGATTTGAACCAGTGATTTCAACAAACTATCTATAGGTACTACGGAGAGTAGAAATAAAGCGGTATCCCGGTCTGTTTCGTACATATAATGGAAGGTTCATGTAATAGAAAAAGATTTGTTTATTTCACCTTAAAACGAAATTAAATCACGACGGCGGGCGAATATTAATTTCAACATTCATCCGAGTACGAATACGCAGTACGTACATAAAATTGGGTTGCAAAATCAACCCCCTTATTACGTCCAACTACTATTAAACATTGTAATTACCTGCATGTGTAAATATGTAGTCTATGTAAACCTTTGTGAGTGTGTCATTGAACGATAGATACAACTTGTGCGGTTTGTGAACTTATTTTTGTTTTCCTTTCCTTAACTTAGCAAAAGATAAAAAATAAATCTGCAGTGACAACAAATCAAAGCATTAATACTTTTATTATTATACACAAATTATGTATGTAGAAATTCATTGTCCAAAAACAATAAATTAGTTATACCAATTTTATATAATTAACATTTATGAGCTAGATATTATTATAAAAATTTTTTGGTAGTAGAATGAGCTTTTTTTTATTCAGTTTCCACCTCCGCCTCTCCCCAAAAATCTCAAATCATGCGTTTATTGTGTAACAGTCTTGCGAGTAGGAGGCGTAATGTTAAGGAAGCGACACACCTACGACGTCACCCCTTATTCCCACGCCATTACATCTGTCCACTCCCTTGCGTCTCAAAGATTGTACATAATTTTTCACCCCTGCACTGATTTCGCTCACTCGCTGTTAGCGCACCGAGGAATACGCATCTCCTGCGTGCCTCACCTGCAATACAACCGCGTTCGCGAAACTCGGAACTTTCAAAGTGTGTTCGGTGAATGTTCCCTGCTCCGTGGTCCATGTTCCATCAACAGATGATGAACGCGCTTATCAATCAGCAGAGAGCTTTGTATGCTATGTTGGATATAGCAGGTAACAATGCAATTTCGACTTAATTTTTTTATTGTATTTCCGTGTTAATTATTTTGTTTGTTTTAATTTGACATCTAGTCTAGTTTATTATTTTGTGTATTAGACAATTTCTTTGGTGCTTTTTAATATTATTTTCAGCACGTATAGGTACTTCGTTCAGCACGTTATCAGCTTTTCTAGGAAAACGAGATTGCAATATACAATTTCGATTGTAAATTTAATTTGATTACTGACGCTCTCTCGATAGGTTCAACTGTTGAATTTTTGATGTTGATAAATATTGTTGGGTTTTTATGTATGCATATCATCATTTTAATAGAAATCAAGAATAATTAAATTCCGTTTAATTCTTTTCATTTAATTTTGATGATATTTATTGCAAACATTGGCTTATAAATAATAATAATCTTTTTATCTATTGTATTAAATATATTATACTGAAGTATACTACTACAAATGAATGTGCATAATAGCATATATGAAAGTTTAATATATCGAAAAATAAAGTTAAATGAATACGTTTTAATTTTTATTATATCTGTTCGTTATGTAATATTGTCATAATACGTTATTATTGCAGTTTATTTAAATCTTATAATCAGTTTAATTTACATCTACGATTTACGTACGAGCTTTAATAGATAATGCTAATTAAAACGTATTATCTTGTACGCAATATTAATTTCTATGCGCTAGTGTATGGTTTTGTCGATATTGTTTGAACTACCAAAAACGAATAGGTTGCTGGCCAGAGAACCTATATTGACAGCACATCTAAACAACGGTACAGATGGCACCTCGCCATTGCCATTGGGCCGAGTGCTGTGGGTTCAAAAAATTAAGTGATCTTCAAGTATTTATTCAGAGTTGGCGTGTTCTTTGTGTCCATTCTTTAAATGTTTGTAAACACCCGCTCCTTGCCCCCCTGTTACATGAATTATTTTTGATGCGGGAGATGTTTTTTGTTGGAAAAAGTTATCTAATAAATACATTTGTTTCCTGTTAAAATAAATAAATATGTAGATATAACTATGACGGTATTTAAGATATTGAAATTAATCTAATGAATTAAGTAAAATCAATCTGATCAATCTATATGACATAGTAAAACAATTTGAAATACATACCTACTTTAGGTACAGATAGCAGAAGTATACAATAACTAAGTAATTTACGTTATGTTTATATATATAAATTTTCTGTGCGTGTGTTTGTAATAAAACTCCTCCTAAACGGCTGGACCGATTTTGATGACATTTTTTGTGTGTTTAAGTGGATTCGAGAATGGTTTAGATACGTTTTATTTTTCCTTCCTGTGTACAGGACAGCGTCTGTCGGGACAGCTAGTAAGTTATAATATAAACTCTGAATAGGTTGGCAGACCGTGTTTCGAGAGCTTTTCACAAATAAGTATTCTCTTATTTATAATATATAAAATCAGCACGAAAGATTTCTATACTAAATCTATATATGAAGGATGCATTACTTCCATTAAGTTCAGAGCGAAAATGGCGAACATAATAAGTAATAACAAAATATATTTAGCAATTCTACTATGATACTATGCGTGGCCATAACTAATCTACTGAGTCTAGTTTTAAGAGGCACAGCTTATTATTTTATATCTATCTATAAGCATTTAGTCATATGAATATCCTGGTGTACAAAGTTATATCTGAAATATTTAGATAAGTATTTTATATATAATAATATAATATTCTATCACATACACACAACACCATCTAGCCCAAACTAAGCAGAGCTTGTACTATGGGTACTAGACAATGGATAAACATACCCACACCCACACATAGAAACACCCAGAACAAGACAAACATCCATGTTCATGCACACAAATGCGGGAATCGAACCTGCGACCTCAGGCGTGGCAGTCGGTTACACTAACCACTACGCCATCGATGTCGTCAAATATATTTGTCGTAATATATATATATTTATATAAGATTTTGCCCGCGGCTTCACTCGCGGTAATGTAATAATAATGTCCTCCAGATCGAGTTTCGGTCATGGCGGCCAATCTTAACGGAGACTGGCCATCTGCGAAGGAGATAGTATAGTGCACAAGTATGTGCACAAACATAGGTGCACTCTCTGTTCCCTAACCCTCATGATCCGATGGGACGAATAATCCGACACGACCGGAGAGAGATCAGGCGCAGGACCAACGGCTTTACATGCTTCCGAGGCACGGGGGTGACTAACACCACCAACTTCCTAACTCCCCGCACGTATTGAGATTAACAAAAAATCTTAATAACTTTTTGTTGGCCCGACCTGGGATTCAAACCCGAACTCATGCACAGTAGTCGCATTTACTACGGCTGCGCCACGGAGGCAGTTAGTGTAGGTAACAGCTAATACAGCTGTTTCACACATGATTATGATACTACGGTCCCGTAGCTTGTAGCGTGATGATAGATAGCCCATGTTACTTTCTGAATAACGTAGCTTTCGAATAGCGGAACACTTTTAATTTTATTATTCATACCTACTAATATACCATTATATTATTATATATAATGGTATATTAGTAGTATAGTATATTATATTCATTCAAAAATACAGACCTTTACTTTTTATAATATTATAAAGATAAGGAGAGTGGATTTTGTGAGTTTAAGCAAAGATAAAGATAATTTATTTTGTAAAAACGTGTGTGTACATTACAAGTAGAAGTCTATCTCCGGAACTACTGCACCTATATGAAAATTCTTTACCTATTTGGAATGTAGATTATTTTGGATTGGTATAGGTTATGTACAGAGTTTTATAAGGTGGAGTTACATAAAATTAGCAAAACATTGGAAACCCTTCAGAGTAAGTTTATAACAAAATTCCTTGAAATTCTTATGATCGCCTTTTTTATTTGCATAGGTCAGTAACGTAGCATTTCAATTGCTTCTCTTTTATATTACTTATTACTGTAACAATTAGGTCACTAAGTTAGTGTATTGTATGATAAATTTATATAATTAGTAACAGGCTGAAATTCTTATAAATTTATTTTTATTTATTGCAATATTTAGTTGTGTTTATTTCTACGGTCTACGGTTATCGAGTTTATCGACTGCATGAACTTTTCAGCTATTGTAAGATAAAATACGCAGCGGGAGTATATGGGATTGCTGTACGTGGAGTGTATGGGTCTTGGGTTTGATTGCCAGATCAGCCAAAGTCCTAACTAATATTATAAAAAGGCAAATGAGTTTGTCTTTTACACTTTCACGCCTTAAGACTGTGCCGAGCGTAATGTGCCAAAACAGGCGGTCACAGTTAAATGAAAACATTAAAACTTTTTGTTTAACACAAATATAAAATGTACATTTACCATTACAATGAATATGTTTACAATTACTCCGTGTAAAAACTTAAAATAATTTATATTATCGTCTACAAAATTACGTAAATTTGCAAATTGCAGAAAAATGCAGAAACGTAAGCTCGTGTTACGTGATTTTCAGATTAATACAGTAGAAATCTATCCTATATTACAGCTTAAACGAAACAACAAGTTATATTACAATTTGTCCGTCCCAAATATTTAAGTTGTTGGTTGACAATAAAGATACACATTTATCAAAAAAGCACTTTAAATCCTCCATACAACATTACTATGGCGGCCGCGCGTCGATTTGAATATGCGCCGCACGGCCTCTGTCATTATCTGTCTTACGCTCGGCGCAGTCTTAACTTTACTCGACCGATCATCATCAAATTTCGGACACACGTTGTCAGGGGTACAGAAACGGACAGAGTACCTTTCATCCAAAAAAGTACTGTTACTAACATAACCTTACCTAAACTACATTTACACGAGCGAGGCCGCGGACAAAATCTAGTATGAATATATATTGAAAGATATATTTAAATATTTCACTCCAGAATATTCATATAAATGCTTCAAGATATAAAATAATAAGCTGTGGCATTTATAACGAGACTGTTAATAGAATACTTACGACCACGCATTGTTTCAAAACAGTATTGCTAAGAACATTTTGCTATTATACCTATATTATTTCGCTCTGAACTTAATGGAAGTGATGCATCCTTCACGGGCGAGCTATTCTAAATTAATTTGTTGTAAAACTTAATCCTCCATTAAATAAAAAAAACCTTTTATTTGTTTAATAATTCCATGCAAATATAATTCTAAATATAGTTCTCTACGCAGCTTACTTTAAGGTGTCAGATTGGTAGGATACATTTTATAAATTACTTTGTAAAAATATAGAATAAACGTAGACCTCGCAAAGTCCTCAAACACAAAGTGCGGTTTGAACACCCGGAAAATAATATTATAATAACTTTATTTAAATTATTAGATAATATTATTGCCTGCTAGATATTGCCTGCGGCTTTGTTCGCGTAAATGTTGGTTAGTTCAGTAAAAGTACTTGTCCTATTCTGTACTCCTGATAGCGTGAATGTAAAATTTCTTGATAATCGATCAAGTAGTTAAGGCGTGAAAGAGTAACAAACACACTCACAGCAACTTTACTTCTTTATAATATTAGTTAAGATTCTGTCTTAATGGCGCAGCTAGCAGCCTAGGCTTCGATTCCTGTGCCAGGCAAAGAGTTTTTTTTTTATACAACTAAGTTGGCAAACAAGCGTACGGCCCACCTGATGGTAAGTGGTCACCGTAACCTGTGGACGCCTGCAACACCAGAGGCATCACTTGCGCGTTGCCGACCCTTTAGGAAAGGAAGTGGGAAGGAGAAGGAGCGGGAAGGGGGAAGGAAAGTGATTGGGCCGCCAGCACTCTCACTCACGGAACGAAACATAACAGTAGGAATACTGGTATTTCACGTCGATATTCTGTGAGAGGGTAGTCCTTCCCCGGTCGAGCCGGCACATTCATGCTGACATCAGCGAGGCTCTACTACTCTTGTTTGGTTTTCCTAACATGACATTTTCAGTAGCAATACGGAGGCTGGTATGCGGTAATAGACAGGCCCCTGTTGCATAGGATCTATAAATCGTAACGAAATTTAAGTGTAATTCACCTGCCTGCGTCTTCGGGGATTTAGGCGTGAAACTATTCATATTCTGCTAGATTTTGCCCCCGGCTTCACTTGCATAAATGTAGGTTATAACAATTATTTATCCCTCGGTAACAACACTTTTTCTAAATGACAGGTACATTAAGACCTTTTTGTAGCCCTGATAACGCATGTGCGCAATTGCAAGATGATCGGTCAATTAGGCGTGAAACCATAACAAACAAACTCAAATTTCATTCATAGTATTATTTAGGATTAGGATAGCAGGCGCGTTACTAACAAAATAAATGGCAAAAAAATATAGGCTACGTACCCGTTGGACCTCCAAGTTTGGACCTCATCAACTAATATGATCCTTTGGACCTCTACATTTGTAATAGGGTCTAATCTTGAAGGTCCAACGGGTACGCAACCAAAATATAGATGTTTGAAAGGTTGTTACTCAATCGTCCACGTTTGGATACAACTTGGCACACATAAACGAAATCCTGGATAAACAAATGCTATTTTTAGCTCGGAGGCCCTCATAGCCAGTTGCACTCACTGATCGGTAAACGATTAGCGATGTTAAGCAACGTTGGGTGCGGTCAGTCTATAGATGGGTGACCGCTTAGTGGTATTTCATCGGAGCGTCTCCGTGCTTCGGAGGGCACGTAAAAAGTTGGTCCCGGTTGTTGTCAAATTGACAGCAGTCGTTAAGCCATGTCAGAGGCTTACAGGCGGCTTGAACAAATCTTGACAACAAGTTGGCCACTAACCACACGAAAAGAAAAAAAGAAGCTCGGATTTTGCTCCGTACCGATTTCCGAGTATAGCCGCTAGCAGCAGGCAGCCTGTTACTCATTATGACATAATTTTATTATCTTTTACCTAGATAAACTGTCCTACGGACGAGTAACGGCCCAATTTCATTAAGTTTTAAATGCCAATATATAGCGGGATGTAAAATGGTTTCCATACGATTTGTATACAGATTTTTAAATCTCTGCAGTATGAATCTTAGTAAATTTTAATTAGTTTAAAAATGCGTCTCCCGCTCTATGTGTCATTCCTGTATTGAACGTTCAAACAACGGACACAAAGAACATCCAGGCTCGGAACAACCATTTGTGAATCACAGAAATCTATGTCCCGTGTGGGATTCGAACCCACAAAACTCGGCGCAGTGGCATTGGCGAGGCGATCACTTAAATCAATGTGATATCCGTGCACTCAAATTTAAGTTGCTGATAAATACCACTATCACTCATCACTGCTTAGTTGCAAGTTTTAGAGTTCGAAAAAACTCTTATACAACAGCTTTGTCCGTCCGTCCGTCTGTCTGTCTGTCTGTTATACAACTTTCAACTCAAGAACTGTAAGAGCTAGAGACTCGCGGTCAACGCCATTCGACTCGGCATTGTCGATATACCCCCGAAATGACTATGACCTTTGACCTCTGACCTCAAGGAATTACTTGAACCATTGCGTATTACTTGAACCATTTTTTGTCTGCAGTTTTAACAATATAACACTAGCATTATATATGCAAGTTATCCACGAATGCGCACGTTGAAAGCCAAACTCACGTCTCTTAAAACATTACAGACGAGAATTCGTAAGTCGATATACGCATCTCGGCTAGTTAAAAGCATGTTCATGGTGATTATCACAAGTATTAAGGTTGGGAGTCGACGCTGTAGTACTGTACTGCGAATAGAGACTAGACTAAATGAAATAACAAAGGAAATACAAATAAAATATTAAGAATTAAATTACAAAGCAAAAACAAATAAAAATGTTTTCGAGAGCTCAAGAGCAAACTCGCATCATTTGTTTAATTAAACTCGGCGATTCTTATGTCTAGCGAGAAATTGCCGCGCGCTTACGAGAAACCTAGCCTTGCTATGTGTAACACAGGCTTTATATTAGATACTACATACTGTACCATTATGAGAGACAATCGAAGGACTCGCCTGTAACTTGACACTAACATTTCTGCTAAATATGATCGTGTATCTCCCTTAGTCTAATCGATTGCGTAGCGTAAGCTTGCGTACCTTTATGCGCGGCTGATCATGAGTGCTCGATTTTGATTTGGAGTTGAGGGAATGCTCAGGCATCATAATATGTGCTCGGTTATCGATAATACGTCGCTGCCTATATCGAGTATGTGAGGTTTATAATTCAGCTGGCAAACAAATATACAATGAGCTCGCCAGATGGTTAACGCAAGTATCACTTGCGTTGATGAGCCTCCAAATAAGGATGGCGACTCCTTTTCACACATCGATATTTTTTGTAAGACAGTAATTGGTCGTTACACAACTGTCTCTGAGTGTCTCTGGTACCACACTCCATAAGGGTGCGTTTCCACTGACGCGTAGCTAGACGGAGTGGAGCGGAGAAGAGCAGTGAAAAGTAGCAAGTGTTTCCATTGAAGCGCATCGGAGCAAAGCGGAACGGGGTAGAGCAAAGCGGAGCGGGGCGGAGTGAAGCTAAGCAGACTAGAGCTGCAATGATCTTGAATGAATGAATGATCTTGTAATTCGGTGTCTTTCACTATGATTTCCCACGCCATATGTTTGCTGATTGCTTTGGTTTCATTGCATTTGTAACATACAAATCTCAAATGGACTTTTTTTGACACTTTCTATTCGTTTCTCATCCATTTTGATTCACATACAATGCTGTGCGTGTGAAGTGTATGATGTAATATCGCTAACTAAACTGTGTAATGTATAATGCAGCGCACGAGTCCTTTCCTGACAAATCTACACTAGCCGTCGCGCCGCACCGTCCTACTACCCTCCGCTTCGTGCGCTCCGCTCGGCACCACAGCCTGCTCGACTCTGTTCTGTCCGGCTCAGGGCCGCATGTTCAAATATTTTATTTGAAAGTCCGCTCCCCTCCACTTGCACTGTTTCCACTGATGCGGAGTGGAGATATCGAGCACTGTGATTGGCCAGTTCACGGATCGCTCCTCTCCACTCCGCCCAGCTCCGCGTCAGTGGAAACGCACCTTTAGTCTGCCACTTCTACGCCATCTTGGACACAATTCAGTTATTGTCACATCCATATTTTACATACCTTATCTTATAAAGCTTCCTTTTACCCGTAGCGACGTAACGGTTCACTTGAACTATTATAGAATGCTATTGTGCACTAAGAGCAACCGTTTAATAAATAAGACATATTAGCTGGAAAAAGCTTTCTCAATCGGTTGCCTATCTTTAAAAACAACGTTTTAGGATTCCTTGTTGAAAGGGTTGTTGAATTTATTACATAAGACTACTTCACAGTATACGTAAATCTCTTGTATTGCAAGTATTGGAAAAACAGACACAAAGAACATCCAGACTTGGAATAACTTTGTGGATTACATGATTTTTAATCCGGTGTGTAGATCGAACCGAATGGCGGATGGGCAAGGCAATAATTTAGCTACTGCGCTATTCGTGCAGCCGCCCTATGCTGCCGCCGTCTGTCCTCCTGTCCTACTTTAACGGAGCTAGCCTATATGAACCATACTAGGTCCCCGGCAGATATTTATATTTACACAGAGTTTGTGTTATTGCAGCGGCTATCATGACTGAGTTAATATGTACTATGTGCGTACTAGAGGAGAAAACTCAATTAGATTGTTTGCAACACGCGTTAGAGTGCACGCTCTCTAACACATTTATTTTATATATTTCTTCAATTTTGCGCTTGAGTTTACCGTTGCAGTAAGCGGATGACTCTTACTAAGCATATTAGAGAGCATGCATAGAATAAAATGTCCATCATACCAATAATAATATTGACAAAGTACTGGTAGAACCGCTAAGAAACATGCTTAATATTTCACAATTTCATTTGAAAATATTAAGGTAGACTAAAAATACCATTCCTTAGAATGGTAATAGGTACATATAAACTTCAACGGAGTGGTTTTTGTTCGAAGTTTAAAATAAAACAACAAATAAAAAATGTTGCCAAGTAATATTCGAGCACGCGTCATTGAGCTGTTTTTTATACTATAAGGTCGGGGAAAAAGTTTCTTCGCATTTTATATAAAAACTCAAGATATTATTTTTCAAAGTTTATTTACATTTAATTACAATAAATATGTACCATTTTGTTTGATGACTGTCTGCCATCTTGTAGGTAGTGATATGATCACGTTGCTGTAGAAATTACGGGAGTTCTGATCAAAAAAATTTGGACAAGTAGTTTTGGCAGTCCTCTCTTGATGTTAACCTGATACTGTCTAAAGAATTCTGAAGAGACCGAGACAGGTGGAATTCTGAAGGTGCAAGGTCAGGGCTATATGGCGGATGCATTAACACCTTCCAGCCAAACTATCTTAATTTTTGCTAAGTGACTAAAGATGTGTGAGGTCTAGCGTTATCGTGATGAAAGACCACACCCTTTCTATTGATTAATTCCGGCCGCTTTCTCTCAATTTCTTGCTTTATCTCATCAGTTGTTGGCAGTAGAGATCCGAATCGATGGTTCTGCCCGGTGGTATAAGCTCATAATGAACAATACCCTTCCAATCCCACCATACACACAGCGTCACCTTATGGCGAGTTAGCCCGAGTTTTGCCAGAGTCTGTGAAGCCTGACCGACCTTTGACCACGACCTTTTTCGCACGTTCTTATGGTACGTGATCCACTATACATCACCAGTTACCAATCTCTTTAAAAATGGTTCGGTTTCATTACGTCTCAATAAAGAATCGCAAATGAGGACACGGTTCATTAGGTTTCTTTCAGTGAGTTCGTGTGGCACCCAAATAACGAGCTTTTTTGTATACCCAGTTTTTTTCAAATGGGTCAAAACTGTTTTGTGGTCAATTCCCAGATCTTTAGCTATGTCGTAACTACGAATATGCCGATATTGCTACACTTTTCAAAAATCCATAAACGTAACAAATTTTTTTCGCGGCTTGCGTTGCATCTTTTCCTTTTTTGTAATAAAATTTTAAAATGTATCGACTTTTTACATTCGTTTCACTAATTTTGATAGAAAGAAAAACAAATGAAAACCGGTGGGAAACAATATTTTACTAAATTGTTTCTTTTTTAATTTTAACCTTTTTAATGATATCAAATCCAGCCTGGTACAACTAGTATAGCCAAAGAGATTTTATTAAAAATTTATACAGACTGCGAAAAGACTATTTCGCCGACCTACTATGAATTCTATATTCTATATCAGACTTTGTTATATGCTTCAATTTAATCAATCCTAGCCCGAACATGCCGCCTTATAACATCACGCTAGTTAAACGAGTGAGACTCATATTATATAATACGCCAGGTTCTTCAAATCTAATATATATCAATTAACGATATAACTTTGTACGCTTGAGGTTTTCGCAGAAGAAGTTTTCCTCGAATCAACTTCAATAATAATAAGGAAATTTTCAGAATCAACACGAAGTCTTAAAAAGAACGAAGTTTTTCAACATAAAAGCCACCTTTATTTAGCCCTTTGGGAAGAAACGGGCTGCATTGAATTTCAAGTCTAGTTCCGTTTACCTTGCGTTTAGTCAGACTTTTGAGAATTTCGTAACCCCAATAACATTTTGTCCGCCCAGACATCAAACCTGGGACCTCACGATCGGCAAACAATCAACGTGAGGTACAATCAAGAAAATTCATTAATTTACTATTTCGAGTTTGGTTACAATTTACTTATCAAGCCATCCGCCTACCTAAAATGCTTGTGTAGGTTTATATCCGTAGTCCAATGGGAAGAAATTGACTCCACGACCACTAAGCTCAAGAAATCTAAATATTGTTTTCCCGTAAAATGTGTCACGGGATAATTTTTATATTTTTTGTTGATATAGCCGCGATCGATTATCGTTTAGGCCGCGGGCGAACACGGCGGTGAGGGCACATGCCATCGCACTCAGGTCACACTTAATCAACTTACACATTACATGTATACGATAGATAACGATAATGTAGAATTTTCAATATGAGTGAACGCGATAATACTATATTTATACCGACAACTGAATATCCTGGAATCTGCTACCACAGCGCGCCGTGTATTACCCCATTGTTTGCCCCTTGAAGGAAATACCGGCCTGTCTACATAAACCGCATTCAATGCCGTTTTGTAGGAAATCTTCTTAACAAACAAACAGATATCATGTATAGGTAATCGTGTATGTATTTAGTTTCTTTGGATCTGTCTGAACTTTATTCCTTAGCGATTTACGTTACACCTAATTTTGTTTAGTAGAATCATTGGATCTGAAATTTAAATCTAAGTAATTCACCTTGAACCTAATGTCGTTCAGTAGAATCAGACATTGATATAATTGTGGGTGACGGTACGGGTAAACTGTAGCGTTCACGAACAAAATCATGGACATGAGTTACTATATTTATAAAACTGACTAGATTGACTGCCTCGTTGACGCAACGTTAGTATATGCGACTGTTGTGTGTGAAGTCTCGGGTTTGAATCCTGCGTTGAACAAAGTGTTACTTATAGAGTTTTCTTTATTTTGTAGTAACACTGGGTTGTGAACTGATTGCAAACTAAAACGAGAGCTATATAAATGTGAGTAAACGTTAATAGCAAAACATACCGGTTACAACTGATTCCGTTTGGTCGTATTTAATACGATAATGAGACGCCATGTCCGGAGAAAGATGATTAAAATAAAATTTGAGTTGCGAATGGCCAAAACATGCGCATAAACACCATTTAATTTCGCTTACAACCATAAAATTCTTTTTCATAACTTTTAATGATCATTTTATTAAATACACTTATGATTAAGTCTTTCACCAGCCGTCCTATAGCCAAACCATATTGAACAGGATCATTTTCAGATGGACTGATCTCACTAGCGGTCCCGCATTATTTATTGTCTACAGATATTTGGTATTCTAGCTAATATTATAAATGCAAATATGAGTTTGGGTGTCGCTTTCACGCCGTAACTACTCGACCGATCATCATGAAATTCCGCATACACGTTGGCAGGGGTACAGAAAGAATATAGAGTACCTGTCATCCAGTAAAAAAGACTGAGGCTGGCCGAAACCGTAAGCAAAAGCTAATACACAATAAATATAGGTGCAAAATGAAAACAGTAGGTATGATAAAATCACATCACTCACATCTCTTCTGTGGTCGACGATCTGTTGTGATGAGTTTTTACTTTTTCCTGACTACGGCGAAGCCAAGAGGAAGGGTAATGATTTTGGCAGTCTGTGTAAGTGTGTATGTTTGTTCCACCGTAGCGCCTTAACTACTAAACCGATTTTAATGAATGAGGTGTCAATAGATTTGTAATAATGGCCTGGATGACATAAGCTTTATAAATTTTATCAGAATTTTATATGACGGAATATAAACCTTAGATGCTAACCTCAAAAAAAAAACTGAGATGATCATCACGTGTTTGGTATCAAAAGAAAGGTCTTGGCGAGCACATTACAAATATGTATATATGTATATATTATATTGTTTAAGTCAAAATATATGTTTAATATGCGGTCGTAAAATTTGAAAAATAAACAGGAAATTAATATTAAACGGAAAGGACCTACTAAATAAAAAAAATAAAGTTTAAAAAACTATAAAATAATTCAGATAGAAATCCAGAAATGCATATGTATCTGAATTATTATCTTGTTTCGTCCTCTTTAGACCCC
Organism: Catocala fraxini; assembly: GCA_930367265.1. Taxonomy (NCBI): domain Eukaryota; kingdom Metazoa; phylum Arthropoda; class Insecta; order Lepidoptera; family Erebidae; genus Catocala; species Catocala fraxini. The sequence continues at coordinate 3,361,718 of OV884024.1, read as the reverse complement.
TTTTTTACGTGGTCGGGTAATAGCGTTTTAAAGTTTAATTTTTTTCATATCTAGTATGGATGCAATACATCGCTAGCTACTCTCATGAATATCTTATGGATACTTTATATTTCAATGTCAGTAGCGCATTGGAAACCGCTTATCATGTTGTGAGCCGTACGTTTGTTCGCCGTCTTATTAGTATAAAACATATAGATTCTAAGTAAGCTTTTGTGTATCTCGCTGTCAAAGGACAAGATATTAAAAATATATATTTTCTTATCCTTACTATTATTTACTTTATTCCGTGGCGCAGCGGTAGTGAAAGCGACTGCTGTGCATGACTTCTCGGGTTCGAATCCCGGGTCGGGCCAACAAAAAGCTATTGGGTTTTTCTGTAAAGAAATCTCAATAGCAGCCCGGAGTTAGGAAGTTGGCGGTGTTAGACACCCCCGTGCCTCGGAAAGCACGTAAAGCCGTTGGTCCTGCGCCTGATCTCTCTCCGGTCGTGTCGGATTGCCGTCCCATCGGGTCATGAGAGTTAGGGAACAGAGAGTGCACTTGTGTTTGCGCACACACTTGTGCACTATAATATCTCCTGCGCAGATGGCCAGTCTCTGTTAAGACTGGCCGCCGTGGCCGAAATTCGGTCTGGAGTACATTATAATGTGAGATTGTCTACTTGTTTATTTATATGTTTGTTATGACTTTGCACACTAACTACTAGGCCGATCAGCATGAAATTTCGCATACACGTTGTCAGGGGTACAGACAAGGACATAGAGTAGCTTTCATCCAGGAAAAATATTTTTTCACTTTTACGACTTTTGTCACGCTCTTCCGACAAAAGTCGTAAGAGCGTGAAAGTGTGAGTCTGTGTATGTATACATACAGAGACTCACACATGTATGTCTAGAATTCTAGAGGGTGTAGACAGACAGCTTCCTTCGCATTTCACCTTTTTTAACCCATTAAACTTTTAAAAGGGCTTATACTTGCGTACCTAATCTTGGTCCATCATGAAATAGATGATGTATTTTTTCAGGTCGTAAAATCCGATATTAATAATAATATCATTCCTATATTAAACTGTCCCACTGCAGAGCACTGGCCTCTTCACAGTGTGCTCCCAGGTGTTCATCACACTGGCCCAATGCCCATGTTGCATGTTGGCAGACATCACATATCCTTGAGAACACTAAGGACAACTCTCAGACATGCAGATGTTTTCCTTTACCGTCAAAGCGGGCGATAATTAACTATCTAAATAATAATAATAATATTCTATCAATTTTAAATACGCAGATAACTTGGAAAAGTCAGAGATCGCGTGGCAGTCCAATGGTCTGCCACAAGGCATTGACAATTTTTTTATTAAAAATTATGAAAACAGATTGTAACAAATTTCATTTTAGACTTTAAATCTAATTGCGCTGCGTAATGGTATGCGGGCAATATTCTTGTTAGTCAGTCCGAAACTGGATGACTTATTAGTAAGGTTAAAATAATCCGGGTCCGGAGTCTTCCCGGTAACTGGTATCGTGATGTCTAATAAGTATCCGATGATGCTGTATAGACGATACACCTTTATCTAATTCTTTACGGATATAGGGATAGCGTTGATACTATCTTGGTAAATGAGGACTAAAAGCGATAGGCATACTAAACCAAAATGACTGTATTATAGGAATGTGCATGGACTCTGTGTCATGTGTCTGCGGATGTCGATAATTGGTCGGCACACACGCAATGACGTATATGTAAGGCCATATTGCAATTCATTAGGTACCTACACTTCTTTATTGTCATGGTGTTCGCACTATAATTAAGGAATGATATGTGTCTGATTAGTAGGTAACGTTACAACTTATTACCTAGTATAACTATGTAACAATTGCTTAATAACTTAATAAGTCTAACAATAGTTTAGTCGGTTATTTGATTCGACAACGTATTAATCACTAATAAGTGATATGTTTATTAGTTAACGGCTGTTTTAGTTAGGTACGTACCTAAGGCGGCCACGCGCATGCGTGGATGCATCGCAATGTTTTTGCGGCGTGCGCGCAGGTGCGGGGGTGAAGACAGCGGGCAGTCCGCCGCGGCGCGCTGTTCAGGACGGTCGTGTAGATGAGTGTTAGTTTTCGCGTGCGCGGGGGCGGTGAGACCGGTCAAACGACCTGACGACCTTACTTACCGTTCACTCACGCACCTCTTGTGCTAAAACTAAGTGCATCAAAAATACACAAGATCTTTAGGATTGTTTTACAGTGAATTTTGGATAGATGCATCTGTTTTACCACTTTGGATACTGTATCTGGAACTTATTTGGAAAAGTACGTATGTTTTTGTATGTATATATAGTAGAAGCAAATAACTGTACAGAATTATAACTAGATGGTCTTCAGAGTTCAGGTTATGCAGTTAATATAATCTTAATTACTTGGTTGATAGAGAAATGCAACGGGTTTTGAAGTTATTATAAAATATATGTGTTAAAACTGGATGTTTTAATACATTTAATTCCTCATACCATTCACACGAAATTATACAAATGTGTTGTTTAGCTAACTAACGTATGATTACATAGCTAACTTCAATCTTTCGAATAAAACATATATTTATTTGTTTTATAGTAATGATCATTATTTATTCTAATAAGACACTTGTAGGCATATGTACGGTATGTAAACTGCAATTAAAATAATTGCAAGGCTTGCTGTCGACTGCAAAATAAACAATTTATCTTGCCAGTCAGTTTCGTAGGTACTTGTTTTTATTTTCAAAGCAAATGAATGAAAGTGTCTTGCCTTCGAAAATTAAATTATCAAATGGATGAATTTGCGAATACTTGGAATACTAAACATGAATTATTTAGTCTTTCTTACATTGTAAAATGATTTAAATTACGCGTGAGTTAAAAGCATTTTATTATGCATATATTGAAAATATTTAAATAATTTATAAAAAGCTAATTATAAAAATGTGTAATGTAGTAAATAAATAAATAAATTAAGCAATATGAAGATATATTATAACAGTTTATTTAGTCTATGGGTACCTGGGTTTTTAGGTGATTTATAATTTGGTGATGACATAATCTATATATATATATAAAACTCTTCCGTTACTGAGTGACTGACAGACAACGCACAGCCGAAACTACTGAACGCAAGAAGCTGAAATTTGGCATGTATGTTCCTTGGACAGTGTAGGGGAGCACTAGAGAGTATTTTTGGAAATTTCACTCTGAAGGGGTTGAAAGGGGTGAAACCCGATATTCACACGGGAACGGGACTTAGGCGGGTGAAACCGCGGGGAACTACTACTTATCTATATTTATAAACATATTCAGAACTTTCAAGTATCTAGATAGGTACCTACATACCTAATAATTAAATTTTATCAATTGTAAAATAGTTTAATTTTAATTTTTCATTGGTTCCTACGCAATTAAAGTTTGCATTCAAATATTATTTAACATAGGTATTCGGCTTTAATAAGAGAACTACTTAAATCATCTTACAATTAATTGCCAGTATCACGATTGCGTATTGTGCACATATTTTTTATGCCGTAAGATATTATTTATTGTTCTATGAATACTAAAAAAATCCTTTGCAAGCACCTTTAAAGCTTCTCAGTACAGACAAAGTGCACTTTAAAAGACGACAGCAATTATAGGTAAAGTTAGAGGGAAATCATATGTAAATAATGTATATTATCATGATGTAGTAAGTAGGTCTCGCGAATACCCGCGGCATTGACTAGCATACAAGACGACTATAAAAGTTGAGTTAGAAAAAGACAATCACGAAATTGCTCAAAGTAATTATAGACTGGTGCCGACTTTATAGAGATTCCCTTCTCGCTAAGTGCTGAAACGAAGTTCAGGATGCTCAATAAAAACAGTTTCAGGTGATATTTTGGCGCAGGAATTATTGTGTTATAGGTACCTAGGGAAAAGAGTTCCTAGCGTTATATTTGAGTGTGTTATAGGTATGTTTACTATATTAATGTCGTATTCGAAAAAAGTAATGAGTTATCTATTATTCGTAATCCCTACTTCCCTACTAATATTATAAATGCGAAAGTAACTCTGTCTGTCTGTCACGCTTTCATGCCTAAACCACTGAACCGATTTTGATGAAATTTGGTAGAGATAGACTAGACCTTGGAAAAGGACATAGGCTACCTTTTTATAAAAATATCATGAAGAGGTTGAAATAATTGATGAAAGTTTGTATGGAAATTCGTCATTATCGCGCCTAAAACCGACAGATGAAATTTGGTACAAAGATAGTCTAGACCTTGGGAAAGGACATGAGTTTCCTTTAGTTGTAAAAAAGGGCATAGGGGGGTTGAAATAAGGGATAAAAGTTTGTATGGGAATTCGTCATTATCGACGATAAAACCATGAGATTTTGTATTTAGGCACTTGATAAGAAATAAATAAATAACATTTGTTGCAGCTATTTTAAAATTGCCACCTAAATGGGGATGAAATAGGAGACGAAAGTTCGTGTGGAAGCCCTCTATTTTTACAATACCTACGTAAATTTTTCGGAAAAATTGTATAATTAAATAATATATACACGTCGCGCGAGTACTGGACACGCCAAGCGCCATATACAATAAAAGATGCGCTGGCAGCGGTGCAGCGCAACGTAGTGAGGGAGTTTGTAACATTAGCAAAAATTATGCAGCAGTGTGAGGTCCAGGATGAATGTATGATGTCCCACAAAAAAGCAATCAAAGCACTATATCGCGCCATGAAAGATATCAAGAGCAACAAGGGTATCATAGGAGGGATGGTGGTACTTTTAGCTGGTGACTTTAGACAGACCCTGCCGGTTATTACTAGAGGTACACCGGCAGATGAAATAAATGCCTGTTTGAAGGCGTCTGTATTACGGGTACACGTAAAATGTTTTGTCGAGGCTGCTCTTCCAAAAGTCAGAGAAGATTGTATGCTAACATACAGGAACGGCATGATTACACTAAGACGTGAATTTTGTCCATTTGTCAATAACACAGATGATTTAAATAATAATATCTATCCAGATCTACAAATAAGTATGGGCAATTGAGAATGGTTGTGTGACAGGTCAATTTCGGCGCCGACAAATGAGACAGTAGGTCAGATAAACAAATTACGTTAAATGTTGAGGGAGATGTTGTCGTGTACTCTCAGTAAACAATGTTTCGGACACTGAACAAGTGGCATCGTACCCTATAGAGTATCTCAACTCTTTAGAATTAGCAAGAGTGCTTTCCCATAAGTTAAGGCTGATAGTTGGTATTCCAGTCCTGTTAATGAGAAATCTTGACGCACCAAGGTTATGTACACGGCAATAAATTACTCATCAAGATGCAATATTATAAAAGCTACAATCATGCCTAAAATGGCTAAAGGAGAAAATAAAATTATTCCCCGTATTCTAATAATACCGAGCGATTTTCCATTTCAGTTTGAAAGAGTGCGTATGGGGAATATGCACTCGTCTCCCTCTCTCTCTCTTTTCTCACTCTAAAAGCAGCATTTACGATAATAACGAGATGGGTGTAAAAACCCAGGATTCAACCTCTTCGTCTTCATGTGACCTTGTTTCAATTACATTTAAACATTTACTTAGGTTAATATTGTATATAATTATATAGTATGTACATGTTTAAATAATAAATAATCAATGTACTTTTCAATAATTGCATGATGCCCATAGTTGCCCATCATGTCCACTTTTAGGCATCTTGCCCACTGTTAGGCGTCATACCAACTGTTAGGCATTATGCCCACTGTTGGGCATCATGTCCATTGTTGGGTATTATGTCCATTGTTGGGTATCATGTCCATTGTTGGGCATCATGTCCATTGCAAAACGCAACACAAGACAAAACTTGACGGCAAACAGCAGCAACCAACTCGAATCAGCACACCACCGCTCTGCATATAAATGAAGGCATTTTGCCATTTAAAATACATGTGACCTTGTGACCCCTATATCTCGAGGGTCTTTTGACCCACAGGGTCCATATTCAAACTCGACCGAGGTATGACCCCAAGGTGTCTGTACACCAAGTTACAAATCAATATTTTCCATTTAAAATATGTGACTTCTATATCTCGGTGGTCTTTTGACCCCAGTGCCCATATTCACACCAAGTTACAAGTCAATCGGTCCAGTGGTTCCGGAGCTATGCCTGTCACTAACAAACTGTCACTAACAGACAGACACACAGACCCACATAGTGTTTTCATTAACCTCTTCGAAGAAGATTCAGAGGTTAATAAACAAAACTGTTTTCCATAGGCAACTCTATGTAGCGTGCTCACGAGTATCATATCCGCAAAATCTTTATGTTTTAGCAAAGGATGGATGTACAAAAAACCTAGTTTATAAAGTAAATCACAGTATTTATATATGCACAATTCGCAGAATAAGTTTCTTAAAAAAATAAAATTTTTGTCCAAAGTAACTGTTCCACGCGGACGAAGTCGCAAGCAAAAGCTAGTATATTAATAATTATCGTCTGAAAGCATTTTATTCAGATTTATAAGATCAATCTGATCTATGACGCGAGCGACGCTAGTAAGAATGTAACTCAGCTGTTTATCTCTCGTAACTTGAACAAAGTATGACAGCTCTTCAAACGTTATGCCTGTTCCCCCGAAGGGCTGAGCAAAGGTGTAACCCACATTTCAGTTCATCACCTGTCTTTGTAGGTCCCAAGTTATAAAAAGGCAATTATTGACTTATACCAGGCACATTTCTAGTCTCCGTGTTGCTGGTCTCTCGCTCTCCACCTGGCTAGGTATCACCCGTTGTGAGGTCGCTTCAGTTGACTCTATCCTTCACTCCGAGACTCCGTAATGCTAGTGAGAATGATAAATTTCTACTTTTAATTGACAATATCTCTTTGCTCGACTCGAACCGAGACCTCAGCAGTTGCCTTCACCGCACTGGGTTATTGAGGCAGACATATACCTTTTGTTTAATTCTTTTACGAAACTAAGTATTTCATTCATTACTTCGTGCACAATCAGTGCCTTGATTCCACGAATGATCGTAATCACCAATATGGATGCTATGTACATTAGTGTACTACGAACCTATGTGTGGTATGCCACCAAAAATGGCGTCAAAATATGTTAATCATTTCGACGGACGTCTAATCCTGTACATGATTACCATGGAAGTAATATGTACTTGCGTACTAATAAATTCCATGATAATTACTCTTGAGTGAAGTTACGAAGCTCATGGAGAAACAGATGATCATTTAAACAAGATAGAGTTCGTAATAAATGTTATGAACAAGTATGTGCACAGCTCATGGTAGACGAAACATTTGTTTCACGTCCTTATGTAGTTCTGCAGAACTTAGAATGTAACACAAACTTCGAGAGAAGCGTGGAGGCGTGCATTCGGTTAAACTTGTAACATTACGATATAACTTAACAAACAGTAATCAGTAGCTTTTGAACGCGTTTTCGTCCGCAAATTACACCAGAAAGCATTCGAATAAAAGTACCTAACTACTACTTATAAGTTTTTGTCTGTAGAGTGATTGTACCCGGTATACAGCAATAGGCTTCTTTATAATACCTGGACCTCAAATGATACCTGATGAAATGTGAGTCTATTACACCCCTGCCTACTTATTCGCAGATACAGGCGTAAAGCTATATACCTACTTTAATCTAAAAAACAGCAGCGCTAGTGGAAAATCATTGGACTGCTACGCAAAGGTCTCGAGTTCGATCCCAAGGCGCGCATCTCTGACTTTTCGAAGTTATGTGTGCATTAAATAATTAATTATCGCTCGCTCGTTCTCGAAGATATGTGAAGTCTGCCAACCCGCACTAGCCAGGGTGGTGGACTACGGCCTTTCTCACATTGAGAAGAGGCCCGTGCCAAGCCGTGGGACAGTTTAATACAGGGCTGATATTATATATATATATATATATATATTATATAATCTAAAAAATGGCAAGTTTCATCCAAGTTCATTAAACGGTTAACGACTATTTGAATAACAAACATTTAAACTTCTTCACGAACTTTTGCATTTGTAATATTACCTAGTACAATAAAATTTTCATATTAGCCTGACAATTGGAATGTTTGAACCCTCTATTCTCAGAAACTACTAATCCGAAAAGGCGGTTTATAATAGCAATAAATTTATTATCGTAATGTGTAATTGCTGGGCATAGTTAGTGCGTAATATATCTAGTTTGAGGCAAAGTTAAGCGAACTAGGCATCTAGGTACTACACATATAGATATACATCGTATTACATGTTAATACTAATGCCTACATATATCTTTACTTCTATACTAATATTATAAAGAGGAAAGCTTTGATTTTTTGTTTGTTTGTTTGTAAGTATTTAAGAAAAACTACTAAACGTTTTAAAAATTCTTTCATTATTAGTAAGATATATTATCACCGTGTAACATTAGACCATCATCAGGCTATAACAGTCCACTGCTGGACATAGCCCTCCCCTAATGAGCGCCATAGCGCCCTGTCTTCGGCTTGCTGCATCCAGCATCTGCCTGCAGTCTTTCGCAGATCGTCATCCCATCTGGTCGGACTATACTTTATTGAATAAAAATTACTGTTACTAACATAGCTTAACCTAACCTACTTTTACGCGAACGAACCCGCGGGCAAAAGCTAGTCTATCATAAAATATGTAAAATATTTTTCTTTTAAAAAAGACAACTGCTGCAATAGCTGTAGGTACCGACATCCGGAGTTGAGATGGACTTTACAAACATTCAAACAACGGACACAAAGAAAACTTAGACCAACTATTTTTGATTAACACAAATTTTTATTCCGTCCAGCAAACTCGCAATCTTGTCCTGTGTGAGGACTCGCAACACTTCGCGCAGTGGCGATGGCGAAACGAATGCCACCATGCCGTTCGACATGTTTGTATATATGGATCAGGGATGTTGCGAATATTCGCATCTGCATTCGCAATTGCGGAGCTTCCGCATCGATTGGGACATCTGCATCCACATTCGCATCCGCAATAATTAACGCGGATGTTAATGCGGATCCAGATATAGCGTAGGTTACGTTAAGAAAGAAATCAGTTGTTCAGTAGTACGTGTTTAATTTATAAACTTTTGCAAAACAGGCTAGAACCTGCGGAGGCAGTGATAATTGATACTTTTTATTAAATACGATGAACAATTTTCATCAACATCCGCAACGCAATTGCGGAGTTTCCGCATCGATTTGGACATCCGCATCCGTATCCGTATCCGCGGATGTGTGTCTTTAAATATCCGTCTCCGCATCCGCGGATGTCAAAAATCTGCATCCGCAACATCCCTAATAAGGATGTCTGATAAAATTAATCGAGCGTAAAAACTTAGCTCGCAGACATGCCATGCTATGGAACGAGCGTAAGAAGATGTTGCATGCATGGGCAAATAAAGGCCTAAGGATGGCCTTAGGCCTTTATTTTCGAAGGAGTAGACAGAGTTGTATTACACTTACATGCCGACATGTATAAACTTAAAAAGTATAAACGTATTTATATTCTAATTCCCCGCTAGATAATAGCTAGATAAAAGCTAGAGATCTCGAGTCTCTCGATCGAGTGCTCGATTTAACAATTGAATCGATTCAAATGCTGTATCGAGTGTGGTTTTGTGTTTTTCGTATAAACGTTTGTCGGAACGGAAGCTTTTGAACCGCGGTTGAGCGAGCGGATTTGGAATCAACAGGTCGCGGTCGGGGTGAATCTAACGCAAGGAGTATAGCTTAGTTGAAAGCTTAACAAGAATGTCCCTCATTTACAAGCCCTATAGCTAGTAAGTTTATTACTAGAGTATAGATAAATTTAATACTTGAGTATAAATAAATTTAATAATAGAATAATGACCCTGGAAAATTATGAGTTAATGCAGTACCGTAGTGCTTTACGTAGTCTCCTCGTCACGAGCACTGGGCCGAGTGTCATGTGTTCGATTCCCGCACGGTACAAAACATTTGGGTGATCCACAAATACGGGTAGTACCGAAAGTTTTTGGTGTCCGTTATTTCTATCCCGCGACATAGGTTTTATTCCTAATATGGGCAATGTCTTTCAAAATAAAAGGTAAATAAATGAAATCGTTATTAATTAAATATAATTTTAAACGTGTAAACATTTTAATTAAGTAGAAAAGTCTAATGAGTGTTCTATCGGATTAGATAAGTCACAAGAAATTAACTACATCTTCGTCATTATTATAACATTCGATTATATTGCCAGCGTGATATCTGCTAATAAAACTAAAGAGGTTTTATATCTGGCCGTAGTCTTAAAAATTATTCAACCTGTTTTAAATTATTCTTGCGTGTAATAGAATCTTAATTGATGAATAATAATAATAATAATAATAAAACTTTATTTCTCTCATCACAAAGGTTCATGTACATGTGCATCTTACAGTAGAAACAAATAAACACTTGGTAATAAAGATCCTTAGTGAGAGACTGGAGTCCGTACCAGGGAGACCCCTGTGTGACGGATCACCAGGCCCCCACCCGGGACTCGTAGGTGTATTTGCCTATTGAATAACATATTGGGTATAAACTTGTACATGACGTTTACGAGACTAGTGAAAGAATTAATTAAAACAAAATAAAGCAAAACTAGATAAAACATGAATAAAAAAAAAAGTAAAAATTAACAAAATTAAAAAATTTATCAATATAATATGTATGTGAATGGTAAAAATGTGAATATAAGTTATACTAACATCACTCTAAAACCTAAAAATGCTAAGCTGAATTCTAAACTTTAAAGTCAATATTTAATGGTACTGGTCGACTATTTGTTTATTTTCGTATTAAGACTGCGCCGAGCGTAAGACAGATAATGACAGAGCACGTGCGGCGCATATTCAAATCGGCGCGCGGCCGCCATAGTAAAATTGTATGGAGGATTTAAAGTGCTTTTTTGATAAATATGTATCTTTATTGTCACCCAATAACTTAAATATTTGGGACGGACAAATTGTAATATAACTATTTATGTTTCGTTTAAGCCGTAAAATAGGATAGATTTCTACTGTTATAATCTAAAAATCACGTAACACGAACTTGCGTTTTTGCATATTTCGTGCAAATTTACGTAATTTTGTAGGCGAAAATATTAATTATATTAAGTTTTTTACACGGAGTAATTATAAACACATTCATTGTTATGGTAAATGTATATTTTATATTTGTATTAAACAAAATGTGTTGATTTTATTTACTTAACTGTGACCGCCTGTTTTGGCACATTTCGCTCAGCGCAGTCGTAAGTATGTCTTTGTTATTTTTTTATTACGCTCGCATCTGTAGCGTCTTTTTAAAAATGACTGCAACACTTTCTCAGAAGTCGTAGTGGCCACTGGTCACCGTCATTCGCACAGATTACGTTTGATTGCTGATTCATCTTCTGCATTACAATAAAAACACATTCTGTGGCATTAAATAAAATTAAATCCAAGGCGCAAAGGATACCCGGCCTCGGAAAATCAATATCGACGACTCGATGGCGTAGTGGTTAGTGTAACTGTCTGCCACGCCTGAGGTCGGGGGTTCGATTCCCGCACAAGTCAAACCTTTGTGTGCATGAACATAGATGTTTGTCTTGGTCTGGGTGTTTCTATGTATAATATGTATGTATTTCCAAAAAAAAACCTTCAATGTATGTTTATCCATTGTCTAATACCCACAGTACAAGCTCTGCTTAGTTTGGGCTAGATGGTGTTGCGTGTATGTGGTAGAATATTATTATTTAAACTACATACAATAATTGTATGTCTCGTGCGATAATCGAATGCATTTGCACCTTAATAATAACGAGCTTCAGCTTCGGCGAAGCATACTTGACATGTGTGCCGAACGAGCCCGAAGTATTACGAACGGTCTTCTTGGACAGGAATCATACAAGTTGGTTGGTCTCCTTAATTTACAGGTCTCTATTCCTTATACCAGGCGCCGCGCGTTCAACATCGTTCCATGCTTTGACGTGTAACTAAAGTTTACATACATATTTCACCAGTTTTCTATGGTGGTACTATTAACCAGGGAATCTACCTCGGGGCGGATGATCAGTTGAGCAAGTTATACCTATAGGACAATCGGTAATTCGCCACGGAATCTAAGTGGTAGTTGCACTCAAAATTTTACTGTGATAGTACATTTGAATATAAAAATAACAACTATCGAAATTATATTCTAAACCTGTATATTGCCATCTATATCTGGTATGAAATCCTAACTAATATTATAAATGGGAATGTGAGTTTGTTTGTTTGTTTTTGCTTGTTACGCTGTCACGCCTTAACTACTCGACCGATCATCGTGAAATTTCGCATACAAGTTGTCCGGTGTACTCTTAATAAAGAAAAAAGTAGCGTTACCAGCGATCAAGCTAGTATCACTATAAAAGTTAGTACCTAGGGTTGCCGTAATAACGATGTTTTTAAAGACACGCTGAGTCATACATTACATCTATACTAATATTATAAAGTTGAACAGTTTGTTTGTTTGTTTGAACGTGATAATCTCAGGAACTACTGTTTCGAATTGAAAAATTATTTTAGTGTTGGTTAGCCTATTTATCGAGGAAGGCTATAGGCTATATAACATCACGCTACGACCCACGGGGGCGGCGCAATAACGATAAACGCGGGTGAAACCGCGGGCACATCTAGTATGTAATAATGCTGAGTGAAAGAGTCCATCAATTAACTGGCAACTTAAAATATCGCTATGCAACCTATAGGTTACTAACGAGAGTTGTACTAATTGGCTATTATATTTGATTAGTCTTCAATCGAACAGGTCAATACACTCGATGGATTAAGTAGGATAGCAGGCATATTAATCGAAAATACCGTGTTATATAAAAACCATACTTATTTTACAAGGATAAAGTGTGTATTCCGTTTCTCTCACAAAAGTTTGAACACAGTGGTGAGTGCTGACTTAGTTTTGAAAGTAAATGAGACGTATTCGATACCGAGAGTATGGAGTCTGGTACATATTTCGCTTTAAAAATAACTATATTTGCGGCTTCTTTACTTATCGGTTCTTATATTATTATGTACCTATCCCTTGTTCCGTTTAACTCTAACAATATATAATGTGTAAGAAAAAATTGTTCACGTTCTTCTTTTGAATTGCAGAATTAAAAAACAAAAGCGCGCGATCATGGACAATAAAATTGAACCGCACAGTTGTTAGTTTGTTCTACCAACCTTATTTTTATTTAAAATCTTGCAAGTCGTCTGAACGGTTCGAAGTCAAAATAAATAGGGTGCCTCCCCTTTTAGCAATATCTTTAACGCCTTTGAATAAATGGTGTAAAAAAAAAGGTCTTGAGTCAGTATTCGTTAGGGGCTTTATTGTGCCCCTATGAACACATCTGATTGGTCCAAATTTTGTGAGCAATTGCCAATAGAAGTTAAAGGATAAGATTCGCCCATCTACAAAAAGACAGATGCGTTAAAGCTGCACTATGATAATACTATCATTATTTGCGACATGTCAGGACATAGCGAAAAAACATCACCTGCCAGAGCCGTGTTATAGTTTGAGCTTGTTCTAAACGTGGGATAATTGGACCGTTCAGTCAGTGTTTAACTGTCTTATTATATACTCTTGGAATGGAGGGCAACGTAGAAGAGACTATAGGCAAGTGTAAAATTATTTTTTGAGGCGTATTATTTAAATTAAGAATCAGATGAAAAAAAATTTGGAGGCGCCACCGTCCCGTTATTTTAATTTGGAATTAACTGACTGGTTCAATGCAGGTCTAGTTTTAAATCCGCTACCAAGCAGTGTGAGAACGTTATCCTTACTCTAAGAAGTGTGCTTATAACAATGACACACTTTAGTAATATAGTTACTTATTTCACATACCGCAGCAGGGTCGCTTCGATTTACGTGGGACCTTAACACTGTCGGCGCAACATCAATCCTTCGGGAAAGGTATTCAGACGTCCTCCTATAGTTTTGTATCGATAACACTTATATTTTTCTAGCTACCACATCCCACTACTGATATCTGCTATTTAAAAAATGCGGGCTTGTCAAACATTATTTAGCTTTCATAGTATAATTATCACGGCTTATTGTAGCTTCTTCTTTGGAACGTCAAAATTACACTTTTAATATGTATTTACATTTATACCTATAGCTAAATTTAGCAAAGCAAGGGCCTAGATACTTTAGAGCTAACCAACTACTTTTATTGCGTCGCCATTTAAAGTCTCTTCCCTCCGAGTTAGAATAAAAGTATGCGCGCTATCCAAAGATAGTTTTTAGAGTTTAGATGTTCTTTTTGGTCTTTGTTTCAATATTTAAAGGAGCAAGGTGAGCGGGTAAAGTCTGTATTGTGCTTACATGTCATAAATAGGTTTTATGGCTTTCGTGTATTTGAATCTTGCCTCGATAAGTTGACAACGCGTTATTTCAGTGCCAGTAATCACCCACAAACTTATACTGTGGGACTAATGAAGCAGATCATCAATTGCAAGTTCGTAATATTGTGTTGCAGTAAATGTTATGAACATAAACACATATATGCATAAGAATTACTTTTAATTAAAATTTAGAAATACTACCCGTTGCAGGAACACAATACGAGATTATTTAAGCGATCTATTGATGGTCAAGGTCTAATCAGTAACCCGCTTTGACCAAGACAATAATTCCCCTCGTACTTCTACAGACGTACGCGAATATAGGACGCGAACAATTTTAATCTCTGCCGCGGATCAAAGTATACTCGGCGCACTGCTCAGTACAGGCCATGTTCCGTATGGAGTACATACGTACGAACAGAAAGTAATATGTTATATTGTTTTACAGCAGGATGGAGCCCGCAGTACCCTGGTCCCGATGCCGGCAGCAGCAGAGGTAGCATGGCGGACGCGCTGCCGAGCCCGCGCAGCCCACGTCATCTAAACAAGCGCAGGCGACTCTCTCGCCTCCTCGACAAGCTTGCCGTGCAGCTCAACAACAACAACCACTACCCGACCCCTCACTGGCTCATGCTAGACTCGCCGGTCCATCCCCACGTTAAACAACTACCCGAAAAGGATGACGAAGCTCCCCTAGATCTAAGCATCAAATCGGAGCACCGGGTACCATCGCCAGAGCCAGTCTACCCTTGCAATGCCTGCGGGCAAACCTTCACCGTTCACGACCGACTGGCGAAGCACATCGCATCTCGACACCGCAACAAGACAGAGTCGGTGCGAGCGTACGAGTGCGAGATCTGCTTGCGAAAGTTCGCGAGGTCTGATATGTTGACGAGGCATGCCAGGTTACACAGCGGCCTAAAGCCGTATTCTTGTACGGCGTGCGGCCAAGTATTCTCACGCTCGGATCACCTGGCTACCCACCAGCGCACCCACACGGGGGAGAAGCCCTACCGCTGCCCGACCTGCCCCTACGCTGCTTGCCGCCGCGACATGATCACGCGGCATATGAGGACCCACACGCGGCGGGCACAGCCAGCCTAAATTCTTTATTTATACTTAACAACTGCTTACTGCTAAAAGCGGAGACTGATCTAGCATTCCAAAGCGTTTGTTTATTTTCTATTTAATTTAGAGGCCCTTCCGTGTACATAGGTTTTCAGGCTTATTTACGACCTTTTGAAGAGTGATGTTGGGTAAGCATGACATATCACATTGTAGCAACTCTGACTTCACTGCGATTGTCTGCCATTTTGCGAATTTGTTATACGCCGCAGCGATGTCGATATTGCTATGCGCAATGCGATGTGTCAGTTTTCATAGACATTTTGAACCTCCCGCCACGTTGTTCATTGTTTATTTTTAACGCTGAGGTGTTTGAAAGGTCTATGATATCGGTAATTATGTATTTATGTAGATCCGTGCCATTTTTAAAATTGCTTTGTAAATAACGCAATTAAAAAGAAAAGGACAAAAACAAAAAAAATTAACTGTTGTCAAAAATTTGATGTTAGTAGTCGCATGTCTATGCATTATTATCAATTTATATAATTATATTTAAAGTTATTGTAAGTTATGGTAATTTGTTGCATAGTTGTTCTGGTTATTGGTAACTTATTTTAAGCGCAGTTACGCCATGTTGTTTGTTCCGTATAGCAACGTCGCAAATAAGTGTCATAATATGAGATATTTTTTTTTTAATTTATGTGGGCTTTCTTTTGAACATGTTTTAAATACACTCTGTAGACTTAAATATGCCAATTATTTGTGAAGTTCTCATTCGGAACAGGCTACAATGTGTAAACGCTCTTAAGCTAAATGTTCACATTATTATTGTTTGTATATTACATGTCATGTTACTGGTTAAGCTGACTGTGTTGCAAGTGTATTTATTGCTTAAACTCTTTATACAAAAAGGCAAAAAAAATTTAGTCTAGGGGTAAAAATATTATGGAATTAATAAATACATTCGTCTGAGTAGGTAATTTTTAATTTCATGATTTCGATTTTTACAACGAATATAGATATTCTATTTAAAAATATCTGTACCTATCTTATTGTATCATAAAAATTATGTAAGTATTACTTGGTGTATGATGTTCTTCGTCTATTATACATATATATTCTCAAATCTTATAATAATTGTCAATATTAAATTTAGCCATACTGAGTATGGTCATGAACAAGTATTCCACATAAGCGGCAATAGCCCAGTGGGAGACCAACAGACTGCAATGCAGAGGGTTTCGGGTTCGAACCCACGTCGCGCACCTCTGACTTTCGAAGGTTATATGACTTTTCGAAATTATGTGCGTATTGATTGACAATTATCGCCTGCTCTGTGCCTCGGAGAGCACGTTAAGCCGTCGGTCTCGACTGCCATGAACATCTATGGCAGTCGTTATTGGGAAGTCAGTGCCCTATAATATCCTGACACTGGTCTAGCCTTAGGGTATCGTTAGCCTTCGGGTTGCGGAGGTCAGGTGGCAGCCGCTCTGTGTAAAACCTGATATCCAGTCAAATCCGGTTAGACCAGAAAAGCCAATCCTAAGTGACTTGGGAATAATAAAGGCTAGGGAGAAGAAGAACAAGTATTCTACATAAACAACTTAAATTAAAAAATAACATGCGGGGCTGTCTTTGTTGACTGCTGAAAGAAGTGAAAACTAAGTAACTTGTAAATTGTATCGTCGAGCTGTTAGATTATTATTTTTAAATTTTGAATGCCTTCGGTGACGATGACGCGGGTTGCTTAGTTTTTGTTCACCCAAAAAGTGCTCAACGAGCCTAAAGAAATTGAGATAGTCTAAGCAAATGGATGTAGAATTCTAATTAGCCCTGTAAATGTTATAATTAGGCATAAATTTAAAATATAGCCTGATTACATTAATTATGTCATTTAAACTATACATATGACAGACCAATTAATAAACATAAATACAACAAACAATCACATTAGCGCGTTTTCTGTACAATAAGAAAATAGCCTGTGATTGAAGAATTTCCAAAAATATTCTTCTAATTAGTGTGCAATCGCTATTTATTTCGGCAAATTCAGCTGTTCCTACTGCAAAAACTACTAACTAACAAAATCTATAAAAGTAAAATACTATTATAATTAATACATCTAGCAACTCAACAGCAATTGGTTTTGTAAGCAGAACATTTATTTTTAAATTTATTAATTTAGGATATATAATATCCTAAACAAATATATAATAATAAGACAGACAGCGAAAGGTAAAATAGCCTCTTTAATTAAATATTACCTATAATAGATAGTTTTCGAACACATTGAACAAATCAGGTAGCATTGATTTTAAAATGACCTTACGCATGTAACCGCAGTATTCGTTTTCACGGAAGCATTGGGTCTGACAACCGCCACGATCCGGGATAGGTACTATTCAACGATTATAACGATTCGATAACGAATTGTTTCTTAGTACCCATTGCGTTCTTTTAAAAGCAAATACTATTTTTAATTTTCTCTGACGCTTACACAGAGTAAGTAACTTATTATTGGTTAATATTTACGATAGTTATATGAGATGTAGATAACTTCTCATAATATTTGATAATAATTGTCATAATTATTGTGCTGTATTAAATATTATAGGTATTATAGTAGTAACGTTAAAACCTGCTCTGTGCGCATTTTTGACACATTCATAATAATCTTTTTTGTTCCGTTTTAACTGACACGGTGAAGAGAGAGTTTTGTATAAAAGTATTATATATTATAGGTACGAGATAAAAAGTTGAGGAGGGCATTGAGTAAGCCGAAAATGAGTTTAATAATAATATTAATTATACTTAATCTAATGCAATACAATCATCTGCAAGTTTTTGTTTGTCAAGAACATAATATTATTGTATACGATTTTGCAGTTATAGTACAAAAGTTTAAAATATTATATTAACTACTTATTATTAGTATTTTGACACACATTTAGTTTAGTCTTCTCGACTGGCTGTCAAATTCAACGATTTTTATGTCACAATACCAGCTTTTCATTATATTTTTACGTGTAATCTCATTCATATTGTTTGAATCTCTAAGGTAATATGACAGCTGAATCCGAACTTCTTATTTTCCTCTGTGTATGAACACTCTGAGCCGAAATATCTTCGACGTTTATAATATTTAAGAATATGTCGTAAATATAATATAATAGCGCAGTTATTGTAAAATACTTATATATTATACACTATATTATAATTCCATGTTCAAGTGTGTTATTAATTGATGTAGGTACACATATAAACATAATTTAAAAATAATCAATGTTAGTACGAGAAGCTACATGTTAGTATGTATAATTATAATTTAGATGTCTTATTCCCGCCTAAATCGTCGTCAAGTCCTATGGCTAAAATTCTTACAAAAACAGTCATTCCACTATAAAATTATAAATTCTTTATAAGTGCTGTGCTCACCCGTCAGTGACAACAGATTCATGATATTCTCCAACCGGTATGATTATATTCTTTGTATTAGGTAGTGACTAAGTCATCGATGTGTCTATTTAAGAAATAGAGACAGTATCCTTTGTACCGCAGCATAAGATTGCGCTTATGTTGGCGTGCAATTGTGAGATCTTTGGGTCGCTTTCCTAGTTGGACAAAAATTTATAATGTAAAGAGTCTGAAAATGTGGTTAACAGACAGGCGATATTCAACCTTCATGGGCTAAAACAATGCTACAAAGTGAACTGACACACAACACACCTTCAAAGATATATACGCGTGTCTCCATGTACAGTTTTTATTCTCAATGTGTATAATTAGAGTAAAAGGACAGTAAAATGTTTAAAGTTAAATTTAACAATACATACTTATTATAACATAAATTTCGCGAACACGTTATTATCATGAAAAGCTTATGTTATTATATCTAATTACTTACAATATTTAATATAAAATACATGTCTGCTGCCAGGTTATTTAGTAAGCCATTTTTGCCACCATTTTCATGGCGAGAAATCTCCTATATTGAGTAACAAGACGTAGTGCAATTTGTTTCACAAAATATTACCACAGTCGACGAATAAGAAAATGGAGCGCTATTTGAATATCGAAGCAAGTAGTTCTTTGACGTTATTGGTCTATTTTAGTCACCGCAGCCTCGACGTTCGTCCCTATTGTCATTTGCATAATAATTCGGCCCGCCATTCACGAGGCTCCTTAAGCCATTAAAGTTAAATCGATGGTGCTGAAGACCAGACAGTTGTACCAATAGCGAATACCGCAAGTTAAACATTTTGTATCTTACTCCCATTGACTAAGTATACCCATCTATGTAATAAGTATAACATCCGCCGTGAGATACCAACATAAAAAAACTTGACAGGAAACAATCGCGCGTCTATGTATGTATTGCATTGAAAATAAATAAATAAACTTCATAGCATTGTTAACTATGCTCGATTTAATTTGATTCAGTGCATTGAACTTGGCATCTATAAAAGTATTATGCCTATATATATGTGCTAAAATTCAGACAATGAAGTATTAAATAAACCACAAAGCACACGGTTTCAAACAGCTTCAAATTCTAAATTACTAGTGTTAAATCGCCGCGTACGTTAATCAATGCTGCGATTTTCACAGACCCAACGAATCTAACTAAATGGCTACCTCCCTAACAAACATACCGACTGATCAAATAGCTTCAAATTCTAAATGAGAATCATAGTAAACCTGAGATTTTAACATACTGCCGTCCTTTAACTAAAATTCCGTTAACCCACAAGCGCGCGAATATGACTTTTTAATGGATAGTAAAATAGTTTTGAATTGTCTATCTATGTATAGTTTTACCAGAATTTAAAACTATTTATCTATATAATTATCTATCTATATCTATATTCTAGTATAGAATTAAAAACTATATTACTTTTCATTAAAAAGTCATAATCGCGCGCTTGTGGGTTAACGGCATTTTAGTTAAAGGACGGCAGCATAGGTTATTCAATTTAGGAACTTGGTTCTTTTGGTTCTATCGAGGCTGAAACATAATTAATTTCTCGGCATATATCGAGAATTCCGATATTTTATCCGAAAACCGAGTTCGGACTACTTAGCGGAACCTTAAAATTAATGGACAATCATAAATTTTAAGGTGCCGTATTTCAAATACATGATGTAATATTTGTTTTGTGATTATAAAATGTTTAAAAGATGAGATGAGACATGAGATGAATTGCCATTGGAGCTATCAATTCGCATTAAACTTTTTACGGTACCTATACACGACGCAAATAGCTCGACACCGATACCGAGGAGCCCCAATCAAATGATTTAAGTACTTGCGCAGGTTACTTGCATTGGTCGTTTACATGACACATAACCTTATAAAGATTACTCATAACGTATTACTTAGTTGATGTAATTCAATCGTGAAAACGGTTAGAACTTATATTGTTCGAATTGCTGAAACAATTTCGAATCCAACCAATGTTCTAAAAGAACAGGTTCCCAAGCTTTTGACGTATCTCACTTCATCTTCAATATTATTATTCTAATAGCATAATATGAAAATATTGTATATAATCTGCGCAAACTAATTGATTGGTTTAGACCACAGATGATATTTGACCCAAATAATTATCGTAAACATACATACATTATTTGCCTCTAAAGAGGAATGACCGAATGAGTGAACGGCATTTACGTCATAAATCATAATACACGTCAAACATTGTTATTTGTGTCAATTTATTAATATCGGTGTTTTAAGTCATTAATTAATAATACATTTTAATGATAAACTAAATTAAATTATTACATATTATAAATAAATTAAACTTGCAAACATGTATTAATTTTAGAATCTATCTTCTGAATATATCTTCTAATCTGCTAAAATTAATAAATATTTGCGAGTTTAATTTTAATTATTTTTAAGTATTTTAATGATTTCGCCAAAATTTATTTCTCACCTGATTTTGATTCATGCAAAGTTCTGTTCAAATACATAATTCCCTACTTATAATATTATTAAACAATTTTCTTACCATTTAGTTCTCTTAAAATGAGTTTTTGTCATACTTTGTTCGTTATGTATTGTATTTAAATGAAAACACGAGTATTTGTTATAATTTTGAAAGCTCACTCGTAAAATTCATTTAGTTATATGTTATCCAAGCTCTATATGAATATTTTTTCGGATATCATATTTAGAAAGTATTAATAAACCTTGTCATTAAATTTATTACATATTAAAAATTTAAGCCACAGGATTAAGTTTGCTTATTGGCAATCTTCGTCTAAATTCATTTTTAATGTGAAGAAATATTTATATATTATATTCATATAGGGAAGAAACTAAAGTCGGTATTTATTGATAAATTACAATACTTTTTACATATCGATATTATAACTTTTATATTATGTTCTTTAATGAAAAATTGTTATAGTTACTGTTAACAATTTTTATATATTAATAATATTAATATCCGGCTCGAAAGACCAATGAAAAGGTTCGTATTCGTCTGGTTTTGACAAACACCTTTTAGGTTTTATGATTGATTTACGGTTGATATAAATGATACTAGAATTACGACTTTAAATTATATATATACATATAAAGTATAAATGGTTACTAAAGTAAACTAATGGTTTAAATATAAATGGTTAGCTAAACTAGAATAATCTGATATTGATAGGTTTGGTAAATGGTTTCAGTTACGTGCGAACTGATTCGACAGCTGATCGTGTACTAACTTTAATAACTTAATGCCGATGTATTTATAAAATTGTGCAACGACAAACTGCAGATCTGTTCGTTGCAATGCACCGAACAAAAGTTATAACATCTATAAGTGAAAAGTATTGTAATTGCTGTGATAGTACGGCTAATAATACTGCCTTTATCATCTATTGATAATACTAGTCTGATAGGTGTCCTAAGTTGAAAGGTACAAAATAGCCACGAATATATACTTTGCTTAAGACTGCGCCGAGCGAAATGTGCCAAAACAGGCAGTCACAGTTAAGTGAATAAAAGCAACACTTTTTGTTTAATACAAATATAAAACATACATTTACTATAACAGTGAATATGTTTACAATTACTCCGTGTCAAAACATAAAATAATTAATATTTTCGCCTATTAAATTACGTAAATTTGCACGATAAATGCAAAAACGTAAGCTCGTGTTACATGATTTTTAGATTATAACAGTAGAAATCCATCCTATTTTACAGCATAAACGAAACATAAATAGTTATATTACAATTTGTCCGTCCCAAATATTTAAGTTATTGGTTTACAATAAAGATACATATTTATCAAAAAAGCACTTCAAATCCTCCATACAATTTTACTATGGCTGCCGCGCGCCGATTTGAGTATGCGCCGTACGAGCTCTGTCATTATCTGTCTTACGCTCGGCGCAGTCTTAACTACACAGTTTTTTTTCGATATCATCACAATTTTTGTTTACGTAGTTTATCGTTAAATGGTCTTCACTTAAATTTTTCGTTTATGGTTGGGATAGGTCCGCATCAATGAAGGACTAGTACCGCTTCGTCCTTTATGGGCTTAGGAAAGAAATTCTATTCCAATTTTTTGCTTTTTAATTCAAAGTTATTTTCAAGTAATCTTGTCTCATTTTTTATTTTTTAGGTCAACGTTATTTTCAAGTAGGTTTCTTTCGGCCAGTGCCCGAGCTCTGACTAAGATTTGTCAAAACAATAAATATGAACTGTTTGTTACTATTATACTTATATACATATTTACGAGTGTTTGTTATATAAGTTTGTAAAACTGAATGTAATTTGTTATAAATTAAGTTACTTAAGCATATGCGAGTTGTATTAAGTTGTTTAAGATTTAACGTTTAAGTTTTTTTAGCACTGTGATAATTTTCTTTGATTTTGTTTTTTTGATTTTTTTTAATGCCGCGTTTGGCAATATTTTTTTGTCTTTAGTTATTACAATAAATTGATGAATCATTTTTGAAGTTTTATTCCATTTCAATCAATCATCTATGAATTCTGAAGGTATCTTGAGACAAGTCGATAATTTTGATCATGAGCATGTATTTCCATACAGTTATAAAAATGACTGAATGGTGAATACGGTTAAAAATATTTAAGCATTTGGAATCTTACGATAGAGCCTCTGTACATCTTCTATATCCTTATGTTGCGACAGTATACACTACAAGGATGGCTAATCGGGCAAACGGTCGCCTCGCGGATGCCGACGTTCCGATTTACCACACGAGACAAATATTCATGATCCACTAACGACTATAAGAAGTCCGAATGTACTAAATGTTCGTTAATTGTATATCTGACAATTATCTTAAAAAATAAAACGTTTATTAATTCTAGTCCTAGTGTTGGACTGCCACGCAGAGGTCTTGAGTTCGATCCTAAGGCGCGCATCTCTGACTTCGAAGTTATGTGCGTATTAAATAGTTAATTATCGCTCGCTTTAAAGGTGAAGGAAGACATCGCAAACATCGAAGATATGTGAACGCTGCCAACTCGCACTAGGCCAGCGTGATGGACTAAGGCCTATCCATTCTAACACTGAGCAGAGGCCCGTGCCCGTGGCTGTTATTATGAATTCTGATATAGGCATATGGATGCTTAACGCACGGCAGGCGCAGTAGATTAAGTGGCCGCCAAAATCAAAGCTCCAAATGTATCAGGATCGACTCATTTAAATATAAGTCCAAAACAGATCGCGTGTTCTTAAATTTGTGGGAATACGTTCTAACTGAGGCGGGAGTGGTAAGTAATAATAGGGTCCCACTGAGTAGCATGTAAGTACTGACGCAAATTGCTGAAGCAGACACCTATACGACATGTATTCTATACATTCGTCAGTTACCAGTTTCGAGGTATAATTATTTTATTTTTAGTTAAGTTTCCCTATTCACAATAATCACGCTTGGAAACACTTCGTTCGTGTAGCGACAGAGAATAAGAATGGGATTTCTATACTTGAAAGAAGGCCTCAACGTTTGTGTTTTAACTTATTGATAAAGAATTAAAGTAGTATTTTATTTATTATTATTGTAATTTCAAGGTTTTTGAGATGTCGATGATTTTATGGAGTTAGCGAATAAACTATTCAGCTTCAAAGGAGACTTCTTATAATACAGCTCTTAAGACTGCGTCGAGCGTAAGACAAATAATGACAGCGCTTGTACGGCACATATTCAAATCGGCGCGCGGCCGCTATAGTTAAATTGTATGGAGGATTTGAAGTGCTTTTTTGATAAATATGAATCTTTATTGTCAACCAATAACTTAAATATTTGTGTCGGACAAATTGTAATATAACTATTTATGTTTCGTTTAAGCTGTAAAATAGGATAGATTTCTACTGTTATAATCTAAAAATCACGTAACACGAGCTTACGTTTTTGCATTTTCCGTACAAATTTACGTAATTTTGTAGGTGAAAATTTTAATTATTTTATGTTTTTAACACGGAGTAATTGTAAACACATTTATTTTTACAGTAAATGTATATTTTATATTTGTATTAAACAAAAAGTGTTGATTTTATTCACTTAACTGTGATCGCCTGTTTTGGCACATTTTGCTTGGCGCAGTCTTAAGTAAAACTTGTTTGGGTAAGGTAGCGCCAAACAGCTACGGTTACGACTATTTTTTAATTTATAAGGCAACGCCTGCATTAAGTATATATCCTGTGTCGCAGAGAACAATAAGAACGCCTCCCTGTGCAGGGATCGAAACCACAGCGTTTGACACATTGGTAATGGTGAGGCAATTATTTAATTCACTACGCCATCCGTGCAAGGTCAAGGTACTTTGTATGATTTTGTAAGTATGGAATATGGATTTTATCATGTCCTTATATGGATGGATTCTGGGGAGAACTTGGGTGAGGCGGAATAGTACGGGTAATCGACCAATCTCACTCCAGACGGCCCTATAGCCCAATTGAGAAAGAGAATACAAGGAGCACCATAGTTTAAGTACCAAAATTGATCGGTTTAATGACTAAAATTAAACTTACTATAGTAAGTACACACAGCGACACATCAACCTAGACTGTTTAGACTTTGAACAATTAGAAGTTGAACGCTGCGAATCGTGCTAGAGAGAGCGTTATATTTTTGTTACGCTCTATCCTTACCATTACATCGACACCACTATTCACTGTCCCTTGCCGACAATTCTCTATTTTGTATGTAGCGTAGTAATGCGTATATAGGGTGTCTAACTTGATGTGTAGCCGTGTGTACATAAGTATTCAATATTTTGCTCGCAACTCACTTCTACTAGGTTGGTAAGGATTTGAGTTGAAACTCAACCTATCATACTGTGGATTACACAATGAATTTTCTCGTGTGGAATTCGAACCCACAACAGACAGCGTGTGGCAGCGACGAGGTGACCTTTTACCCGTTACGTCATCCGCGTAATCGATATTATAGACAAAGTGCCTAAAACACATATAATTAATTATATAAATTTTACTTCTTGCGCTTGTTCACACTGATATTTACTGCGACAGTGGTTAAACTGGCCCTCAAGAACAGAAAAGAATACAGAAGTGCGAATCGGATAAACGCACCAGGAGAAGAGTACCTTTAAAAAAATACGTACGGAACATCTTACGTAAGGTACTTACCTTTTGTAAGATGTTCTGTAGGTATTTTTTTTTAAGAGAGATGTCATATTGGGAAATATGATATCTCTCATCTGTCTCCTATAAGTGTTTTGTGTTGAACCTCATATAATTGTTTCACAAACATAATGAAGTAATAATTTCTATTGAAATTAGTCTTAAATAATTTAAACATCAAAATAAAATAGCATTTTACTACAATAACATGGTTACGGACTAGGGTATATTTTGACTTTCAGTCATAGTGACGCGACAGTATGAATCGGATAAAATCGAATAATTCGGAGGTTAAAACAATTGTCTGATAAATACTTTTGTAAATTTGTATTTGGTATTAATTATTATTAGGTTATAACGTACTTTAAATCCCAATCTGCAAACTTATGCATAATATATTTGCTTTATCAAAAAATGGATTTGAATAAGCGATATCGGCTTTAATATGACATAGTTTTTAAAAAGTAGCCACATTTATTTCATTCTTATACTAAGTACGGAGTAAGTATATCGTACTAGGAATTAAATAAGGATAAACCCAGATTTTTTAATAAGTAAACACGTTATATATAATTCTTTCGATATAACACTTGGATTGACTCTTTTTTTGTTTTTCTGTTTGTATAATTTCTATTTTGAGTCTAAACCCACGATTACAGCTTTTTTAGTAAT
This sequence comes from Catocala fraxini, assembly GCA_930367265.1. NCBI lineage: Eukaryota > Metazoa > Arthropoda > Insecta > Lepidoptera > Erebidae > Catocala > Catocala fraxini. The sequence continues at coordinate 3,334,952 of OV884024.1, read as the reverse complement.
CGATAATCGATTTCGTGATGTGTCGATTGAAACGGTCTTCACTATTGCTGTTCAACGATCATCTATTAAATGGGACTTCGTATTTGAAACGGACCGTTTGAAAGGTATCAAAGTCTTTCAACGCTTGCTTTTGTGCAATAGTTGAAGTTTATTTAGTTCACTATAACCATTGCGGCTTTGATGTGATTTCTGTCATACTTTACTATATGTACCACCAACAACATAAACTTACATATAACGAGAATCAAATCATTGAGAACGAGGCAACGAAATCTTCGGTGCCCGAATTTAATCTCGAGATTGGAGCGCTACAGCTCGGCAAGTGACTTCCTCACACAAGGAAGTATTTTTAAATCAGATTTATTCGTCTTCCTCCTGTGTTCCCGTTAAATAACCCCGGTTTGTGACACTCTGTTACTCAGTCGGAATAAAAATGCCGTTAAGTAACACCGTAACTTATTGCAACGATTTTTTCTCTATAATTAGAACTATAATCTTTGTTCGTCAAGAGAATTACTTATCGGGACGAAATATCACAAAAAGTTTCAGAAATTTATTGTTTAGGTGTAAATTATATAAAACCATTCTAATCCAAAATCAACATCTGTACTATAAGTCTATCCCAATAGAATTTGAGAAAAAGGTAAACAACTTTTAGTGACCTCTATCATAAAATATTTTCCCGTAAAATAAATTTATGGATTTTTATCAAAAGAAGGACTTTCATACGGCTTATTGTATTCATTAATTACTTTTCAAATAGAGTTTGAATTTTCTAAATGACTTTATATTTAATTAGGCATGAAACGATTGTTTACATTAAATATTAATTCTATTGGGACAGAGTATAATATTATAAAGCTAAAGAGTTTGTTTGTTTGTTTGGTTGAACGCGCTAATCTCAGCAACTACTAGTTCGAATTGAAAAATTATTGTGTGTTGGATAGCCCATTTATCGGAGAAGGCTATAGACTATATAACATCACGCTACGACTAATAGGAGCGGAGCATCAAAGAAAAATGTTGCAAAAACGGGGAAAAACTCTTATGTGACTCAGACGAAGTTGCGCGGGTCAGCTAGTCTTTTAATAAAATTGTCTAAGATTTACGCGAATGCTACACATTTCAATCAAATTCCTTTTTTTGAACTATTTTATAATATTTTACAGTATTATCTTAACTTTATCCTATCGACGTTTCGGACACTATTTCAGTGACCATGTTCACGAAGGCTACGAAGAGACGAAACGTCGAATAGAATATAGATAATATTGTAAGATTTTATAAAATAGTTTAATAATAACACGATATCATCCGTAAAAAGGATTTGATTACAATCTTTCAATAAGTTTAATCAGCCAGGTAATCATAATCTCACTAAAACCCTAATGGTAAGTCATTGAATATAATTATATAAAATATTAAATACTTTTATTTTGCATTATTTATTTTAACGTTGTTGTGCAAAATAACTAATATCATAATTATCAAGTACATAATTAGTTTTAGTTAAGGCGTATTTCAACAATGATTTTATTACAAAGAGGTTACTTACTACAGTAGTAGAAAGTAACCTCTTTGTAATAAAATCATTGTCGCCATGCAGTCAGTAGACTGCATGGCGTAGTGGTTTAAGTGGTCGGCTCGCCGCTACCACTGCGCCGAGTGTTGTGGGTTCGAATACCACAAGGGACAAAAAAATTATGATCCACATATACCCTGCATGAAGACCGAGTTACATTTAGGGTTGCAAGGAGACGAATATATCGATATTTATATCGAAGGCCTGGAAATATCGATACTTATATCGAAGCCCTGAAAATATCGATATTTATATCGAAGGCCTGAAATATCGATGATCGATAATGTAGACATTTTCATTGCGATATAATCGATATTTCAGAACTTACAAGTTAGTAGTAGAAGTGGTTAAATAAGAAGCAAATAATAAATATCGATATTCATATCAATATTTATATCGGTGGCCTGAAAATATCGATGATCCGAACCTACTAATCTTACTATTTTCTGTGGAAAGAACTATTCTGAACGATGGAACAAATATAAAGAACACCATAGACAAAAATCGATCATAAAATCTTAAATATAAGCAATGGTTACCAAATATTATTTTAAATATTTCGATATTGATATTTAATTTCTAGTCGATATGATAATACCGTATCGATGATGGTTAGATATCGATACAAATATCGATATTTTAGGGTTCATATTATCGATATTATCGAATATTCGATATATCGTTCGATATCGATATTTAATTTCTTGTCGATCTGATAATATCGTATCGATGATGGTTAGATATCGATAAAATATCGATATTTTTGGAATCGATATTATCGAATATTCGACATATCGTTGCATCGCTAGTCACATTGCAAAAGCGGGAGCAACCAACGGGCGAAACTACTAAACAGTCCAGAAACGATGAAGGAAGTACTGCTCAACACCCGTACCCTATTGTCTTCTGGACGGAGCTGAGGTGGTATGAATAACCGAACAACTTTTCGCGTCGGTGACTTACGCACAATGGACCAACTAACAAGCATGATCCACAATTGATTGTTCCGAATCTGTGTGTTATTTGTGTCCGTTGTTTGAATGTTTGTAAAGTCCCCCGCGTCACAGGAATTAATCCTAGTTCGGAAGTTGTCTTTAAAAAGCACAAATAATTATGGTAGGTATTCTAAGAAGCAATATTAGGAAAATGTTAGACTGCCACGCAGCGGTCTCGAGATCGATTCCGAAACGCGTATTTCTTACTTTTTGGAGTTATGTGCGTATTTAAAAGTTAAATACCGCTTGCTTTAACGGTTATGGAAAACATCGTGAGGAAACCTGCATTTCTAAGAGTTCTCCATAATGTCCTCAAAGATAGTGGGCTCAGTGGTCCAGCATAGTGGACTATGGCCTAACCCTTTCCACATTGAGAAGAGGCCTGTGCCCAGCAGTGGGCTTTTATTACATGAAACCTAAAACATACCTAGCCGAATAGGGGTGTATTACAGTCCTCCCTATAATCGAATATCCAGACGAGAAGTGTATCTACGCAAACAATAGCCAACATCAACATCCAATTCTTTTAGAATCCTACATAATAGAGGACAAACCACACTAAGTTTTGCCCGCGGCTTCGCTCGCGTAAATGCAGGTTTGGTTAAGTAAGAAAAGGTGTATGTCCATGACCACGAGTATGCGAAATTTCGTGATGGTCGGTCGAGTAGTTAGGGCGTGAAAGCGTAATGAACAAACTCACATTCGCATTTATCTAATATATTAATACATGAAGCAAAAACTTTGTACCCTTTTTACGAAAATTGCGCGGACGGAGGAGTAAGAAATTTGGCACAGTTAAAGTTTATATGGCGAAGGGAATCCTAATATTTTTATAAAATATACATTGGAAATACATTAAATTAATGAAAAACACTACACGCACACAACCATGCATTTGACATTTGACATTTGAATCGCGTTCGTAGTGGTTCGGCAATGTTCGGCTGATGTAGTTAAATTCTTTGTAACTATGGTTACATATCTTAAGTACCGTGAAATGTGATTATAAGGGTGTAGTTATAGACTACAAAACCTTAATAACGATCAAACTTAAAATTTATCTCAATTATGGTTGAATTTCGACCACTTGCCAACCGCTAGTAGTATTAATTAGGATAGCCAGACTCCGGGCTGCTATTGAGAGGATCCGAACAAAACAGCCCAGTAACACATTTTCTGCCTCGGGAAATGTGTTACTGGGCTAGTAATTGTTATAATCGTAGCCGGTCCCTCACGTTCAGCTGTTAGCATAAGCGCAACCTTTTGTCTCGGTAATTGCTGTGTTCCACGTTTTTAAAACGCACTATAAAATTCAAAACTCTGAAATAAATTCATTTTAAAGACGCAAATATTCAAGAAATATAATACAATATTGTCTTACGTTTACGCCTACTTTATACGGATTTTATGGCGTTGTAATTATGCAGTTATAATAGATAAATACATATATAATCAAAATTATGTAAAATTAGTCTATTATAAAAATAAACAACGCGATAATACTTTTAAATAAAAGTAAAATATTATACCTACCTACCTGCCTACTAGCGCACGAACACGACAGAGCAGCCCGATTGAACCGATCGCAGCGCCACCTACCCCAACCAATTGTGAATTCAAAACAAGCAGAAACTTACATAAACACACATAATCAAATCAAAATTGGTTCAGATGTTTATGAGGTAGTGCTTATTAAGTGACGGGGTTGCTATTGAATAGGTATGTAAAAACCGTGTTTGCGTAAGGTCCTTAAATAAGATATTGCCATTTGTTTACATCGAGACTAATTTCGTGGTGTTTGTACAAAATGCAATAGTTTGTTGATGTTTCTTTTATATTTCGAGAATAGACGATATATATTATTAATAATAAACATTAATAAACATTTATACAATTTTGAATTTGTTTTGAAAGTTATATCGCTTAATGTCTACTCGTATTCGTTGTTTCAATGCGCCATAATTTATTACATGATGGTTGATGTTTTCGTTAATTTAAGACAAACTATAGTGGCCTAAATACAAGTAAAAACAACATATTGAATTCGAATTGCGTAGTCAAACAATATTTGATGAAATAGTTAATACGAAATCCAAAACGTTACCAATTTTCGTCATACAAAGCGACATCTTATGAAATCCCTATTATTTATTAACAAATTGTCTTTAAAACAGTTAATTTGATCTTTGAGTTTAAACTTAAGTACCTATAACGTATAACGAAGGGCATGAAGAATTCTGCCCCGTTCGCAATAAAGGGCGCTGGTGTATTACGAACACCTTATTTAAAATAATAATAAAGCCGCCGATATCACTGGCATCCAGTTGAAATTTTCATCAATAACTTAGCATGATGCGAAGTCTATGCAACAGATGGCGTTAGAATATTTTATGCTAATAATAGGTTTCTAAAGTACTCCAGTACATTTAAATTTCAAGCATTGTAGTCAGCGTAGTCATGTACAGTTCGCTTCATCCCTTCCACTACCCCGAGTGTTATGGGTTCGAATTCTACGCAGGTCAAAAAATTGTGAGATCTTCATAAATTTGTTTCGAATCTGAATGTTCTTTTTGGGTCATTGTGTATATGCTTGTAAAGTACAAAATGATACAGAAATTATTCCTAGAACGAAATTTCTCTCTTTACAAAAAGAAAGTAAGAATATATACATAGTTTTTGCAAAATCAAGTAACATATTCTAAACAATGTTTAATTCTACGAATTTTATTACTAATTTAAAAATCTCATGGACTGGTAACGACATCTAGTACTACTTTGGGTACTACTAATACTTTATCTTAATAACAGATGGCTCTCAATACATCGTTAAGAGCCGTTGGGATACAAACATTCGCGAGGCTGCGGGCGGTGTTATCGAATTAGGGGACCCGAGACGGCGCAGCGCAGGCGCGGTGTGTTGCCGCGCTCTACCTAATTTATAAGCACACTAGCGACACTTGCCAGTGCAGGTATATGGTGAGCCAATACCTGCTGGCGCGGACCAACCATAATAAGGAACCCCGCACTGTGGCTTTATTCAGTAAATTCTGACTATACTATACTATTTAAAATGGATCCGTTTGATGACTTTTCGTACAAAAAATAGAAGGAATACGAACATTCACTATTATTACATAGTTTGCGTGTGCTAAGTCAGCTGTCGTGCTTGCCAAGCAAGCAACTTTAAACAAAGACGATAGCGGACTACTCTTTGCTGCCCAATACACACAGATTAACACCTGTATATTCTCTAAGGAGTAGACAGAGACCTAATGACTTGATTAATCGGGTTATTCCGCATTCGACCCTCATGTTGCCTCACGAATGTAAAAATACGCATTCGCCCCGAAAATTGTACCTCATATGCCCCGAAATTTAGATAAATATTAATTTCTTAACTTAATTCCTATTTCGTCCCAAATTATGTTCATTTTTTGGTCCTGTTTTTTTTGTATAGCAGATTTTAATGTACCGTCATCCGAAAAATATTTTAAAATATCTCCTTGATCTCTTGGCGAAACTTTGGGCTTATGATTGCATGACATCACGAGCCCGACATTGAAAATACTTAAAATATTTTTTAAACATGTTTTGTTTTGCTAACCATATGTGCAAAAATGTAGGATGAAAATGGAATAATTAAAAAAAGAGGGGCCAATGAGAAACATTTTGGAATATGGGACGTAATGTAGGGGCGAATGCGGAACAAACCGTTTAATCTCATCTAAGTAACTCGTTTGGAATTGCTCACATTTATTAATAACTAGAGACGCACGAGAAGTACTTACAAAACCTTAACAAGTTATACACCTAAACCTTCCTCATGAATTACTCTATCTATTGTCCAAAACGCATGAAAATCCGTTCAGTAGGTTTTGAGTTTATTGCGCACAGACCAACAGATGAAGCGGGGACTTTGTTTTATAATATGAAATGAAGATGCATCAATCATTGCAGCTTTTACTGAGAGTCAAAGTGGAGCAATGATAAAGGCATGTGCAGCTTGGACATAAATAAATAGGTAAAAACCCACACATGCGAGTTGGGCGAGACTATTGCAGTGCCGGGCACGCCACGATTGTGAAAGTAAGTCCCGTGTTTGAGAAGTGGCTGGAGAGGCGGCATGGCGCCCTCACCTTCCGGTTGACACAGGAATAACTGGCCATGGTTGTTTTGGCCAGTTCCTGTGTCGCATAAGCCAGCAAGAGACGCCCGGTTGTAACCACTGCGGCGACTGCCGCGTCTTTATTGAGGACACGGCGCTGCACACTTTGGCGGATTGCCCCGCCTGGGCATCGCAGCACCGTGAGTTGATCGCGGCAGTTTGATTGGTTGTCCTCTCGCTCCCGGCCGTAGTTCAGTCTATGGTCCGAAATTAAAGGTCATGGAACGCCGTCGCCTCCTTCTATGAGTAAGTGATTACCATCAAGGAGGTGGCGGAGCGGGAGAGGGATCGTTTAAACCTCTTTCCCCAATCGCATACCTGGGCGCCGGAGGGCGCGAGACGACCTCCAGCCACAGTGAGGTTTGATCTGGGGGTGGTGGGCTTCGTAGGCCTGCCCACCATCCGATCAGAACCAGGTCCGAGAGGCAGCATGCGTGTTCCCACGCGCGCCTCTGTGTCGTATCCGTCTCCCCTCTAGGGGAGGAGACTGTAGGGATTTTAAAAGTAGTGGTGACCATATGGTAGGTCTTGTCGTGTAGTGGCCTGCCGTTTCATACGGCGGACCGAAACCTCGGCGGGGTCGCGACCACATGTGCATGTGATTCGCGTGGCCCCGTCGATAGTGGTTTTGTCGAGGAACACCGTGGTAGGTTTAGTCGATATTCCGGGAGGTCCATTATTGTCATTTCAACATCTTTCTCTGTTACCCCGGTGAGTCCGACATAACCCCTCCGCCCGCCCCCGCGGAGGGGTATGCGTCAATGGATTACTCCAAGTAAAAAAAAACAATTGCAGTGCAGTCAGGTTATTTTCTATCAAATTACACATTGTTCGACCGGGGAATCTTACTCGCGACTTCACGATTCTCGCAAACATAAGTGCTTTATGGCGCGAGGGCAACGAGGGGCGTTAGGGAAACGTTTCCGAAAACGAAGACTAGTAGTAGTGCTGGTGATGGCTGATATGATACCACAAAAAAAACGAAAATAAATTACTTTTTTATGTGTTTTAATTTTTGCTTTTTCCTCATGCTGTTGTGTTCGGACAGCCAAATAAAATGGATATAAAAAGAAAATAAATTTAATGCCCTTTTTAGAAGGAACTGCAATGGACATAATTAAATTGCACAGCTGACGCTAGCGGTCAATGATTCGCGCGCTACGTCACGAGTGGGTAGGTATTACTGCCTGCCGCCACCGACATACACGGCCGTCGCTTGCGCCGCGGCCGACTGCATTGCTGGTAATACATTCTATCTCTCTACATTCCTACCTACTTTCTTATTTCATCTGTTGAAAGATTAATTAAAAGCTAACTCAAAAGATACCTTAAATAATCCCTGTGACCCATAAAAGACCACCCGATAATTTTAGTTATTCTTGATAATAAATTTCAATTCGTCGGCCGATTTGAAGCAATATTTAGTAAAAGTTATTCTAGTTACCCTGCCGCGGCATACATTTAGGTAGGTTCTGAGAAACAATGTTTAATTTTGATTATAATCGCTTAAACTTAACCTCGACACGGAGACATTAATATACATATGTGTATGCACATATATATACTTTGATGCAGTGACCTAAATTAATAAATTATTTCTGACTTTGACAAGAGACGAACAAAAAATCGCTCGTGTGCCCAGAACTCGCATCCAAGTCGTGTCTATACGAAGCTAATGTTGACACGTCGCCATGCCCAGTTCTGGGCACACGAAGGATTTTTTGTCTGACTCATAAGGTGAGTGCTGGGCGCTTAACGAGTTAAGGCCCCCTCGGATATCGAATCCTCATGCATTGCAGCTGCATTCACTACCGATGCGCGACCGAGGTCATAATAATTATTATATAACAGTTTGCCATACCGCTTTAATATCGACCGCAAAACTAAGTTAGTTTGTATTAAAACACTTTGATTATATTTGCTGATTTCTCAATAACTGTGCTAGTTAAATAAAACTAAATTATTCATGTACCCATATGCACGGGTACATGAATAATTTAACTTTATTCAATAATTACAAACTTAGTTCTGCGGTCGATATTCAAGCGGTACGGCAAACTGTTGTATGTAAACTTTTATATTGCAATTACTAGTGTTTGCAAAGTGGTCGTAATTTGACTATATTTATTATCGTAACTAATATTATAAATGCGAATGTGAGTTTGTTTGTTACGCTTTTCACATAAATTTGGCATACCTACACGTTGTAAGGGGAGCAAAAAAGGACGTCGGGTACCTTTCATCCAGAAAAAATTACTGTTACTACATTTACGCAAGCGAAGATGGCAAAATTTAGTTGAAAATAAAACGATTTATTATATATTTTTTTAAGGCATACTTTGATAATATTTTCCTGGATTTATGTGATATCGATTGGTATGATGCATTTAAACATTCTGTAACAGTAAATTATATGGTTTGTGCATTTTATAATTTACTAAGAAATGTTATTGTAAACATATCCCTAAGCGGAAGCCAAGATTGTCTGAGTATCCGCCTTGGTTTGACTTCGGATTAATTGTCTTCATTCGGAAAAAAATAAAACTATAAATACAAAAACGAAATGATGACGTCGAAACGTGAATTGATCCATGGGAGCATCATTACACATTACATGTAAACCCCAGAAATAAACAATAATCATGTCTCAGTCTAACATATCATCATCTCAGCCAAAAGACGTCCACTACTGGACATAGGCTTCCCTCAAGGTCTAACATATATGAAAATATAATAAACATCCACCAACAATTTTTTACCACGAATATTAATTCTATATAGCAAGATGGATTGATTTTGTTCATCACCCCACCCATTTTATGTTATAATTTTGGAACAAACGTGGTGTTGCCACGTTACTCTTTTCCTGGTTTGCTGGACACCATCACTTGACAGTCCCTAGTGGTTTAATAGTATCGTAGTTGGTCGCTATTGTACATATATGTATACTATTGTCTTTTCACATTACCAGCTGTAGCTCTCTACAATACCTTCATCAAAAAGATTTTCAAATATTTGTACAGAGTTTGGAATCTTTAGTCCTTTACGAATAGAATTTGTCTTATAACCGACTTCGGAACTACGCTAAGATGTTGATGTGTATGAAGGAGGACATTTGCGCCATGTTGGGATTGACCGACGAGTAACATTTTGTCGCCTTCTTTTCGACGCCAGCAGATTATCTATCTATCGTTAGGTACTACCATCATTACAATTCTTAAATATATCAATACGATCAAGCGGTTTGGATGACGACGCTATATCTTCCTCGGCCCCTTCTTCTTCATCAGTTATGGCTATCATACCACATGATGTGCATTTGGATCAGGTGGTATGGTATCCATATCAAATATATCTTCGTCACTATGACGTATATTGGCTCCTTGAAGCCCTTTGTAGCTATTTTGAGCCAAAAATTGTTGTTTGCTCATTGTTAGGAATTTGAAGAAAAAATTGTTTTTGTACTTATACATGTTGTCGATGTACTCAACCGAGTACATCATGAGTTATATAGCTATAGTTTTGTTTTAATTGTAGCTATTTGATTTTATTCTTACTAACTATAACTTACTTTGATATGTATTGTGTAGTAATTGAATGTGAAAACGAATTATTATATAGTACTTATAATAATATATCCAAAATAGTTTACATACATGCAGAGTATTCCCGTGACCCGACTTCAATGGTTATTTTTATTTATAAAATATCACACTATCCACATAATACTTATCTATAGCTTTGGACACTATTATATTAAAATAAAATAACTAGAATCCTACCATTAATTGTTTGAAATCTAAAATCTACACTTAGGGATATGGCTGTACTCAATTGAGTACGGTGACTTCTAATAGGAATAAATGTGGATTCACAATTCGTATGCGATGGTTCCACGAAAATATTTTTGCTTTCGATAGTGAAGAACTAAAATGTTGGCTTGACTTCACCTATCTATGTATCAAATACCCGGATAGTCAGCCCGGAGAGATTTGATAAATATTTTTGATTCTTCACCAATATAAATACGAATGCCAAGGAATATGGTAGAAATGTAGCTGCAGGGAATCCACCGGAAGCAGCTACATTTTGAAAGTGGTCTATGAGAAAAAAAGTTTCGAAACCTCTGGTCTAGACAAACAGCATACAAAACTATGATGTAATTCATAAAGAACGCCTATGTATGTAAGCACCATTCCACATCAATCATAACGCCCACAGCGCAGCACATATTAATATTTAGGGTGTCACAGTTTACTTCATAAATAATAATATGATAATAATAATAGCCGAAGAAATCATACCATTTTTATCTCATAACCAGAAACGAGTAGCGAATGTACTTTTGCTGAGAGAGGCTGACTTTATCTGCTCCAATGTTATTGATAATGACTATTCTGGTAGATTTAATTATCGTCTTTACTGACCAATCATATACGAACATGAACATTGCGGTATCGTGAAAATCTTTGTAGCCTCACATCACGTATCTGCCGTGTCCAATCTCATAAACCCGAAATTCCACGACATACAATTTCATTATACAATCACGCTTATAATTCATTCGCAAGATTTAAATAAATACAACTAAACTTAGTACTGCACCGCGCCGACTACAAATAATAGCAAACTAAACATACATGGGACTCAATACTTTCAAATAATTATTAAAAAAGTGCGTGAACTCGCAGATCGACACAACAATTAACGTGTAATGGAACGTTTTGTATTATCCGTCACAACTCACAACGGATTTCCAAAAGTATAAAATTCACCATGATTACTATAATTGTATATACCAAACAATATGCTGTTCCATTTAATTTATATCAGTAGCTTATTACACGCTACATGGTTATATGTAACATAATTATACCAAATTAATTTATCGCATATTATAGTTTTTCAATAATACTGCTTCATAATAGATGTTATTTATATTCATAACCTTAAATAGAATATAAAACTATTTATAACGCCACCTAGTTTACACAAATCAACAAATATTATTTTAGTATAGCAACACTTACCCCGCATTTTCACATTGCGTCCGCCATTTTGCTCGAATTTGGCGTCACTATCGCGGGTTTGGTCTACGAAATGAATTGATTGAAACGCCCTCATTGAGAAAATATAGAAGCTCTACCAAGACAGGTATAGTTTATTGTGTTGTTACTCGTATTTTAACTTAGAATCAACGATGTAATATCTATCTCATGTTATTTCCATCGTGACAGTGCTGACGTGATGATATAAACGTATGAATAATTATGTGAAATTGAGATATTTCCATGTGAGTTAGTGTCTTGGGAGTATTGACTGACGCTAGCGCCGTCTACCTCGTCTAGTTTCCAATCTGTGGCGGTAATTTGTTGTTATTTTGTGATAATTTAACAATTTTTCATTTATTACTTTATTGAAAGAAGAATTTAGTGGGAAAATGTGGATACACGTTGATAAAATGGCGGACATAGAAGTCTACGGCATATAAGACATATTATATTAGTGTTGGATGTAGAATTTTACAATCGAACAGTTTCAGTAACTCCGTAAATGTTAGACAATTCCTGAATGGTTTAATCTAAAGTGTAATAACGCTGTGTTGTGTGTTGACTGGTGTGTGCCTCTTTGTGATCGTACTCTCTCTCTACGTAGAGCGCATTTATGGAAAATAATACAGTGTCCATCCTACCAACAAACAGTAAGTCTCAATAATTATAAATATAATTTGTAAACAAATAACAATATTTCACTGGTAATTGACTGATAATCATTACCATATATTTGACAGGCAGCTTGCCTGGTTCCATTTTTAATCAACCAAATCAATAACTCAAGAGTTCATAGATAAAAGAACATAGTATTCAGTTAATAATATAAATGAAATCAGCAACATGTCTAAGTCTAGAGCCTTGTCAGATACTTAATTGTAATAAACAGTTTAACCTCTAAAAACTGCAATGCTACAAAAAACTTCATGTAAACAAAAGGTCCTAACCTACCTTCCCTAACTGTCTGTTCCAATTATATAAAGATAAAGGTGAAACAGCAATTACTGCTCTACATGATTTACTTGAATGAAATAATATGGCAAATGGTAATTTTTATGTTTAGTGGACCATTTATTATTACTTATGCAAAAATAAATTGCTTACATCCACATAGATTTCTACATTGGGATATTACTAATGCAAGAAATTAACTAGATAGTAAATTACCTAATAATAAATAATATTGTGTCAAATACTTTTTGTCATCTTTATAGTAGAGTTGATATGTACACTTTAACTCAAACAGTAGTGTCTAGGGGCAAAGTATAATTTTTAACTCTGTCTTTTGGTAAAATGCTATAGTAAATATGATAGTTACATTTATTACTACAGCTGAAAAGCTTTAGGCTAAAGCGGTTATTTGTATACATAAGTCTACAGTTTTAATCAAAGTATGACCTTATTTTTACTGAATAAGGGCAAACTTTTTAATCATCAAATATCTTATCTCAGATATGTATATATACAGTCAAAATTTGGATATAACGACATTGAAGGGACCATTAACTTCGGATGTTATGTCTGATAGTTGTTGTTGTATGACAATTAAGATGACTACATACTTGTGTATATTGATACACAAGTACGTAGTCATCTTAATTGTCATATGTGTGTTTATAATTTTTAAATATGTACCTTTATGTAGTATGGGGTATAAGTTATGCTTATGAACAAGTTTTCAAATAAAATATTGAATAAAGAAAAAAAATTATTATTCTGAAAAAACTTACATACATATGTATTAAGTGTAGTCTATAAGCTATACTCAGCTTAAAATATGCCTTCATAGTTTGGAATAAGTTAAATTTTTAATAACTAAATTCTTCATATTGTTTTGCTGGAACAAGTAAAACTGTTGGTCCCTAAAGCTGATCAATATCAATAAAGTTGCATTGTTTTAAGCGATAAATGGCTGTATCCAATGTTGTTGATTATCATTACTATTGTTTGTATAGAGATTCGGCCGGGACCTGCCATTTGGTTGTAATAACTGATCGGTTGTTATAAACAATGTTGTTATATTTGGTTTCGACTGTACATATTACATATATACATAATCTCAGAGATATGTCCACTAATATGTATGTAGAGGTCTATTACACTCACATTTCATCAGCTATAGTTATAAAGACCACATAAAAAGGGATGTGTATAAAATTGTGTTTGGTAGATGCTCATATGTTGTCTCTATCACATACAAATGCCACATTATAAAGCAACTTTATGTCATTCAGAGTTTATCAATTTTAGTTATTAAACAAAAATCACATGGATCAGTCAGAAACATAAAAAAAGTGTGATATTTAATATCTAGAAAAAGTGATAGGTAATCACTTTTCCTAGGTCTTTTCTATAACATCATGTTTTAAATAACATAAGAGAGATCTACAAAAAAACAAAAACAAACTAAGTACTACATCAAAAAAATACAAAGAAACTTATTTTATGCATATTGAACAATTTTTAGAATTAAAACTAACAGATTTAAGTGCTTAAATATGCTGAGCAAATTCTATTGCATTTTATATGAGGACAAAAAATAACTTCTTTAAGAAATCAATACATATTGGTACACCAGAAATATTAGTTATCAAGCATTAACCTAAATCTGTTTACCAGACACATAAATACATACATGCACTTCTTTTGTATGTATATTTGATGTACCAATGAGCATTACTAATCTTTATTCATGAAGATTGTCAGCCTTAAAAATAAATATATAATCATAGTCAAATTTAAAAATCATTTATTTATTTAGGTCACAAAGTAACACTTATGAACGTCAAAAAAAAAAAAATATATATATATATTATAGCCCCAGGTATAATAATGTAATCCTTTTTCTCAGTTTTGTATTTCTTATTATATTCTCTTTGTCATTATTATTAGCTCGGTCCAAATATGGCTACTGTTTCACATATACCTCACCTGCAAATTTTGACAGCAATAAAATATTGAAATTAAGCACCTTTATATGGATTTTATAACATTTGCGTAAACATAAGATAATATTAAATAAAATATTATTTTAAAATCTATGTAATTGATTTATTGATTTCATTAAAGTTTAGTCATTGACTACTCTCATTATTAGATAGTACTTTTATAAGATAAATGGCAACCAATAAATGAGACTAATTGTGCCTGTTTTTAATTATCTATTTTAATCAACCATAGAATTTGATTCAATGACATAACAAAATAAATTGTTGTCAGTCGATAAAAATACTCACCTAAAAATAAATATGTTGGTTATGAAAAATTGCTTAATAATCACGACGTTAAATTCAGGTGTATTCATTGGTTGTTTGATATGGTCAGATAATGTTCGCCTTCTTTCCCTAAGCGTCTCTTTATAGAAGTCTGTACCTAAAACAATGAATACAGAATTAATAACCCTTTGAATGGAATTTATAGCAGTTTCATAGTTTAGGGTTCAACTTAAAATCTTAGCCACGTTTAATCTAATACGGCGTAATACAACCGAAGCTATGTTGCATAGTGTGATCCAAATGTATCGCGAAATGTAGTCCACGCGGATGTAGGCACGGGTAAAGGCTAGTTATTTATATCACGTAACAAGTTATGAGTATGTATGTTAACTTTAACTTTCATAGCAGTTTGTGTTATCAGATATTCTACCTTGTGCCATATGTAGGTACTAGGTTTTTGACTTCAGTTGTGTAGTGATTTATATATCGAAATATATGATTATTATTATCTACTTACATATATTGAAATCTCTAGTAATAATATATAACACAATATAAATTAACAGTGCAACATATGTAGGTATATCGGAAATATTCGTTATTCCCTATCCTCTGAGAAATAAAAATACTGGCTGTAAATATTTGTCTACATAATATAGATTTTTTTTGTGCAGAATTGTAATTTTTTGGTTTCAAGGGTTTGATCTGGGTGTAGATAATTCAATCAGGACTTCTCTTTTTATACATATTGATTACTTATATGTGATACTTATATCTGCCAGATTTTATAACACACAATCATTTTACTTTTTCTTAAAAAGACAGCTCCCGCTCTAGGAATAATTCTTGTCGCGAGGCACTTCACAAACATTCAAACACTTCACACAAAGAACACCCAGACTCATAACAACCATTTGAGGATAACATAATTTTTTGTCTCATGCAGAAATCGAACCCACAACACTTTGCGTACTGGCAGTGCACAAGGCCATTACTTAAGCTACTACGTCGTTTGTGGAGTCAAGTACTGACTCAATCCGCTATTATTTTCAGAATAATGATACTCTATGAAGTGTTGCGTAGTCTGCGCAATAGAGACGCGAAAATTTTGCGTATCATTGTTTATAAACCAGCGCCATGTGACTCCAAACATTTCTATAGCACCCTCATCAGTCCCGTGGCAACTCCCTCAGTGAATTGCTGGCTCTGTTATAAAAACGTTTGATTGTAATAAAATCATTAAATCACTCATGGCTTCAGTTACGACTCTATTTATCACTACAGGTACGCTCTGTATAGTGTAATCTTAATTAAATTTGACAACGTATTCAGTGTAGTATCATAAGATTGCGCTTATATTTACATCCGACTGTAATATCCTGTTTTCGAGTAAGATAGAATTTTATAGGATCTTCCTATTACAAAATTTCTTATAAATAGCATGGATCTAATTATTAGCCTTGCCTATTATTACGCGGGGCATAAAACACAGAACACCTGTATAATAAAAAATAAACCTGGCTTAGGCCAGAGTTCACAACTTTGGCTCAGTGCGAGTTAGCAAAGTTCATCGTTAAGTCGGGGGATAATTGACTAATCCACGTATAACCCCGAAAAGCCTATAGTGTGCGTCTTGGGATCGAACTCGAGACTTGCACAGCAGTCCAACGGCCTGCTACTATGCTAAAGGTGCTTCATAACATACATTATGATTTATTATTGTTCGCGAGATGTGGGTGTAGTACTTATTTGCTTGCCCTTATGGCGATTATATAGCGCAAGTCTAGTTATATGTAATTTCTTTCTTTCTGCCTATTGAAACTGTTGTTTATTTATTATTAATTACAACGAACGTTAAAAAAACCAATTACAATAATTAACATAGATTACATACTGATTACGATAATTACATAGATTAAATACAAAAACATTACTAATAATAATAATTTATATATACAATTAATAACTAATACGGCACCGTGGTATCTCTCGCATACCTTTTCTCGCAGAACACAGGCATACTCTCATAATTTCATTCCACCTGTCGGCAAAAATATCACACTCAGGGTTGTCAACCAGGAGAGCGTTGAGCACTTCTAAATTGCGACACACTGGAGAATCGGCTCTGGCGACTGTGTGACACACCGGCTGCGCAGACAACCTGTGCCAACGGCTCTGGCAATGTGCAGTATGGTTGTTGGGCACAAATAAACGACTCAGTAGGTTATGGAGATCAGGACAGTCTATTCTTCCTCGAAGGGTTTTACAACCAACCAAAAGCTGATCAAGGCCTCTTCTAACCTCCAGTGAATTGAACCCCAAAGTCCCTAATAGGTAGTTAGTTGGGTACATGAAAGGTATGTATAAATAGGTATAAATGGTATTGTCTTTTGAATAAGTACCGCCGGAAGATTTTTTGTACCTGTTCAAGCATTAATGTTTGGTTGCCTGTATGAGGATTTCTTGTCTCCAGTTTACTTCGAACCAACGTAGTGTACAGAAGCCTAATGACTAATGGATTCTCGAGGTCGTTCGATTGGTTGAGGGAATTGCGCGAAATAAACCCTAAGCGTCTGAATGATTCCTTGGCAAGTGCAGAAATGTCTCCAAAAGACAGACGGGCATCAAAGGTCACTCCTAGATCTATAATGTTGGTGACACGAGTAATTGTGTGGTCAGCTAATGTGCAGTCGTACAGAAAAGGTCGCAGTTTTCACACAGTTTGTTTTTTAGTCACAACGTGACACTTGCTAGAATTAAAAGTCAGCTTGTTCCTGATGCTCCATTGGTGAACTTTATTGATATAATTTTGTATATATATAGCATGTACTTTAAATTTCAAAATGTTTGCTTTATTGACATAGTCATCATGTTAAATATGTATTACTTGTCATCGAAAGAAAGCATTAGAATGTAAAACATTTTTGGATATAACCGTCAATTAGCGTACAATTTCGTACATTACTGGTAGTTTTTATATAAGGCTTTGAAGCGTATGATGTTTCGTCAGCGCTAGAAATTTTGACGCTATCATTTTTTGCAGACAATATATTTTTTTGGTTGATTTATATGTTGTGAAAATTAGAACTATATCAACCATCTTTTTAACCCGAAAATGTCCATTTTGTATCAGGTTTCCGACTAATTGATGAGTTAAATTACAGAATGTTTTCATTTAAAATATTATGTCAATCCTAATTTATTTAACTAGTAACAACTGCTGTTTGCATTATTGAAAAGTTAAATATCGTCGTTCATGTATGTACCTTTGCAATAAATAAGGTCCGTTCTTAGCAAGTGACTACGTCATTAAAGACACCTACTTTGCAAACTTCATGTAAATGTTAGTAGTACGGAATCAGTTATCACAAAAATAATGATGATATGTATTAATTAGTAGCAAAAAGTAAAATTTACGAAAGTATGTTCGTGGAAATCGTATAACAAGTCGATGTAGGTACACATGCGCTGTGTATGCACATGTGCTATCTTGCTATTACGGTATTCGTGATACACGATCATAACACGAAGGTAAAAATCAATGCTTCAGATGTCCAACACCTCAATTACACCCATGTCTATAACGCATATGCATGGTTTTCGCCCCTCTTGTCGCTATCGGCGATTGGTCAGTTCGCACCCTTCGTCGGGAGGGGTAACCTTGTGCTGCCAATGGCGCTTGAAGCGACTAGGTCGAACGTCAGGTATTGAGTTAGTATTTATAATTATATTGGAAAACTAGACAGGCACAAGGGGGCGCTGTACGGGGGGTAGACAGTAATCAATATTCCATCATTTGATCGCAGATATGCAAAGTTTATGGGTGGTGATTGCATCCGTCTTAATATATTATATTACTGTGAAATTTGGTTTAGATCTGTGCTTTTTAAATAAGAATAGCGTATAGTAGCGGCCATGGTGCTGCGTATTTTTGAATTCATTGCGAGAGTGAAACGGTATTTTCGAAATTTCCGTCAAAGGTACCTGCAATGGCGGCCACCAACGCCAATAACATCTAACATGACGATAACAAGTATAATGAATATAAATAATGACGCCACAGCCACATGTAAGTCCACTGTAACTAGTGATGCCACTGTAAAAACTGACTGGCAACACGTGATGTTGCTGTAACAAGTGGCAACAGGGCAGTAAATAACATCATGATAACGAATGACACTATTATAAATAACAATGCCACAATATTATAGTAAACGCCACAATTATAAATAATGGAGCTAGGCCACCAGAAACCTCATCCGATTCTGTTTATGATTCTGGTTATTATTTTAATATTTAAAGAAATTATATATCTTTTTATATATAATATATATTATTATATAATATTACATTAAAATAAATAAAAGTAATTTATTAGATTATATTTATATATAGAGTATTATTTATCATTATTCTTATTGGCAACTGTTTTGTTTCAGTCATGCCGCCTCCGGACAAAAAGGATAAGACCAAGCAAACACTGATCCAGCAGTATTTAAACCAAAGCACTACAGCTGTGATCACAGGTAACTAATCTATTTATTAATTGACCTTTTTTATTTCAGTAAATCGTTACAATGGATTTTAAAAAATTTGGTATCACTTATAACGGTTAAGCGACAAAGTTTCTTGACAAAGACATATGCAAATTCAGTTAATTTTTATTATTAAGTTTTATAATCATATAAAACTTAAAATGAATGGTTTATTGATATGATCCAGATAATTGATTTTTATTTGGTTGCCAATGCTAAGTATAAGGAGGACGGAAGACAGACACAATGTTTCTTCCATTAGGTCTAGATGACTGCTTATAGTTTACAACTGAAATGGCAAGCAAGAAGGGTCTGTGTTACAGTAAACAGTTACCGTGACCTTTGGAGGTATTTGCAATATCAGAGTAGGATTTGCATATTACTGGGCAGACAACCCTTACTCTGTTACCCGATTTTACCCTGTTGATAGCACTGGTTCTTATTAAGAAGTCATGAAATTCCATCCATGAAATGATCTAGCTGTAATTTTCTGTATTTAGATTTCTTTGATTCGATTTTGGAATAAAAATTGGAAAATATTTTTTTTGTTATATAACGTTCTATAGCCGAGCAAAAGCCGAGCGAAGGCAGCTAGTAAGAAAATGGTTCATGTATTTGTAAGCAGTTACCGTAGCCTATTGCATTTTTGATTAATCAGTGTTTCTTTGCTTGTTACCAAGCAACCATTACTGCTACCTTTTTGACAACACAGCGTCTTATTGAGGAGCCTGGTGACACCATTTCTTAAGGCATAGCACAGATCAACTCGGAAAGGGATCGTCACCGTATTGCCTATCGCCTCGCTGTCACCCTAACGTAAACAAAGCGGATCAACAGCACCGGTACGTCGACTCGGGTACGGCTAGGCGACGCCGCGCTCAATCATCTTAATATGGATATTTTCTCACTTTAATGATCCGTTTTTATCGTTATTTTCGTTTGAAATCTAACCTACAAATTGAATAAAATACGCGCGCAACGCGACTGTTACCTAGTTATCTTGTGAATGACAACACGTTCGGCAACAGTACATTGTGCACGGAGAGACATAAGCGCGGGGACGACAAGCCGTAAGTGCGAGGACTGCAAGTTTGTCCCGAGGCGAGGCGATTACGTTACCATTCCGATTGGTGTGCTTTGCGGTAGGGAGTTTCATACAAAGAATACTGCACGGCTCGAGTTGATACGGTGCCGATCCGTTTCCGAGTAGATATGTGTGCTATGACATTTAGGTGATTTGGTTGCAGTCTTATTATGTATTTAGTTTACCATTGGTGCGCTTATGGAATGGAAATTTTATTCCATTGTTTGTTGTTTTACGATGGTGGTTTATTTACAATTATGACGACAAGCAAGATTAGGTACTAACTATGATAGATATAGTACTTAGATATCATAGCCTGAATGATTGCAATATTAAGAGCATTTGTGAATTGCTGACCAAATATTACTTGATGTTGAAAATAATAAAACATAAATCACATAAAAAATTAAGTACAAACTTACTACTCATTGATGATATTTTAAATACAAATATAGGGTTTATATATGTTTTGTTTTAATGGCTTCACATACATAAATTTACTTTGAAAGGTCTCAGTTTTGCTCTTAATATATGTATATATATATATACACATACATATGTACATAACCTATACATGGACAATTGTTTAGATTTAAAATATTGTGAATGGGGATTAAGAATGAATGAGTTACTTGTCAAATGTCTTTTTTATGCCGATGACCAAGTAATACTTGCGTCATCAGCGGAAGACTTGCAGGCGATGGTAACTATTATGCATGGCGCTTTTGAGAGTAATGGAATGAAAATAAATGTAAGCAAGACGAAAGTATTGGTATTTGAAAAGGAAGAGTGCGTGACGATGTGTAATATTATTATTGATGGAGAAAAAGTGGAGCAAGTGAAAGAGTTTGTATATTTGGGTACTTTGTTTACAAGGGATAGTAAACACGAGGGAGATATTGAAAGGAGAACGATTGCTGGCAACAAAGTGAATTGAGCTCTACGCGCTTTTATGAACAGTCGAAATGTATCCGAAAAGGCACGTTTGGCTGTTCATAGAGGACTATTAGTGCCCACACTTATTTATGGAAGTAAAAGTTGGGTATGGCAAAAGAAGCATGAGAGTAGAATAAATGCTGTGGAAATGAGAGCGCATATGTGGTGTGACTCTGAAAGAAAGAATAAGGAATAGTGTGATGAGGGAGAGATGCGGCTTGAAAGTGGATATAGTGACAAGTATAGAAAAGGGTATGTTATGCTGGTTTGGGCATGTAGAAATAATGTACGAGGAAAGACTGACTAAGAAAGTTTATAAGGAATTGAATGGAACAGTCGCAAGAGGAAGACCTAGGCGAACGTTTCTCGATCAGATCTGAGGTGTTCTGGACAAAGGCCAGGTTAAGAGCACCTTGAACCGACGTGCGTGTATGAGGAATATGATGAAAGTGAATGAAGCTAGAAAAGTGTGTCAGGATCGTAGCAAATGGAAATCCGTAGTCTCTGCCTACACCTCTGGGAAACAGGCGTGAATCTATGGATGTATGTATGTACATACATATTTAGTTTAATTTCTTAATATTTGGTCTTACGTAACCTACCATTTGTAGCCCCACATGCGTAATAGTAAAATCCCATTTCAGAAGCATTGATCACTATAAACAGATGTTTAGGTAAAATTTTGTACCAAAGGGACAGACAGTCCTTTTGGCAAAATGACTAGGTCTAGGCAGTCTTGCCTACCTATAAAGGGCATCTCTTATTTATGCTCGCACTCAGCTTGATCATAAACAGTTAGTGAAAATCCAATGATTACACCACCATATCAATCACTATAATATCGATTGTGATATTATGATAGTTCTTTGATGGAATAGGTTTAACATGCATTGCTTAATGAACCCAAAATTGAAGATTTATTAAACATGAATTCCATTTAATTACCGTGCAATAAATTACAGATATTAGACACACGCAGGTTTTTTTAACAGAAATATAATACCTAAATCATACTCACTTAATATAATTTTCCATCCCTTAAGAAATATAAATATAAATGCCATTAAACGAGTAAAATGTGGAGAATTCTTACAATGGCTTCAGACTTTATAAAAGTTATTGACATCACGGGCAGAAAATGAAGGCTATAAATAATAATTGTTATGGTTTCACTTCAAGAGTAAACAAGAATTGTATTTTGTTTTCACAGAAAACATTAAGTTGGTTGGGAAATCACCTTTTGGTTACCCAATCAAACTGAAGTTAAAGAAGTCTATTCCAAGAATATTTTAGTTTGTTATGGTTGAAATGTAGAATAAAATACATTATAATCTCCTTGTGTATAACTGTTTACAAAGTGGTAATTTTTTTAACAATCTTTAGTATGATTAAACGTTATCAAACTTTGGTTACCTATCTTTGGATGAGTAGTTGCAGTACGTTTTGTATCCGTTAAACTTCAATAATATATTTAAAAACTATATGATTACGTGACGCTGGTTCTATGCATAAGTTGACGTATATGTTTGCGATCGACAAACTTCGAGGCAAGTTCGGCGATGTGTTGCTAGGTATGGTATGGGTATTTTGAAAGGATATTCTCAGTAGATAAAAAGACACAGTAATGTAATACTCGTAATATAATTGGGAATAGGTTCGCTTTCCAATTAGCTAGAAACTTCCTTTGCCTTTTGTATATACATACATAAGTTTATGTAGACCGGTAAATGCTTGGTTAGACTTTAGGAAATAGTAGGTTAAATGAGAAATCATTTCTCTGATTTATATATATCAATACGCAGTCTTAAAAGATTGTGTTGTTTATCTGCATTGGATAGGGCTTCCAGACTCCTTACGAGGGCGTTGTAGCTGCATCAGTAGGCGAATAGCGTGTCGCAGTCTCAGTACTTTTTTGGCGATGATTACCGGCTACGGTGACTGCTTACTACTAGGTGAATCCCATACATGTTAGCCACCATAGCAGTATAAAATAAAAATGGTCTTATTTACAAAAAATATTTATCTATTAAATTTACCGAACAGACTTTACTTTCTTAATTTGAAATATAATTAAAGTACATTAATATTTTATTGCCTCTGGCAAGATTATAATTATTAAAATTTAATCTTCAATCGTAAGAATTATTTGTTATGTTTATTTGACAACACATAAAATCATTTGTAGGTAATTTTAATTCAAACAGAATATAGCTGTTTTACCAAACGTTTGCAGTTGGAGAGTTGTTTAGTATTCGCCATGTTATGCATAGTGATTGTTACCACAGTTAATAACGCTGAGGATGAGGAGCCCGGACCCGGTGTCACGTACTTCGTGGATGAAGAGGGGAGGTACTACTACCAGCCATCCGGAGACAGCCAGAACTTGGTGTCTCTTCAGACTACAACTGAAGAAGCTGAGGTACGCAGTTTGCTGATGCTGAAGAAATCATGTTAGCTTAGACATTTTCCTAACCTAACATGATTTTTATTTGCTAATGTATTCACTAAAGCCAATTTTTTACATTTCTATTGAGTCTATATAGTAGCATAGGGTGAAGTGGCTCCTTGGTAAATTAAACCATTTGTTAAAAAGACCGCGGCTTAACTCGCGTAAATGTCGGTTAGGTTATGTTGGTAAAAGTACTTTTCAGAAAATAAATTATCGCCTATGTTTCTCGGCAATGATATAGCTTGCTAATAGTGAAATAATTTTAAAATCAGTTGTAGTTTTTGAGTTAAATGCTTACAAATAAACAAAAAATCAAATCTTTCGTCTTTATAATATATTTAATATAGATATGTAGCATTATACCTTACTAATACAACATTCGGATGGTCAAACAAGGTTTGTTTGACTACGACATGTAGACAAAGCAAGCAAAGCTGTATGACATTTTCTCATACAGCCTTGCCTAAGCTGGCAAAGCTGCATACTTTTGCAGCTATGTTCGCTTGCGCAAATTTGGAGCTATACATATACCAGAAGGCTATATTTTATACGCTGTTTTTTTTACGTTGAAAGTGCTACATTATGGTATATATTAATTAAATTTTGTTTGTTATTGTGTTATTTGTGATACTGGACAACTTGGCAGATTGTAATCATATCTTTTTGGATGATCTTGGTCCATGGCAATATTATTTCATAATTTAGATCGCACATAATGTTGGCTAAGACATTAACAATCAGAACAAAATCGCGATATTGAACTAGTTGTTTCTTATTATTAGCTTTGTTTAGTAGACAGAGAGTAATGTACGTGAATAACATGCACTGGGTGAAGGATTAAGTGTGGGTTTTACACACTAAAATTACTCTGAAGGTCTGTCTTGCGTTTGTCTCTAGTACTGCATTATAGACAGCGTAAATTTTATTGATTCTTTTTGTTGTGAATGCAAGTAGTAAAGAATCAATAACGAAGTGTAGCTAGTTAATTTATTATTAATATGGCGCAGTCTGTCCTGCATTGTAGACACCTGCTTAGTTACTGGTATATGCATTGGTGAAAGGCAATTCAATCGATATCTGTGTAACTTTGTTTGGTTCGATGTTATTATACTGAATCATAAAATATGAGGATGATTACACAAATGCCTCATAACTTAATTTTCTCACTTGACCGCCTAAAACAATGGTAGATGAAGCAACTAGCAAAGATTCTATGTATGTTGTCTATACATAATGTGATTTGGAGGTCACCTCTTATGACATATGTGGGGCACATCAAGTTTATAGCGGCAATGCTACTTATAAATTCAAGTTACAAGATAACACAACACAAAATTAATGTTATAAAGGGAGAAAAGAAAAACTTCTGGTAACAAGAAATTCACAATCATACATACATGGACTCACACTCGCTTGCCAAAGAGATATCAAAGACTAGGAATTGCCACTTGCTATTCTGCTGTCATATCTCTATTGTTTAATATATTTATTCAAGTTATTATATATTTGAATATTTGGTTACTTTACAATCATGGTATTATATTAATCATGAACGCCAAGATGGCGGGACCACGCCAGTTTTTTCTAATATCATGTGAATAGGATTTAATACACTATTTCTACTATTTTATACATTTATAGAAAAATACGACACTCATAAAATTTCAAAATATTCTACAAAGAAAGTGGTCCTTCTATTTTGATATCAAAATGGCGGGACCATAGAGAATAAAAGTATAATAACGATTCCAACGCAGTCGTACTATATCGTATTAAAATTTTATGCGTTCAGTTTAAGATCACGCTATGTCTTTTCATTAACTGAATAGTGGTCCCGCCATTTTGATATCAAAATAGCGGGACCACTTTGTAGAATATTTTTAAAATTTTATGAGTGTAGAATTTTTTATTCTTGATGTTATTTATGATTATAGTATACACAGCAAGCTAAATTATCAGATCTACATTGAATTTTAATACAATATAATTCTAAGGGCTTACTCAGTCATGTGGTCTTTCATTTTATGTTTGACAGACATTTAATGTGAATTTAAACTGAAATTTGTTCTTCATTCTGATTATTTTTCTTAGCTTAGATATTCATAAAGTTTACAACTCCGATAAACAGGCCATAGGCGAGGATGAACAGATGATGGTTGAAACAGAGGCTGCCGAGGGCTACCAGACCGTGACTCTCGTGCCCTCTGAGTCCAGCACAGGCGAAGTCAGCTATGTACTGGTTGTGCAGGAGGAGAACAAACCTGTGGTCAACATTGGCATCAACATGGAACAGGTAAGGCTAACAATTCATATAATAACGAATGCATTCATATTTGTAGACAACTCTATAGTCTGACCATGCAGAGTGAGAGAACTTTGAGTGGCTTTGAGTACATGTAAATGATACAACATCGAAAGGCCTTAAGAACATAGGTAGTCTTCGGTATGAGATGACATGATGAAGCAGTGAAGCTGAAGCTAAATCAAGCTGATCTTCTTTATTTATTTTATTGTGGTGATTATCTGGCCTTTGTCTGCATATTAGTCATCATCAAATTGCAGTGCAATACTTGGTAATTTCGTCTCCTGTATTCTGTTTATAACCGCTACTTGCTTTAGGCCGTGGATGTCCTATACATAGTACGTGAAAATTAACAAAGATCATCAACAATGAGCCATTATTTTAATTTAGCGCTGTGATGCTATGACAGCCGATGAGACACATTCTACAAGGGCTTTTTTTAGCAGGAGGAGAAAGGCAATGAAGATGTGTACAACTTTGAGGACGAGGAGGCTGGCGAGGAGAAATCAGAGGAAGAGGAAGACGCTGAAGGGAAGTCCAAGACTGCTGCCAAGCGCACAAAGCATGTGCGACCCCATTTCACTTGCAACTTCTGCGCCTATACCAGCCACAGGCGGTAAGTATCTACAAGTTTATTTTTGCAGGTTTCTGGTCTGTTTATCAGTTTTTACGTTTAGGGCTGTTTAGAACTTTATAGAAAATCTTTTTTTTGGTGACTGTAAGAGTAATCTAATATATTCTAATGTATATACTCAGTTACTCTTGTGTACCTATAAATTTATTAATTAATAAATAAGTGTGCAACGCAAATATCCATTACACTGGATCATATAATTTAATTTTCTTTATTTTAAATGCCATTTAAGTAAACCTTTAAATGGCACAACTACAAAACTCATTTTGATGAGATATTGTAAGATTTGAAGCTAGGAAATGACATTTTATCCCCAGGTTCAATTCTTTTTTTAATACATGCATAAACAAGTCACGTTTGTTGCTTAGGGTAGACAGAAACTACGAATTGAGTAGCCTAATTCGAGGCTAACTCATCAGTAAGTAAAGTCTAACCGCGGATTTACCCACAGCTACCTGCTCCTCCGCCACATGAAGTCCCACTCAGAGGACCGGCCTCACAAGTGCGGTGTTTGCGAGCGCGGCTTCAAGACCATCGCTTCTCTGCAGAACCACGTCAATATGCACAATGGCGTCAAGCCCCATGTCTGCAAGTACTGCAACAGCCCATTCACTACCTCGGGTAAGTCTATCATCAGATAAATTCAACTTCAAGTATTCTCTGTGTCGAATGGATCTATCGACTAATCAGGTAAGTTATTGGAACGTTAGAGTACAACATAATCAAATTAAGAATGACAGTTTTAAGAATACAATAAGTTCAGTTGTACTGCTTTTATATTCAATCAGGTTATGATTTAGTTGATAGATATATTTTATCAGGTGAGTGAAAAATCACCTCTAAATACAATACATTTCCTGATGATAAAATTATATGCTTTTGGCCTGAAAACAGTATCTTTGTGTATGTCAAACTGAAGATTATCTTATGACTTCTACATATCAGCTATTAGGTTTAAACTATGATACCAATTGCTTACTACAAACTAAGCTAAGTATTTATTCATGCTAAATAGTTAAGATATTTTGGGTCTTTGGTATTCGCTCACATTAATACCAAAATACTAACAAGACGCTGATTTGTCATACTACATTATTATATTATATTTATTTACTGTCTGATTTTTAACACCAACTAAAACTTGAATTTTATGATTTTTGTATGTTTGTTGTCGACAGGCGAGCTGGTACGCCACGTCCGCTACAAGCACACGCACGAGAAACCGCACAAGTGTACGGAGTGCGACTACGCCTCCGTCGAGCTGTCCAAGCTGCGCCGGCATGTTCGCTGCCACACCGGCGAGAGACCCTACCAGGTTTCTACACATCTATACATTCTAATTTTTCGATGTAGTTAGGAAAGGCTCTAGAAACTCTTGAAATAAAATACATTGTATACTAGCAGAGTTAATTTGTCCTATCTAGAAATCAGTTAAGCTCCCCACGCTACTAAAGTCGTCAAACCAGGAGTTTATAATTTTTTTTATTGCAATAACATTTTCTTTGTTCTATAAATGGCAGAATTAATTTGTCCTCCCAAACTCTACATCTAGAAATAACTTAAGCTCCCAAAACGCAACTAAAGTCATTAAATAATAATCTTTAAAAAAATTACTGCAGCAAATCTCTCATAGTTCTTTTTTTATTTAGGTTTATTTTGACTTTCTTTACTGTTACAGTGCCCACATTGCACCTACGCGTCCCCGGACACGTTCAAGCTGAAGCGTCATCTCCGTACCCATACTGGGGAGAAGCCCTACAAATGCGACCACTGCAACATGCGTTTCACCCAGTCTAACTCTCTGAAGGCGCATAAACTAATCCACAACGGTACGTATAGGAATCCTTCATAGTAACTAATCAGGTCGACTTGGGAACTACTTCCTTATAAGAGATGGCAATCAAATATCCAATGTAGTATTTCTTTATACTCGTCTGTCGATATTTTCTTCGTATTAAGTAAACAAAAAAAATGGCGATAGGCGAGGTTGAAAGTACCATAAATTGAAGATATTTGTGCCTTGCGCTAGCAGTACATTCAATTTTTGCAAGTTTAGCAATGCGCGAGTGATACATTTTTTTACGGACTTGTATTACGTGAAATTTTGAAGCACATAGAGAACAGAAGGGGTAAAATGATAGGACACCTAATTCGACATGATAATTTTATCACCAATATAATGGAAGGCAAGATAGAAGCAAGAAGGAAGAGGGGAAGACCAAGAAGAAGGTACACCGATCAACTGAAAGAAGTTGTGAAAGTTGAAGCTTATAAGGAACTGAAAGAGATGGCATTGGAAAGAGAAAGATGGAGATTGCTACACCGACAAGTGCAAAGCACTTAAGTTTTGGATGCATGTATTACAAGCATACCAAGAATAGTGGGCCCACTTTTTTTTTTTGCATAATTAGACCAATAATATTAATTACGATAGAAATATATTCATACACCACGGTTCATTTATGTGTGGCTAAACGATTAATTGTATTTTCCCGTACAGTCTCAGAGAAGCCAGTGTACGCATGCGAGCTGTGCCCGGCCAAGTGCGGCCGCAAAACTGACCTGCGAATTCACGTGCAGAAGCTGCACACCTCCGACAAGCCACTCAAGTGCCGCCGCTGCGGCAAGTCCTTCCCCGACCGATACTCGTGCAAAGTGCACAATAAGGTACTGTTCCTACGTCATTATAGCAAACGAAAAACGTAAAGGTAAACATGAATGTGGTTGAAAGACAATATTGAAATTCAACTACTTTATATGGATTTTTTCGCGTTGTTTATAAAACACTTTATTATATAATTTAGAAACTATTATAGTAATACTACTACCTAATTTTTAAGCTATAACGTATAAAATAGTTTAATTTCAATGAATAACATTCGCGTAAACAGAAGACAATATTATGAAGGACAATATTTTACAATTCCAATTATTAAACTGGAGTGATAAAGATACATATATAATGACATACGACCGACAACATCCGACATCAAGTGACACAATATTATCAGTCGTACTTATAAAAATATAGTTAACTTATACTTAGCTACATATTCAGTATAGAGCTCCATGATCAATGATAAACAATTTTATATATTTAAGTGTTTTGTGACAAAGGCTACCTCTTCTCAAACATTATCTTACATTGTGATTGATTGTATTATTTTCTAATAGACCCACGAGGGCGAGAAATGCTTCAAGTGCGAGCTGTGCCCGTACGCATCGACTACTCTGCGCCACCTGAAATCCCACATGCTGAAACACACCGATGAGAAACCCTTCGTCTGTGACCAGTGCGATCAATCGTTCCGGTAAGTACATTTGTTATAATATATAATATAACGTGGCTATCATATAAAGTACTTGCTCATGATCCGTTTTTATTATTCACAGTCAAAAGCAACTCCTCCGCCGACACCAAAATCTGTACCACAATCCTGGATACGTCCCCAAAGCCCCAAAAGAGAAAACACACACTTGCCACGAGTGCAAGCGTACATTTGCCCATAAGGGCAACCTGATCCGTCACCTTGCCGTCCACGACCCGGAGTCGGGACACCATGAGAGGGCTTTGGCGCTGAAACTGGGCAGACAGAGGAAGGTCAAATACATTGATGGAAATATCAAGGTAAATAGACACATCTACACACTGTAGTAAGGCCAACGAAACGACAGAAATTATGTCAACATACGCCCTGTTCTTAAGATACAACAGCAAGGGATAATAACTATGCTTAACCTTTTCGATTCGATTTGACCCACGAGCTAACCTGTTTGTTTACATTCTTTAGCGTGACTCGTTGGTCTTACTATAGTTGAGTACTGACCGGGAACATGTAAATGTTGTACAAATTAAATTTTGAGATGGCGCGCTATAAGTCGTTATCGTAGGGTTGAATCTATTTCGAATTAAAACTTTAAGCATTCTCTGTCAATAATAAATGAATGCTGCGTAATTTTTTAATACTGGCGCATTTATTATTTTTATAGTACCACAAACTTCAATAAATGGCCAACCATTTTTGTATGATCAATGTAATAAAAAAATACTTGTCAGATATGGACTGTCTTAAAAACAAACAGTCTAAGATTGCCAGAGTAGCACAGTTTACGATTGTAATGTACTTCGAATTCAGCTTATTTGTTACTTTACAAAAACGTTCCCAGTCAGTTATCCTCTATGATTCATTAAAATGTAAATTACGTAGGAGTTACTAGTTTGATTTGATAACCGGATCTATGCTAAGTTGCAATGGAGAGCTGATATTGTGACCAGTGAAGTAGGTAGGTAGCTAGACAACCAGATAAATTTTGAAATGTTGTTAAAATTTTCATTCTGTTGGATATCATTGGTATAGTTTAGCTAATAGCATTAGCTGTATATTCACACAGTCTGTTAGACAACGTTTCTTTAAACACTCCGTCCATATGCTGTGCGATCTTGTGAAAGGTAACTTTAAAAAGTAGCACCTTTAAATAGCAACACCACATAGCTTTTTATAGGTGTTACTTTGAAGTAGTAGTATGTATATTAAACGGTACTGGAAATTACTAAAACATGGAAAATGAATTCTTAATGTGCTGTGCTTGTAAAAGAATATACCAATGTACTAAGTGATTTTTATTTTATATGCAACTAGTAGTTTTCCTGCGGTTTCACCCGCGTAAGTCCCGTTGCCGTGTGAATATCGGGTTTCACCCCATTCACCCCCTTCGGGGTGGAATTTCCAAAAATCCTCTCTTAGTGCTACCCTGCACTCTACAACTTTCAGCTTCTTGCGTTCAGTAGTTTCGGCTGTGCGTTGTCTGTTAGTCACTCAGTAACGGAAGAGTTTTATACATATATATAGATTATAAAATATCTATGCGAGATTGCAAAATTTTTATAATAGTAATGCCTCGCTGCCATTGCCAATGCCATAATGCCTTGCCGATTAAATGTTTTTTATATTAACCTATGCGAATGAAGAATCTATAAGAAGGAAGCGATAAATACACGTATGTCTGCTACGGGTAGTTATTGCTTCGCTCGGCTCGTTCGGGTTTATCGCTTATAAAACGTTTGATTTTCTTCGAATTCCGGTGCACCGCTACTGGAGTTGATGACAGCCTACTACGCCATTTTGTTTTTACTAGGACGTATGCCACGCCTTAGTAAAATCAACTGGAACCATTACCAAGTTTTTAATTTGTAATTTTTTTTTAATTCACACATAGTAAATTGATTTGATAATGCAGATATTTAACTTGGTCTGTTCATTACATGTTTCCTTATGTCTATGTAAGGCTGAGTGTTATGGTTCCATGCACGTCGCTCGATGACTGTAATAGCTGTATTTTATTGGGCGTTATTTCTAAGTGGCAGACATGCTGTTTATAGAAATGATAAACTAAGCTGTGCGTTCTTTGTTCTCCTACATAAATGTTACTGTTAGATTGATTGCCGTTTATTATATAATACATGTTATTAGCTTTTGCAATATAACTATGAAGATATAAAGCTGTGTGAAACAAACATATGTAAAATAATTGCCTTGGATAAGCGTCAGCCAAGCTCAGTGCCTAGCATTACTGCATACATTTTATATTAATGGTGACACTGCTTCCTGTGCGTAAATATCATTGACTAAAATGCAGATGGACATAATAACGGGTTCTTAAGATATCCACACCATCATTGCCAGAATGTGGTGTGCTTTAAACCTGTCGTTATTAACATTCTATCCTTATGAAGACTACTGATTGCCAGTAAAATTTTCATATTTGACTTTTATTAGGTATGACCAAGTTAAGAGAAAATATACTCATTATAATTTATAGAAATATATCTCACCAATTCCATTGTTTACGTCAATAAGGATATTTTTAAGAGTTCAAGTGTGTAGTATTTAAAATATCCTAATCTTAACATCAAGATAGTTTATAGATTATCACACAGATCATGGGCGTTAGTATATTTTTTACCTATGCGTTTAATTACCACACTCTGATGTTAAGTGAAGGTGCGTTAACAACTAAGCACTCTTACCCAACAAAAACTAATTTACTCAGATTACACCTGGATAGAGATGAATGAAATTTCATTGGCATTTTGCCCCTTGTCTCAGGACATCCAAAGCCCGGAATCCATGGATCACCAGGATGACCAGGATGACCAGGCAGAGCTGCTGAAGCTGAACCTGGGGAACAATGAGCTGAAACGAGGCGAGCTGGTGACAGTGGCTGATGGAGACGGCCAGCAGTATGTGGTACTGGAGGTGATCCAACTGGAGGATGGTACTGAACAGCAGGTTGCCGTCGTCGCACCTGAGTTTATGGAGGAAGAGGAAGCCGGTACGTATGCTCACGTTTTACTACATTAGTAGCTTTTGTACGCGGTTTCGCTCGCGTAAAAGTTGGTTAGTTTGGGTTATGTAACAGTACTTTTATAAAAATAAAATACAGACTATAGGCGCTGAGATCCCACTGGGTCGAAGTGTCGCCGGTCTACACTGACTGGCCCCCGTAACAAGATAAGATAAGATAGGCTGTATTTTATTTTTAATATAGCTTTCTAATTGTAAAATATTTTTTTAATTTGGTTGTGTAGTTGAAATCTTTTGCTGCTAAACTGCTGTATTGGTAACCTGACACTGATATTTCCCAAGATAACAGTGTCTGGAGGTGCCAAACCCAGGTGGGTATGAATATGAGGGTTCGGTATTGTCAAGCTTTTTCTTTGACAATAGTTAGTTTAAGTAATAGTGCCTCATGGTGCTTTTGCCTTTGACCAATTCTTATTTTACAAAGTATAGCCACCATGTATATCCTCATTCGATTCAACACATTATTGTGTCTTGGTCGTTAAAAGATTAAATAAGTTATTGTCCCACAAATTAGTAATTAATAGTCATATTTTAATTTATTCATAATTTACGTATTAAAGTAAAATATCTATGACATTGCTTTATATTTCTAAATTAGATGTCATTTAGAGATCTTTGAATAATATATGACAAGTAACTCAGCATACATATTTTAGGACAAGTTCAGATGTAGCGTTCATACTTACCAAAACATTTGTAATTTTATACCAAGTTATTCTGTTGGTATATCTGATATTTTCCTATGTTGGTTGTAGCCTAGATTCTAGTAGTAAACCTAAATTTTATATAATATATTATTTAGGTGACTATTTTAAGCCTATTCACAAGTGGACCGATCGATAGCTATATTGAAGTGACTTACAGCAACGAGGTCGTGTGTATCTACAATGTGGAAGTTAAAAGACAATTTGAGAATTTCATTGCCTATTGAGAAATGAAATGTAAATATTTATTTTAAGTCAGACCACTAGTCAGACCCTACATTTTTTAATACAAGCTGGGTTGCAGGCATTTTCTCAGAGCTCAACCCCTGGTATAAGAAATGAACAATAATGTAGCTAAATTTTATTTTCTAATTAGATGGATTGGTCGTAGCGTTGGCGCTATTAAATAGATTTTACCAGTTTTGTAATCTAATTTAAGATAAAGGAATCAATTGCCCGCATTGACTTTATACAGGGTGTCCGGAAATTAATGCATAACCTGGAAATGTCTTAAAGTAGAACTAATGGCCGTTCAGAAAAAAAACTATGAAATATAATCTATCGTAATTATATGTCCACCACTGCATATATATTCTATAGCATACACACAACACCCATCTAGCCCAAACTAAACAGAGCTTGTACTATGGATACTAGACAATGGATAAACATACATATATACTTTATTTTTTTGTAAGTACATATTATACATAGAAATATGGTAATAAAAAAGAAATCATATCTCAGGTAGTAGACCTGAGATATGATTTCTTTATGTATGTTATAGAATACATATATATACAGTGGTCGACATATAATTAGAAACACTTGCGACGTATTTCACATTACATAAGGCACATTGTCGTAAAACTGTTGTTTTTGGAAATAAAACAACAAAATGCATAGTATACGTTCAACAACTTAGAATTCATTCAACAACAAATAAATAGCCGAGTTTACAAGTACCATTTAGATATTTAGTTACGTATAAACAACCAAACGACATTTGCAGTACCATCCGTCATGGACAAGTAATTAGAAAAAATAAAGAAATGAGGTAAAAATCAAAGTTATTAACGTGTTATAACGTCAAGAATTTCAAATTATTTATGTAAAATTATGATTGATTTACTAAATTTCTTAAAATTATTTAGTTGCATAGCCTTTGTTATTAATGACGGCTCTGCAACGAAGTAGCATTAATTCAAGTAATTTCATACATTTATCGAGTGGGATCGAGTTCCATGCTTCAACAAAGGCTTCGTAAAGTTCATTTTGACTGGAATTACGTTTAACGGAGACTTGTTTTAAACAACGTACGACGTAATTTTCAATAGGATTTAAATCGGGACTATTTGCAAGCCAGTCTAACATGGTAACACGTTGCTCAATAAGAAAGGATTTAACACTGCGGGCCGTGTGTTTTGGGTCGTTATCGTGCTGAAAGATCCAAGTCACAGACAAATGGTCGTCGGTGTAGGGAATCATTGTATCTTCTAAGATGTTTTTGTATTGAAATTGATCCATTTAAACCTTCAATCTTACGGACGGGTTCAACTACGCAACCAGAAGAACATCCTCATACTTTAATGTTACCACCGCCGTGTTTGACTATCTATGCTCCTCGTGTATTTATAATCAGAAGCATGGTTTATTGGACGTCTAACGTAGCATTTGCCGTTTGAATTCATCATATTTATTTTTGTTTCATCCGAGAATAACACTTTTTCCATTCTCGTACGGTCCAGTTAAGATATTTCTTTGCAAATAATAATCGCTTCTCACGGTGTTGCTTGGTAAGAAGCGGTACCTTTTGAGAAACCCTTCCGAACAATTTAGCTTCCACTACTCTGCGGCGTACCAGTTTCGAGGAAATGTTCCTTGGGTCATCAGGTGACAAAACTTCATTTCTAATCTCGTTGGAGCCTTTAAACGGGTTTTGTTTAGCTACACGTATTATTTGCAAATCTTCCCGGGGAGACGTTTTCCTTAGACGAGCCATTCTTACAACACTTTTAGTAGTTCCGTTTCTTTTATAATGAGCAATAGCGTTGAAAACTTTCTTCACAGAACATTCTAGATGATTAGCAATTCTTCAAAGTCCACTTTCGATCTAAATGTAATTTAACAATTAATTGCCTAGTTGACTCGTTATAACTCTTATTTTTACCCGTTTTAAACAAAACTTATTATTCACGTAATTCCAAATTGACGTTTAATAGCCGCCGAAACTACAGAAAAAGCGTTGAAAGAGTTAATTTTTTAAATTTCAAAAATGAAACGTACCTTTGTTCCTATTTCTAATTAGTTGTCCAAGCGGCCAGTAATAGAAATTCAACGATCATTCATATTTAAACTCTAAATAATTAAAGTTGAACAGATTTCCTTTTTTTTATATTTTATGAGTTGTTAAACTCATTGGCTATATTTTGGCATAGATAATAGTGATTTAATATTTAAAATATTTTAAAATATTTTTTACTCATAACGATAGTTCATTCTGTGTTTACCTAAGTTTTATGTACTGTTTCTAATAAATGTCCACCACTGTATATATTTAACTTCCATGTACACTACGACCATAAATTAATTAATTCCATTGGTTTTTAGTTGTCTTATTATTAATTAAACACTAATTATGCTAATAGATAGACGATCAAGCGTATGACAATTTTTTTTATATATTTGTATTGCTTTTTCTGAGTAGCCGTCAGTTCTCCTATAAGATATTTCAAGGTTATCCATTAATTACCGGACAACCTGTATATACCAGGAAGTTTCTGTAAAATATTTAAAAAACAATATTGCTCACACACAGTTGGTATAGTCCAGCAGAGAATAACAAAGACAAATAATGTCTACTTGTTTTCAACTATTGTAATTATTATTGCTCATCTAAACGGAAGCTGTCATGGTGAATTTCAGAGGAAGAAGAGGAAGAGGAAGAAGATGTCGTGTTGGAGGATAAGTACAAGAGTCCTGTAAAGAACAACAATGAGCGAAGTATTAAAATGGAGAAGGAGGTCGACACCTGCTTCGGATTTGACGTACGTATAATTTATTTAGAGATTCTTAATACTGAGAACAGTAAATAGCATCACGGTGTCTGGTAACGTATAGACTCGCCTCCCATTACGTGCGGCTTAAAAACTTAGCTGGTGGAATATGCGTCATTTAAGACAGTCGGGGTAATAATAGCAAGTAACTTAACTATTGCTGGTACAGGCAAATATTCCTAGGATATTGTTCTTAATTTAATGAGATACTTTGAGTTGCATTGAAAAATTTTCAGAGCAAATTACCGTCAGTACGAAAATAAGCATTATAAATAAAAAAAATAGATGCCATTCGATTTTATTTCTTATACGGCTCAATCAAACCGATTGAGATAATGTCAGAAATCACAAAACGCTTTTTTGCCTTTAAAAACCTTTTACAGTCAGCAACATAAATATATCCATACTCATTACAAAATTTGCCTAACTGCCTTTATCTTTCGAAGTTATAACAAGTATTAGTATTTAAAGCAGCAACAGTTAAATGTCAGTTCACAAAATCACAGATCAAAAATACAGAATACTGATTACGATATATTCATCAAATGCTTTTACAATTCGTTTAATGTTCAGATTCTAATATTGCCGAATGAACGACATATATACCAAAATAAATCCAACTGAGAACGTACATATAGGGCTCTACTAAAAAAACATACGAGTGCAATTTCCAATGCTAGTAAATAATTGCAAGATTCTGTATCTTATCATTATAGATATAGATATTGGCCTTTGCGTCTATTTCAGACGATTTATGGCGTTATATCTGAGAGACATCGTCTCTGGTGGCTAAATAAACCGTGGCTTATCATTATAGTGCTCTATGATATGGGATACTCAAATGGCCACAGTTATGACGGTGTTTTATACATACGGTTTAGGGTCAGATACTTAGGTCTGGATAGTAAAAAGTCTGAGTAAACGAAATGACTAGATTGCATTATCTCTAGATATGCAATATGTTATAATTGCAAACTGTCTGGATTGTATAATGACAAGATGATGATGGATGCTTATTTTATAATAAAATAATAATTTCTTAATGGTTAATGTCTCGCTACCATCTGAAGAGGCTCAAGTTAAAAGGGTTTCTCTTTCTGCATGACCTGGGTCAAGTGCTTGACGCAGAAAGCTTACTGCTTAAAGCGACAGGCAACGCGAAGAGAGGAACCTCCTCCTCTCTAGAGAACCATTATTCAACGATTAATTGGACCCTGTTCCCGATAGCGGTAGGTCTTTATAACTTTTACATTTAAAATAGGTATTTTTAAAGTCGACAATGTAATTACGATTTAACTGTAAAATAAAAAACAAAATATAATACTTGGCGCTAGATTCAAAATATGGCGTATAATAATATTACCAGTCCTGTATTCAACTGTCCCTCTGCTGGACACGGCTCCGCTTTTCCCAGTGTGAGATGGCTGACCTATGCCACCATGCTGGCCCAATGTATGTTGGCAGACTTATACACACATATCTTACACGTATCTTAGAGAACATTATCGAGAACTCTCAGACATGCAGGTTTCCTCACAATGTCTTCCTTTACCGTTAAAGCGAGCGATAATTAACTATTTAATATGCACACAACTAAAATACGAACTCGAAACCTCTGTGTGGCAGACCAACGGTCTTGCACTAGGCTAATTGAACTAAATAGTAAGCGTTACCATTATTAAAGCTTTACTTTCTATAGGTGTTTTTTAATCCCTGGTGGTGCTTATCGCTATTAAGCCATTTTGTTTAAATAGACTCTATGACACTAAGAATTTTCGTCTTTTCAATTATGCCTATACATTCTGCAAACCAGATTTTGTGCAACTAATATGTTTTATCTACGTAGTCATGCTGCAATCTAGACTTTTTGAAACTTAGACGTTTTGTCTACACGGACATTCTGCAATTTAGTCTTCTAGTTATCTAGAGGTTTTGCATACCCAGTCATTCTGCAATCAAGTCATTTTGTTTGCTCTGACGTTTTACTATCCAGACTATCTAACCCTAACCCCACACTTCTCTGGCTTCATTCACTTTCATCACATTCCTCATATACGCTTGCTTCTTTTGCCATACCCAACTTTCACTTCCATGCATAAGTGTAGGCACTAATAGTCCTCTATGAACAGCCAAACGTGCCTTTTCGGATACATTTCGACTGTTCATAAAAGCGCGTAGAGCGCCATGCATTTTATTGCCAGCAATCGTTCTCCTTTCAATATCTTCCTCATGTTTACCATCCCTTGTAAACAAAGTACCCAAAAATACAAATTCTTTCACTTGCTCCACTTGTTTTTTTTTTTATAATATTACACATCGTCATGCACTTCTCCTTTTCAAATACCATTACTTTCGTCTTGCTTACATTCTTTTTCATTAATTTTTATTTACTTTACTATACAGGAGTCTGCCCTCTATACCATTTCCACACCATGACCGTGCTAGGAACGTATCAAACACGAAAAGCAACACGATACGTCTTGCTATAGGAACTGCTGGTCAGTGACGGAACGGTCTAGTGGGCATAGTCTTATACATTACCTAACAAAGAAAATTTTTTTGTGCAAGGAAATGTATATTTGTATGTTTTTCCTAGCGCGGTCATGGTATGAGACGGGGTAGAGGGCAGACTCCTTTAAGCTAGTGGCAGCTGATACCTTAATTAGATTAATTGAAAGTCAAAGTCCAAAATCCTTATTTCCATAAAAATATATAAACATTTCTTGGATACTTCAATTAACTGATATATTAATTAAAATATAATAATAAAATAAATAAAAGTAAATAAAAATGTAACATTGAAAAAGCCCGTTCGAGAAGTAGCTCTTTCATGAGAAGAAGCAGACTAAAAACTCATGACCACTCTTTTCTATTTCATATGTATTCGTGTTACTTACTCAGTTCTTGAGCACTATCATATTTCTAGACTGGACTTAATTATATAGCCACATGTAAATAAATTAAGAGATGTCAGACCAGGACCGCGCGTTGAGCATGGAATAGGACCATGTGTTCTTATTTACTCTGTTCCAAATTACCGGTTCAGTGTCAGTTCGGATTAGAATGTGTTTGTGTCCTGGATTATCTCATAGGATTAGACAGAAACTAGTAACATATATTTTATAAACATATTATTTATGATCAAGTTTAGTGATTACCAACTATGTTATTGTAAATCAGTAAATCTCAGATTCGTCATCTAGTGTTGATATTGTTACGTGCTGGGTTCGACGGATAAGAATATAAACAATATTACCGACTATAACACGATTCAAACACACAATTAAATTTAAAACACTACAAACACTATACCACACTTTTTCACTGTACTGCTTCAAACTCCGTAGTATTTCCGCTTCCGTTCGCTTCGATGAACACTTGATCGCTTACGATTGTAAACTGACTTGGCGGTGCGCGTGCGCCCTATTTATACGCGGGTAAAGCGCTTCTAGAGCTTTCTAGCAACGCCACTCCCGGTATGTAAACAGTACGATGATTCGAGAAAGTACCAGCGTCTTCTCTATGATTCTCGTAAGCATACCTACTACGTAGTTCCGTAAGATGTCAATAGATGGCGGTGTAAATTATTAGACGGAACTGCCGAGTCTTTCCCACAATGCCGAGAGATGTCACTGGGCGTAACAATATTTTGAATGGTTTAATATTTTAAACCATTGTTATTAACATCATTTGCACCACTAAATTGATGACATTTTGAACCGTCGATGTTATAAGTCAACTTTATAACTCAATGTATAATGAAAATCATCAATGTGAAATGATATAAGGCAACTTAATTCTTTTATGGTGATAATATGGTGTTGATATTTTAATTGTAGATTGTTTTGGTTTGTTAAAGCCAAGTAACCTATCTCTGTAGACGAATACCATTCGAATGCTATTATGCGCGTTACTAATCTACGTGTGTATTTATGTGTTCTCTTTCTGAATTTCAGGAAGACGATGATCAGGAGGAGGAAGATTATACCGACAAAGTAATGCTGCGTCTAGTTTAAGTTAAGTGAATTTATAACATACTTACGTCACGCCAGAAACTATCAGCATCTTTACCGCAGTCCCGCAACGGATCGTTCTAGCACGATCTGCGTACGTGTACCCGACGGTACGTTCGCAGGCTCTATGTCATAAGGACCTACTTTATAGGACGCCTACACACCAATAGGCGTTCCTTCTTGCCGATAGCTTTGATATCGTAACTTACAACTTTGTCGATTGTACCAAAAATATTATTCAGTGAAGTGTAATGGCAGGCCAACGGAAGTACGTATCTAAATATTCCTTATATATTTAACTATAGGTTACCGGGGTATCCCATTATGGGCTGTGGGGGTCAGCAGACGGTCTCTCCGTGTAGCGTTAGTTATATAGTCATATATTTAGCTCGGAAGCGATCTCTATACATTTTTGAAGTGTTGATTCTAGTATTTAGATATTGCGTAGATACATTTTCTTTGTGACACTATAGTACATAGGTGACAGTACAATACACAGTTCGGAACACACAGGTCTCTTTGAGCCGTCTAAAACACAGTAGTTTCTTAGTCATAAGTTTTAATGTCTATTTATCTTACTCCTGTGTGTATTTTGTCGTTAGTCTATCGACATGGCATTGTGTGTTAGAACAGAAAATATAGGTTTAGAATTCCGCCTTAATAAAGCGCGGCGAAACGGCACACACAGACAATGTACCTATGTTTGAACACGCGTGCATACAGCTATTACAAATCATCAGTCGGCCGAATCCAGACATTGTTATTCGAACGATTTTATTCGAGCTGTACTGACGAGTGTGGACTGACGCTTTCGATCGTGAGATCTCGAATTGTCTTTGCAGGATTGACATAAATTCTTGGATATTTCTGTTGAGAAATTCTCTAATATAGCACTGCGTCTAAAAATGCGTCCGGTAGGTAACAATAGATTAGTCCCCTATTATGTGATACTTAAAAACAGCTGGCGTTATACAACTTGCCTATATCTTAGGCGCATATAGAGATGTGAGTCTACGTATGATCCTAGCTCACTGTATGCACGTGTGAGTGTGCCTATTTACACGCGTTGTATTAACCGGGCCTCTGTATCTATTTATTTTGTGATGTTAGTCTATACACTGGTGTTGGGCAATATGTAATCTAACTACTGATTAGTAACTTCGACTACATAAAGTAGTTAGTAATTATAACTACAAATTATATGAAATAATCGTAAAAAGTAGTTAAACATTTTGATTACTAACTACTAATTGTAGTTGCAATCACGATTACAAGATTACTTTTTATAACTACACACTTTATAAAATGTTGCTTATGAAAAAACAGCAAAGACACGCGCGAGTCGTGTTCGCGCGCGTTAGAGCATCGCCCAAATACCTACTAAATACTTATCATAGATATCCAGAAGTAAAAGAAGTATTTATAAAACACAATACCACTTTACCTTCTTCGGCTCCAGTGGAAAGAATGTTTTCATATGCAACTATGATAAACCATCCTAAATCCCACAAGTCCCCAAGCTGTCGGATAAAATGTTCGCAAAACGTGTAGTATTAAGGACTAATTTGAATGATTAGCCCAAGCGCCATGCTTTTTTTATTTCATTCTTAAATAATTTGATTTCAATTGATATTTGCTGAGTAATGTCAATGTCAATCAACGCAATAATTATAATAAATATAGGTACATATCTATGACTTCAAACCTTGTATTCAGTTTTCATGACAATTAGCATACGTTAAATAAACTGAAGATTTTTTTACACAGGCTGATATAGTTTTAAATTAATATTTGAACCAGATTCAGTTTTAATAAATCAAATATTACAACACATTACAATTTTATTTAATTGCAAAACATAGAACTCAAATAATCAGTAGTTATAACTACTAGATTGCAGCAATCAAATTAACAACTGCTTCATGTAGCTTGATTACTGTAGTTAAGTTACAAGTAATCATAACTACATGGAGTTAACTACTTTTAATCGTGATTAGAAATCTGATTACAAAATAGTAGTTAACTACGCCCTACACTGGTCTATACGTACCTTGTACAATAATGTTTCATCATTGGTCGTAGTCGAAGTGCGGTCTAGAGTCGGGCTTATCGTACACGGTCCGTTAGAGTGTGTGCTTATA
The DNA here is from genome assembly GCA_930367265.1 of Catocala fraxini. Taxonomy (NCBI): domain Eukaryota; kingdom Metazoa; phylum Arthropoda; class Insecta; order Lepidoptera; family Erebidae; genus Catocala; species Catocala fraxini. The sequence continues at coordinate 3,291,725 of OV884024.1, read as the reverse complement.
CCGCAACGGCGTTGTAATAGATACGTACTTTCGTACAGCGTACAGAATACTTATACAAACATGGCGTTGTTACATTCCGTTACGACGGACCTAACAAATAAATAGCTCTGGACAGTTACTGGTGTTTAAATTAGGACGCCTTTTATAGGGGTCACTTCTTGCACTTTGGGTACAGGTGGTATGGTGATCATCTGTTATGCTTGAAAATATCTCAACATTGGTTACTATTTACTAACAGAAAGATAGTAATGTGAATCTTTTTCATATGTTGAATTCAATACTCAGTTATTTGTCGTATATTTTAGCTCAATATAAGATAAATTCTGTATCCAAATTGATAATATATTCTGGACGTATCTTAAACGGCTTTTGAAGGAAGCGCTGTTCTGCCAGCTAGAAATAATAATTTGTCGTCTGTGGCACAGTTTCCCCTGTTATGCAAGCGTCCATATCCTACGGGCTACCGTAGCCATAGGAGTTACGACCCACCTTGTACAAAAATACACGATCTACAAACTGACGGTGAAATGCATATTTGGCTGCATTGCTATTCCCATAGCGAACATTATTATTCGAAATTGCGCGAATTTTTGTTATTTTTTTTTCTTACGTACATTTTCTTTTTATGTCTATTTTGTTGTATTTAGTAGGGGTTTCACCGCCACGTTTCTTATCAGGATTATTATGGAAATACCAGTAACTTCTCTGCTATTTATTTGAATAAAACATGTAGCCATGTTTTTTATTAAACGAAGTAAAACTACCATGCCATTAGAATAAAATGATGTATTTATATTGTGGATTATTTTTTTCACATATCACATGTTAGGGTGGTAGTGGATTGAGATAGCAGTCTATGCCATCGATAACCTGATGTTTGGCTGCGTCTAAGTAGACTACGTGTCTACATATCGCACTCTTAATAAAACAGCGACTTAACTCGAAATTTGAAAGTAAGCCAATTTGAACTCTAATTGTATATGTTAAATTGTAATATTATATTTGTGTTAAATCTTTTCAATAGAGTTCAAATTTGTTTAATCAAAAATACTGAGATAAGTCTCTGTTTTATTAAGGATGCGATATTAAATGTATGTTTGTTTGTGCTTGACACAAGTAGCGATTGTCTCGGTCATTTTAGATTCGCAAAGATGTTCAGATGTTCAAATTAGTGCAGTCTCATTGTTCCAATGCATGTTGAGTTAGCGATGGCCAACAGCCATCTGTAGGTTTACTTCGTTTAATGATGTATTCTAACATAAGTATAATGTCATTTTAACTTATATTAAACATATGGTTCTTTAATATTATAGATATTGACCATTATTAATTAAAATAAACATTTTACTAGAATAATCAGTGTCAGTATAATATCTTAAAATATTAAATTATTTTGATTTATATTAAGTTATTCTCAAATCAATGGTTTGGGAATTTACACCCTTATGTTATGAGATAGAACATCACGGCGTTTCTCTTTATGTTAAAATTTTAAACGAAATCGACCAAACTATGTTTTAATGTATTTTGTTGCTTTATAAGCGGTTAGAATTAGTTTACTCTAAAAGAAATATGTTTTAATAATGTTATTACTTAGTTCTTAAATAGATTTAGGTACATTAAGATGTATAGATAGAACGGGTTAATTGTGAAAAGTCGTATTCGTGATCACGTCATGGACCCGCAAGTGAACTAGTGTGTGCGTAGCTCTGTGCGCAGCTCTGTGCGCACTTGATCCTTTATCTAAGCGTCACACACAAAAGGTTTAGGCTGTAAAAGTAGGTTACAACATCGATGAGGTATTTGTAAGCGGGAATCTTTGCAAAAAAGCGTTGGTAAGAAGTGACCATTTGCGAGTCCATAACTAGTTTACAAATGGGACGATTTGCAACGAATCCAATAGAACATGACCACTTGTACTTTATATATGTAACTTTGCAATAGTTTCGACTGCACTGCGTCAGGCTTTACAAGTATATTTTAACTACACGGCTCCCGTATCTAGTGATATTTAAATAAAATTACGTAAATAATTTATATAATAGGTATACATGACTTAGGATAAAACTAATAATTTAAAAATTGCGTCAAATCGACATTATGTACTTAAAACAGCTCACCTCGGCTTGTCTTATCGAATGTAATCGGTTCCACTGCTGGGCACGGACCCTCAGTCTCAAGATAAGGCTGATACGAGGAGACGATTTTCATATTCATTGACAGAAAGGATAATGATTCACTGATTTTGTCAAAACCATGTATTAGTTAATTTTAAGATTTTTCTTTCTATATTTATAGTCTTTGCGGTTTATTCCGTATTTACTTATTTTTATTGTGTTAGCATCGAACGATTGATACTACGGCTACGCTCAGAAACATCACGAGAGCCCGATCATACATATGGATGATTAACGGGTAATTTATAACAGGATCTTGCGATTTTCGGTGGCGGACTAATACTGGGCTGTTACACATGCTTCGTTAAAGTATCGCACTCTCAAAAGGAAACAAACCCGTTGGTTATATGTATAACCATCAATATTGTCATATCGACTTGGATATGTGTACTAGTCGATATGACAATCCAAAACTGACGGGAAGTGAGCACGCCGAATCTAGTTTTAAATTAGAGTGCTGACTCTTAGATTCAAAGATCCCTTATTAATTGATGGTTTTTACTTACTGCTGGCTCTGTGTTGGTACCTACAAAGCATGCTGTTTATTCAGCGTAGGTTGTGTCTTCTTGGTGTGGTTTCGGCAGTGTCACGGGTACAGCCTAGTCTAAGAAGTAATGTTACAGTGCAAATTTATTCTTGTAGCTTATTTAGAATGTCGCGTGAGATATTTGTGCAAAAATTTTCGCTATCTAGTCAAGATAATAAAAAAGAACTTGGCGAAGATTTGGCGTATTTGTACAATTACTTTGGCCATATTTCATTAAAATAAAGTCGACTTTTATGAATTTCACACAACAAACTCATACATGAAAAATAATCAACTATTATGCGTAAAATTAAATTCTGAACTTACGTACATACAGGTACATACAGGCCATGGTCTAGTCGGGTCATGTTAGTCAAATATTCAGACTTGATCGGCAATCGGTTTTCCTAAGCGACTAGGTGTCTCACTACTTGTCTATATTTATTTTGTGCTTTTATGTTGTTACGCGTAAGGTGTACGCAGTGCAGCCGTTATCTATATTATCCACTTTAATAGAATTCCATCGGGATATTGTACTCTAAGCAACTATTTTGGAATTATTTGACCATCACCAATAAACAAAATCCAAAAATTGTATAATTTTAACTCAATGTATAGTTGTTTAGGTCCTATAAAGAAAATCACCTCTGCTTTTGTTGTTTTATTTGGTTCAAGAGAGTTTATGCCATGTGACAGTGTGGCCAGATCGCAAACAAGTGTTATTTTATTTAGGTTATATTTAGAAATAGCTTTTAATGCATTCTAAATCCATCCGTTCAGTGCTGAACATAGGATATTCTAAATACTAAAGTAAAATTACATCATTGATGGAATACACTTACAAATCTTTTACTATGCATATAACGTCTAAAATGTTCAATTATATTATTAAACGTGACATTTAAAAGTCAAGTATGACACTTATTAGTGACTGCACCGCTCGGACCATAGCATAAACGATCCTAGGTCTGGCTTATATATCAAGAAACGAGTCCTTATAGCTACGAATAGTTAAATTTAGACATACGTTTTATATAATATGTGTCAAAAATTAACTGACTAAGTATAATATCTCGTTTCTTGATATACGAATCAGACCTCAATATCCTCACACCATCAGTTGGGCTTTTGTTATGAACTGCCCAAAGTATAGCAGGATACGGATTTGATGTCCATAGAAAAAACCAACAACAAGTGTAACTCATCATTTACTGTGTCAAGAAATGTGTTACATTAGTATATCCTTACACGTTACCATATTCTTTTATTTTACGCCACAGTCCAAACCTTGGACATAATGTTCTGACAAATCGCTTCTGAATTGCCTCTATTCGATCAATGTATGTCTTATAGATTGGCGCCCATACAGATGAACAATATTCAATAATACTTCGTACCAAATTGTAGTACAATGTTAGTAAAGAGCTGGATTGCCTGAAAGGTCTAGCATTTCGAAGCATGAATGATAGAATGCGGTTGGCCTTACTGCAGATGTGGTCGTAATGACGTCTAAAAGACATTTCAGAATCAAAAAATTACTCGTTTGTCGCGAACAACTTTAACTCTCTCCAGTGCATCCCCTTCAATATGATAAATTTAGTTAAGCGGCTTTTTATTTTTTGTAAATGTGATAATTTGGCATTTTTTAATTTTAAGCGATATCGAATTTTTCTTACACCAATTAACTATTACATTGATATCCGCTTGAAGAATTACACAATCTTGATAGTCGGCAATACGTCTAAAATCTTTAAGTCATCAGCATAAGCTAAACATTCACTGTTGAGATCATTCATCAAGTCGTTAATAAATAATGAAAATAGAAGGGGAACCTTGGGGAACACCAGACTCAGCCAAAAAAGGAACAGATTCGTATCCACTGACGACCACGACCAATTGCGTACGATTAAGTAAGTATGATGAAAGTAAGATGTCATATTTTATATAAATTGTGCTGGGCTTTTGTTTATAACTTCAAGTGATGGACACGACCGCTTTAAAAAAATCGGTGTATATTGAGTCTACCTGCTTTTTACAATTAAATGAGTCGCATATGTAAGAAGTGTAGCTTAAGAGAGTTGTGGTAGTTGATCTGCCTGTCATGAAGGAGTCTCCATGCTGGAGTGGACTCACCTAATGTTTTAATGATTGTACATGTGATTGTAGATGTAACCCTCGAAGATTTTAGCAAACCAGTTAAGAATACAGGGCGATAATTAGAGATATCTTTTCTATCGCCCGACTTGTAAATAGGTGTAATTTTGGCAATTTTCCAAAGTTCGGGGAATATGTCTTCATCTAACGACCTGTTTAAATGTGTAACCCTGTGTAAACCTGTGTAAATTATGAAAGGTGTTAGTAGCGCAGTTACACAGAGCCGAATGAAAACAGATGGAATTCCATAAAAGCCACCATTCTCGGACAGATCTATATTTTTCAATTTCTTTAGCAGGTCGTCTTCATCTATAACTAGTTCACCAATATTATAATTGTAAGTTGGAAATGCAGGAGTATAGTTATTGTTCGAACTAGAGCAGTAAACCGAGGGAAAATAATTTACATAAAAAGTTAACTACCGGAACTGCCTCTTACGCCCTGATAAAACATACTACTGGGATAGTTATTTGTGACACGTTTACTTTTTGTATAACGCCAAAAAGCCTTAACGTTGAGCCTAAGATTATCTTCGATTCGTTCAATGTAAGTCTTGAAACATTGATCTGTAAAAACTTTAGACCTGGCCCTGAGCGTAGAAAATTCATCATAATCTCTAGGATTACGGAAACGTTTAAATCTAGAGTTTGCCTTACTTTTAGCTTTAAGCAAAGTAATTAAATTTTTAGAAAACCATCTTGGGTAATTACTGTTTGTTTCTTTTATCTTTGGTGTGTGTGTTTCTATAATTGTGTAAATACTCTTATAGAAAATTGAACAAAATGGCGTGATAAATGACGTTTCAAGTCTACGATAGTCTTTTTTTAATATACCTAATACTCGATCAGGCGACATAACTATAATCCCGAATAGTGAAAATGTAGCTCCAACTAATGATTACCTTACTAGAAGCTATAATATTTGTTAACATTGTTAACACGACAAAGTTTTTGTTTTGACTGCTGCAAGAATCGGAACATAGTTCAAGCGTTAAATCTTTTTCCTTCTCTTTTCAAAACTCTTCTTCTAAGTTTTTTAAATAATGCTGAATAGGAGAAGCTATCTCATTAGCTCCTCTTGCGCTTTGATTTTTTAACCAAACATTTCTATGTTGGGTTGTGTCATTGTGTCGTCCTTGTTTTGCTTAGCTTTAAATTTATACAGCTAGGCTTGACGAGAGTAAAATGCCTCTCCAACACTTAACTTTGGAAGAGCAGCCTCTTCGCCTGCTTTTGCTGGCAATCAAAACAAATTTTAATAACATTGTCTAGCGAGTTCATTCATCAAGCTGATGAACTTTATAGTCCTTAACTTGTGCAACCTGTATTCAGTACGAATGGTATTTTATTACTCCAAATTAAAAGCGTGCGTGCTTTCTCCGTTACGTATTTAAGGAGACTGATGTAAATAATGATGCAACAAACAGGTCAAAACGGAAATGCAACATTGTCAAAACACGTAGAATTAATACAAGCAATTTAGACGCGTTTGATGTATCGCATTAAGAAAATTCTGTCTTCGTAGATGTATCATATTGAAAAAACTTAGAGAAGTTGCTATATAATTGTAATAGTTTATGTATTACAGGATTTCCCAACATGAACTTTGTTTTGTAAATCGAAATAAAACAATAAATTTAGATGACAATGATTCAAATTTTTATTGTGTTAAAGAAAGTAAGGATTGGCAATTATGAATAAAAAATGATATCTGATAAATGTCCACCACGACCACGGTTACAGATGTCGGTTCTTTCATCAAAGTTTTTATCAGTTTTTGTCAGTGTGTCTATTTCATCAATCATTTCACGAATTTTGAGTTTTAAGACTGCAATTGATTCGGTTGGTTCCGTATAGACTCTGTCTTTAACATAACCCCACAAAAAATAATTCAGCGGTGTTAAATCACATGCAAATGAACAGCTGCATTTCGTGAAATTATGCGATCGGGAAATTTGGATTGCAATAAATTCATTGTTTCGGTGGATGTGTGACTTGTCGCACCGTCTTTTTGAAACCACAAGATAGTGATATCCAAATCATCAATAATAGGCCAAAATTGAGTTGTTAACATCTCTCGATAGCGTAATCCATTGACCGTAACCGCACTTCCAACCGAATTTTCGAAAAAATACGGCCCAAAAACGCTTTTAGACCACAAAGCGCACCATACAGTGACACGTTCAGCATATAAAGCCTTCTCAACAATCTGTCTTGGATTTTCAGATGCCCAAATGTGATTATTTTGCTTGTTGACATAGCCAGACAAATGAAAAAGAGCTTCGTCTAAAAAAAGATTATTTTCAGAAATACCAACTGATTGTTCTTGATTGAATTGAGCGAATCTACAGCGCTGTGAATGATCGGCTGGCTTCAATTGTTGTACCAGTTGCACCTTGTAAGGCTTTAAAGCCAAATCCTTACGCAGAATTCGCCATGTGGTTGTTGTAGATAACCTCAATTGTTGAGAACGTCGACGGATCTTCTTCACACTGTGGCTCACGGCTGCGATGTTCTCACATGAACGACCTGGTCGAACACGCGTAGGAGTTGGCACATTATGTACCGAGCCTGTCGACTCAAATTTATTAACTAAATTATTAATAGCAGTCTCAGAAGGACGATTATGTTGACCGAAAATATCCCAAATTTTACAAAATGTAACTTTTACAGATCCACCATTTTCATAGTGAATTTGTATTATTTTAATGCGATTTTCGAGTAAAATTAAATTCATTGTAACAATTGCCCAAGCTTCTACTATAGATATGTAAAAAACGAAACTATAAGAAGTCAATGAAGCCAAAGTTGCAGGTTCGAGAAAAGCATTCAGCCAACGAGAGGAGACCTCAAGGATGCGAAGATGCCTCGAGAAATGTGGGTATTATATCTAAACCATGAGCAAGCTTTAATATCATCAGCCCTATATAAACTGTCCCCCATCTGGGCACGGGCCTGTTCTCAGTGTGAGAAGGGTTAGTCTTGACCACGCTGGCTCAGTGCGGGCTAGCAGTCTTCACATATCTTCGAGAACATTATGGAGAACTCTCAAACAACGAAGATTTCATTACGGTGTGTTCCGTCATCGTTAAGGCTTGCCTAATAATAAAATCTATAATTAAATATTTAACACGCTCATAACTTCGAAATGTCAGAGGCGCGAGACTTGAGATCGAACGCAAGACCTCTGCGTGGCAGTCCAACGGTGTCCCACTACCCTATCGCTGCTACAGAGCAAACTTTACGTGCATTTAACGCCACGATATTGAGCACCATGGTCTTGTATAGAAGACCAACGTTGCCGTGCCCTCCGCACCACGACTTTACTAGAAGACAATGTCTAATCGTAACATTGATTGAAATATATATAAAAAATTGTTTGTTTTATTTTGTGCGTAATTTTACTATTGTCTAAAACTGTACATTAACATTTTTATTTCAATAGCCTTTGTTTATTTTATAAACAGCAAAATAGAAATAGCCATAATTTTACAACTGTTATAGATTTATAACTTGGCGCTGGAGGACACATCGCGTTCGGCATAGGTTGGCGCCCAAAAGGTTAGTAAAGGAAGAGCACGCTAGGCAAATGTAATCTCACCAGAACAGAGACAACAATGTAATTAGTGAATTAAGAAAGCATGCTAGTATCGTATTAGGTTAATAATTAGGATCTCCATAGCGTGAGCTATGTCTGTTGAAAGAGTAAATCTGTTCTGTAGTGACATTGATATATAATACTTACCAGCCGAATTATTTGATGTTCTCAGTTTCGCTCAAGCTAGCTCTGGTAAAAAAAATGCTATACTGACAATATTTCAACATATTTGATGAAGCAAGGAATTTGAACTAGGTACCCGATTCGCTACTACTTTTTTTTGGTGGAACTAAAGATAGTTTGGAAGCTCATTCTTGGTTTCGCACATCATTTAGCTATCTCTGATAAATCTGATAAGGCAAGCAGCCTTGGACGTGAGGCAGCTTGAAGATATGGTAACTGTATACTACACAATTGGGCGATCTCCACAGAGCACGGAAGACGTTGGCTGCTTGTAATATATATTTACAATCCATGCGTGTCAGACAGACAGACAATATAAATATGACACTAACGCCCTGCTTTACAATCTCCAACTTCTTACTCAGAAGACAAAAGAGACGGCATCTCACCTCTTTAACCTATCAAGAGAAAGACAATATGCGATTATATTACGGATAACTTTTACTTAAATTTGGTGAAACTGGTCAGTGTATAGATGTTGCTGGCTGCCCACGGCGCCATCTGTTAATCTCAAATATTATTACTCTTATTTCAAGTATACACACACGGCGTGGCTTGCACTGTTTACAGAATTTCGTGCTCGGCGGGGCCCCTACACAGAATATACATGAGTGTCATCTACAGCAGTACTATACACAGATCCAATCATAAGAAAAGCTAACCATTCTAGGTCCAGCCACTCTCAATTGATTTATTCAGAACAAAGTTCCAAGTCTACATACATTCAATTTGCGGATTATATTAATTTTATAAATAAACAATAGTTGTATACGACGTTTTGAATTATGAGGCATGTAATCTTAAGAAACATCCACATTTACAAAGAATAAGAACAGATGTTCTCTTAGAAATGACCAGTTACAGTAAATAAATATCATGATATGCCACACAATACATGGAAATAATAATTTTTAATATTAGATGTAGACATTTTAATGGAACTTTATTTTGTATGAATCATATTGAGGGTGACTGTATCTCACTCAGTTGTTACATTACAGAGTCATGCCTGTTCAGCAACTAAGATATAATATATTATATTCCCTAAGATTAGGATGTAGCTAGCTGCTAGTTTTGTTACAGTGATAGTATGTTTTTTTTTATACAAAGTGAGTATCATTTTGTATTAAATCTGGATGAATTGAAGCTTTATGCAATGTAAAGGGTCTTCAAATAGTAGATCTGAGAATAATGGAGATATTTTATGTAAGTATAACAAATAATATTTGTGGTTATGAAAGATAAGAACTTATACTTTCTTGATAATAAGTAAAGGAATAAGATCCTGTGCGGCTAAATTGCTTTATTTCTCGCACCAACTTGATGCTATTTATAATGCATGATATGAGACGCTACAGGGTATATGAGTGAGCGGGCGCATTCCAGTCCACCTAGAACTTATCTTTATCCCTATTCTACTTTTCTTTCCTTCATTCAACAAGGCAGCTGACAACCCCATTTAAAGTAAGTATAATATCTTATTATAGAAAAAAGAATAAGCCTGAATAAAACTTTTTTGATGCATGCACATCCATATTTTCATTTAAGCTTAAAAGCGTAGTCTCATCGAATCCACATGAAAACATTTAGGTACCATAATATGCTAGTATTTATAGCGTTGATATAAACACGCAATAGATTGAATATTTGTACTATTTTTACGTTATTAGTACTAAGGATTGGTATTAGTTCTTTTAATATATTTTTAAATATGAAATGCAGGAATAAGAGGCTGTTGAAATTCTTGGTCAAGAATTCACCATGAACCAATTTGGTACGCTTATCTGTCAAATTGGTATCTAACCGCCGTATTTGAGAGAAAACCAGATTTCAACTTATACAGTATTTAATATTACAATTTTTATACAATACTTTATTATAAATGACAGTCAAATAAATCCAAATTGTACAGAAATAGAAGTTTGTGAGGCGGTTTCCCGCGCGGAAGGTTGTGTTGGCGTTCAACAGATGGCGCTACTGGGTCGCCTAGACGGCCTGGATGTCTGCACATAGCTGCGAGCTCGAGCTAGAACAATATAGTACTTTTAGCTAACTTCACTATGGACACATATATTAGTTATGGGTTCAGATATGCGTGACCTGATTCAAGATTGCAGGATTCTGAATTGAATATTGGAAGGAACACTGTTACATTGAAGCATGTAAAAATATTTTTATGTCTATGTATTTGAGATAATGAAGCTGTTGATAGCAATTGTGATGACTGCAAAATCACTTATTAAATTGTTTCTTGTAATGATATTGATATTAGTCTATATTTATATAAAAGACTTATCTATCCTGTTATACTGACATATGTATAAAGCCTTACACTTATATATCAAAAGACGCTAGCTAATTACAACCATATACCTATTGCGCCTTGTGTCTAACAGGTGACATAATAAACATTCAAACAACGAATGTTTGTAATGTCCCCGGTTAGATCCCACGTAGTAGCGACCAATTTGTGAGCTCAGTGCTGACTGTACTGAGATATTTCTAAAATAAAATCTCCATACCGCTTTGTTCGACCCGTGAATCGAACTTATGAAGTCCTAAACAGCTCAACGGGAACAACGAGGCTGTTTATTCAATTATTTTTAAGTGATGATATTTTTGTGTGTAGTAACATTTTTATCCTTTCAGACCGTCAGGGTTACGGTGGGTCTTTTACAGTTAAACGGTACCACCGAGTGATTGACCCTAGTGATGTGCTGACCTAACTTTTTTTTTTTTTTTTACGTGGGGGAATGCATGACGCATACCCCTCCGCGGGGGCGGGCGGAGGGGTTATGTCGGACTCGCCGGGGTAAAAGAAAGATGTTAAGAAGATAATGTACCTCCCGGAATACCGACTAAACCTACCACGGTGTTCCTCGACAAAACCACTATCGACGGGGCCGCGCGAATCACTTTCGCATGCGGTCGCGACCCCGCCGAGGTTTCGGCCCGCCGTATGAAACGGCAGGCCACTACACGTAAGACCTACCCTATAGGCACATCTAAGAACTCCCTACTGTCCCCCCTAGAGGGGAGACGGACTCGACACAGAGGCGCGCGCGGGAACACGCACGCCGCCTCTCGGACCTGGTGCTGAACGGATGGCGGGCAGGCCCACAAAGCCCGCCGCAGGTCAAACCTCAGGGTGGCTGGAGGTCGTCCCGCACCCTTCGGCGCCCGGCTTTGCGGTTGGGGAGAGGGTTCAAACGCTCCCTCTCCCGCTCCGCCGCCTATGTGCTGACCTACCTATCTCTTGCATGATAACCCACAGTTAGATAAGTAAGTAATAGATAATGCATATCTAGTATCTATCATTTAACCTCTTCCTTTGTCATACGTGTTCTTATATTGTTTTCTTCAAGGTCATTCAGTTCAAAATGAATATTCTTTTTTAAAACCTAATAGGCATTTGAAATGAATTAATGTTTTGCGAATAATATTTTTGTTGAAAATACTATGTTATTATGGATGATATCTCGATGGACATAAATTATATTAAAATAAATGGTGGTACCGCCCTTCTTCATGGTAAATATCGTTACTATCGGCACAAGACATACACAGATGGCTCTAGGTATATTAAGGCAGTGTTCATCATATGGCAAAAGTAAATGTTGTGGCACTGTCACGATTTCAAAGGTAATATATTTTATGTACGCAATTTAATTATTATTACTATGTCTCTCGCTATCACAGGTATTCGGTCCTTTAGGAGGCTTACACGGGGATACGGTTCGAACCGCCCCGTACCAACTAGAACAGTTGAGAACAGTCGCGGCAGACGTAGGACTATAACTAAATATGGAAGCTACTATTAACTGGGCTATGGGTATGGGTGTTAAGTGGGATGAATTTATGGAAACTATAAATGAAAAACGGCGACTGCCCTGAATACTACAATATATCCATGTCGCGTGGGCAGACGGTGACTCCCCTAGATGGGCCCCTTATATTAGCCGCCACAGGCAAACATCGTTTACCGTCAAGGCAGCAAGAGGGCAACACCGGTGTGAGCAGCTAGGGGTGTCGAGCTGTGCGGCACCGGTTTCGCCATCGCGGACCCTGTGACAACGGAGACCCGGAGCGGATTTCCTCGTAATTACGCCCTTGAAAATGACACTTCCACCCCCAAGCATACAATTCTGGCGGCTCCTCTCTGACCGGCCAGCTAAGGCAAGCCAGAGCTTTTTAACGCTCCCGGCCCGTGATACAACTGCGATGTTAACTAGTTACTCATGGTTTAACTATTGTAACATATTTTTCTAGCTTACAAAAACAGGTGCATGCGATTTTCGACCTTATTGACATTTTAAAATTGGTCAGTTTTCTATAAGTTATGATTATAGCTTTAATAACCTTGTGGCGTTGAATTGAGTAACAGGAGTTAGCGCCGGGTTGCTATGTGGTGAGCAGGCAGGCAGGTAAAGCAATCGGAACATCACGAGTAAGAATATAGTATACACAATCCATTATAACAAAAATTATGATAAGTTATTCCCCATATGTAAGATTATAATAATAATGATAATAATATTCTACCACATACACACAGCACCGTCTAGCCCAAACTAAGCAGAGCTTGTACTTTGTTTACTAGACAATGGATAAACATACTTACATACTTTTTTTTTTGTAAATACCTACATATTATATATAGAAACACCCAGACCAAGACAAACATCCATGTTCATGCACACAAATGTTTGACTTATGCGGGAATCGAACCCGCGACCTCAGGTGTGGTAGTCGGTTACACTAACCACTACGCCATCGAGGCCGAGATTCTACCAATAGATAAAACTACACTGCAAGGCAACGTGCCTTGTGTGATCGGTCACATTGCAGCAAGCCAGCTATACACCACTACTACACTACACTAATAAAGCATTATAAACATCCTTTCAGATCCACCGAACCCCTGGCCATACCTCTGGTGGTACGGTGTCTCTTAAAGTTAAACGATACCACTGACTAATAGTAATGTGGTGAAATAATAATAAAAACGGCTCATTCCTCGTAGTACACCCAGTTGGTACCCCAGGGTAACCACGAGGAAGACCCTATTCCTCGTGGTTCACCCACCGTAGATATTAAATAAGTTATCGAAACGAACGAACAAATGTTCACTCGGCATTCCCAAAGGTACGATTTATTATGATTTAGTGTTACCTATAATAATATGTAATAAAAAGTAATTCTACGACTATAAATAATTATTTTTTTATAGTTTGTAAATTTTTATTTATTTTACTTTAAGTGAAATAAATTGGACCTTTAATGTCAATAGAAGAAACTAGTGTGTTGGACTCAAACTCTGCTTAATTTAGGCTCTGTCAATTGTTAAATTGTATGTATTGCCATAATTAATTAGTAAACGTTAATATAGTTCTTATATACATAAGTGTTTGTGTTTTCTACCGCTCATTATAAAGCATTATTATAATATCATAACAAAAAGTTTCTTTGGGTTAATTAACCTATTAAGTCGCAGCGGTACACCGGTGGCAGATACATTGCAAACATTGACAGGTTAATTATGAAAAATGGATGAAAGGTACCCTATGTGTCCTTTGCAGTTCCACTAACAGCGTGTGTGCGAGATTTCATGATGATCAGACAAGTAGTTAAGGCGTGAAAGCGTAACAAACAAACTCAACTATTGGGTAATTTTCTATCACTATGAACATAGGTAAAACGAAATATATATATGATCATTTACGTTTTCGTTTGCTTAGAAATAATGGTTACCCTACATATATATTTTAAATCACGTAAAGCCGTTGGTCCTGTGTCTGATCTCTCTCCGGTCGTGTCGGATTGCCGTCCCATCGGATCATGAGAGTTAGGGAACAGAGAGTGCACTTGTGTTTGCGCACTATAATATCTCCTGCGCAGATGGCCAATCTCTGTAAAGACAGGCCGCCGTGGCCGAAATTTGGTCTAGAGGACATTATTATATTTTATATAAGCGAGATGAGATTTTATATAAAGAGTCGACGCTTCTAGTCGTAATTTGCACCAGGGTTAAGGGTACGGTCTAGCCTTGAGTTCTTTGCTGTTTGAAAGATCACGCCTGCTACGAATAATTCCTATGTCACAGGGGAATTCACATTCATAGACAAAGACAAAGAATACTCAAGACTCGGTACAATCATTTATGGATTAAACAATTTTCACAAAAACGTTGTGACGAACGCTCATCTCGCACCACAGCGGCAGTTGCGAGGCGACCGCTCCAACCGCTACAAAATGTAATGACACTAATTGAGTTTAAAGCAAATATTGAACATTTGTTGAACTTTCACTGTAGATTTAATTGTTAATTCCTTTTGATTTTATTCTATTTTATTGCTAATTATATAAAATATGCAGCAGCGATAGCTTAGAGGGAAACCATTGGAGGTCTTAAGTTTGATCCTAACGCATCTCTGACTTTTCGAAGTTATGTACGTATAATAGTTCATTATTGCTCACTTTATCAGTGAAGGAAAATATTGTGAGGAAACCTGCATCTCTGAAAGTTCTACATAATTTTCTAGAAAATATGTGAAGTCTGCCAACCTGCGCTGGGCTAGCGTGGTGAACTATGGTCTAACCCTTCTCACACCGGGAAAGGGACAGTGCAGTGGAACAGTTTAATAGAGGGCTGATATATAAAATATGTAATGCCAGGAATTAAAGCTGCAGCCTGGCAATCGGCCTCAAATAAGCACCTCATCATGGGTGTAGAGAGTCGAGATCTCACCGCGTTAGGTTAGGTGAAGTTTGGCGACATTTCTCCTACAAGGCGAAAGTACAGCAACATTTAGAGAATATTATATATTGGGTAGGGTAGTTTCGTGTAAGGGCTCGTCATTTCACACGGCGTGTCGAAACGTCGGTGAGGTCGCGATTGCATATGATATTGACTCGCGCGGCCGACGCAGGGCAATGTTGATGAACACCGTGGTAGGTTCAGTCAGTTGAACACATTAAATCGGCACAGCGCCGGAAAACAAGATTTTGTTGCTATTGTTACAAAGAACAATCACAAAGAAAATCACCTAACATGTTGCCCGTGTCCATTTCAAATATTTGTATTCTTGTATTAAACTCCGAGGGGCATAGAATGCAGCCAAAATACTACCTCACCCACAAATGAAAACAATGTGACATTCTTTTTTTTTCATCCTCTTGCCCTGGTCCCAATTTATTTGGGGTCGGCGCAGTTATGTCCTCCGCTTCCATACTTCTCTGTCACCCGTCATCTGATCATTTACCCCTTTTCCTTTCATATTCATCCTCACACATCCATCTTTTCCTTGGCCTTCCTCTCACTTTTCTTTCTTCTGCCCTCATATCTATCACTTGCTTACCTACATACATATCATCTCTTCGCATAACATGTCCATACCAAGCCAAACGATTTTCTTTCTTGTGACAACAAGAAAGACAATATCATGTCTTTAGTTGCATTGATAGCTCAGAAGACCTAAGCTTCTTAGGAGATACTCTACAAACAGAAGAGCATCTACAAATACAAAATTATACCAACGATGCTAAATCTCCATTAACTATGCAGAGCCTAATTGAATTAATAATGATGCAGTTGAAAAAAAACAATACATCTATTATAGAACAAATACAAAATATGATACAAACTGAAATAAAGCGAGAAATTACTAAAATGCAACAAGATATGGACTACAAAACCAACGCCTTAATCATTTATCTTGGAGAATAATAAGAGACAGCAAGAAAATTTACATAAATAGAAAAATTACTCAAAGAAAAGGAAAATTTAAGAAGAGAATTGATAGACTTGCCAGCTCAAGCGGTCCAGACTGTAAATAAATCCGAAAACAAATATAAAATTGTACTTTATGCCTTCACAGATTATTATAAAGAACCTGAAAGCGACCTCTATAACAGACTCGTAGATATATACCACGATATTGCCAATATAAATCTATCAGGATATATAGAAGACAACATACATATATAGAATAGATAGAAGGTCCGATAGGAACCATCCACTTGATATCGAACTGCTCAGTAAAAAATTACCATTCCGATGACTTATAACATTTCAGTGATATAATTTCTCTATATACAGTGTATGTGTTCTTGTAGTAATATACAGACGCCACCACCAGGTCGAGTGCTGCGACAAAAAGATGATGCGCACGTGTATCCATCCATCCATCGCACAACAACAACAGCAACAACTGGAGACTTCGACTGTTAAAAGTCGATTCGCCTGATTGTGATACTTGCGGAGTCCTTGATGATGTCCAACAACACTTACTGATGGATTGTGTTAAATATCAGCGCCAAAAGAACTGGTTGATGTTCAAATATAACCTTAACGTGTACGATGTAGGACTTTTCATTAATATCCTATGTGACCCTACTTCAAATGCGGCGTTAGACCTATTTGAGATATATGTACAACAACGACTTCCTCTGTTGCCTATTATGAAATAGTAAGTTAGTATCTTAGAATAAGCTACGATGGGGCTAACATATTACTCTGTAATAAAAGCCTAAATAAATAAAGAGTAAAAACAAAAAGACCAGATATATTCTAAATAATAACCAAAGTTTTCAGGGAACAGGACTGACTATATCTGAGTTTCTGGATGTAAACACGCGAAAAGAAAAGAGTCCAGATGCGAGAAGCATTGTTTAAGGCCAGAAAAAACGGACAGCACGCTGTTATAAGAAACAACCAACTTTACATAAATGGCAAATTAATTAACGAACAGGACAACAACTATACGCAGCAACAGAAAAGAACTCACAGAAAATATTCGATAGCAGCGGAAAATTCGCAACAACTGCAAAACTCAAACATGACAGATACAACGGATTAAACATTTCGCAAACAAAGACCGAACATTTAAAATATTGTTTCAGAATATTCAAAGTCTAAACAATAAGCGGGATACACTCGAAGCCTTATTTCTCAAAACCTAGACTACAAAGCAATATGTTTTTCGGAGACCTGGCTTTCTCAAGACAAACAAGATCGCATCGAATTTAGTGGATACACGTGCGCATCATCTTTTTGTCGCAGCACTCGACCTGGTGGTGGCTTCTGTATATTACTACAAGAGCACATACACTGTATATAGAGAAATTATATCACTGAAATGTTATTGAGTTATGTGCGACTGAATTACCAAACGAAAATCTGTTATTTATCATTGTACTGGAATAGAAGAGAGGAAGAAGTATTTTATAAGCAGCTAAAACGCATTCTAACGCATGTCAGCAATAAATATTCAAAGTTGAACATAATTATTGGAGGAGATTTCAATATCAATATAATGGAGCCAATTCTGTTGTAATGTTTACTAAACTAAAAAGGTCCATAATTCTCTGATGTGATAAATAATCCCTTATTAAACCAATCCATTAAAAACATGTAAAAACTGATCCTAATGATTATTGCCCCCCATTGCTCTCATACCCACTGCTTCAAAATTATTTGAGAATGCTATGTATAGCCCCGCGTGTACGACTTTTGTGAAAAGTACAACATTCTCAATGATTGTCAAAATGGATTCCGGCAAAACCGTTCAACCATATTGGCAGTTTAAAAATACATTCAGGAAGCCCTAAATATTATTAACTCATAAAAGTAAGCAAATGGTTTACTACTAGATATGACTAAAGCCTACGACAAAGTACAGTTCGAAATTAGACAAACTGTAGGTACAACGTAGGAATTCGCGGCAAGTGTCATCACTGGTTTGTATAGTTGGTACAAGTATAACATTACAACCACAACACAAAAAATATAGAACTAATATAGTCTTATAGCAAAGCAATCAATGCCTTAATTCCGCATATCAATGACCTTCCAAATAACATCAACGAACCGTGTGTTCTATTCGCGGATGATATCTCCATACTTACCTCCTGTAATTCTAATATTAACCTAAACGGCAAACTAAACAACATATTAAACTCTACATCGAATTGGATGACAGCAAATAATCTCGAAATAAATTTTAATAAAACTAAAATAATAACAATTTGCTCCCGCCAAAAAACACCGATAAATGTAGATTTTACTTACAATGGACATAGAGAACATCAGGCATTCCAGCCTAAAAAATAAAAAATACGCGGCCAGACCTAGGAATATTTCTTATGGCTAGGTCATATACTACTACAATGGATTTAACCATGTAACTGGGTTTGCTAAATAGTAAAAAAAAAATTAATATGAAGGGATTATGAGCCCATACCTAGTACGATCCCGTTCCTAGTACGAAACCATACCCAGCACGACCCCATTCCCGGCACGACCCCATTCCCAGTACGACCCCATAGTTTTCGTACTCGTATTAGTATTTTTTAAATGCATTTCAAACATTTTTAAAGCATTTTATTTTTTTAACTGAATAACTCTTCAGAAAATGCAGTTAAGGTTATTTTTGTAGGTCTTAATATGAACTAGCTATTGGAAATAATCCTAGGTCTGGGCGCGCAATTTTTTTTATTGATCAATTTGTATGGAGATTTCCTGATGTCCTTAGAAGTAGTTAATAATTTTACCCTATTAGGTCTAGACATAGACTCGCATACCAACTGGTATTGCATATTTAAGCCAAGCTGTCTAAATTTTCATACGCTATCCGTGAGATAAAAAAAACTACTTATAACTGCATTAGCCACATACTCTACGCGTATGCCTATGCTTGGTTAAAATACGGGATCATTTTATGGGGAAATAGTACAGATGCACCCACATTATTTACACTCCAGAAAAAACTAATTAGAATCATTGTAAACATCGATGAAACAGATAGTTGTAAGCCTCACTTTTAAGACTGCGCCGAACGTAAGTCCGATAATGACAAAGCTCGTGCGGCGCATATTCAAATCGACACGCGGCCGCGATAGTGAAATTGTATGGAGGATTTGAAGTGATTTTTTGATAAATATGTATCTTTATTGTCAACCAATAACTTAAATATTTGGGACGGACAAATTGTAAAATCCTATTTATGTTTCGTTTAAGCTGTAAAATAGGATAGATTTCTACCGTTATAATCTAAAAATCACGAAATTGATGCAAATTTACGTAACTTTGTAGGCGAAAATATTAATAATTTAAGGTTTTTTACACGGAGCAATTGTAAACGTTTTAATTTGTATTAGACAAAAAGTGTTTATTTTATTCACTTAACTGTGACCTCCTGTTTTGGCACATTTCGCTCGGCGCAGACTTAAGAACTAAAAACCTTTACTTTGCCCAGATTATATGTGTCCGAAATATGTAAATTTGTCCGACTATACCCTGATTGTTATACTAAAAGGGAAGACATACAAACCAAAATGATACGAAGGCACAGAAACATACAACCTGCCTAAGTCGCGACTAAACATGCACTCGACTAGTACATTTGTTATGTCTATAAAAATATATAATAAATTACCAGATACCATAAGAAACGAAAATTACAACAGTTTCATTAATAAATTAAGAAAACTTCTCCTCAACAAGTTTTTTTTTTTACTTGTGTAATGCTTTGACGTGTACCCCTCCGCGGGGGCGGGCGGAGGAGTTGTGTCCGACTCACCGGGGTATAAGAAAGATGTTGAAATGATAAAGGACCTTCCAAAATACCGACTAAACCTACCACGGTGTTCATCGGCAAAACCGCTATAGACGGGGCCGCGCGAATCACTTGCACATGCGGTCGCGACCCCACCGAGGTTTCGGCCCGCCGTATAAAACGGCAGGCCACTACACGAGAGACCTACCCTAGGCACTTCTCAATTTAAACCCTACTGTCCCCCCCTAGAGGGAAGACGGACTCGACACAGAGGCGCGCGTGGGAACACGCACGCATGTCACTGGGCGTAACAATACTAATAGTTGCAATGTTATAAAATTATACCAGTGGCTTCCTCCTTTCTTCTATCATTTTGCCGTGCCCGACCGGGTTCATATTTGGTATTTTATTCTTTGTAACAACATTCAATACATATGGAGAGCAATGAAGCATTCAAATTGAAATTAAAAAATATATAAAATGGCGGTTGAATCAAACTTCGTACTCGCAATATATTGATTTGCAGCGTTAAATTAAGATAATATAATGAAATGTATAAACATTACCTGCTGGTTTCTTCATGGTACACGTTTTTTTCTGAGACCTCTAGTGTTTCATGTTCGCGATTCTGCCTTCAATTATAAACTTCTCGGCAGTCTTTCCTTTATAATATTGCGCATGTCGCCTTAACACGTAATTTAACACCCATTTTGCTGCACTCTCATAAATAATAAGGCACCTTATTCTCTTTAATCCGTGGGATAAGCTTCATTATGAAAATACAAAGAAAATATTACAGCTATTAGAAATATTATAGTAACATTGGAAATATGAAGTTCCCGCTTGGTATGAAGAAAATAGGTTAAATTGTAGTAACTGTTTCATCAATCTATTATAATACATAAAATAGAACGACTTGCGTCAATTACACTATTTAGTCACACATAATATGGCATAAACTTATAATATAGCATTCACGCGTTCTCCTCACAATACCTCATACATTTCAATAATAATGCCTGTTATTCATCCGCAAATATCAACTTCTGGTTTCAAAGCCACGATGTGAAGCTGCTTTAGTGATCGAGGTACACTGGACCCGCCAGCAATCTGTGCTTTCCACCACGACAATAGTTGTTAGGCACAAATACTCTGCAGCATTAATCGTGAAAACTCGGTGCCTAGATCATCCCTTTTAAATTTTCTATGTTCTAACTAATCTATCTAATCATATGACTGCCTTGTTTCTAATGAGTTAAGATCCAAACAGCTCTGCAAACATTTTGTAGAATCCATATTATTTAAATGGCCTTTTATAATTATGTCTTTTTTCATGTACATGGGCTCTGCATTTTGTACAGAAATAACGAAATTAGATGTAAGAAATTAACTGCAATTTCATAGCTAAATCCTAATATTAAATACTGAAGCTGTGGCTATATTTCTTCAACATGACTGCTAGCATTCTTACTAGGCTAGCATGTATCGAGAATTCATAGATTCATAGTTCTAAGGATCATCATCATCTTAACTGAAAGACGTTCACGCTAGACATAGGCTGCCCCAAAGTTTTCCACACAGACCGCTCTTGAGCCACCCGCATCCAACCACTTTACGCGACCCTTACCAGATCTTCGGTCTACCTTGTGGAGCGTCTTAGCCTTGCTGCGTCCACCGGTGGAAAGTCCCTGCTGCGTCTTCCGGTGGAAAGTTGAAAGTTCTAAGGATACTTCTACATAAAGAATAATGGGTTATGTAAGTCGATGAGCGCAAACACTCTAATGGTATTACTTGTGTCTTACCTTCAGCCCGTTTGTCTCAATTTATGATTATTTTTGATAAAGTATTACATACAAAATTACGTCACATTTTCAGCATGATGTTCTTTTGTTTGACATGGTTTGACACTGTCTCGTACTTTTGAATTGATTAAGTGTCGAAGAGTAATAACGTCTTCATAGATAAAATAAAATAATTTTTAAGAAATATGTATGTAATTCAGTCAGACTTTTTATAATGGTTTTTCTTTACACGAAAAATACATAAAATAGATACAATATTTCAAAGTAGCCACACTGCGTCATATATACGACATGAGACAGTCACAGACATAGCCACACTGCGTCATATATACGACATGAGACAGTCACAGACATAGGCAAAAAAATATCTTCATTCAATATATTATATTATTTATGCACGCTCGGCGACTTAGGCATTCATAGCCTAGCCTTTGTAGGATCATTATGCGTCATATTGATAAAATGAAGTTCACCAACTGCATACATTGTTAGGTACTGTTGCGTTGTTACTCGCTACGACCTTCTTTCACTTTTTGGCTGGACTGATACAGCTCTTACGAACGGTCGATTACAAAATACATTTCCTACATTGTTTACCCACATATTACTGCAGAAATCTAAGCTTTGTTAATATATCTTTACCTTTTAAAAAAGACGTCTGCCGCATTCGATATTATTTCTCTGTCTCAGAGGAGTTTACAATGATTCAAACAACGCACACTAAGAACATCTAGACTCGAGACAATCATTTGAGAATCTAACCTACAATCTATTGGCATTGGCTTATTGACCACTGAAGCCACTATGCCATCGAGGCAGTCAATAAATATAAAAGTACACATAAGTATTTCAGCAACGCAGTAGCAGCGCAGCAGAGCTAGTCTCACAAGGTGGGTCGACGACTGGTTAAGAGTCGTAGTAAGTAAGGTTAGATACATGTGAAAACATCACAGACATGTAAGAAGTACTTCTTATAGTTTTAAACCTCGCATTACAGGCGAGCTTATGAACTCGCGATGCTTATGAAAATTTCCTAACTAAATGTAAAATCATTAACATTTTATTGCCCAGGAATCGAACCTGAGTTTTCACGATCGCACAAGCTTACTTATGCCACGAGACCAATAAGCCGGCCTGTATAATAATATGTCACTGGAAAAATAATCCCCGTATTGTGGCACAAGGATTATTCACCGTGTAACACTTTGGAAACATTTACACAATGGACTGAATGGTTCAATGGATGTTCTTTGTACTTTTGCTTACGTCTCGCCTTAGCCAGGCTTGTACAATATTTATCTAGTTTCACCATCGGACGTACGTTGCCGAGAGCCGATACTGAAATTTTAACACGAGATAGTTACCGCTTAATGTAACTTAACATAAAAACTGAACTGTATCGACGGAATAATAAAATCAGCTCCGTATTAAACTGTCTCACTGCTGGCACAGGCTTCTTCTCAGTGTGAGAAGGGTTAGGCCATGGTCCACCAGGCTAGCAGCTAGTCCAGCGTGGTGAACTATGGCCCAACTCTTCTCATTTTGAGAAAAGACCTGTGGCCAGCAGTGTGACAGTCTGATACAGGACTGATTTTATTATTCCGTTGATACCGTTTCACTCGTAATGTTAAGTTAACAATAAGCGGTCTCCTGACCTCGTGTTAAAATTGCAGTATTGGCTCTTGGAAACGTATGCCCGAGAGTAAGAATTTGCTCTTGAGAAAAGGTATATAAACAATCCCACTGCTGCTCGTTTATATACAGGGCTGATAGATATAATTTAAACCATAATACACCAAGCTGATGCATTGCATGAGATTTAATGGGTACTCTGTGTAACGCTATTTTAATCAATGCTTATATATAGCTTTTTAGTTATTGTGTTTGAACCCCGTACTACACGGTAAAGTTTAATAATAATTACACAAGTCGATTCAGCGTGTATAAAATGTTGAGTCGTGTTTCCGAGAAACACTACAAAATGTAATAAGTTCACCTTTGTATAAAAATGCTTTGTTTAAGATTGTTGTTTGTTTTTAACGGAGTATGTATTCAAGTGCAATAATTTCGTAATTAACACGTTATGTATACTAATATAAAAAAACTGAAGAGTTTGTTTGTTTGTTTGTTTGTTTGAACGCGCAAATCTCAGGAACTACTGGTCCTAATTGAAAAATTATTTTAGGGTTGGATAGCTAATTTATCGAGGAAGGCTATAGGCTATATAACATCACGCTACGACCCACAGGGGCGGCGCAGTAATCATAAACGCGGGTAAAACCGCGGGCACATCTAGTATAATATATGTACAACAGTACGAAAGATGTTTTTTCGGTCTATTTCACCTATATACCTATATACCTATATACCTATATATTTTATAACAGTAAAAAAAAGATTTTCTAGGCAGTTGTCAAAACAGCGACCCATTCCACTGGTCTATAGCAGCTGATTCCCCTGGTATCCACTACAGGTGGCATTACCTTCCACTTTTCTTATCATGTCGTCACTATTTGTGATAAGTGGTACTTTATTTCCACTTATCTCTACCAAGCCGGCTTTATTAATAAGTATAAGTAGTACTATAGGAGGCATCCTAACTAAATTATTTACAACGCAAGTTATACAGCATGCTCTCTAATTTAGGTAGTCTAAGAGCAGCGATAGCTCAGTGGGGAGACCAACAGACTGTAATGCAGACGGTCTCGGGTTCGAACCCACGTCGCGCACGTCTGACTTTCAGAAGTTATATGACGTTTCGAAATTATGTGCGTATTGATTGACAATTATCGCCTGCTCCGTGCCTCGGAGAGCACGTTAAGCCGTCGGTCCCGGCTGCCATGAACATCTACGGCAGTCGTTATTGGGAGAGTGTCGACACAAAAGATCCCACTGGGTCGAAGTGTCGCCGGTCTGCATTGACTGGCCCTCACATAAGATAAGATAGGTAGTCTAAGACAAGCGTTTACTGTAATGACAAGTTGGAATGCGATATTTATCAAGCAGAAGCATAATATACATAATGGCATGTTTTTAATATTAAAATTTTACACTTAAACTTGTCGTTGCAATAATTGACGATGAGAGTTACAGAGCACGCACTGTACCGCGTGGTTCAAACAATTGCTTTAAGATATCTCCTCTAGAACGAATTACATATTTACATATTATCTTAGTGTTCATAATATCATTTACTGACAGAGACTCGCACGAGCGTATAAAATGCAAAATCAATTTGTATGAAATCTACTACGCTGACATAGTGTACATGTGTATATGTTTGCAGAATTAACCCTTTGTTTTACACAGATATGCAGAATTCCATATTTTCATGTTACCTGTTGGACTATAGACCGTGCAGACAAAACGTGTTCATGGAATTTCTGATACGTTCACAGAGTTATAGCGAGGAGGGTATATTATAGTAAACCATTCGACTATGCAGCAGCCGATTTCTAGGTAAGCGAAAT
Organism: Catocala fraxini; assembly: GCA_930367265.1. Lineage (NCBI taxonomy): Eukaryota > Metazoa > Arthropoda > Insecta > Lepidoptera > Erebidae > Catocala > Catocala fraxini. The sequence continues at coordinate 3,266,261 of OV884024.1, read as the reverse complement.
TGTTAACTATCGTTCATCAGTAGTGTCTGTATCAGTCTAATTTAGTTAAATAACACGAAGCACTTATGTATATACTTATATGCTGTAGCTCAGATTCTGAGGTTGGGCGAAATGTTATTCGCTTTTCTTGTAAGGAAATTATCTTTAGGTAGCAGATTCTAGCAATATGTTTGTATAATAATAATAATAATAATAATATTTATTGTGTCAAATAATTTGTTACAAAAAGTTGTTTTCGGAATCTTCTTTTAAGCAATTTATGCTTGTAGTAGAAAAAACCGCTCCTCCATATTTTACATTGCGTGATAATTAACACAATAATTTGAAATAATGAAATGACCTCTACACATTATTTTAAATTTACAATTTACAAAATTATACTTAAAAATTTGTGTGTGTACATATGGGTTTGTATGTGTGTGTGAGTGTATGTGTGTGCGTGCGCGCGTGTGTGAGTTTGTTAGTGTGTGCGTGTGCGTGTGCGTGTGCGTGTGTGTGTGTGTGTGTGTGTGTGTGTGTGTGTGTGTGTGTGTGTGTGTGTGTGTGTGTGTGTGTGTGTGTGTGTGTGTGTGTGTGTGTGTGTGTGTGTGTGTGTGTGTGTGTGTGTGTGTGTGTCTATATGTACCTATACATATATATAGGTACATATAAGCTGATATATATATATATATATATATATATATAGTAATATACCTACATGTACATATATCATTCCGCGTGTTGTAGCAATGCTTCTATGTCCTCATACGTAAGTGGTTTTATCCACTTTACTAGTGCTTCTTTGCAATCATAATATTTTTTTGTGTGTATGTATATCTTTTTATTTATTCTATTATATAATTGAGCTGATCGTTTGTTATATTGTATACATCCAAATTTGGTCTTTGTTGAAGGTATATCAGCTATATAACACTTCCTTTTTTTTCGAATTTATACCCACATTATAAGGCATGGACTTATGCTTTTTTAAATTGAATGACGATAGCTCGCTTCGGATCTAGAAGATTGGTGGCGAATAATAAGTGTAACACAACTCTGTCAGCTATGAGATAATATCTGCCTTCTCGACAAAATAGAGGACATTATCACGGGTGTATCCTATTACTTCCATTTTGTATTTCTATTGATAGAAATCCTGGACTTCTCTCACTATTTTAATTGCGGGTTCGCGAGGCTTTTGACGCGCGCAGATTTTAAGTCGACGTGTACATAGGAAATAGGTATTAGTTCCTCTTTAGGTAAAATCACGTTATCAAAGTGATTATACCCTCTTTATGACTGACATTGATTGATCTCTTTACTGGTTAAACCAAAGCAATATCTTTGGTATAATATTGTCTTCTGTTTACGCGAATGTTATTCATTGAAATTAAACTACTATATACGGATTTTACCGCGTTGTTTTTTTTACACTTTATTACATAATTTTGAAACTGTTACACTACTGCTAGATACTATTAAACTTTACTAATTTTAAGCTAATTAAATTATTAAAAGTATTTATATTTAAGTTTACACTTTCCCCGACGTTTCGGTTGCTTTTCAGCAGCCATGATCACGGGGAGACTAAGATGGTAGTTGTCTCAATGTTCCAGTGTAGTTATTTCAAAGTACCTGAACATAATTTAATCATTGGTGTTTCTATTTACGCAGAATGTCCCGCAAAGCATACCAAGGATGTTTCGCGAGGCTATTGAAATCAAAAAACATCTTAATTTCAATAGAGAAGATGGTTGGAATGTACCACCAGCTTGGGATCCAGTCATTCAAATAGTCAAACCCAACAATATCTTTGGAATAAACTTCTTTCGTTTGATGGATAATTTATAAAGCGCGATAAAAATACGTCTGTCCGACTTTTAGAGCACAATAAAGGGAAAACGCCTTTACCATTTGTGATTTGTCGTTATGGAAATATTAGGATATAATTAGGAAAAAAATCTTGCCCTACAATTTCTATGGAAATAGTGGGATACACGGATTATCACGCAATTCTAAGTGCAAGATACCTCTATACCAAATATAACTTGGCGTGAGGCACAAGCGGTGTAACCATAGTATCGCATACAGGCTAGTTAATAAATACAGTATGTTAATGTTTGACAACGATGGTCAACAGGGGTTAACTAATTAGGCGTCCAACCAAGACTTTTGTTAGTTTTCAGATATTTTTGATGCATGGCGGCGGGTGGCCTAGTGATTTAAGTGGCTGGTTCGCCACTGCCAGTATGCCGACTGTTGTGGGTTCGGATCCCATACGGGTCAAATATTTGTGTGATCCACAAATTATTGTTCCGAGTCTGTTCTTTATGACCGTTGTTTGAATGTTTGTAAAGTCTCCCGTGGCGCAGGATTTAATACTAGTGCAGAAGTTGTCTTTTAAAAAAACGTCAAGAACGAAATGTAGAATTGCTTAAAGTAAAATATGAACAACGCAAGTAGTTAATATATTCATGCCTCACAACCAGACTACGCGCTCGCTCGTTAAACGCCGAAATCACCATATATCTAAATTTGTTTTTAGCTACCATATAATTGATTGAGCTATTGTCGTCTACCGTACCTGGATATTTGGAAGCTCAGACAGACTTCAGAGAATTTTCCTATTAGAAGAATAATTCACTGTTCGATCTAATGAATCTGCTGGCCTCATGACCACGCACAAAAGCGCAAATTTATTTATACCACTGCGGTATAGGACTGATGTGGTACTCGCAAAATGGATAATAGATTTTGCATACAACGTTCAATAGGAAACCAAATTGTTGTTGTCCGATATCAAGTTCGTATCTCTTGCTGTCGTGATTGGCGTCGTTAACGACTTTGCTGATATTTGTAATTTGCCACTGTTCGTCAACGATCGCCTGGTTTTCAGCGCAATATGCGCTCTGATACAATTCCGTTGCAATATCGATAAGCTGCACCCGAATTCTAAGTACTCTATTCGACGAATATTAGCAATTAGCTAATGAGGCTATACTAGGTAGTGAGGTCACACCCAGGATTAATTGCAAACATACATACACATGATTTTCAACATTTTATGTGATACTAATAGGTACATCAAGTCCACTGTGAAAGAGATACAATAAATTAAAATAAATAAATTTATGACAACAATAGTTGAGATACTTGACAATATTATATAGTTCATCCCTATAAAATTGCTGTATTAGTTTAATTTAGTTTGGTAATTTAGTAGTTTATCACAATTTCATACTGGATAGAATATTTTAAAACCTCAACAATTGAGTTACTAGAATTTGTTTAATTTAGTTTTTAAGAAACATAGCGCTGAAGCTCAGCTGCGAGGGCGTTTGTGTTGTGAGTTGTCCGCTAAGCCGGAACAACTTACCATTAATAGACGTCGCGGCTTCCATCTTTCTTAAAAACATGTTTTTGCTTGATGTGTTCAATGTCTTCTCCGTTAGCGTCTTGCTGGAGTGTGAGCCCAGCGAGTTGATGATGGAGTCTGCGTCGATGTCCAGGTTGATAATATTGGTGTGGGATTCCTCGCGCCACAACTTCTGCAGGTTGAGGGCCATCAGCTCGAGCTGGACCTGCGACAGCTCACGGATCACGTCGATCTGCACTGACATCATGTTGTCGCACGTCTTTAACAGAGAGTTGAGCGTTTCGAGAACGTTCGCGCGACGCTTTTGTACGCTGTACTGGTTGTCTATGTTCCTCTCGAAGAACGCCAGGTGCTCGTATAGCTCCGCCAGCTGCAGTGAACAAGAGATGAACTGAGCAGAGTGATGCTCGAAGTCGTAGTAGTGCTTCGCCCTCATAAGCCATTTGTACGTGAAGGCAAATAGTTTCCGTGCCTCCTCGGCGCTCGACACGTACTCGCATGGCACCTTCGCCATCATCTCTTCCAAATCTAAAGAATGGAACGCATAAACTTTATCTTTATTGTAGTCTCCCTCGCCAGTCTTTTCTGTTCCCAAATCTTTGAGGTTAACTGCATCCTGTTTATCGGAATCGTTTATCCTATCGTCGAGAAGCTCCACAGTGTTCCACAAGTCCGACCCCGCCGCCGTTTGTGTAAAATATTTGTTCAAAATCTTTTTCTTGGATAATTTAAAGAGGGTTAACCCATATTTAACCCAATAGTGGCTCAATTCGAGGAAGTGTATTTCGAAATCAGCTTTCTGGAGGACGAACTCTTCTGGCAAGAGTTTGCAGTTGTCATGGCAAGTTCTGAGCACATGGTAGGCGGCGCACAGGTGGTGGCGCGCATTGCGGGTCTCGTTCAGGTACGTGAAGTAGTTTCCGAAACGCGCCGTACGTAGCGCCCACTCTTGCGGGGTGCCCTCCTTCATCTCCAGTTGCCGCCGAAGTGCCGTGTGGTTGTATAGTGTATATTTCTGTGGCAAGTTTAACTTGTTGTACAGAAAAGCTTGCATTTGTATATTGTTAGTGATAATTTTGTCGATTTTTGCGGGGTTCACGCGCTTTATGTTGGTTAAAGGTTCGGTGGTGAACAAGTCCTCGGCGTCGAGAAACTTGTTCGGGTGAGCTTTGTCGAGATCATCGTAGAGGTCCTCCATGCTCTCTAAGATGTCGCGAGCGAAGCTTATCTGCTCTAGTTGTATGAGGTAGTAGCACAGTAGATTCTGCAACCTGAGGAAGATAAACAAACATTCTTCCCTAAGCACATACGGCTTCAGTTTCTCATATGACGTTTGAAGTAAGTTCCGTTTATCTGCAAGAGAGAGAGGCATGGTCTTACATGACAGCAGAGCCAGGTATCCCTCCATGGAGAGGGATCTGATGTACTGATCACGGTTCTCTTTGCCAAGTACTATTAGTTCGGTGCTCAGAGTCTGGATGTCTTTTTTCAAATTTTGCAATCTTTCTGAAGATTTGTTTTTTATACTAGACCTTACGTTCTCGAAGGTGCTTGTGATACGGTTCAACGTTTCCATATTATTGCTTTGTATTAACACTTAAAATTTCCTTATTGTTCAGCTGTGAATCTAAATTAAGTTTTGCTCTTATTCTTGAAATTGTCTTTTAGCTTTTGTTTTGTGACATTTACATTTTTTGTTATTGGTGTTTTCTTCAGCCAGGTTTATATGTACGCTTTAAAACGAGTTTGCTGTAACGTTTGCGCAAAGCATAGAGAAATATAAAGCCCGGTGTAGATAATAGAGAGATCGCGTCAAATTGCATCTTGTTGTTAGTGTCGAGTTTATTTGTTTTCATACTAGACGGATCGGACGGTTTAGGAGGAAGGTTTATGTTTTTCGTTTACAAATTATAACTTACTAAATCGCACGCGTAAATGTAGCTTAGGTTAGGTTAGGCTGGTATAGATAAACTATTCGAAAAATAAACACCCCTCCACAATACGTGATTATTTTAATGTGTGAAAAGAAATAATTATTGCACACACACTTTAATTGTGTGCGTGCGGCAACTTTACTGCAAACATTACAGCCGCACTTAGAGGTCCACTAATCGTGCGATCAGTCCACGTATTAGCATTGTATGGCGGGGAACGTGCGCTTTGTATGCAACGATACGTTCGATCTGTCGCGTGTTCATGTCATTTATGCACTAGTTGGCCGACAAATCCGGCTGTTCGACGTTTGGAGATGTTCATTAGTACAGATTGCTTTAAAAAAAAATTTACTGAATATTAATGTTGTGGAATAAGAAAAATATTAATAAAGTAAAGTAGGTAGCCTATCTATATTTTTTTATAGTTACGTACCTGTAAGGTGCAAACGGAACCTTATTACATAGCCTGCCACTGTCAGTCACTTTGTATGTCCTTCTGCCAGTTGGAAATCAGTGTTATTGTGTATTTTTTTTTATGTATGTTAGTCTGTAAGGTATTTATCTAATATCCGTCATTTAATTTACTGTATACCTACTGCATGTGGTCTGTGAATTGTTGCCTTAAAATAAAAGTTGAAATTATTATTATTTCAAGCATTTATTGGCTTATGATATGACTAATATTATACTTAATGCATACGTAATAAAACATTACACAATACAAACAAACGTTATGAAATACAATATTAATTAACCAATTCTTCACTCATCAATATACCTAATCACTTTCATCAAAATCTGACTCAACATTAAGGCAGCGCCGAGCGAAATGTGCCTAAACAGGCGGTCACAGTTAGGCGAATAAAATTAATACTTTTTGTTTAATACAAATATAAAATATACATTTACCATAACAATGAATGTGTTTACAATTAATCCGTGTAAAAAACTTAAAATAATTAATATTTTCGCCTACAAAATTAGGTAAAATTGCATGAAAAATGCAAAACCGTAAGCTCGTGTTACGTGATTTTTAAATTATAACAGTAGAAATCTATCCTATTTTATATTTTAAACAAAACATAAATAGTTATATTATAATTTGTCCGTCCCATATATTTAAGTTATTGGTTGACAATAAAGACACATATTTATCAAAAAGCACTTCAAATTCTCCATACAATTTTACTATGGCGGCCGCGCGCCGTTTGAATATGCGCCGCACGAGCTCTGTCATTGTCTGTCTTACGCTCCGAAATTTTGACATGGATTTTAAATTCATTATTAAGACTGCGCCTAGCGTAAGATCATTAAATTCTACATGAAATGACATTATTATTCTTTGTAGCACAGATATATCAAAATCGTCCAACGTTGATTTCGGCCAAATCCGTTTTCTTTTTGAGGGCGACTTAAAGATTTTCTGTGCCATGTCTGTTTACTAATGTTTCAGTGGAACTTGCCTGTTGTCGTTCTTATTTTGATATGTTTGATATAGTGTGTTTATTATAACCAACAGCTTGAGCAGTTCGCCATCTGGCATCAGTTACATTTTCAACTCCATTTTCTGCTACATATTTCATGCGGTGATACACTTTAGCAATAATTTCTATGCCCTGTAAAATAACATATAAATAATAAATTTGATTTACAAACTCCAATACTATATAAGCATTATTAAAAACAGTTTAGTTTATAATTTGAAACAAAAATATTTACCTGACTGCGAAGACGCTTTTTCGTTGACATGTTGACTACGGTCGTACGTACTTTTGTACTACGTAGTTTTGCGGTGAAATCGACGCGTGGTTCCACTTTCATGTCTCGACAGGGACTGAGCAACCAATAACAAAGACTTATTTATGAGTGTTGAATTTATAGACCTTCTTTTCATGTGAGCGTAACCGTTGTAGAGGGGCGTTCATTTTTAGAATGGTTTGTCTATAACAGTTATTTTTCTGGATAAAAGTTAACCTATGTCCATTTCTGTTCCCCTAAAAATATGTATGCGATGCTCAGTCAAGTAGTTAAAGCGTGAAAGAGTAACAAACAAACAAACTCACATTTGCATTTATGTTATTTTGCATACTACATATTGCATAATTAATGATGTTATGTGATATCTACCAATGTCTCTGATGTCTTTGGGATAGTTAAATGGAAGAGTTCTGGTTAATCACCGAAATAGTTTGGTTTATTAATTTCACACCAACATTAAAATATTTACAAATGTCTAACAGTCTGTTACTGTCTAGCTATCGGTCTACCTATCGTGACCGGCGGCTGACGACTGATGTAGCTCGTATACATTATGCATTGCATTCTCTAATGTCAGCGAAACGCGACGTACATGCATGTGTTGCTACACAGTTAAGGACTATTGCTTCACAAGACATTATTTATGATTAAGTTATTTATCAAAAAATGCTGATTAATTTAATGCGTATATTGTAAGGCTAATCGTTCGCCGTGGTTTCACCCATGTTTATGATAACCGCTCCGAGCTCGAGGCTCATAGCGTGATGTTATATAGCCTATGTTACTTTGGATAAAGTAGCTTTGCTTTATACAATAAAATACGCCATAATTTTTTTGAATACTTTTTTAAAACTTTGTAAGACGTTTTTGTAAAACTTTACTATAATAATATACTTTTTAATAATTACTTGATGTATTATTTTTGCGGTTATGAAGCTCGAGGCCTCGGCGTTGCATAGGGATGCCACGCCGAGGCCTTGCTAACGTTGCATATATTTGGCAGCACTACACAGAGGCCTCAAGTTACAAACATAATTTTACAGTATTATGGTCTATTATTTTTATGTTAAATAATAAATGAGTTTACAATATACTTATTTATAATTATTGCAAACTGATCCATGAATAAAATTGGTTATCCGAAATACATATAGTGTTTATTAGACATATTACTTTTTAAATTTGCTTGTTTGACCTTAATAGACTTCATTTTTGTACAAAATGGTTGGCAGCCGAGAAGATAGTCCAAAAGCCTCACCACGACACAGTTGCAATACCCGTCCTCTTACTAAAAAATTATGCTTTTCCTTTAGCCTATAAGTGTTTTCTGTGTTTCCCGATGAGTACAATCTGGGTGTCTTCAAGTCGCGAGTGAATAGGTATCTTCTAGGCAAGCGTGCTCCATCGTCGATTGCATCTACACTTAATATCAGGTGAGATCGCGGTCAAACGCGAGCCTATTAGAGTATAAAAAAAAAAAAAAAAGTTCTCATATTGTAAAGGAAATCTTTAAAGTATAGATCGATTTTATTATTTATTCCCTATAAAATTATGTTTGTAACTCGAGGCTTCTGTGTTGTATAGGGGTGCCAACAATGATTAATGCTAGTAGGGCCTTGGCAACCGTATGCCAAGCCGAGGCCACGAGTTCGGCACGTCACTCGTCTTAACTGCTGAAATAATAGTAATAATTATTATTATTTAAAATATGAAATTTGTTGTGAATGAAACAGGAAGTGTTCAATAAAAATCATATTGTGTTTTTTGATTAGTAAATTTAATAATACACAACCTTGTATATTTGAGACTGAACAATATTTGCGACTGATTGTTAAATTTAATACATACATACATACATAGATTCACGACTGTTTCCCAGAGGGGTAGGCAGAGACTACGGATTTGCATTTGCTACGATCCTGACACACTTCTCTGGCTTCTGTCACTTTCATCACATTCCTCATACACGCCCGTCGGTTCAAGGTGCTATGAACCTGGCCTTTGTCCAGAACGCCTCCGATCTGATCAAGAAACGTTCGCCTAGGTCTTCCTCTTGCGACTGTTCCATTCACACTAGCCTTATAAACTTTCTTACTCAGTCTTTCCTCGTCCATTCTTTCTACATGCCCAAACCAGCTTAACATACCCTTTTCTATTCTTGTCACTATATCCACTTTCATGCCGCATCTCTCTCTAATCACACTATTCCTTATTCTATCTTTCAGAGTCACACCACATATATTTCTCAGCGCTCTCATTTCTACAGCATTTATTCTGCTCTAATGCTTCTTTTGTCATACTCAACTTTCATTTCCCTACATAAGTGTGGGCACTAATAGTCCTCTATGATTTATAAATATCAGCCTTATATTAAACTGTAGGGCACGGGCTTTTCTCTGTGAGACATAGTCCACTACGATGGCTCAGCGCGAATTGGCAGAGTACACATGTCTTTGAGAACATTGTGGTGAACTCTGAGACATATAGCTTTCCTCACGAAGTTTTCTGTTAAAGAAAGCGACGATGAACTATTTAATACGCCTATAACTTCGGCAAGTTAGAAGTGCGCGCCTTGTATAAAAAAAGCCGCATTCGAATAATAAGTTTAATTTAAAGTAGTTTTTATAATTATTATGTAGGTACTTGTACTTAATTCAATCAAATATTAACAAATCGCACGCTTATTGCTTACAAAACCATCACATTGTGCGTTCATCACTGCGGCGCATTCGCGACTGGCAGCATAGATAATACACTACAGACCAGACTGGCAGCGAACCAAGTGTATACCGACCTCGACACGCGTAGGTATGACTCGCTTGCCGACCATTTGTATGAAGATTGAATACTGCTAGGTAAAATTACCGTGGTCATAGTGACGCGACAGTATGAATCGGATAAAACCGAACTAATTCTAGGTAAAAACAATTGACCGAGAAATACTTTTGTTAATTTGTATTTGGTATTATTATTATTAGCTTGCAACGTACCTTAAATCCCATTCTGCAACTCTTAATATATTTTGATATTGGACGTATGGTTTAAATATCCCATAGTTTTTAAAGAGTTGCCATCCTGCCAATCATAATCTGTTAAACTACATTTATTCACCCTTATACTAAGTATGGAGTAAGTATGTCATACTAGAAATTAATCAAGGATAAGCTCAGATCTTTTTTACAAGTGAACACTTTATATATATATATATATATATATATATATATATATACATATATATATATATATAACTTTGATGTAACTGTTCTTACTCATTTTAGTTTTTCTGTTTCTATCATTTCTGATTCGAGTCTAAGTACACGATTACAGTTTGTTTGGAAAGTTAATCGGTAATCGGTTTTGTGATGTGTCGATTGAAATGGTCTCTTCACTATTGCTGTTCAACGATCATCGGTCAAATGGGACTTCGTATTTGAAACGGACTATAACTCAAACTAGATATCCTACGCCAATACGTCACGCGAGCCTGACGGATAGGATGAGGGTTTCTATAATAGTACATCTAAATGCGTATTAAATTAGAAATCCTACTGCAGTACATAACCCTCTGAGACGTAATGGAGCAGCATTTACGCGTGTTTATCATTAGAAAATGGTAATTCAGTTCGGCAGAGACGGCGGATACGGCCAGCATTGCATTCTCTAATCGTATCACTTCAAGTGCCTCGAATAATTCCCAGACATGCCCTGACTGAGATATATTTTACACCAACCTGTAGAGCTAGCATCGTAACCACATTATTACCTTTTAAATACTTTATAGAGAGTAAGACCCGTTACCTAGCAATTAAGTATGTGTACAAATCGCGAAAGTCTAGAAACGTTTAGTAATAACATCGATCTGAATTCACACTTACATCGCAATTGTATAGAATTCAATAGAATAACTAAACATTCCCGACGTAGATATAAACTATGAATGAGAAAACAAATCTTAAAACATAATTTTAAATCCTGGTGGCGTCTCCAATGGTGATAGCAATTTCTGACATAAATCAATGTCAATATTACTTCAATTATTTTTGTCTCACTTATTCCCTTTACTTTCATATCGATTGTTATTAAATTAAAACAAAACAGTTCAGAACCACTTTCTCCGCCGTTTGTAAATTGAATTTATTTTTGTCTTGACCTGATTCTGTGTTCCCAATAACAAATAAGAATCGATATAGTTAGGTTTATTTTAATAATATAAATATCTCTCTCGGTCTCGGGTTCGAACCCACGTCGCGCACCTCCGACTTTAGCAAGTTATATGACTTTTCGAAATTATGTGCGTATTGATTGACTATTATCGCCTGCTCCGTGCCTCGGAGAGCACGTTAAGCCGTCAGTCCCGACTGCCATGAGCATCTATGGCAGTCGTTATTGGGAAGTCAGTGCCCTATAATATCCTGACACTGGTCTAGCCTTAGGGTATCGCTAGCCTTCGGGTTGCGGAGGTCAGGTGGCAGCCGCTCCGTGTAAAAACTGATATCCAGTCAAATCCGGTTAGACCAGAAAAGCCGACCCCAAGTGACTTGGGAATAATAAAGGCTAGGGAGAAGAAGATAATTAGGTTTATTTTTGAACTGTGTAACCTTTTACCTCAAACCAATAATAAATATGGTGAATTTCGACCGCTGGAAAAATACTACTATTAATTACAAAGTATCATGCTACATTACTATGTATAATTATGCTAATTATAGCCTATAATTAATGATAAATATATCAGTTATTACATTTTTGTGTCAGGTATATTATATATCCATTTATTGTCGGCAAACCAAACAAAATAAAATAATATGTTGAAATTACAAAATGCTTGCGGTCAAACTCCATGTTTTTGGAACGCCGAAACACTATGGATAAACGTAAAGTCAACCATTTAGGTTTTGAAACGCCGTCCCTAAACAAGAATTATTCAGAAAAGCTGCGATTATATGGCTCCTTTAAGAGGAAACACAAGGTCCGTTTTCCCATACAAACGTAGTCCCCTGTTTCCTCCCCGGATAATGCCAGAAGAGCAATTTTTTTTCCCTATTATCTTTGGCCTCTATTGGCATGTTCCGATATTTTCCTTTTTTCATAAATTAATTATTAAAAGAGACATGAGCCTTCAAAAACTTCACCAATTGGACAGATTTACCGCTGTGTTCAAACATCCAGAAAAAAATTAACTGAATTATATAAAAAAGGAAAACATAGGGACACGGCCAAAGCCTTTCTTTAATAAAATAGTAGTTAAGTCGGTCAAGTTTTGGAGAAGAAATCAAGGGACTTCGAAACATTGATTTTGTGTACTTTTAATAGGTATTTTAGGTACAAGCTGCAGTTGTCTCTATCGCGCTCTGAGGGCACAGCGCGACAGCAATAGATTTTACAAATACCTATTACCTATACGGAGAGGAGGTACTTAGAGGAAACACTAAGGGTATATACCTATATACCCTTACTGTTTCCTCTTAATACATAACTCATTACCGCACACAACGCCCAATAACCACTTAACAAACATTTCTGTATGTTATTGCGTAGCTGGACTGTTATTATTTAGTTGAGGAGTTTTTAAAAAAAAGTCCATGTAAGTTGTATAATTTGAAACGTTAATAAAGATATAAATACCTAATATATTGACTGTTGTGTGTATTTTTACTGTAGCAAAGCACACATAGAGTTTGCACAACTACAATATCTAAAGACACATGTATATAACAAACTACACAAAAATTCGGCCTCGGTGGCGTAGTGGTTAGTGTAACCGACTGCCACGCCTGAGGTCGCGGGTTCGATTCCCGCACAAGTCAAACATTTGTGTGCATGAACATGGATGTTTGTCTTGGTCTGGGTGTTTCTATGTATAATATGTATGTATTTACAATAAAAAAGTATATGTGTATGTTTATCCATTGTCTAGTACCCATAATACAAGCTCTGCTTAGTTTGGGCTAGATAGTGTTGTGTGTATGTGATAGAATATTATTATTATTATTATAATTTAAATACATTGCAAACGACAAGTGAAGTAAAACATTTTAATATTAAATTAAAATGATACGGAAGAACTAATAAAATCATACGACATATAAAATAATATGTAAGATCGAGGACCTATTTCATTTAATTAATTAACTTTTCAAACATACTAATGTTTTCTTTCAATCTACTATTTCCTGTAAAATAATTATTATGTAACTAAAATACAAAAGCTCACATATTCACATACATACAAACTCGTAAACACTCACATACACTACATAAACTTTATTTTGGTATAAAGTTATTACGGAGTATGTCAATAATTAAGTCGAAAAATACATTGTTGTTATTAGAAATGTAGTATATCAGCTATCAAGCAAATTCATGATAACCAGGAACGGACGGATAGATGACTCTCAAATCTATTCACAAGAATTGTGCGAAACGACCTCGTCTGCACTTGTTTGGACTCATGTTATTACGAGTGTATGTGTGCGAACCAACAATTAAAAATATATTATATTTAATATAGTGTCATTTCGCACAATTAGTGTGAACTGATTCGTACGAAATGACCATTATGCCGTATTTCCTAGCATAGCAAAAATAATAATTTTTGGAACTTTTATACAAGGTGGCGCAAAAGTAATGTCATAGTGTGAATTGGCTATTAAAAATTTTACTTAAAAATGTAAAATTTATGACATTACCTTCAATTTACGCGAATATTATTCATTGAAATTAAATTACTATATACGAAAGTGTAAAATTAAATTAAATTTAAATAGTTTCAATAGTTTTAATAATAATTCAATTAGCTTAAAAATTAGTAAAGTTTAATAATAGTAGTAGTGTAACAGTTTTCAAAATTATGTAATAAAGTGTCAAATAAATAACGCGATAAAATCCGTATATAGTAGTTTAATTTCAATGAACCACCTTCAAGTTGATGAACAATTGTGCTCGTTTTACGGCATTTGAATTGTTTCTCGCAAAACAACTAGCGCCAAATTAGCGATTTCTTTATAAATGTTAGCTTTCAAGATTTGTAACGTTTGAGGTTTGTTATGATAAAGGCGCGATTTCAAAAAACCCCAATGGAAGATGTCTGGTACCATTAGATCTGATGATCTGGACGGCCAGATCAAATCTCCTAAACGGGAAATCACTCAGCTCGGCAATTGGTGTCTCAAAATTTCCATCGTTGCCCGAGCTCTGGAGCGGTTGCTCCATCCTGTTGAAACCAACAATGCTCGAGACCCAATATAGCAACTTGCGGCAAAATAATCTCGTTTTACCTCTGCATGTAACGCTCACCAGTTACGGTTACGACCTTGCCGTTGTGAGCGGCAGCTTAGCGCGGGGTGGCGAGCGGTAAGATCAAATGTATAAAAATGTTTGAAGCACGCTACGAGACGCCGCTCATAGCGAAAACGCACGCGGTTTTCCGGTGGTATCATTGGCGTCCTCAAAAAATAAAACCGATTACTTTTTCTCTGTAAATACCAAACAGTCACTTTGCTAGGATGCATTGGCTCTAGGTGCATTACAAAGTCAAAGTCAAATTAAAAAATCATTTATTCACTTAGGTCACAAAGTAACACTTATGAACGTCAAATTAGTTAGTGAGTTTATTACACTTACTGAATTTACATTTATGTTAGTTGCAAGGTTCAGGCAAAAGGTTGAGCCTATGAGAAGATACCTGCAAGAAACTCAAGGCCACTCTTTAAAATCGCCATCAACTTATTATTTCAGTATTTTACAACTCATTTATGTACCAGGTGTTGCAGTCATTATGCCATATGTCACTGTCCATATAGAACTAAATTATAAAAATAAAGAAAAATCTAATAAATTAGTTTCATGTCGGATCTCTGTATCCCAATTGTTCGCACACACGTAAGTCGACGACGAGGAAAACCACGTTGAAATTTACGCTGCGTTAAAACAACAGACCGAAAATTATAAATATATATAATATCTTCTTCTTCTCTCTTAGCCTTTATTATTCCCAAGTCACTTGAGGTCGGCTTTTCTGGTCTAACCGGATTTGACTGGATATCAGTTTTTACACGGCGCGGCTGCCACCTGACCTCTGCAACCCGAAGGCTAACGATACCCTAAGGCTAGACCAGTGTCAGGATATTAGAGGGTACTGACTTTCCCAATAACGACTGCCATAGATGTTCATGGCAGCCGGGACCAACGGCTTAATGTGCTCTCCGAGGCACGGAGCAGGCGATAATTGTCAATCAATACGCACATAATTTCGAAAAGTCATATAACTTCCGAAAGTCAGAGGTGCGCGACGTGGGTTCGAACCCGAGACCTTCTGCATTGCAGTCTGAGGTCTCCCCACTGAGCTATCGCTGCTCACAATCGCTACTCACTGAAATATATATAATATATATATATAAATTTATTGGAAAATAAGCGGTAACAAAAATTCCACGTTCATCAGGAGAGTATCGCTCCATGGTTTGTTGTCAACTAAGTCTTTATCTGTCTACAGCGTATATCTCAAAGCAGACTGAAACGTGATCCCATTTGCAAAAATTAAGGCACATTCACATCATGACATTAATTTTGCGCCACCTTGTACTATTGTGTGTATATGTCAGTTATTTATTTAAAGCGTTATAATGTGGATTAATAAATATTCACGGCAACTTCTGAGGCGTTGACAACATAATAACATGAAATGAAAATAGACATTATTTAAAAGACAAATAATTTATTTTTTATTGATTGTGCATGTCTTGTCATCCATTTCAATTTTAATTTGAATTTTACTGTCGTTATACGATTTTACAATTTATATTTAATTAACCTTGCTTTTTAACAATACTTGATATTAATTATTTGTGCTTAATAATATTTAATTTAATTTTGATTATATTTTAATTTGATTTTTACTGTCTTTATACGATTTTACAATTTATATTTAATTAACCTTGCTTTTTAACAATACTTGATATTGATTATTTGTGCTTAATGATATTTAATTTAATTTTGATTATATTTTAATTTGATTTTTACTGTCTTTATTATATGATTTTACAATTTGTATTTATTAACAATTAAAAAAATATTTGAATAGTATTTTAAATTTAATTATTATTTTATTTTTCTATGTAACTACTATACTCATTTGTACACCTATTCAGGTAAAACATGCTGGACTTTCAATTTGTTTAACATCAATGCTGCAATGTATCACTCATGTTTAATGCAAATAAATATTGCATTTCATTTCATTTCCAGTAACCCGCGCAACTTCGTCTGTGTTACGTAAGAGAATTTCTCTCGATTATGCAACATTTTTCATTGATGCTCCGCTCCTATTGATCGTAGCGTGACATTATATAGCATATAGATTTCCTCGATAAACATTCACTAAAAGAATTTTCAATTCGAACCAGCAGTTCCTTAGATGAGCGCGTTCAAACAACCAAACAAACTCTTCAGCGTGATAATATTACTATAAATCAGCAACCTTGTTCTTGATAGTCAAGCTGTCTGCTGGCATAGGCCTCCAGCTCCACTTCCTTCCATACACTTCAGTCTTGAGCTAGTCTTCTCCAATTTGGTGGTATATCATCCTCCCACCCTTTGTGTTGCTCGTTGTCTTTGTCCGTTCCTGGGGTACCATTCTGTTACGGTATTTATCCATTTATCTAATGTTGTTATCATCATATGTCCAGTCCATTTCTATTCAGTTGCTTAATTTTAACAGTGACGTATTCTAGTTTTGTTTTCCCATATTTTAGTAGATGAAACATACCAACATTATAATTTTTACGTGTAATTTATTTAATGGTTTTCCTTTCTTGTTTTATCCCTTTTTTTGTATGATTTGCCCTACGATTCATAAGATGATAGAGGCTTACACTATGGATACATTAATACGGGGCGCTGACTACTGAAATACACCTAGAAGAAGAAATATACCTAGTTCAGGGGCCAGAGTTTCTAGACAAGTGCATATTCTTAAGCCTTAATTTTTGATTGTATTTTGTGTCATATAATTTTGAACAATACAGATTATTATTATTATTAATGGATATTCTCTTGCAGATATCTGACACACTTCATCAATAAGTGTATCACATTTTCTATAGGCACATACTTACCTTAAATTTTGGTTAAAACTATGGTTTTTAGAAATTCAAACTTATTGAGCGGAATGTATCCAGAACTTAATTTGTGGGCGATTACAAGTATTTCAGTGTAGTGAGAAACAACCATGGCAAATGAGGAGGTTCCGATACTATAGTCGTATGCCATATCACTTGGTCTTTCAAATTTTCATTAAAATACTCTTTGCAAATTTCGTAACATTTATATCTATACTATATTTTGGCTACGGCTTCACTCGCGTAAATGTAACCTACATTAGCAAATTTTTCTGAACGCAAGTTATTCTATATCTTTTTTAGAGTTCAAAAAATCTCTTATACAACAGCTTTGTCCGTCTGTCTGTTATACAAATTTCAACTCTAGAACCGTAAGAGCTAGAGACTCGCCGCGGCCACCGCCGTTCGACTCAGCATAGTCGATATACCCCCGAAATGACTATAACCTCCTTTGACCTCTGACCTCAAGGTCACGTGGTATTACGTAACCTTTGCATATTACTTGAACCATTTTTTCGAACTCTAAGATTTACGGCAGTTCATTCCATCGCATTTATAATATTAGTGAGGATTTATTTTTGATTTTAGGTAATAATTGCAATATTTCTTTCTGTATCTTCAACAATACCTAGTTTGGCTAATCGGTCAGCCTTCTCATTAATATTTAAGCCTATATACGCGGGAGCCCATTGCAATTTCAGAATGACCTCCTGTTAGATTTAATTCTCCTCCTTCCTAGCCTTTATTATTGCTAAGTCACATGGGGTCGGCTTTTCTGGTCTAACCGGATTTGACTGGCTATCAGTTTTTACACGGAGCGGCTGCCACCTGACCTCCGCAATCCGAAGGCTAACGATACTCTAAGTCTAGACCAGTGTCAGGATATTATAGGACACTGACTTCCCAATAACGACTGCCATAGATGTTCCTGGCAGCCGGGACCGACGGCTTAACGTGCTCACCGAGGCACGGAGCAGGCGATAATTGTCAATCAATACGCACATAATTTTGAAAAGTCATATAACCTCCAAAAGTCAGAGGTGCGAGACGTGGGTTCGAACATGAGACCCTCTGCATTGCACTTGTAAATAAATATTGTTGCAGCCCCAATCTATTTATGTGACCTTCAAGAAAAAAATTGCTATCTACGCATACGATTGAACGTAGATAATATTATATTTATAGTTCAAATGTCATGTAGGCATTGTATGTAGGATGCCAACTGCACGTTTAGAAAGGTGAAATGGTCATATTTAAACGTATACGTATGATTTCAAACTTAGCCTGGCATAACGCTGAACAAGGCCTGGTATATTATATATAATAATAGCGAAGTATTGATGGTATCTGATACAGGTGCATAAGGACACTTCTGGCGAGTCCTAGCAGCGGCACATAGCACGAGATCAAATTACACCCGTTCAGCAAGCATGCTCAGACACGCAGTGCAGTTGATTCCCTATCGCCGTCAGATAGGTTTTTTTTATTGTTTTCTAATAAGACAACTCCCTCATTAGCAATAACTCCTGTATCGCGTGGGACTTTACAAAAAAATTAACAACGGACACAAAGAACATCCAGACTCACAGACACTCACAGACAGACAGATTTTTTGTCTTGTGTGAGATTCGAACCCACAACGATCGGCGCGGCGGCAGTGGCGAGGCGATCACTTAAACCACTACGACATCCATCAATTAATTCATATTAATTAAATAATAATAATAAACTTAGTATTTAATATTCGCACACCAAGGGTCAAAGTTCACGCGAGAATATATAATAGCGGTTGTATGTAAGTTTCATTGATGTTACCGGTACTTATCTTAAAGTTAGCAAGTCCACAGTGAGCTTACAGCTTAAATGGCAGCTGCGTGAAAGGCCTCCGCCTATTAAATTTAAGCTGTTCCTACGTTCATTCATGTTAATATTTCGGTTAATCTAAGGGTGCAATGGTTGAAGCGAGCACCTCGTTACATACGGGACAAGAGTACCGCGTTTGAGCATCAAGATAGTACATTATAAAATAAACTTATCTGTTAGTTATATTTACTAAAGACTTTAGCCGATTTTGATGAAATGTTGCTTAGAAACATGCATAGGTACCTTTAAAGCGAATCGTATGTTTAGATGCTTAAAAAAATCTGGAAATAATTTCAGATATGTAGACAAAAATATATTACACATAAAGTTGCGAGTATATACCTATTTATTGCTTGCCTGGATTTCATGCAATCACAGGATGATTATTAGCCTATACTTATTTCGCATAACACGAAAATAAATATGAACAATATTGAAATACCATTCATTTCTATCAAATAATTCTCTCATTACAAAAACGTATTATTGGAAATTAACGCTATAATTTTTTAAAATAACTGATTCGGCATCACGCTAAATACTTTAAATACCAATATGGCGTATATCATCCACCATATATATTTATAAACAAAAACAGCAATTATTTCATTGTTCACTCATTGGCGATCCTTAAATAGGAACCGAAAAATAATTACTGTAATATTATATGGGACAGCTACTTCAGCGCGTATAAGTGATACCTATATTACACTGACGCTTGCTTTACAAATACCCTCAAATGTTCATATCTTACTCCAGACATTTTTACACTATTTAGTAGTTATGTTTATATCTTATTTACTCGTATATTTACATATTTAAGTATATTTTATTTATATAATTATGTTTAGACACTAGGCGCCAGCCGTCACTAAATTGGATTTCGCAGAGTACTAGTGTTGCGATTTAACTATCGCAACGTACGCTGAGCGATGTCCAAATTTTGGCACTGATGGGACACACACTTTCACATTACTTTTTAAACTTAAATAATTCAATTGATTTATTGTCAGTATCGCTGATCACTGACAATACTAGCCTTGACTTGAATGGAGCCAGTTTCCGTTAAGTACTAAATTATACATATGTCACGAGCGACCCGCCTCGGCTTCGCACGGGTGAACTGCACAACTCTACGTTGAAGGGGGCATCAAAAATTTTCAAAATTAGCGGATTATAGGGCACTATCCTTCGGTTATCAATATCATGGTTTCGGACGGTGGCACTTTGTCCACCCTGTTCTGGCGATCGTCGACGATATTTGGGATATCCGTCATCGTTAGTAGATGTTTGAGTTTGGAACGACTTCGGAAATTTTTTGCTGCGTTTGGAATCTCACGTACATGGAGAATTAGGGTTTAAAGTCCCGCAAGGACCGTGTACCATGTGTTTATTTACGATTTCGAATTGGACAGGATCTTCTTCTTTAACCGGTAATTCAGCTGAAAGAACGCTGTCTATTTGATTTGGTCTAATTTTGTTCACTAACTGCACCACCAGATGTAAATGTGGTAAACCACGTTTCTGCCATTCTATAGTATACATATGACAGCGCGGCGGACCGAATATATGAGACTTGTTAATGAGGTGCAGGAGTTTTTGTACTTTTAAATGGAAGACTGTTAACTATATCGTATCTGTTTTATGTAGTTAAATTGGTGTTAATATTTTCTTTGATTTCTGGCCAATGTGGTTTACATGTTGCAGTTATAAATAAATCAGGTTTACCGTAATGTCTGACGTAAGTCATCGCCTCCTGCGATTTTTCATGTAAATATCGAGGTCCACCTGTGAATGATGAAGGTAGTATAACAAACTGTCCAATGCCGTTGCTGGTTCATTCGCCTGTAAAGCATCCTGAAGGTGAACGTAATTTTCTGCTCTCAATTTAGTTTGATTATTACGGATGTAGGCCAATCTCTCAGATTCAATTTTCGCATATTGATCAACCAAGTATTGGTTTGTTAACATTCCATATCTAAGCAAAGGGTTGGAATTGTTACGTCTTGTCATTATACGGTAGCAATAGTAATTCATACATGACACTGTTTTACGCAGAGGTGCACCACTGATTGGGTCAGAAACATTAATGGCATAACCATTTTCTCCACAACATAGCATCAAAGGATAGTAAGCTGTCGTAAGATCTGTGTAACTCTGAAATTTTTTGCAAATTGTCGTCACGCCTATACTACACAATATCTCTTTTGTCAAATTGCTGTCCAGCTATCACCACTGCTACTTCACTCGTGGAAGGCGCATTATATTGTCCTCTGTGTTCTCCAACAGGAACTTTATTTGCATGGATTACAACATTAAAGTCAGGAGTATCTACTGGAACACTCTGAATCGCAGTTTTAAAATACTGCATGTAGCAGTTATGAGAATGTAACATATCTTGGAGAGATCTGATCAAATCTCTATCATTTGGCTGTGCGACACTTAAACGCGCCGCGCCGGCCTCCCGGCCGGTACCGCCGCAACTGCTATGGCTCCGCATTTTAAATCTGTAATATCTTCAAAAATATTCATTTAAATTACATGCTGTAAAGGCCATATTAATCTATATTAAATGCAAAATGTATTTAAGGCACTTCATTGGATAAGGATTAATGCTGTATTACTTAAAATCGCTTGGTAAATAAGCCATTATTTCTCTTAAAAAGTAAAGGATAAAAATGGTTATTGTGGGTTATCCCTAAGAGATAGACATATACCATTGCGGCTTCTTTTGTAGAACTTTTTAACGTGTACAATACTGTAGTACATTATTTTGATCTATCTCGTAGGGTTCAGCTAGCGTTTGCAATGTAAGCGCAAAAAAATGTGTTTATTTACGACATCACATTAGAAACCTCGAAAATTATCAGTGTCTCTCTACTATATTATGCATGTATTATACATATAAATCTATATCTTGAATCACTCTGTTTATTAAAAAAAACCGCATTAAAATCCATTGCGCAGTTTTAGAGATCTAAGTTTACATAGGGACAGACAGACAGCGGGAAGCGACTTTGTTTTATACTATGTAGGTAGTGATAATTTAACATGGCATACTTTTACTTATCCTAATAATAGTTATGCACAATATTAATTTGGCACAATTTTTTTAAGCATAATTGCTATTAGCATAATAATTATTAAGCATACTATTCTAAAGCATAAATTCGTTTATACATAATGATATTTAAAATATGTGTTTGCATTTAATAAAATTCTTCTCGTATTTAAATAAAATAAACATGCTGGCGGCTTAGGGGTGACACAAGTAAGCGAAATCAAAGTTTAAAAAATAAAAAAGTAAGTGTTTACTGACTGGTTGTATTTTAAAACATACAGAGTAATTAACAAAACGATCTGGCCTACTACACGATAAGGACGTTTTCACGGAATGAAGTGAATAAAAATTCGTTTGCTGCTTAAACCGATTTCCAGTGAAATGTTCGGCGTTCACTGGTAACACGACTCAATCCACCATTAATCGATTCTTGTGTAAAAAAAACAAAGCAGTGTGATTCAATATAGGGAGGTTTTTCGTGTCGACGCATAATACCGGTGTAAGCCTGTTATCTAAGCGATGGAGCGCTCGCTGGCTCTGACATTCGTACTCTAAATTTAGTGAGTGAACATTTTAAAAACCCTTTACATACATACATAGTGACACCACTTTATACAAAATTAATAAACTTACCGCACAAATGGAATCCGTACTGACTGACAGACTATACATGCGCAACAATTCGGAGACGCTATGTTCAGTCCGGCTTTCATAGATTGCGCGATCTGTACATGATATATCCATCGGGATATATCATGTGGTGTCTTAGATACAGGTACTAATTCCGGTACCCAAAGTTTACAATACATTGCTTTCTTGCAACCATTTTTATATTTATATAAAGTTCTGCATTTATGTGTACTCTACAGTAATAAATATATTACTATTATCTTGACGTAAGTTTTACGTTCAAAAAGCTAAGAGGACGTTTTGAATTTTAGAACCCGTCTATCGGTACACGTTATTGATAACACGGCAATGTCTATTGTGTGTACGTAACTCTTAACTAATATGATAAATGCAAATGCGAGTTTGTTTGTTTACTACGCTTTCACGTCTTAACTGCTCGACCAATCATCATGCAATTCGCATACACATTGTCAAGAATACAGAAAAAAATCTTTCAATCAAGAAAAATGCTTGTCACACTCCGCGCGACTGATGGGGATTTCCATACAGGAAAAACCCAGTAGCGCTTCGTTCGCCTGGGGCTCGCAAGTCAAGAAGAAGTCTTGTTTGATTTGACTGCACAGGTTTATTTAGTCGCCGTGACGCTGTCCCTACGCCGAGTGTCTTGGCTTCAAATCCCAAAGGAAACTAAAAATAAATTGTTTGATTCCCAAATGGCAGTTCCGTGTTTGGATGTATGTGTCCGTTGTTCGACTGTGAATAAATTGTGTGATTCCCAAATGGCAGTTCCGTGTTTGGATGTATGTGTCCGTTGTTCGACTGTGAATAAATTGTGTGATTCCCAAATGGCAGTTCCGTGTTTGGATGTATGTGTCCGTTGTTCGACTGTGAATAAATTGTGTGATTCCCAAATGGCAGTTCCGTGTTTGGATGTATGTGTCCGTTGTTCGACTGTGAATAAATTGTGTGATTCCCAAATGGCAGTTCCGTGTTTGGATGTATGTGTCCGTTGTTCGACTGTGAATAAATTGTGTGATTCCCAAATGGCAGTTCCGTGTTTGGATGTATGTGTCCGTTGTTCGACTGTTTGTAAAGTCTTCACCATACAGAATTTATTCATAGCGAGGTAGATACCTTTATAAAATACTAGATGACCCGGTGTACTTCGTATCACATATCCTAACGACATTAAAACTCTCCCTTCGCTAAATAAAGACATCAATCATCATCATCATTTGTAATTATCCGTTTAGGTTTTTACTGCCTTCCTCGCAATTTTTCCATATTTTCTCACCGTTTAAACCTTCCCTGGACTACGACAAATATTTCAAAACTAAAATCAGCTAAATCGACCCTGCCGTTCTCGAGTTTTATCGAGGCAAACGAACGGCAATTGATTTTTATATAGTCAGCCTCGATGGCGTAGTGGTTTGTGTAACCGACTGCCACGCCTGAGGTCGCGGGTTCGATTCCCGCACAAGTCAAACATTTGCGTGCATGAACATGGATGTTTGTCTTGGTCTGGGTGTTTCTATGTATAATATGTATGAATTTACAAAAAAAAAAAAGTATATATGTATGTTTATCCATTGTCTAGAACCCATACTACAAGCTCTGCTTAGTTTGGGCTAGATGGTGTTGAGTGTATGTGGTAGAATATATAGAATATATAATATATATAGATTACAATCTGAATGGCAAACGAAACCTGCATGTCTGTCAGTTTTACATAATTTGCTCGATGATATGAGGTGTCCGCCAACCTGCACTATGCCAGCGTGGTGGACTATGGCTTAACCCTTCTCCCACTGAAAAGACATTCACGCTCAGTAGTAGCACAGCTTACACACGGGGCTGATATAAAGTATTGTAAAAACGCAGACTTATTGCAGAGGAGTAACAGGGCAATCTAAACAACGAGTAAACACGGCACGGCAATAGGTACACGCAATAAAATAATTTATTCAACAAACTAACACACACAAAAGTTAAATGCATGATATTTAGATCGCCGTGAAAGTACTGCACTCTAATAATCCGATAGCGAGCTTACAATATTTATTACAGAGTTTAGTTCCTAGAAACTGTTGTAGCATAATTCTGAAACAGCTTAAGTGATATCTTACATCGTTTTGAACCTTATTATCTTCTAAATCGATAGAAAATACATACGTCATGGTTGTACGTCCTTGTAATCCAAACACATTTGCTAGCTATGTTTTAATGTCCTACGTAATAGGGGCAAACTTGGGGAAAATCGAATCTCTTGCCTACCGAGCAACGTTACTAAGAATTGCCTTACTAGAGACAATGCGATTTCACTTACTTCAATATTGGCTGGCTTGCTTCATTCACACTCTTTAAATTCTTGATTTTGCGGTTAAGAGTACTTTTCATGGTCTTTCTCAAAGAATTATGATACATTCTAACTAATATTATAAATGCGAATGTGTGTTTGTTTATTTGTTATATTTCACGCCTTGACTACTCGACCGATCATCATGAAATTTCGCAGACACGTTGTCAGGGCCACAAAAAAGGACATAGTAAAAAGAAAAAGTTTAGTAACAGTACTTTTCCTGGATATAAAGGTATTTCATCCAAGAAAAAGTACTGTTACTAAATTTTCTAATTACTCGGAGAAATGCTACTAAAAATAAAAAAAAAGCAGCGATAGCTCAGTGGGGAGACCAACAGACTGCAATGCAGAGGGTCTCGGGTTCGAACCCACGTCGCGCGCCACTGAGTTTCGGAAGTTATATGACTTTTCGAAATTATGTGCGTATTGATTGACAATTATCGCCTGCTCCGTGCCTCGGAGAGCACGTTAAGCCTTCGGTCCCGGCTGCCATGAACATCTATGCCAGTCGTTATTGGGAAAGTCAGTTCCCCCTAATATCCTGACACTGGTCTAGCCTTAGGATATCGTTAGCCTTCGGGTTGCGGAGGTCAGGTGGCAGCCGCTCCGTGTAAAAACTGATATCCAGTCAAATCCGGTTAGACTAGAAAAAGTCGACCCCAAGTGACTTGGGTATAATAAAGGCTAAGGGAAAAGACTTGGAGAAATGCTACTTATTCATCCGCACACTCGCCACTAGGGGGGAGTTATGTCGGGCTTTCCCCAAGCTTCGGGCCTACTGACTAAAACCACCACGGTGTGCCACCTCTCTGTTTTGTATGGTGGGTGGGTTACTGAAACTGGAACTACATCAGCGACCCACTGTTACTAATCTAACGTAACCTACATTTACGCGAGCGAAGCCGCGGCCAAAATCTAGTGATACGTAATTTTCAGACAACTTTTCGCTTCACGTTCTGGAGGAAGGCTAGATAAAGAGTATCCTAAACCAACGAGCGTACCTTAAGAGTATAATGAAAATGAATTGAGCGAGGTATGTCTCTGCTTACGCCTTTGCGAAACAGCCGTGAATCTATGACGTATGTAATCAAATTAACTCAAAACAATATTGTTGTCGTATTGTCGGCAGCTGTTAAAGAAGATTAAAACAGTCAACCGCAGGATTCTAGGAGATTTTAATTAAATTAATTGATTTAATATTGCTTGTCGCTACCGGCTACCTTTCAACGATTAACAGGTATGAGCCTTTTATGTAATTTATTAATTACGAGGAAGTCGCATCCGATAATGACATGAAGTGTCGGATTCAATTTTCGGGTCGAGCAAGGGGTTTATGGGTTTTTATGTGAATACATTCTCGGGAGCACCACGGAGTATGGAACTGTGCGTAAATGGTAACAGGTTTGACTTTTGTTAGCTGTGGGTGTAATACATACACCTCTGCATTCCGGGATACAGGCTTATTCCAGGGTTATACTGCCTGCCTCTTCAGGAATATAAGTAATTTAATATTTTAGTTTTGATTACTTTTGCTTCTTCGTTTGGTTATGTATGTCTGTTCTATCATATTACAAATTTACTTGTTGCTGTTTTATTGATAGTGTTGATAATCAGCGTAAGTTAACGCATGTCACTAGCGCGTGACAAGCGTACAGTGAGTGGATGCGAGTGACGTTGCCTCAGCCATGTTACAAGATATCAACAGCTATCTTTAATATTGCAACAAGTATGTCACGCCGCGTGACATGCGCAGAGCAAGGGGTTACGACATTGCCTCGGCCAAGTCAAAAAGAAATCGAGAGCTATCTTTATATTTGCAACTAGTGTGTCACGCGCCGTGACAAGAGTGGAGCAAGGGTAAGCGATATTGCCTCGGCCACGTCAAAAGAGATCGAGAGCTATCTTTAAATTTGCAACTAGTGTCTCACGCCGCGTGACAAGCGCGGAGCGAGGGAATGCGAGCGACGTTGCCTCGGACACGTTAAGGAGACATCAAATAGCGCAAACTGCTATCTCTAATATTGTATTAAGCATGTCACACCTCACGACAGGTGCGGGGTGAGTAGGTGCGAGCGACGTTGCCTCGGCCGCGTCAATAAGAGATCGAGAGGCGCACGCTGCTATCTTCGACGTCCGAAAATATACATATGTCACGCTGCGTGACTTATTACAATACTAATTATAACATCAATATAACATCCCCATATTGGAAAGTTCATTTTATTTAAGTAATCTTTCAGCAGTAGGCAGTGCAATGGCTGCGCATAAGGTATCATGTTCAACACCTGGGAACTTGTTTTGGTTTATGTCAAGAAATTGTCGGCAGTAGCACGGAGCCTGGACTGAGTCTTGTAGAAGACAATAGATGGGACTTAAAACTAGAGATAGCAGAATGCGAGTCTAATACCTATATGTATATCTGTCTACCCCTTCGAGGTCCCAAAAGACAACTTTCGGACTAGGAATAAATCCTGTATCGGACTACACAAACATTATAAAACGGCACAAAGAACAGCTGGACTCGAAACAATTATGTGAGGGGTCCACACACAACACTCGAGCAGTAACAGTGGCGAGGCAGTCACTTAAACAAATACGCCACCCGCGCATTCAAATGGAAACAATTAAACGTCAGGATTAAACAGTTCAAACTGCATAATCCATTTTCCAACCACATTTCTTTATTATTGAAACACTAGCGCCTGCTCGAGGCTTCACGCGCAAACAATACTTTTTTTCTGGTTGAATGGTATATGACACCCCTGACAACATGTATGCGAAATTTCATGATGGTCGGTCGAGTAGTTAAGGTGCGAAAGCGTAACAAACAAACTTACATTTATTATATTAGTTAGGATATATCGTGACGAGAATGAAATTATCGTGACAATTACAACTACCTGACAGAGAAGCGATAACCGAGTGAGAGAAGGTTGGACTGTCACACAGAGTGCTCGAGTTCGATCCCAAGGCGCATCTCTGACATTTCGCAGTTATATGCGTATTAAATCTTAATCTTTTCTTTACATATATAAAATGATTGCATTACATTTAATGTGTAACTGTTTTCTGTCCCAATAAAGTAAATAAATAAGTAAATAAATAAATAGTTCATTATCGCTTGCTTTAATGGGGAAGGAAAACATCGTGAGAAAACTTGCATGTCTGAGAGTTCTCCATAATGTTCTTGAAGATATGTAAAGTGTGCCAACCCGCACTCCGCGACGGTGGTGGACTGTGACCTTGCCATTCTTAAATGAGAAGAGGCCCGTGCCCAGCAGTGGGACAGTTTAATACAAGGCTATTATACACCTACTTGTGGCTACGCCTCGCAAATAGAGCTTCGTGATTCTTTGTAAAAGTAGGATAAACAAATTAAAATTTATACTGCGCTATAAGATATACATGTGAGGCTGCGTGGAAGAGATCGCTTTTGTGATAAGGCTGCCCTTTGTAGCATTTTATATTCTTTCTTTGTGTCTACCAACTATGTAATAATATTATAAAATGGAATGTTGTAAGGATGTCTGGATGTATGTTACACAATTGCGCGTAAACTGTTGGACGGTTTTGGATAAATTTAACAAATAGATCATGATTAATGCACGAATGGCGTAATGGTTTATGTGGTCACCTCGTCACTGCCGCGTCGAGTGTTGTGGGTTTGATCCACACATGAGACAATTTATTTTTCTTGATTTTGCTGCACACGAGCAGGCTGTTCGCCTGATGGTAAGCGATTCATTATAATATTTGTGTGTTCTTTGTTTCCGTTGTTTGAATATTTGTAAAGTCTACCGTGACATAGAAATTAAACCTAGTACCCTGACCCTTTTAAAAACGCAATCAAATAAAATTCATCAGGTAAGATGGCGATCAAATGCAAGACTATGAAAAAACATTTAATTTAACATTCAATTGTTACTATTCATATTACAGACTAGGCAAGTGTGTATAAGTAAGATGACACTCACACACACAACCCCCAATCTCACAAACATACATACATGTACACAAACATATTTTACTTTATACCTATTTACTGCTAGATTTTATTCATTTTAGTCTGCGACTATGTCTAAGATTCTTAAAGATATGGAAGAGTGCATTGTTCTAACTCAAGTATTTATAAACTTAAAAGAGGGTCTCAACATCGTTGTGCTTTAACCTGTTGATAGAGAAATGGAGTATTTTATTATTTATTAAACAAAGAAGCGACTGTCCATCTTACTTAATTTGTTTTCCGTTTACGCGGTAATGTTGCAAAGAACTTTCCTAATCATTTCATGCCGATGTAATAAGCTTCCTTCTGAGTTAATTATTTTTCTTTAGAGCGTCGGAAGTGCAGTCGCCGGAGAAAACTAGAGTTTATAAAATGACCATTACTACCTGTGGTCGTGCACGTTGTAATATAGTGCCATTAAAAAGTGATAGTGGCTAATTGGCATTATTAGTAATGAGAGATGGCACTGCACGGATGGCGTAGTTCAAGTGGTCGTCTCGCCACTGCCATTGCGCCAAGTGCTGTGGATTTGAATCCCGCACAGGACAAAACTTTGTATTAGTAGTATTTGTGTTAGAGTACTAGAGCCTTGCTGATTTCAGCATGAATGGGGGCTCGACCGGGAAAGGACTACCCTCTCACAGAATATCGACGTGATATACCAGAATTAAGTTTACTGTTGTGTTTTGTTCGGTGAGTGAGAGTGCCGGAGGCCCAATCACCCTCTTTCCCCTTCCCCGCTCCGTCTCGTTCCCACTTCCCTTTTTTCTTCTTCCTTTCCTAAAGGGTCGGCAGCGCGCAAGTGATGCCTCTGATGTTGCAGGCATCCATAGGCTACGGTGACCACTTACCATCAGGTGGGCCGTACGCTTGATTGCCACATTAGCTGTATAACAAAAAAAAATTACTTAGATCGCACGATAAGTAAGAAGAGTGAGCTCACACATTCGATTAAGAACGATAGTGTGATTTTTAATATGAGTGAGCGTTGTGTTATTTATATATGTATATAATTCACATGATATGTTAGCCTTGTGTCAGATGACAACAACTCTAGGTGATTATATTTAAAGTTAGTAGTGTGCATCTATTAATTTATATTAATTATAACTATATTTTACTTAATTTCTAAGATTCTATTTTTATGATAATAAAACTCAACGCCTTTAATAATAATATATCGCTCATCCAATAGAACAATGACGTAATTACGTTTCGGCTATTTTTCTGGAGAACGTTTTAAAATTTTAAAATTGAAAATGCAATTTATGTATAATTTATATATTATAAATATAATATAATATATTTCCAATCATTTCGATGAAATATTTTAATATTTATGTATGTTACTTTACTATCAATAAGAGCAGCGATAGCTCAGTGGGGAGACCAACAGACTGCAATGCAGAGGGTCTCGAGTTCGAACCCACGTCGCACACCTCTGACTTTCGGAAGTTATATGACTTTTCGAAATTATGTGCGTATTGATTGACAATTATCGCGTACTCCGTGCCTCGGAGAGCACGTTAGGCCGTCGCTCCCGGCTGCCATGAACATCTATGTAATGGAAGTCGTTATTGGGAGAGTGTCGACACAAAAGATCCCACTGGGTCGAAGTGTCGCCGGTCTGCACTGACTGGCCCCCACATACGATAAGATAAGATTACTATCAATAATAATTATTTATAATAACTTCATGAGATAACTAAAGAAAACTTTTAAAAATACCGTAAGAATAATTCTGTCGTTTTTGTCATAGATAGAACTTTCGAAACGTGAACTTATGACGTTCAAAAGTCATTTTCGACTATTTTGCAATTACGTTGTTGTTCTATTGGATGAGCGATATTACTTAACATCACACTGAGAATAGGCACCTGCCCAGCAGTGGGACAAATTATATACAGCGCTCATATAATTAGATAACATAAAAATTGTAAAATCTCTTTATACTAATAATCTGTGATACAATGTTTTCATTAGTACAGATGTCAAGGACACTCAATTTGTGATGTGTTCATAATTCGTATCCATGGCGCAGCGCAGGTCTCGTGTTCGAATGCCGAGTCAGGCCAGCAACAAGTAATTGGGGTTTTCTGAAAAGAAGAAATTTCAATAGCATCCCGGAGTGCCTCGGTAAGCACGTAAAGCCTGGTCCTGCGCCTGATTTCTCTTCGGTCGCGTCGGATTACCGTCCCATCGGATCATTAGAGTTAGGGAACAGTGAATGCTCTTGTGTTTGTGCCCATACATGTGCACTATAATATCTTCTGCGCAGATGGCCAGTCTCCGTTAATATTGGCCGCCGTGGCCGTAACTCGGTCTGGAGGACACATATTTTTACATTATTATTACGTTGGCACTTTTACAATTTAGATTATATCTCATCTATATATTAATACGTGAAGCAAAAACTTTGTACCCGTTTTTACGAAAATTGCGCAGATGGAGGAGTATGAACTTTGGCACAGTTAAAGTTTAGTTCGTAGTTTGTTCGCCTAGGACTGTCAAAGGCAGAACGTTATTTTTGTGCTCTCTCAATTTTTAAATCATAAGTGGTGTTAAAAGTTATCGTTTGTGAAAAACTTTGTGAAAGACATCGTATTAGGTCGCCACTTTGAACTGGAGACTAGAGCAGCCGGTTCGAACCCCGCTTTCTCGTAAACTTTTTGTAATTGCAGCAATAGTATCGAAAACTTTAAATTCTAAGTGACGTATGACTTGGATGATAAAACCAGAAATCCAACTGTGAAGTGCCTACTATTCGGAGTTCGAATATTAAATAAAAAAAGTAGCGCTTTATTCAAAAAATGGATGATAACATCACTATTCGCAAACAACCTATAACTAGTTCGTTAAATGACTTATCTACAGAAAATACTTCCTTATTTGACACAACTATATTAAGTCTTCGAGACTCGTCCCTCAACACCACCAGCGAAACTATCTCAGAATTACAAGAAAACTAAAGGAAATGTCGAATAACATTGAAAGTGCCCATGTTGAAATAGAAAACCTGAATGCCGAGAACCAAAGACTGCAATCGGATCTACAAAAATGTAGAAATGTAATAGAAACATACAAAAAAATTTATTCCTCTGACATTATAAACATGACACCGCTTTCGGGGCGCAAACGGAAAATGAAGCTTGCAAATACAAACCAAGTAAAGGGCAACAATTCACACAAACCCACCAAAGTATTAAAAATAAAAAGGGAACTGCAAGCGAAAATTCGGAACAGAGGAATAAAACGCCTCTAACAAAAAATAAGCAATATGTTGTAATTAATATGCCACAAAAAAAGGACAGCACAGTAAAATTCTGTCGAAATAGACAGGAGGAACAAGAAACACGAAGCCCTATTCCTATCTTCAAGAATACACAAATATCACAAAAACTATCTACTTCAAACGTAATGACTCCAACGAGTATGGCTCCCGCGCCGTCTCAAAGTGAAATTAAGGATATATAAGAGGAGAATACACAGCCTACATTGAAGCGGAAAAATAAAATGTGTATTTTGAGTAGCAACAAGAAAAATAAGATACTTTCTATCGCTGTGGACACATATCCGAACATGGAGATATGCCATTATCTTACACCACATTGCGGCATTCAACAGCTCATACAGAACCTACATACAAAACTTGTAAATTATACTATGAATGATTATTGTATTATTATGATTGGTCATGAAGATTTTCAAAAAGCAAGTAATTATTTTGATATTATAATAACAATTCGAGTAACATTGTTAAGCATTCAACACACTAATATAATATTATGTTTACCCACATATAAATTTAACTACTATAGTGTAATGTTCAATTGGAGAGTAGAGACATTTAATAATCTTCTATATCTTGACATACATACTCACCAGTACGCCACTTTATTTGATTCTAACTTAGATTTGACGTGCGACGACACCATGTTCTCTAAATATAAAGGCCATATAAATAATTATGGAATGAAAAATATTTTTACAATCTAAAATATTACATTTATGACTCTGATGACAATATTTTACATAATATTGACTTTAACAACATTAATATAAAAAAAGGTGAAAACTATGACATAGTAAACAATAATAACTTTTTTCGTTTATAAATATTTATACATACTACATCAAAATATAGCCGGGCTACTCTCTAAATCAGACGCCCTATCTGTTTGTCTTAATGAGCTAGTAGATAAAAAGAAATCTGTGGATGTGATATGCATAACTGAGCATTTTATGATGTCAGGCAATGAGGCTCACCTTGATATACCAAATTATTACCTAGCGGCCTGTTACAGTAGAACTAATAGTAAAAGAGGCGGAGCATGTATACTATTAAAAACAGGACTTTTCTGTAAGGAATTAACAGAAGTTGCCAAATTTACACAAATGGGTATTTTGGAATGCTGTGCTGTAGAACTAATGGATTATAAAATAGCAATCGTTTGTATCTACAGGACACCAAAACCAGGAAATCTTAATATATTTTTTCTAAAACTAGAGCAATTATTGTTAGTAATAAGTAAAAAAACGTATGTAAATATGGTGATAGCTGGCGATTTTAATATTGATGTTATGAAGAGGAATTCAGTGACAGTAGAATTTAAATGCCTTTTAACAAACTATAATTTAAAATTAGCGTTAGAACAGCCGACACGAATAAAAAGCCTAACGTGCATTGACAACTTAGCGCATAATTTCAGTAGACCATGCAAAGCCGAAATTATAGAGTTTGCTCTATTCGACCACACTGCTCAATTATTGAAATGCCCAGTTAAAAATAAATGTGTCCTTAAATATTGGCGTAGGATTCAACGTGACTATTCAAAAGAAAACGTCTTAAAATTTAAACATTGCCTACAAAACTTGTCTTTTGCGGAAATATATACAATAGATGACGCAAATAAGGCCTATGACCTATTTATAAATATATAAATGTTAATAAGAAACCTACATGGGTCTCACATGGCATAAAAATATAAAGCAGAAAAAACGGCACCTCTTATGGACTTATCGCTGTAAATGTACAAAAAATAATTACGTGAACTTTATAAAATATAATAAACTATTTAAAAAAATTATAACCTTGACAAAACAGGCTCAAAATTGTTTTAAAATAAAAACTTCTGACAACAAAACCAAGACTACTTGGCAAATTATCAATAATAAAAAATTTAATGTACCTAAAGATGACATACAGAGAATAAAACTTGACAACAACTATATTACCGACCCTTTAACGATAGCAAATTCTTTCAATAATTATTTTGTTGACAAAGTTGTACCATTAAAAGATTACGGAACGAAAGTCACATCTCTCATAAGAACCAGGAGAGATTCAATATTTATGTACCCAAGTACAACTCTGGAAATTTTAAATATAATAAAATGTCTAAAAAATACAAAAAGCGGGGGGCACGACGCGATAGCGACAGAAATAATAAAACCAGTGGGTCATTTGATATGCAATCATCTTAGTTATATATTAAACCTGTGTATAAGTAATGGCGTCTTCCCTGAAAGTTTAAAAACATCTATAATTAAACCTCTGCATAAAAAAGAAAATAAAGACCAAATAACAAATTATAGGCCGATCGCACTAATATCAATTATATCCAAAATCTTTGAAAATATATATGTATATATAATCAAATATACACATACCTTGAAACAAAATCAATACTCAGCCACCAACAAAAAGATTTTAGGCGAAATATGACGGTTAATATGACAAATATCGACAAACGGACACCTGTATGTGCTATATATTTCGACATGACCCAAGCTTTTAATTATGTAGATTATAATATACTAAAAAACAAGCTAGACCGCTGTGGTGTAAGGGGAAATATTTTAAAACTACTAGAATCGTATCTAACAAACAGGAAACAAGTGACAGTAATTACAAAATTGAACAAAATTAATAAGACAGAGGTATTATATACATACAGGGAAGTGTGATCGGGCCTCTTTTATTCAATATTTACATAAACGATTTGCTTAGTTCCACCGATCAACCAATGACTCTTTTTGCTGACGATAGCACATTGACAATAACATGTAAAAACCCTAACTCTTATGAAAATGTCATTAACAATACATTGACTTCAATAATTTCATGGTTATATAATAATAATTTAAAGATTAATTTAAACAAAACGAACATAATACATTTTAGCTAGCGTATAGACACTCCATCGGAGATGAATATACACTATGATAATATACCAATAGTGGAAGTAGACAGTACTAAATTTCTTAGGCTGATTATAGATAAAAAACTGAACTGGAAAGACCACATTAAGAATCTAAGTAATAGATTAAGTAGATCTTCCTATGCTTTATATAAGCTGGCTCCTACAGTAAAGGTAAACACACTGCTTACTGCGTATCACGGAATGGTGGCTTCCATTTTAAGATACGGAATTATTTTTTGGGGAAACTGAACTGACAAAACTTTGGTATTTAAACTCCAAAAACGATATCGCCGCGCTGTTTGGTCTGAAGGTAAAGGATAGTTGTTAACCATGTTTCCGAGGTAATAGCATTTAAACACTACCATCTTTGTATATTTTAGAAATATGTCTGTTTGTAAAAACGAGTCCGACATTATTCCCACGACTATCCGACACTGTTCAGCGCAACAGGCGAGACAATGATCGGCTATGTCTACACAGCGCCAAAACTGCTAAATTGGGTCATAGTGTATTTTGTATGGCACCTAAAATTTATAATAAGCTTCCAAAACACTATAAAGCTATGAATCTAAATCTTTTTAAAATTAAAGTTAAAGAAATGTTATCAGAAAAATGTAATTACAATATTACCGACTACTTGAATGATACTTTTGAATACTTAATGGAATTATTATTTTATCTTTATTGCTATTATTATTTTTAAATCTTTTATTGACTTGTATTTTCTAATTTATTATTGACATTATTATTACGACATTTCATTAACGGATATCCGCCAAAATATTGTTTTATAATTTCTAAATTAATAATTTTCTTATTGTGACTTAATTCTATTATTGTTTTATTATTGTATTGCATTTATTATTCTGTTTAGTTAAATAATTTTAATATTTGTACGCCGGCTTTGGCAAAACATGTTGATACATAACAATTACGTATTATGAACAACTTTATAGGTATGTATGTCTTGTAAACCACACATGTTTTATACAAATAAATATATCTTTACCTTTATCTTTATCTTTATAGAGACGGAGGGGCGAATAATAATATTTTTATAAAATATGTATTAGGAATACATTAAATTAATAAAACATCACTACACGCACACGACCATGTATTTGACACACGCAGTCGAATCGCGTTCGTAATATTTCGGCATTGTTCGGCTGATGTCGCAGAATTCTTCGTAACTATGGTTACATATCTTAAGTGCCGTGAAATGTGATTATAAGGGTATAGTTATAGACAATAAAACCTTAATAACGATCAAACTGAAAATTTAAATCAATTAAAGTCGAATTTCGACCACTCCGCTACCGCTAGCATAATTTAAATTGTAAAAGTGCCAAATTGAGATATTATTATACTACTACATTACATCGTTGGTTAAAATCTTTAGCGATAATAACCTGACCATGCATCAATGCCAGGTGTGAGTATGTATATAACCTACTTGTACATATATTGACACATAACGCGCTATATTATCTCGGGCGCCTGACTGCGACCTGTTAACGGGTGAATGGCAGACATTTTGGTCAATGTGTCTGTATTACGGTGAGACGAGCGTTCGATGCTTTACTACAATTTGCCCGCGACTTCGCTTGCTTAAATGTAGTTTAGGTTCGTAACATTTTTATGAAATACTAGCTGGCCCGCGCAACTTCGTCCGCTCCATATAAGAGTTTTTTCCCTGTTTCTGAAAAATTTTATTGCTGCTCCGCTCTTATTGGTCATAGCGTGATATTATATAGCCTTCCTCGATAAATGGGCTATCCAACACTAAAATAATTTTTCAACTCGAACCAGGAGTTCCTGGGATTAGCGCGTTCAAACAAACAAACTCTTCAGCTTTATAATATTAGTATAGATGTCCTTTTCTTATCGCTAGCATAAAACTTTATTTGTGTTAAAGTTGTGAGAAGGTACTGACTTCTGTAACACATGTAGGTAATACCTAGCTCAGAGGAACAGAGACTTCAATATTTTCTGTGTAAAAACTTCATGCTAATAATAAAAAATAAAAAATATATTTTCTGTTCCCCTAACGTGTATGCGATCGTGATATACTTTAAATTGTAAAATGATAATATATTATATTATTACTTTTTATCTATGGCTTAAATCTTTGGCGATAATAACTTAACCCTGCATCTCTGCTTACCGCCGCATGGCACAGGTGTGAGTAGGTATGTATATAATCTAGTGTATATTATCACATAACGGTCTAAATTATCTCGGGCGCCTGAATACGACCTGTTAGCGGATGAATGACCGACAAATTGATAGCGTGTCTGTGCTACGGCCAGACGAGCGCTTGTTTGTTGTGTATCTATAAGTTCGTTGTATACTTTGCTGTATTTTGCCCGCGGCTTCGTACGCGTGGAATTTGGAAGCTTTTTAGTACGACGCGTCAGCACTCGCCTCTACCACCATCACTACCATCAGTCATGTTTCCCCTCCACCTAACAACCAGATTGGATAAGATCAGTCCTCTCCCGCGCGCTTTAAATACGCTCCGATTTTAGTAATACTAATAAAAATTTTGAGTAGTTGTAGATAGTATAAACTGAATATAATATATCAGTGTAGAAAATGTAATTTATTCTGATCGCTTGCCAAAGATGATGTACTGAAATGTAAGGGTCCATGTGAAGCGGTGTTTGACAAAATGTGATCTATTGTTCTATCAATTAAACTAGATGTTGTCGCATAAATATAGGATAAGTTAGGATAGTAACGAAATGTTACTTTCTGGTTACCATTTTTTATAAAATGTTTTTCTGTTCCCCTGATGACGTGTATGCGATATTGCATGATGATCGGTCTGTAAGTTAAGGCGCGAAAGCGTAACGAAAAACAAAGAAACTCACGTTTGCAGTTATAATAGGTATTAGTTATAGAGTATTAGTTAGGAAATATAGATAGCTTTTCCCGCTACTTCATACTGGTGGAACTTGGAAGCAAATTCTATTTTAGAATTCGGAAAATCTCTTATATAACAGCTTTGTCCGTCCGTCTGTTATACAACTTACAACTCAAGAACCGTAAGAGCTAGAGACTTGCGGTCAACGCCATTCGACTCAGCATCTTATCTTATCTTATGTGGGGGCCAGTCAGTGCAGACCGGCGACACTTCGACCCAGTGGGATCTTTTGTGTCGACACTCTCCCAATAACGACTGCCATAGATGTTCATGGCAGCCGGGACCGACGGCTTAACGTGCTCTCCGAGGCACGGAGCAGGCGATAATTGTCAATCAATACGCACATAATTTCGAAAATTCATATAACTTCCGAAAGTCAGAGGTGCGCGACGTGACTTCGAACCCGAGACCCTCTGCGTTGCAGTCTGTTGGTCTCCCCACTGAGCTATCGCTGCTCTTTCTTCGACTCAGCATAGTCGATATACCCTGAAATGACTATGACCTTTGACCTCTGACCTCAAGGTTACGTGGTATCACGTGACCTTTGCATATTACTTGAACCATTTTATTCGAACTCTAAGATTTATGGCAATTCATTGCCGATTCTCACTTGTTTTATTAATTTAATTGGTTCTACTTAAAGTATAATAGTGCATAAAGATTGACTGTTAGTTAGGTAAACATTTCAATCTTATAGTCTCATCTGTGAATGCATAGGAGAACTAATTTACTCCAAATCCCTACACCTGAATTGTTTTATATACATTCAAAATTTTTCCTGCGGTGTCGCTCGCATAAATGCACTTTTCATTTATTTTGGGCAGCTGTTCTTCACGGACAAACAGACAGACAAAATGATTTCGAAGGTATGTAAAGTACCAACCCGCAACCCACATCGTGGTGGACTGTGGCCCTTCACACACTGCGAAGAGGCCCGTGTTTAGCTGTAGGATAATTCATATACAGACCTCATAGTATTATACCTGTACTTATATTATATTAAAATAATTCAAAGGCCCCAAAAATACAGATGCTGAATTATTTTCAATGATTTACGCTGTTTGTGTAAATATGTATACAAGCGTGAGTAATAATGTGTTTATGCAACCAGCATGTCAACAAAAGTTAAATGTGCTTTTAATGTTCACTCATTGTTTTAATTAAAACTGAGCATTTTGTGTTCGAGATTTACACGGGTGTACAATTGATAGTTATATTAAGTCCGGCTGTTGTGACTTTTATATAGGTGTTTTTATATAGGTTGTGGGTAATTTGCCCACATCTTTGCTTGGGTAAATGTAGGTTAAGTTAGCAAGAGTTTACCCCCATCAAGGAGGCGGCGGAGCGGAAGAGGGAGCTTTTAAACCCTCTCCCCAACTGCAGAGCCGGGCGCCGGAGGGCGCGAGGTGACCTCCAGCCACCCTGAGGTTTGACCTGGGGGTGGTGGGCTCTGTGGGCCTGCCCGCCGTCTGTTCAGCACCAGGTCCGAGAGGCGGCGTGCGTGTTCCCACGCGCGCCTCTATGTCGAGTCCGTCTTACCTCTAGGGGGGAGACAGTAGGGTTTAAATTGAGAAGTGCCTAGGGTAGGTCTCTCGTTTAGTGGCCTGCCGTTTCATACGGCGGGCCGAAACCTCGACGGGGTCGCGACCACATGAGCAAGTGATTCGCACGGCCCCGTCGATAGCGGTTTTGTCGAGGAACACCGTGGTAGGCTTAGTCGGTATTCCGGGTGGTCCTTTATCATTTCAACATCTTTCTTTTACCCTGGTGAGTCCGACATAACCCCTTCGCCCGCCCCCGCGGAGGGGTATGCGTCAAAGCATTCCCCCATGTAAAAAAATCAAGAGTTTACCTGGTGGGCTTCGTATTCTTGTCCGCTACCCGATCAGCACCAGATACGAGAGGCGGCGTGCATGTTCCCACGCGTGCCTCTTTGTCGTTCTGTCTTCGTCCGCCCACAAGGCAAGTGTAGACTTATTTTAAATAGGGTACGTATATTTGTGTGATGGCCTGGTCGAAACCTTGGCGGGGTCGCGATTGCATGTGAAAGTGATTAGCGCGGCCTCGCGGTCTATGGTTATGTCAAGGAACACCGTCGTATTGCCGGGATATTTTTTTCCCGGTGACACCGACATGCCCTCGCGGAGAGGCATGCGTGAATGGACTCCCCTATGTAAGAAAAAAGTTTGCAACAGTACTTTTATCTGGATGATGATGATTTCTGTTCCCTTGGCAACGTGTATGTGAAATTTTGATGATGATCACTCGAGTGGTTAACGCTTGAAGGCTGTTACACCTTCACGCCTTAAGACTGCGCCGAGCGAAATGTGCCAAAACAGGCGGTCACAGTTAAGTGAATAAAATAAACACTTTTTGTTTAATACAAATGTAAAGAACACATTTACTATAACAATGAATGTGTTTACAATTACTCCGTGTAAAAAACTTAAAATAATTAATATTTTCGCCTACAAAATTACGTAAATTTGCACAAAAAATGGAAAAACGTAAGCTCGTGTTACGTGAATTGTAGATTATTACAGTAGCAATATATCCTATTTTACAGCTTAAACGAAACATAAATAGTTATATTACAATTTGTCCGTCCCAAATATTTAAGTTATTGGTTGACAATAAAGATACATATTTATCAAAAACGCACTTCAAATCCTCCATACAATTTTACTATGGCGGCCGCGCGCCGATTTGAATGTGCGCCGCGCGAGCTCTGTCATTATCTGTCGTACGCGCGGCGCAGTCTTAATCACACAACTTATTGCTAACAAATAAACTCACATTACCTAATTAATGCCTATTAAAAAATGAAAGCTATCTGCCTACACAGCCTTCGAGCGTCTACTTGACATATATGATAGACGGAGAATTTCTTGACAGAAAACGCAAATAAGCTTTGCACGACCTAGCAATTGAACCCGAGAACCCTACACAGCAGTCGATATCATTACCGCTACACCACCGAAGAATTAATATATGGTATTACATAATGCATATTTAAATTAAGTCTGGCGTTTGCTAATTGTATGTCCCAATTAATCTGTACATGTCGAGTCTGCCTCCGTGGCGCAGCGGTAGTGAATGCGACTGCTGTGCATGAGGTCTCGGGTTCGAATCCCGGGTCGGGCCAACAAAAAGCTATTGGGTTTTTCTGTAAAGAAATCTCAATAGCAGCCCGGAGTTAGGAAGTTGGCGGTGTTAGACACCCCGTGCCTCGGAAAGCACGTAAAGCCGTTGGTCCTGCGCCTGATCTAACTCCGGTCGTGTCGGATTGTCGTCCCATCGGATCATGAGAGTTAGGGAACAGAGAGTGCACTTCTGTTTGTGCACACACTTGTGCACTATAATATCTCCTGCGTAGTTAGCCAGTCTCCAATAAAACTGGCCGCCGTGGCCGAAATTCGGTCTGGAGGACATTATTATTATTATTATTATTATTATTATTACACGTCGAGTAGTACAAACAACAAGGCAACTTACTGATATACTAAACTACGTTTAAAAAAACCGCCGTGTAAAATTCTAAATGATGTTTATTATAAATCCAAAACATCATTGTTGTAGCTTACGATATTATATATCAACCATACCTTAGGATCTTTCAATATGGCTATACCACATTGTAAGATTGTATGGTAAAGGTTAGAGTAGTAGAGCCTCGCTGATGTCAGCATGAATGGGCCGGCTCGACCGAGAAAGGACTACCCTCTCACAGAATATCGACGTGAAATACCAGTATTCCTACTGTTGTGTTCCATTCGGTGAGTGAGAGTGCCGGAGGCCCAATCACTCTCTTAACCCCTTCCCCCTTCCCACTTCCTTTCCTAAAGGGTTGGCAACGCACAAGTGATGCCTCTGATGTTACAGGCGTCCATAAGCTACGGCGACTACTGACCATCAGGTGGGCCGTAAGAAAGTTCGCCACCTGAGTTCATTAAAAAGAAAATTGCTTCCACTATATCATTTTCCTAGCTCATAATGTAATGCAATGGTACATAACATGTACACATGACTTGGCTATACTATTCTATTAAACATCCAAAGCATCCCTTTCGTAGCTCACAATCTTATTCGTTAGCAATATCTTACGATCACACGGTATGTTCATACTACACTATTAAAAAATCCAAACATGTCTTTTGCAGCTCATAATCCTATTCATTAGTAATAAGTTACAACATTACAATATGTCTATACCAAACTATAAAACATTCAAAACATGCCTTATGTCGCTAACAATCCTATTTATCAGCAATATGTCTCATATTATGCCCAGACCACACTATTTTACATCCAAACTACACTTCAAGAACTGGCTGCTGAAAAGCAAACGAAACGTCGGGGAAAGTGTAAGTCTAATTAGTAAATTAAGTAGTTAATAGTCTTAATATTGTTTTTAAAATAAACAACGAGATGAATTCCGCATTCAGTAGTTTCATTAAATTTAAATTAATAAACTAAAATAATTAAATTTAAATAATAAGGCGCTCCTAGCCAGTTGCACTCACTGATCGGTAAACGATTAGCGAGATTAAACAACGTTGGGTGCGGTCAGTCTATAGATGGGTGACCGCTCAGTGGTATTTCATCTGAGCGTCTCGGTGCTTCGGAGGGCACGTAAAAAGTCGGTCTCGGTTGTTGTCAAATTGACAGCAGTCGTTAAACCATGTCAGAGGCCTGCGGCCGGCTTGAACCACTCTTGACAACAGGTTGGTCACTAACCACACGAAAAGAAGAAAAAGACGTGTATAGATCATAAGGTTCCTTCTGTGTTTGAAGCTGATACATATGTATATTACGGTAATTACCTACTATGTTACAGTGATATAGGCCAAGAGCGCTGAGCCTACATCATTTTAATAAATCTGATATTTTACAATAATAATAATATCTGCCCTGTATTAAACTGTCTCATTGCTGGGCACAGGCCTTTTCTCAATGTGAGAAAGGTTAGGCCATAGTCCACCACGTTGGCCCAGTATAGGTTGGCAGACTTCACATATCTTCGAGAACATTAAGGTAAACTCTTAACATGCAGGTTACCTCACGATATTTTCCTTCACCGTTAAAGCGATAATTAACTATTTAATACGCATCTAGTTTCGAACAACTCTTGACAACAGGTTGGCCACTAACCACACGAGAAGAAGAAGTTTAATTTCAATGTACAACATTAGCGTAAACGTATACAATACTATAAATTAAATACTACGAGTTACTATAAATACTACTGCTGAAAAGCAACCGAAACGTCGGGGAAAGTGTAAAATTAAATCTAAATACATACATACATAGATTCACGCCTGTTTCCCAGAGGGGTAGGCAGAGACTACGGATTTCCATTTGCTACGGTCCTGACACACTTCCCCGGTTTCATTCACTTTAATCACATTCCTCATACACGCTCGCCGATTTAAGGAGCTCTTAACCAGGCCTTTGTCTAGAACGGCTCCGATCTGGTCAAGAAACGTTTGCCTAAATCTGCCTCTTTCGACTATTCCATTCACACTAGCCTTATAAACTTTCTTAGTCAGTATTTTCTCATCCATTCTTTCTACATGCTCAAACCAGTAAATAGTTATATATATATATATATATATATATATATATATATATATATATATATATATATATATATATATATATATATATATATATATCTAAATTGATTTCTATAATTGAATGATTTTTAATATGACTGTACAATACTATTACACTCCGTAAATATCTATCTCTAGTAATTTATCACGAGCCTCAAAGAAAGCACGTTAAAGAAATATAATAGCGCAAAATGCCCGCTCAAAGCCAGGGATCCTTGACTTAAAACGAAAATACCAGCACCCTGTAAAAGAAGTTAGAGCGCCGCCATTTTGTAGGGTTGCCAGGTAAGTAATAGTGTACCTCTCAGTGTTACAAGTGGTCATACGCGGTAAACGCTTTTCATCACGGGCTCGGCTCCTTGTGTGTGTTAAGAAAAGCAAGATGCAAGAAATTATAACACTTTGTTACAATACG
Source organism: Catocala fraxini (assembly GCA_930367265.1). Taxonomy (NCBI): domain Eukaryota; kingdom Metazoa; phylum Arthropoda; class Insecta; order Lepidoptera; family Erebidae; genus Catocala; species Catocala fraxini. Next base: position 3,222,018 of record OV884024.1, on the reverse strand, counting down.
TGCTACATATTAAATACATATGTTTTTAAAAAGTAGGTGTTTTACACTCACATTTTGCTAGTTACGGTTTTAGTTCGTGGGGCGAGCTTACTACTAAGAATTTATTTACAGAAAGACCCACTAATACTTTGTCCAAACGGGTATCGATCCAGGGACTTCATGCTCAGTATGAAGTAGTAGTACACAGTACAGATGCGCCGCTGAAGCAGTAAATTTAGAAATATTTGTAATAAAAGATTATAAAGTGTAAATAAGGATACAGACAATTTTAACCGAAAGTTTCTCCAATTAACTAGTATAATATGACACACTATTTGTCGAAAACGAACACTGTATATACACGCCTAATACAATTTGCGCGATCCGGGTTTCCAACCCAGGCCCTCACGATAGATATTAAACGTATGCGCAAAAAAAGTCTCGATCAGTATGACAACTATTATTTTATTGGTGGTACTTTAATGACCATGTACAGGGCGGGCCATGAATTTGTTAACATTTTAAAAATATATAAAAATAAAAATTATCATTTATTTCGTAAATTTTTTTTTTTAAATTATAGTTAATAAGAGGGAATTTACTTTTAAAAATAATATTATCTAAATGACCACCGTCTCGCCTTTGGCCTTCTTCTAAACATATGCGGAAAATTTCGAAGACTCTTTGGCAAAGAGACAATGAGATTGAAGACTTCTCTTCTCTAATCTTTGCTTTTAATTGAAGCAATAATTTTGGCTTGTGAGCGTACACACGATTCTTCAAATATCCCCATAAATATCTGCTGGCGTCAATTCGGGACTCCTAGCGAGCCTAGGGATGTCGCCTCTCCATGAAATCAGCTTTTCCGGTAACATTTTCTTAATTACCGGCAGGGACTCGTTAGAGGTGTGGCAAGTGGCTCCGTCTTGCTGCACCCATGTGTTCCGTTCCCGTGTGTTATTGTAGCCAGCAAATTCCTGCAACTGTGGTGCTAAAAACTCTCGTAACATTTTCACATACTCAGTAGAGTTAACAGTGATGGTACGGCCGCCAAAATCTTCAAAAAAATAGGGCCCGATTATTCCTCTAGCTGAAATTGCTGCCCATACAGTTAACTTTGGCGAATGAAGGGGCCTTTCATGTTTTGTTTTCGGATTTATGCTGCTTCAATACCTGCAGTTCTGTTTAATAACGTGGCCGTTGAGGTGGAAATGTGCTTCGTCGGAAAACAAAATGTTGTCCAAGTTATTGAAGCGATTCAACATTGTTTCGGCATACGAATTGGGTAAATTTAAATCATGAGGCTTTAATGCACTAACTGGATCTTGTATGGGTGTAAATGTAAATCGAATTTCAAAATACGGCGTAGCGATGTGCGGGATATTCCTAATTCATCCGAACGTTTGTGCGTCGATAAATCTGGTTCGCGTCGAACTGAAGCAGAAACTCTCTGCAGGTTCTCTTCATTCCGTGAAATTCGTGGGCCGCCAGTTTTTTTCACATCTCAGTCTGAGTAAACTTTGTGTCTTTATTGTCAAATATAAGTTCCTACTACATAGGGTTAAATCTCTATTACAGGAGCAAGACTAACTTAAATAAAATAATTTATTTTTATTCTTCTGCTCCTGGGCATATATGTAATTCAATAGGCATATAAACGTAAAGTCTCGGACAAAGCATTCGGTTCTATTTTATTCATACAGAAGGGAAACTATTAAATATGTCGCAGAATGAACACAGAGGTACAATTATTAGAATCCCTATTGATTATCGTTAAATTATAATAACGCCATCTATCATCGTTTGTCGGAAACGTAAAGCAGTATGCTTGGGTGAGGTCAATACAGGGCGTGGCAGGTCTTGTTTGACAGCTGTCAGTTGTCATTGTTGGAGTTTAGACGCATTTGACTGGAGGGACTTCACTTTTTGGTGAGACACGAGCGCGAGAGGTATAATAATATAGAGGTATAGTATGAGGTATCTGCTAACCTATATCGAACTTACCGCGTTGCCGTACTTTAATCAAAGTTTAAGTCATTGCCATCGGCTCGATCGCTTGTGATTTTGTTATCGGGAGTGAATAAATAAACGGTTATAATGCGTGTGGAGACTATTATTTCGTACTTGCACCATATCGAACTCGGACTCTGATAACGGGGTATCCCAAATGGGTGAACTAACTCCGGCAAATATAATATTTTACTTAGTAGAAAATTCTTGCACTACAATACTAAATCTTGAGTTGTAGGGATCTTTACAAACACTGAATCAACGGACACAAAGAATACCCAGACTCGAAATAATTATTTAAGGAACACAATTTTTTTTGTCCCTTGTTTGGAACGTACCTGCAACACTCAGCGTAGTAGCGATGGCAAAGTGACTACTAAAACCACTATACCATACATGCAATCTACAACATTCATTTTATCATACCTAGTCTTAGAATCTATCTTCAATATTAATTAATCGGCAGTAGAATTTAAGCGATGGTAACGCAATAGAAAAGGCATTGAACTTACTATCGAGACGTCGTGGGTTCGATCCCCACGCATTATCGACGCGAAATACCCGCTTCGAAAAGATTGTATTATACACACACTTTGTATGTATGTTTTATGATCCCACGCTATAAAGGGCAAGCCTACTCATGTCTACCGCAGTTACAGAAACCGTCGTGATCCTGAGAATTTCTTAATAGACAAACCCAGTAACATTGCTGAACTTTTGAATCGAATCTGTATCCGAGAGCACAGCCTTCGTACGTGCAAGCAGCCTTAAGTAAAATAAGTTTAATTTCGATAGAAGATCGCATAGTAGTAGGGCACCCTTCCTGGGTTATTGAATAATAGAGGAGGCTGCGGATACCCGGTGTGTCTCCTTTTGTACTTCGGCTTGTTGTTTTGCGACTGCACTGTATTACAGTAAACTTCTTCTCTCTTAGCCTTTATTATTCCCAAGTCACTTGGGGTCGGCTTTTCTGGTCTAACCGGATTTGACTGGATATCAGTTTTTACACGGAGCGGCTGCCACCTGACCTCCGCAACCCGAAGGCTAAAGATACCCTAAGGCTAGACCAGTGTCAGGATATTAGAGGGTACTGACTTTCCCAATAACGACTGCCATAGATGTTCATGGCATCTCTGACATGGCTCTCCGAGGCACGGAGCAGGCGAAAATTGTCAATCAATACGCACATAATTTCGAAAAGTCATATAATTTCCAAAAGTCAGAGGTGCGCGACGTGGGTTCGAACCCAAGACCCTCTGCATTGCAGTCTGTTGGTCTCCCCACTGAGCTATCGCTGCTCTTACTCTACTTTATTACAGTAAACTCAATGGTTTAAAAACAAAATTAATAACCGACCATGAGAACACACACTTTCAGATTATATTCAACTTCAAAAAAAAAGTTTATATTCGTCACAATCCGCACTGCTTTACAATTTAAAAAGAAATCCATGCCTAGAATGCGTTCATCACGTATGACGGTATGTACGAGATTAATAATAAGATATATAATTATAAGAAAATTGTATATAGATGACACAATTCCTACTAATATAGGAATTAAATCTATAATATACGGAGCAATGCCAGTAGCATCGCTACGCGTCTATCACATCCTAACAACTATCCATCCGTCCACACAACCTAAATGGAGGCTTCGGCTATCATACGTGCTTGTACATAAACGTATTACCTACGTAGGATTTAAACAAAGACCGTATGTATTGTACATCTCTGAGTACCTCTCGCAAATATATGTACATAAATACACGCTTATGTATCCATGAAAGTAAGTAAGTAGTAAGTAATAAGGTCCCTAATTTCTTAAGACAATAAGAAAGTTTATAAGGCTAGTGTGAATGGAACCATCGCAAGAGGAAGCCTTAGGCGAACGTTTCTCATTCAGATCGGAGACGTTCTGGACAAAGGTCAGGTTAAGAGCACCTTAAACCGGCGAGCGTGTATGAGGAATGTGATGAAAGCGAATGAAGCCAGAGAAGTGTATCAGGATCGTAGAAAATGGGAATCCGTAGTCTCTGCCTACCTCTCTGGGAATAAGGCGTGAATCTATGTATGTAATAAAAAAACTTTAAACGTAATAAACAAATAATTTGTTAAGACGCTTATGCGCCTATGAAGCGGTAACCAGGTACTATTAAACATATATTTAATAAAATCCTACCTATGTATATTGCCTACCGGGTATATTTCCAGAGCCTACGCTTACTGAGAATTGTCAATGGAAAACCCAATTACACATTGCCCGACTTCAGCGTTCAGCCTGGCATTTCACAATTGCACACAAATATTAGAGTAGAATTAAGGTACGGAATGTAGCGGCAGATGGCGCTGTCATCGATATATGTAGTATAAGGTATTATTGAACGTCGGCCTCAATGGCTGAGCCATCGGACTTGTAATAGAGGACGTAGGTGTCATCTCCACTCTTTGTCCTGCCGATGTTTATCTACTTCGCACACAAGGATTAAGCTCAGTTGTAACTTAAACTATTTGTAATCTTAGTTAAAAGGAAATTGATTGTCCTTCCTAAGAACCGGGTTTATTGGTCCTTAGCGAATCACCCGTCAATATTTTGCTTCGTTTTGAACGTAGCACAAATATCGAACCTCCGACTTGTCGCTTCTAGAGCAACTACTTCATCATAATGCAATAGCTATTAAAACATAAAGCTTAAGGTCCGGTAGATATATCAAGAAACAAATCGTTTTAGTTACGGACAGTTATATTTCGATATATTTTTTACATAACATGTGTCAAGAATTAACTGTCATTAAATAAAATGACTTGTTTCGTGGAATAGGAACCCAGCTTGAATCACAACCAAATCAGTTTATGAATTTTAGTCTCAAAGTAACAGTGAATATCAATTTCATGTGCGTATCTGTAAGCTACATGTGCAGTTGCATAGTACACATCGTAGCCTATTCACCTGCTACGTACAGATTAAATTTCGTAGCGCTAGTTGCGCTGCGAGCTACGAGACGTAGCCGCGCTACGACGCGTAGACGAGCTTCGCTTGACGTAGACGCTCTACAATACGTTGGAAAATTCGTTTACATTTTTTATTGTTCCTTTTGTGAAGATAATCCGTGAAGAGAAGATAATCCGTGAAGATTAAGATCCCATAAGACAAGATTTAGTAAAGTTTAGTTATTTACAGCAAATGTGTAATATGTAGAGCAACTATATCTTCATACTCGCTAGTTTGAATATAAGATCGTTCGTTTATATTTTTTTTTTTTGCATTAGGCTGACAGATCCTTCGGTTCGGTGTGGCTTACAAAGTCTTAAAATAGTCACCCAAATAATATACCTATATGAAGTTTAGACTCAGTATTAATATAAAGATAATTAATTATATGTTGCATTCGAAGTACGTAAATTAAATTATATATGCACTTATTTTCTGAGGACTATATGGGATTATGTCTATCGCATTAGACAATTTGAATAAAATATACAAACCACGTCGCGGCGTAGTAGAAATATCTGTGAATCACCCAGAATATCGCTAGTAGACCTTGCACCTCATAGTCTCAAAAGCAGGGCAGATAGACCTTTCTACAAAAACTCGAATTAATCTTAAAATGTCTCTAGCATGCGAGAGGTTTCCTTTGATACACTTTAGTAACTCTCAATTAAATAAGCTTATATTACCTTTTGGTAGGACTAAGGAATACTTACCGGGAAAGCTGAGCTTTCAGAACATCTACTAATAATTCAGCCTCGCATTTTTCAGGAAATTGATTTGATACTTTGGTTATAGCGGCGACTCGACGCGCTCATGCGCCCTTTGTGGCTTATTTACATTTTTCGATGCTCTGTTTTCAATCGTACAACGTATCTGTAGGTATACGTTCGATAAATGTAATTAAACTTTATGTGCACTGTGACTTTACATGTGACTATATAGCAAACTGCGATACGGCTCAACTAATAGAGATTGTTTACCATATATTTATAGTAAGGTTGGAAAGAGTTTGATGATGTATGTTTGTATTCAGCGGGGTCGCTCATTACATGTGAAAATGATTCCCGCGTCCCCGCTGACACAGGTACTGTTGAGGAACACCGTGGTATGACCGGGATGTCGTCATCTTTGCCCGGATGAGTTCTTCATAACCTCTCCGGCGCCCTGCGGAGAGGAATGCGTCAATGCGATCCCAAAAGCAAAAAAGTACATTGTATGTTTGTATGCCTTCGGTTGCAATGAGTTAGGGGCTTACCTGATGGGTAGCAGTTTAATTTCATCGTTTTTAAGAAGGACAAGTCATAGCGCTCAGGAAACACCGCGTAGTTCGTTCCATAGCCTACACGTACGTGGGAGAAAAGATCTATGAAAATAAGACGTGGTAGAGTCTTGCTCTCTGTATTAGACGTTTTAAGCCGGTTGCTAGTAATAGAGTGTTGCTTTTGAGTGTGTCTGCTCATTCGTTCTTTCACCGAATAATCGGCACAGCCGGGATTTTCCTATCGTAGTTGTTCACGACATAGAGATTTTATTGCTATCGTTGATACACATGCATAGATAGTGTAAGATGTATAGAGACTGAGTTATTGTAGTTATACTTTATTGGTTTATTCTATTATCATATTTTATGTATTTGTTTATTAAATACTAGCTCTTGCTAGCGGCTTCGCTCGTGTAAAGGTAGGTAAGATTTGTACTAGCACCCTAAAAAGGAAAGAAAATATAGCCTCTGTTACTCGGCGATAACATAACTTTCTAAAGGTGAAAGAGTTTTTAAATATTGATTAAGTAGTTTTTGAGTTAAATCATACCAACAAACATACAAAAATCAAACATTTCCTCTTTATAATATTAGTATAGATATATTATCATAGTTGAACGTTTAGCAAATTGCTCGAATTGTGATTTGAGAGAATTTAATAGTTGCTTTATTTAGTAAATTTGTAATAGTAACAAGCTGTCTGGAAACATTTCCAGACGTTTGTAGGACTTAACAAGTAAGCTGGTAAAACGTAGGCGTAATAACGCACCTACGTCTGTACCTTTGAAGTCATTCAGGCGTAAATAATGTTGTACGTATATTTAGTGACATTCTGAATAGTGTGTATTATACTAGGTTTTGCCTGTGGCATCATATGTGTGTGGCATTTCATAAAGGTCGGCAGAGTAGTTAAATTAAAAAGCGTAATAACAAACAAAATATTAGTTAGGATGTTATATCTGTAAATGTGTACTTTTAAAGTTTGGGTCATCTCCATCTGGTCATGAGCGAAAAGAGAGAAGCAAAACCTTAAGTCATAGATATGCTGTTACTCCACTTAGATTCTACGAAAATATCCACATTAAGAAGAGTGAGCTCACACATTAAGTAGTTATCGGCTTCGGTGGCGTAGTGGTTAGTGTAACCGACTGCCACGCCTGAGGTCGCGGGTTCGATTCCCGCACAAGTCAAACATTCGTGTGCATGAACATGGATGTTTGTCTTGGTCTGGGTGTTTCTATGTATAATATGTATATATTTACAAAAAAAAAAAGTATATTTGTATGTTTATCCATTGTCTAGTACCCATAGTACAAGCTCTGCTTAGTTTGGGCTAAACGGTGTTGTGTGTATGTGGTAGAATATTATATTATTATATTATTATTATTTGTCGGCCTCGATGGCGTAGTGGTTAGTGTAACCGACTGCCACGCCTGAGGTCGTGGGTTCGATTCCCGCACAAGTCAAACATTTGTGTGCATGATCATGGATGTTTGTCTTGGTCTGGGTATATCTATGTATGTAAATACGGATGTATTTACAAAACAAAAAGTATATTATGTGTATGTTTATCCACTGTCTACTGTTACCCGTAGTACAAGCTCTGCTTAGTTTGGGCTACATGGTGATGTGTGAATGTGGTAGAATATATTATATTATATTATAGAGTACAAGTTTTAATATGATGGCATCATAATACTATATTGATTGACAATTATCGCCTGCTCCGTGCCTCGGAGAGCACGTTAAGCCGTCGGTCCCGGCTGCCATGAACATCTATGGCAGTCGTTATTGGGAAAGTCAGTACCGTCTAATATCCTGACACTGGTCTAGCCTTAGGGTATCGTTAGCCTTCGGGTTGCGGAGGTCAGGTGTAAAAACTGATATCCAGTCAAATCCGGTTAGACCAGAAAAGCCGACCCAAGTGACTTGGGAATAATAAAGGCTAAGAGAGAAGAAGAAATGTTCAGAAAAGTGACTATATTTAAACGTAGTAGAACACTTCTATGATTTAAATGTTTGGAAGAAGGGTTATTGAACTTCTTAAGAGTTGTTACCAATAATACACACAGAGCGTGGGGAAAATAAACTCACATCTTTTGTTAAAATCTACATCAAATATTATTTGCGTCAGCAGTAGTCAAATTAATGAGGCATCATTATTGCGATTGAGAAAGCGTAGGTAGAACGACCTTTCACACTTTTGAAGTGCAGCCACAATTAAAATAAGCTCTAAGCCTTACTGGAGGTGTTTACAAGAATATTAGCAATTAGGAACTTAAATGGCTGTATTCATTTTAATTTACGTCGATATTCCTCAGCATAATTATCGCAATCGAAACTTAGCCCTCACTGTTTGTACTGCTATTCAAAACAAGTCCCTATGTCTATAGTAATAGGTTCGGTATTTGCGTGCACTCTGAAGCTTACATTACTGAAGCTTCGAGACACTTTCTTCATTCTCACTTTCAATGCGTAGAACTTACTTTGTCTGTTTCCAAAGTATCGTGGTATAGGTTTAGTCTTGTATATATATATGTACCACTGAGAAGTTTTGGGTTCAAATTCGCGGTCGGGTTAGGGCTTATTACGTATTCTGTCATTGTGTGTAGTAGTACCATGCGTTTCTTTCTAAACTTTCGGTGTCTTTTTATATATCTTGTTATTTTTTATACTATCTCCTGCGCAGATGGCCAGTCTCCTTTAAGATTGGACGCCGTGACTGAAATTTCTGTCTGGAGGATAATATTATTATGTTATTATATTAGCGACTCAAGGGCACGGATAGTACACAACCTTAACAAATTATACATTTAAATCTTCCTCATGAATCACTCTAAGTATTGGTGAAAACCGCATGAAAATCTGTTTAGTAGTTTTTGAGTTTGTTGTGAACAGGCAGATGCGTCAGGGGACTTTGTTTTATAATATGTAATGATAGTAATATCTCGGCATGTGACATTTACACCTACTGTTTGAAAGACACATATATTTTAAGTGGTTTTGATAATATTTTTGGGTAAAGTAACCCTTTGGTTAATCTGTTTATTGCTGTTTTTAGAGTTCGAGAAAACTCTTATACAACAGCTTTGTCCATCCGCCCGCTCGTCTGTCTGATATACAACTTTCAACTTAGGAACCGTAAGAGCTAGAGACTCGCGGTCAACGCCATTCGACTCAGCATAGTCAATATACCCCCGAAATTACTATGACCTTTGACCTCTGACCTCAAGGTCACGTGACTTTTGCATATTACTTGAACCATTTTTTCGGACTCTAAGATTTACGGCAATTCATTGCCGATTCTCACTTGTTTAAGACATATCTTGCACTTGGCATAGTTTCTGTGGTGACTTTACAAACATTTAGTCGGCCTCGATGGCGTAGTGGTTGGTGTAACCGACTGCCACGCATGAGGTCGCTGGTTAGATTTACGCACAAGTCAAACATTTGTGTGCATGAAGTTGGATGTTTGTCTTGGTCTGGGTGTTTCTATGTATAATATGTATGTATTTACAAAAAGAAAAGTATATATGTATGTTTATCCATTGTCTAGTACCCGTAGTACAAGCTCTGCTTAGTTTGGGCTAGATGGTGTTGTGTGTATCTGGTAGAATAATATATTATCATCCGACACACAATACCAATATGACATCGGAGTGCTTAGTGCTAGTTTGTTTAACGTTAACGCGATCGACACGTTTATGACGTTCGGCGCTCCGATTGGCTCGCTCCAAGCTCGTAACCAATCAGAGAGCCAAACGCGGTAAACGTTTCGATCGCGTTAACATAAGAGCAACTTGCACTAGGCACCATGATCTACAAATACTAAACTAGAATCTGGCAGCACCTTTGTTCGCGTAAGTGCAGGTTAGGTTAGTAACAGTAGTTAGTATTGATTGACAATTATCGCCTGCTCCGTGCCTCGGACAGCACGTTAAGCCGTCGGTCCCGGCTGCCATGAACATGTATGGCAGTCGTTATTGGGAGAGTGTCGACACAAAAGATCCCACTGGGTCGAAGTGTCGCCGGTCTGCACTGACTGGCCCCCACATAAGATACATAAGATAGGTCAGTAACAGTATTTTTTCTGGATAAAAGATATCCGTTATGTTTTACGTTTTCTGTTCCCCTGACAACGTGCATACGAAATTTCATAATGACCGGTCGATTAGTTAAGACCTGAAAGCGTAACACACACTTATTGACTGCACGGATAATGTTGTGGTTTAAGTGGTCATCTCGCCACTATCATTGCGTAGAGTGTTGTGGGTTCGAATCCCACACGAGATGAGAATTTGTGTGATCCACAAAACATTGTGCCGGGTCTGCGTGTTCTTTGTTTCTGTTGTTTAAATGTTTGTAAAGTCCGCGATCCAGGAATTATTCCTAGTAAAGTTATTCACATTAGTTTATACATATAATTAAGTTTGGTTTACGTTTTTATATTTAATTTTGTGAGAGTGAGCGCATCACTCTTCTTACCGTGCTCTCTAAGTTCGGTGAAAGAGCATCTATGACAGAAATCTTTGTTATTATTAAATAATGGTCTCTTATGTCGTAAGATTTATCTACAAATATACATTCACTTATTGCCAAGCGCAGGTAATGCAGGAGCGACGTTAGATTTCATGATCTTGTTCTAGAAGAGGCTGCATCCTTCACATTATTTCTAATAAATAAATTTAAGTTGTTAGCTGTAGATAGAACCTTTATTGTATGATCTAAATTAGGGCAGACGAGTGTGACATACTTAGCAATTCAGGGATAGATAGACGTGAGCCTATATGTATGTGAAAATAACTCCCTCAAAATTTTTTATGCGGGTTGTATATGTGAAATATAGGTTATACATGACTATCCATTCATATACATAAGGCATCCGAGATTATAATAATAATAATAACAATAATAATATTCTATCACATACACACAGCACCATCTAGCCCAAACTAAGCGGAGCTTGTGCTATGGGTACTAGACGATGGATACATATATACTTTTTTTTTCGTTAATACATACATATTATACATAGAAACATCCAGACCAAGACAAACATCCATGTTCACGCACACAAATGTTTGACTTGTGCGGGAATCGAACCCGCGACCTCAGGCGTGGCAGTTGGTTACACTAACCACTACGCCATCGAGGCCGACTCGACTCTTGATTGAGATTGGTACCAGAATTCTCACAATCGATCTCAAACAAGCGCATCCTTAGCCACGGCTCTGCCGAGTCTGTTATTTTCAGGATAAACTCCAGACATTTTCATGAAATAATATTTGCGACGCTGCATTTTTGTAATAATAATTAATTAGCTGTATCTAGACGCTGAAATGTACTAATATCATTGTATTAATATTTGCATCGCACGGGAGACGAACCGATCTAATCCGATTGCAAACTCGGCAAGCGACGTCCGTCCCGTATTAAGTCGCCTGTTGCTTCAATGCCCGGGACGTCTCTCCCAAATAATTTCTCTAGTAGTATATAAGTATGTTTATCCATTGTCTAGTACCCATAGTACAAGCTCTGCTTAGTTTGGGCTAGACGGTGTTGTGTGTATGTGGTAGAATATTATATTAACTTCTATTATAAAGGCGAGTGTAAGTTTGTTTGTTACGCTTTCACACCTCTTGACTACTTGAACAAACATCATATAATTTCGCATACACGTTGTCAATTGAACAGAAAAGGACATAGAGTATCTCTCAAACAAAAAAAGTTTATTGTTACTAATCTAATCCACATTTAAGCGAGTGAAGCCGCGGCACAATTTAGTAATTCATATTTATATGTCACGCCTTTTGCTGCCATGTATTTAAATTTATAGACCATATTTTTATTTGTTATGCAAACAAACTCGTTATAATAACACTCGCTTTTGCGCGCGACTCCGCCCGCGTATTATTTACATCAATAAAAAGTAGCCTATGTCCTTCCCCAGGTTTTAAACTATATCTCTACCAAAGTTCATCTAAATCGGTTAAGTGGTTTAGCTGTGAAGAGGTAACAGACAGGCAGACAGGTAGACAGGCAGATAGTTTAGAATTTATAAAATTATATAATAAATATAGTACTATAGTAAGGATTCAGAAACTGCTTATACACTATATTCGTTCTCTTATAAATAAAGCTCACGAAATATAATTACAAATGTAGTCATGTATTTCCTCAACTCATAGTGCGCCACATTTGTTTAATTCATTCACATTTGTTCAATAAATACCGTTCACCGTTCCTAAAGTCTAATCATATACAAGATAATATTTCAATCCACCCGTAGACTGACAATGCCAATCAGCGCCCCTTACCCCGCGAATCCAGGGTTTAAACCACCGACCTGTAAGTACATAGGCGCGCAAGTCATAAACTAAAATCAATGCCGGAACTAGCAATCGTGACTGGACAAATAATGCACTTTTAAACTGAAAACACACAGTTCAGTATTCAATAAGCCGTAGTAAAATATTTCCCTGTTGAAATTGTACAGAAATTAATTTTGGTTGCATACGATTACAAAGTGAATGAATGAAGTGAATGCAGCGGAAGGTTCGCGCTTGCGGTTGGCTGTCGGCGACGATGCACGGCTGGCTCGCTTCGAACTTCAGTGCTAAGCGCCCCGCCGTCCATGCAACTCATGGTGTTTGGAAGCAGTCTCTACTCCCGCTCCTTGCAGTTCAGTGGCACTCGCGCAACAAACTGCATCAATGACGCACGCCGCGCGCACGTTCAACCCGCCGCCGGGACGGGGATGTTCCAAATTAATAAACCGAACTTTTGACTTTATTTGTTGCTGATTTAAAATATTTCCACATATTTATGAGAGCTTGCTAAAGTTTAAATGTATCTGTGTTAAAATGGTGCGATAAAGTGCAACGATTGCGTAAATATGTTAGGCGGAGTAAATATTTTTGAAGAGTTTATAATTAATGCTGGTGAAATCAAATTTTATCAGCGTTTAGATGTAATGTAAAGTGTACTTTGCTATGAACTATATACATACATAACAGGGTTATTTACCCGAATTGCGATGTGTACATTGCAATTATTATTTTTACCAATGTAATGTAAAAGAATTTTGTAACTATTCATGTGAGAGCATATTTTCTTATCTACATGACATTCAAATAACGTGTCACTGCTAATGTATCTGTGATAAATAATTGTGTTATTGTACTATGGACGAGTTTTAATAGTATTAGTTTTCAAAGTCTAATTATATATATTATATTATATATAAATATACACACACACAAATAATACTATTTTAATAGACATTAAATATTTGAAAGTGAATTGCAAGGCGTCGGGCTTTTGGCGAGCGAGAAATCGGTAAGTATTTCAATGTAGAGCACTTATTATAATAATAATAATAATAATAATAATATAATAATATTATTATATTATTATTATTATTATTATAGCAATTATTAAAATTAATTTGTATCCTCTCCTCAGATACTTTATATTAAAATATATGTATATGATAAAGTATGTTCAGCGGAATCTCATCGAGTGCTTGTAAGAAACTATAGACTCCAAGTTTTGATTAAAATTGTAACAGGCTGCCAATCGGTACCTTTATAAGTAAGTAAGTAGATTAATGTCACGCATGTCAGCTCAGTGAAAGAAGCCAGCCTCACTTTATACTAGATAAGTTTTAATGTAAGCACTAGTACTTGTGTGTACATTTAGTATATTAGTCAGTTATTTATTTATTTAGTTACGGCGCTTATAAACTGCTTCCGTCGGCTTACACCTGTATCCCGTCGGAGTGGACAAATACTACGGATTCAAATGAATTATGATTTGATTTTATAACAAAACTTTCTAAACTTGAAATGAGGAAAAAATTCAATCATTTTAAACGAGAAGGTTAAAAAATATACTAATTTTATTTCAGATTCCTTTATTCGTTATTGTGTGTCTTTTTCTCAGCGCGCTTTTAATTATAAAATCATCACATTATACGGGCATATATTGACTTACGTATTTTATTAATCGTTGTATTTCCAAAATACGTAATTTGTATAGGAATTAAAGCAGGAAATTGAAAATATATTAACGTTTGCGCTGTCTAACGCACAATCCTATAAGGAATTGTGCAGAATATTTAGTTAAAAAAAATGGCAGTCCTGCCCAAGGTCATAGTTTACCGTTTGACGCAATGCAAATCAATCAATATTCTCCGCCAATGTCCAAATCATAACCCTTCGTTTGAAATGCAAGCTTTTAAAGACCACTATACTTTTCCCTTTGTCCTTAATTTAGAACATCAAACAATGAAAACCTGTTGCAGTGAATTATTTACGAAACGTAGTTTTGTTGCGTAGAATTAAACTTTTCTGAACTACAGAATAAAACTAAAATAGGACCACGTCACCATAAGGTAAACGTGTAAGTTTTGAAAGAGTAAGTAAATCCGTAATAATCACTATTTTTATTAGATTTATTTTAATATTTATACTTCTTATACATAATTAGTTGTTGTCTAAATAATAAAATGCAACATTTTTATCGACATTTTAATAATTATGTATGTATCTTATGTGGAGGCCAATCAGTGCAGACCGGCGACACTTCGACCCAGTGGGATCTTTTGTGTCGACACTCTCCCAATAACGACTGTCATAGATGTTCATGGTAGCCAGCACCGACGGCTTAACGTGCTCTCCGAGGCACGGAGCAGGCGATCATTGTCAATCAATACACACATAATTTCGAAAAGTCATATAACTTCCGAAAGTCAGAGGTGCGCGACGTGGGTTGGAACCCGAGACCCTCTGCATTGCAGTCTGTTGGTCTCCCCACTGAGCTATCGCTGCTCATATGCTGTTTTAATAATTAACTGCTTAATTTTGTAAGTTTCGTTGATGTTCTTATTTTAGTACATTTGGTTCTTATGAAAGTGCGAAATGGAACAGTCGCAAGAGGAAGACCTAGGCGAACGTTTCTTGATCAGATCGGAGGCGTTCTGGACAAAGGCCAGGTTAAGAGCACCTTGAACCGACGGGCGTGTATGAGGAATGTCATGAAAGTGAATGAAGCCAGAGAAGTGTGTCAGGATCGTAGCAAATGGAAATCCGTAGTCTCTGCCTACCACTCTGGGAAACAGGCGTGAATCTATGCAAGTGCGAAAATAATTTTCGATGTCCTAAATTTAGAGCAAGCGGTCTAAGCACGACTATTGTTTTTTTTAAAGAGTTGATATATGATGATATTCTGCAAGAGAGAGCTGGACGTATCAGAGGGAGGTTTTAGTGGCTCGGATGATGACGAAGCGTATATATCACCCCATCAGCGTGAAATATCTACGTCTAAACAGTCTAATAGCTTCGAATCAGAAGATATGATAGATTTTGATTTTTTTGGCCAATCACCATCACTATCGCTACTATTCATTCATAATATCACTATTTACTAGAAGTCGCTGTAATACTATTCGAACAACAAGTGGTACAGGAAGAGTTAGAAGAGAGAGAGAAGATAAAGCTGAAGGGGGAAGAAGCAATCCAACAACAACAGCAATTTTTTATTGAACTACGATCTTAATTATTGATCTATTTTTAATTATAATAAGAAGAATATAATTATTAGAAAAAGGAAGACTGTTTATTAATAAGAAACATTATTTTGTTCTGTTACTGATTTATTTTTTGTTCAATACTTAATTAAAATTATAATTAGTATCATTGTTGTTTTACAACTGAGAACGAAAAGCCTTAATTCAGTACATTAAAAGAATACATTGAAACCGAATGTTGAGAAAACTGCTATTGCCAAATATTAGAATTTTCTTATTATTTTTTATTATTTTCAATTATATACCTACCATGCACAGAAATAGCAAAATATTAGCAAAAATACATTAAAATCGCACTCTCGGATTCAGGAGGTTGTAATCATAAAAATAACTGTGAGATTAGTGGGCACAGGCTTCCTTGCGCAAAGAGATGAGTTAGATACTGTAATTATGTCAGTTAACTAAAATACTAATATGTTGAGGAAAACCATTTACCTGCAAAGGCCATTTCATTTTCTAATGAGAATACTTTGAATCAATACAAATAAAAATTATTTTTGCTATGAATGAGCACTTTGTAAATACAGGAATACTAAAGTGCTTCAGTAAACTGTATTTAGTCAAAGGCTACTTCTACGAAGAATATTTTTAATAGAAGTAAAACATACTACATTTATTTATGTTAAATATGGATGCCTTGTCAAATGAAAGTAAATACATTATTGCCGGTTCCAAGTTTTACCATTATAGTATGCTTAGACTTAATAAAATAATAAGTATACATCTACACAAATACACATTAAAGCATTACAATTTATTAATTACTTAATTATTACCTAAAACGTGTTATTTAGAGTGATACAGTAAATCAATTACGTTATATGAAGTTGCGTTTAAACGTTACTTTTTAAGCTTCGGTGACAAATAACTAATAATGGGATACATTATAAAACTACTATTCAAAAACGGTATCACTGTACTGAATAGAATAGAGTAGAAGCGTTTATTTCAAAGAATATGGGCATTATAGATATTCAATTATTCTTGTTCTGCCAAATGTGGCGGATATTTAACCAATATCTAAAGAACAATGCTCAAAACGTCCCCACCCTTGTAGCACTTTACAACCTATGTTAATCGAAGGGCATAACCATCTTATCATTTGGATTGTATGACAGCGAAACTGAAATTGCCATCTGAAAAAAGTTATATCGACATGAAGAAATCGGAATTAGTCTCAATTAAGGTGCCGCTTAATGTTCTTTTTCGACATGATAAAACTCAAAAATATCTACTACATTATATAATTACATCAAATTTTGAGGATTTAGCAGCTCCGAGCTCAATTATGAATTTATACGGTATAGACTCGGAAGATTGCACTCTTCTGAGGGATCGAATTTTATCAAGACATAGGTCAAATGCAACTAATTACACATATTTACTACTGAATAACGCACAGGGCATTAACGCTATTTAGGCATATTATCTTATCTTATGTGGGGTCAGTCAGTGCCGACCGGCGACACTTCGACCCAGTGGGATCTTTTATGTCGACGCTCTCCCAATAACGACTGCCATAGAAGTTCATGGCAGCCGGGATCGACGCCTTAACGTGCTCTTCGAGGCACGGAGCAGGCGATAATTGTCAATCAATACGCACATAATTTCGAAAAGTCATATAGCTTGCGAAAGTCAGAGGTGCGCGACGTGGGTTCGAACCCGAGACCCTCTGCATTGCAGTCTGTTGGTCTCCCCACTGAGCTATCGCTGCTGTATTTAGGCATATTACTGCTCATGTTTGACGGTCTCTAGGGCATAGTGATTAGTGTAACCGACTGCCACGCCTGAGGTCGCGGGTTCGATTCCCGCACAAGTCAAACATTTGTGTGCATGAACATGGATTTTTGTCTTGGTCTGAGTGTTTCTATGTATAATATGTATGTATTTACAACAAAAAAAAAATGTATGTTTATCCATTGTCTAGTACTCATAGTACAAGCTCGGCTTAGTTTAGGCTAGATGGTGTTATATGTATGTGATAGAATATTATATATTATATTATATTTTATAGAGCTGATTAATTAATTGCTCTTATTTAAGACAAAGACAGCAAAGTTGGTAGGCAGAGTGTATTATACTGTTATTTCACTAACGTTAGGCCAATCACAAGAGGCTTGTGTCGTTAGGAACATTATCAAATTCTATTTTACAACCGAGATTTTTTTAGGACCACGCCGTGCATAATGTCTCATCTGTCGATAATGACAGAGCCCGTGCGGCGCATATTCAAATCGGCGCGCGGCCGCCATAGTAAAATTATATGGAGGATTTGAAGTGCTTTTTTGATAAATATGTATCTTTAGTTAACACTAACCAAATATTACACCCAAATATTTCAGTTATTGGTTAACACCAATAACTGAAATATTTGGGACGGACAAATTGTAATATAACTAGTTATGTTTTGTTTAAGCTGTAAAATGCGATAGATTTCTACTGTTATAATCTAAAAAACACGTAACACGAGCTTACGTTTTGGCATTTTTCGTGCAAATTTACATAATTTTGTAGGCGAAAATATTAATTATTTTAAGTTTTTACTCAGAATAATTGTAAACACATTCATTGTTATGGTAATTATATATTTTATATTTGTATTAAACAAAGTGTTTATTTTATTCACTTAGCTGTGACCGCCTGTTTTGTCACATTTCGCTCGGCGCAGTCTTAATGAATCCGATAGCCTCGTACCCGATGCGGAAGATTAGTAACAAACACAGCGTCATTCGCCTGTGCAGAAGGCATAGAAAAGAAGCTGATTAGAAAAATAACGGCCGTTTGCAATAGTTTCCCCAAGCGCATTTGTATTACAATGAACTGATATAATTACACATTGAAATTAAACTATTATATACGGATCTTATGTATTTAAAAACTAATTAACTATTTAAATTTACTTTTCCAGCGTCGGTTTGGTTGCTTTTTAGCAGCGATGGCGACGGGAAAATTAAAATTGTAGTCATCTCACTGCCTTGCAGTATCGTTATTTCCCAGAAACTGAACATAATTTAATTATTGATGTTTATACGAGTATTTACGCAGAATGAGCTCAAAGTATCATGAAGTGTTGCTGTATTTTCGCTTAATTTGTTTATTATAAATCAGAGTAGTACTTATCAAAAGCTTTAATATCGGATAAAGGATTATGATTTGATTATTGGCTGAGTTTATCGATTCAACGAGTCTACAAAATCAATTGTATTGATTGCGGACATGCAGTATTCAATGAATTTTAGATGAGCCATCATTTTTTTTACACAAATTATTCTTGTTTTTATATATGCGAATACTGGATATTTTATTTGTTTGAATTCAACAGCTCTTCACAAATGATACTAGGTATCTGATATGTATTTATTTTTCAGCAACCACGAAAGTAAACAAATTGAAGCAAACATAAATACATGTCCCGTCGGGCACCGTCATAGTAAATAAGACTAGTGTACATAAGTTTTCGGATTCCCAAGTCAGGTAGTGTTACTAGGCTTTTCTATAAAATAATTATAAAAACGAAACTACTTTTGGCTTTGACGGCGTAGTAGTTAGTGTAACCGATTGCCACGCCTGAGGTCGCCGGTTCGATTCCTGCACAAGTCAAACATTTGTGTGCATGAACATGGATGTTTGTCTTGGCCTGGGTGTTTCTATGTATAATATGTACCTAGGTAATTTTCAAAAAAGAAAGTATATATGTATGTTTATCCATTGTCTAGTACCCATAGTACAAGGTCTGCTTAGTTTGGGCTACATGGTGTTGTGTGTATGTGGTAGAATATATTATATTATTATTATTATAATTCTTAATAGCATTACGGAGTATAAAAGTGTGCCTGATAGACGGCAATAGGCTTCTATTAAATGAGACCAAATCCAAAGTATACACACAATTCTGTACAATTCTGCGCATTGCGTCCAAGATAACAGCATAAGACAATGCAAACTTAATAATACTGCCCGAACGGAGAATTGAAAACTAACCTAACTAAACGCAGTCGAATTAATTTTCAAATTTCGTAAACAATTTCGGTATTACTCTCCGGTCGTCGCAACTATAGCCACGGAGTCCTGTAGAGATGCAGCAAGGCTTCGTACAAAGTACCAGGTGCCTGGATGGGGTCTTTCTCACGTTACTTACAAGCTTAAAGCGTGAATCTGTGAATCACGAGCGTGACTTGAGTACATGATGAGGTGACACAGCTAAACAGGACGGTAACACATGTACAATATTCTTATGTGAGATATACATATAGTAATAATATCAGTCCTGCATTAAACTGAAACTGTCTCACTGGGCCCGTGCCTCTTCGTAGTGTGAGAAGGATTAGTAGTGTGTGGTCGCTGCCCTGGCGTGGGTTGGCAGACTTCACATATCTTTGAGGACATTATGTAGAATTCTCAGACATGCAGGTATGCTCACGATGTTTTTCTTCACCTTTAAAGGAAGCGATGATTAACTATTTAATACGCACATAAGTTTAAACGTCAGAGATTCGCTTTAGTATCGAACTCGAGATCTGTGTGTGGCAGTACAATGGTCCCCACTAAGCTATCGTTGCTTATTAGATATACAAATACATTATTATAAAATCATTTAGTTTCTGCTTTCTGAATACGTTCTCTAATAAATCGAGATGACAAAAAGATAACACATAGGTTTTTATACATTGTTTCAGGGTACGAGTACAACATATTGGTAGTAGGCAACATAGACGGTTAAAATACGCAAATAGGTAACAGTCGAGCGCAAAATGGATACTTGCAAATGTGATTTTGTTTGTAGTGTAAAATCGTAAGTGTAACACATCGTATCGTGTAAGTAATAACACAGCGCATCGGTAACGCAAACACCTCACGCTTTATTGGAGACGGGCGCATTAGCAAACGCCGTGCTTCTACTGATAATTTACAAACCGTCTTGAACTTGAGAACTTTGAATATTCTTTTGTTTTAGTGCATACGCGCGCGACTTACCTTAGTACTTAAGATAGTATTTGGGACAAACTGAATAAGTGATGGCAGCTTAGTAGTTAAATTATTGTACAGATTACCAGGTAGGCCGTGGCTTCGACTTCCTATACCTAATATAAGAATTTAGCTTCTGGTTACCTAGATGGCTAGTAAATTTTTTAAGCCTTATTGCCATATTATACATTTACCATAAGCACGCCTGACATGTCCTCGGCCCGAAAAAATTATCATTGTGCTGTTAGCGCGAGTGACAAAATTACTTACAGCCCTATTGATAGAAAATATAGCATCAACAAGTTACGGTCATCGCTTACCATTATGCGGACAGTACACTGCTTACCTTGATTGTATAGAATATATTAAATCGGTATTATAGAACAACATTGTGTTTCGACGTGATTACAACAATAAATACCAAAAGCTCATGTCACAGAACATCCATTAAAGGATCTCACAACGTGTAGGTCGTACATAAAAAGAGTCCGCATCATTAATGAACGGAAGAATCCGATATTGGCAATTAATTGCACTCCCACCTACCACCAACCGATGTAAGACTTGTTACTCCGTTCCTGCGTTTACCCGGTCAGAAGGAGTTTTGTAGTCCAGAAACACCTCTTAATCCTCACCTTAGGTTTGACAACGAGTAGAGAGTAAAAGAGATACCCATAGTAATGTAAGGCTACGGACACCGCTAATCATTAAGTGGACTGTGGCCTTTCTAATCTTAAAAGACAGTACTAAAAATCCAAGCAATAAGATGATCACTCAAACATATGCGCCATCGACACAATCAAACACAAAATATACCTATATACCTACATAGATTCACGCCTGTTTCCCAGAGGGGTAGGCAGAGACTACGGATTTTCATTTGCTACGATCCTGACACACTTCTCTGGCTTCATTCACTTTCATCACATTCCTCATACGCGCCCGTCGGTTCAAGGTGCTCTTAACCTGGCCTTTGTCCAGAACGCCTCCGATCTGATTAAGAAACGTTCGCCTAGGTCTTCCTCTTGCGACTGTTCCATTCACACTAGCCTTATAAACATTCTTAGTCAGTCTTTTCCCATCCATTCTTTCTACATGCCCAAACCAGCTTAATATTCCCTTTTCTATTCTTATCACTATATCCACACAAAATCTAAATCAAACACAAAACGCGTCTCACAAAGAGCATAAATAAACTGAAGTTCAACAGACATTTCACTAACAACATTAAGCTTGCATTTTATAAAATCTACTCTAGAGTTGTAGAAATTGGTTTAAAAGCTAGTCTCCACCGAGTTGAAACTAATTTAGCTCGTTTAACAGATACTGTAGGTATTATAAACAGGAAAACAGGCTCAACAGGTACAGTTTCCCGCTGCAAGCACAGACGGAACAAGAAAAAATAAACCAGTCTGTGGACCGCTTAATATTGTAAGTGGAAAGTCAAGCGACTAAAGAATAAGCTTCCTCTTCAAGGGATTACAGAATAAATACTGTGTTATCCCATTAGCGTTTGTGTTATAATTTGTGATAAAAATATGCTGAAGTAAACTGACGGCTCTATTCCTTATTTTCTTAGTTAATATTCTTAGATTTCACAGGCTGTGTCCCAGGTACGTAATAGCGAGTTTAGTGGCGTTTACTTAACACATTTCGAGGCTTTCCTACAATTGAGAATTTGCTGCACTAACTCTACAGCCAGAAGTCTAAATCGCGATCTCAATTATAGTTACGATCATAAAACAAATCCGTCTGTATATTTCCTCACACATACATACACTCACACCTGTTTCTAGAAAAGGTAGGTACAGAGTACTATAACCATTGGCTGTGCTCGTTGTCACTTCTTGTTTTTACAGAATCATCGGCTTAGTTCCATTTTCTAAGAATCGGGAAATTTTATTAGAAATTAATATTGCTTATCTGTAGTAAAAGTTATCATTTCCAGGGGAAAAGGAAATTATTGTGTTTGCTAGAAATTATTGTGTTTGCTAGAAATTATTGTGTTTGCTAGAAATTATTGTGTTTGCTAGAAATTATTGTGTTTGCTAGAAAGAAATACGATGCCGTCGCGCCTTTGGAAATCGTTGAAGTTTAAATGCTTCAGTGCGCAGCGCTAATGAATGCGATTTTATTATGCTAGCACAACTTCCCCGACTAAGTGCACTTAATAAGTATATTGTTAACTTAGCCTGTCTCGATGGCGCAGCAGAAGAGATTGCAACTGCTGTGCATGAGGTCTTGGTTTTGATTCTTTGGTAGGACAAAGTTTTATTTGGCTCTTCTGTCAAAAATTCCAAGTAGTTGTAGTCTATAAACATGCGCTGTAGACATAAGACAGATAAAAGGCTCACCACCTATTACGTGGGACTCAAGCTCTTAGCTGACTAAATGTTGGTGTTATTCACGTTTTTACACTGTCGGGAATATAGTCACAAGATGTGTCTCGATTTCTATCTATACCTATATAGAGATCATGAAATTCGGAGCAGTGTAATATTGCTAATTATCAATGTCAATAGTCTTGGAAATGGTTCTCATAGATATACTCACACCTTATGACGGCCTCGATGGCGTAGTGGTTAGTGTAACCTACTGCCACGCCTGAGGTCGCGGGTTCGATTCCCGCACAAGTCAAACATTTGTGTGCATGAACATGGATGTTTGTCTTGGTCTGGGTGTTTCTATGTATAATATGTAGGTATTTACAAAAAAAAAAAATATATGTATATGTATGTTTATCCATTGTCTAGTACCCATTGTACAAGCTCTGCTTAGTTTGGGCTAGATGGTGTTGTGTGTATGTGGTAGAATATTATTATTATTATTATTACCTACTTATAAATATTTATCAGACTTTTTAAGTACTGTATAATTATAGCAGCCAGTTACTTATTTGATTTTAAAAGATATTGAACTTCATGTAGGCGGCAAAATAATTGATCGCGGCAGTCGGATTGGTTGCCCTCTCGCTCCCGGCCGTAGTTCAGTCTATGGTCCGGAGTGAGAGGTCGTGGAACGCCGTCGCCTCCTTTTGTGAGGAAGTCATTTCCATCAAGGAGGCGGCGGAGCGGGAGAGGGAGCGTTTGAACCCTCTCCCCAACCGCAGAGCCGGGCGCCGGAGGGCGCGAGACGACCTCCAGCCACCCTGAGGTTTGACCTGGGGGTGGCGGGCTTTGTGGGCCTGCCCGCCATCCGTTCAGCACCAGGTCCGAGAGGCGGCGTGCGTGTTCCCACGCGCGCCTCTGTTGTTTCGAGTCCGTCTCCCCTCTAGGGGGGACAGTAGGGATAATATGTGAGGAGTGCCTTTGGGTAGGTCTTTCGTGTAGTGGCCTGCCGTTTCATACGGCGGGCCGAAACCTCGGCGGGGTCGCGACCGCATGCGAAAGTGATTCGCGCGGCCCCGTCGATAGCGGTTTTGTCGAGGAACACCGTGGTAGGTTTAGTCGGTATTCCGGGAGGTACTCTATCATCTTTAACATCTTTCTTTTACCCCGGCGAGCCCGACATAACCCCTCCGCCCGCCCCCGCGGAGGGGTATGCGTCATGCATTCCCACACGTAAAAAAAAAAAAAAAAAAAAAGGCGGCATAATAATTGATCGCGGCAGTCGGATTGGATGCCCTCTCGCTCCCGGCCGTAGTTCAGTCTATGGTCCGGAGTTAGAGGTCGTGGAACGCCGTCGCCTCCTTTTGTGAGAAAGTCATTTCCATCAAGGAGGCGGCGGAGCGGGAGAGGGAGCGTTTAAACCCTCTCCCCAACCGAAGAACCGGGTGCCGGAGGGCGCGAGATGACCTCCAGCCACCCTGAGGATTGACCTGGGGGTGGTGGGCTTTGTGGGCCTGCCCGCCATCCGTTCAGCACCAGGTCCGAGAGGCGGCGTGCGTGTTCCCACGCGCGCCTCTGTGTCCAGTCCGTCTCCCCTCTAGGGGGGACAGTAGGGATTATTTGTGAGAAGTGCCTTTGGGTAGGTCTGTTCGTGTAGTGGCCTGCCGTTTCATACGGCGGGCCGAAACCTCGGCGGGGTCGCGACCGCATGTCGATAGTGGTTTTGTCGAGGAACACCGTGGTAGGTTTAGTCGGTATTCCGGGAGGTACATTATCTTCTTAACATCTTTCTGTTACCCCGGCGAGTCCAACATAACCCCTCCGCCCGCCCCCGCGGAGGGGTATGCTTCAAGCATACGCCCATGTAAAAAAAAAAAAAAAAGACGGCAGTATAATTGGCCATTAGACTCTTGCTAGTTCTCTCATAGTTGTCGCTTTGCTGAGCGTGGCATTGAGTAAATATAAATTCACCTTGACAAGTATACTTTGCGTTGCGTTGTATCGGATTTATAATCAACACATCGTCTCGGGAAAATACAAGTTGGATTTCAAAGTTTTGCTGAAGGAGTCAGCATTAACTAAAGGTAGCTTCACATTGGCCTGACAACAAACATAAATACAAACATACTCTCCAAATATCACAACCGTTATGGTTTAGTCGGGTAAAAATAGAGACCTCAAAATGTTACTAAAATGTGACTAGAATATCGGGCAAACAGTGACAATAGCACAAAATGATATTTGATCATAAAATCGTACAGTGATTGAATCAGCCGGTATTTTTCAGTGTACATAACTACATATGTATTTCGGAAGCTAATCTGTCTGTGTTATTTTCAACTAGGCGTATGTTTTATTTGATATGTATTTGATACCTCGCAGGTGTGTTATCATTGTGTGACTGGTAACAAGGTTAAGTCTTACAGAGAGATTACCACCATCGTACGTGGAATTAATAGATCTATGTGACGTTTAATAGAAAGAATTAATTTTTTTTTTGTTATTGTTATTAGCATCCGTGCAGTCACTAAAGGGATCTAGTTGAAAACCAGCGCCAGGCTTCCTTAACCTGGCTTATGCTGAACTAGGTCCCATTTGGCAAACTTTATCATAATTTTTCATTTTACTTTTTATTATTATATATTTTATTTTGTCAGTTAAATAAATTTTCTTTCTTTCTTCTTTCTTTATTTAAAGCTGCTTGTGCTCCAGCGCTGTGGGTGTTTGTGTGTAATGTGTGGAATATCAAGTTCAATGTACATCGTAATATCGTTTGAAAGCCGCTTTTAATTAGGACTGGCTCGTCTGTCGTTTACGTTTATGTTTGCGGACAATCTTTAGGTATCAAGTTCGATTTTTGGGTCGGTAAGTGAGATAGGACTAGCAGAGTTATATCTCTAGATGTGCGGGCTTACAAAACTGAGCATCTTAACAGACATTTATTAAAATGACTGAAGACTGGTTTGTTATCTAAATAATATAATTCTTTTATACATATATGTCTTTGAACTGTTACTAAATTACAAACAAATATTTATAGTTCTTTTTGTGTGTGCTTGATCACAATTGGCTTCGATGACGCTGCGATCGACTCGTTCAGGTCAATGTCTGTCGGGTCCAAATATAAGAACTTACGTGTAGGAGTATTGTGTCTGACAATTTTTACTGTGTCTACAGTAAAAATTGTCAGACACAATACTACTTACTTACTTACGTTACTTGACTGTATCGTTTTATATATAGCTCACTGCAGCCCACGCCTATACGTCTGGGTCTGCATCCACTTTGCTTTACAGAAAAGGTAACGTAGTACGGCCTGGCTTATTATATTTTTAAAGGTACTACATGCAAGTGACCTATTTCATAATGCAGGGTGATGATTAATATCTTCTCCCTTATCCTTTTTATTCCCAAATCACTTGGGATCGGCTTTTCTAGTCTAACCGGATTTGACTGGATATCAGTTTTTACACGGAGCGGCTGCCACCTGACCTCCGCAACCCGAAGGCCAACGAAGGATATTAGAGGGCACTGACTTCTCAATAACGACTGCCATAGATGTTCATGGCAACCGGGACCGACGGCTTAACGTGCTCTCCGAGGCACGGAGCATGCGATAATCAATATGCACATAATTTCGAAAAGTCATATAACTTCCGAAAGTCAGAGGTGCGCGACGTGGGTTCGAACCCGAGACCTTCTGCATTGCAGTCTGTTGTTCTCTCCACTGAGCTATCGCTGCTCAGGTTAGCTTATAATTACCTAATGACCGAATGTAAGCAACACTTTTTTTTGCATTAAGTGTTGCGTACATTCAGTCATTAGGTCCTGGTTTAAATTCTCTGGTCGAGCGAGGTGTTATCATGTTATTCTGACAACAAATTCTTAGCCTTCTGTGCCCGGCAGACGAAAATAAATTCACTTTGTATTATATGGTACCAAATACTGTAACTCGTTAAAGCTACAAACTTAGACTTATGTCTAAGTCTTCGCGCTTATCGCAATCTTAATAAAACAGAGACCTATCTAAGTATTTTGGATTAAAATTAATCAATTTGTCGGCCTCGATGGCGTAGTGGTTAGTGTAACTGACTGCCACGCCTGAGGTCACGGGTTCGATTCCCGCACAAGTCAAACATTTGTGTGCATGAACATGGATGTTTGTCTTGGTCTCGGTGTTTCTATGTATAATATGTATGTATTTACAAAAAAAAAAAGTATCTATGTATGTTAATCCATTGTCTAGAACCCATAGTACAAGTTCTGCTTAGTTTGGGCTGGATGGTGTTGTGAGTACGTGGATGAATACTAAAAAAAAAAAACAAAAAAAAAAACAAATTTGAACTCTGTTGCGATTATTTAACACAAATATAGTATTAGGATTCATAGTCACACAATTAGAGTTTAAATTGCTTTACTTCCAAATTTTGAGTTAAGTCACTGTTATATTAAGAGTGCGTTATATCCAAATGGGCTGGCAGGTATATATAAATATATAATTAGTCTTTTATGTATTATGTAATAGCTTTAGCCGCGGCTCCACTCGCTCAGGAACAGAACATTTTTGAACGGTCTTTTTTGTACCCTTGACAACGCGTATGCGTTATTTTATGATAATTAGATTGTCTGACGCGTAGCAAATAAACAAACAAACTTACATTCGCACATAATTAATAGAACTTTAAATAGTGATATATATCGCTAAACATTGTATTTTCATCTGAAACTACGATATTTATTTATTTATTTTTGACGACTCGATGGCGTAGTGGTTCTGTAACTGACTGCCACGCCTGAGGTCGCGGGTTCGATTCCCGCACAAGTCAAACATTTGTGTGCATGAACATGGATGTTTGTCTTGGTCTGGGTGTTTCTGTGTATAATATGTATGTAATTACAAAAAATAAAAGTATATATGTATATGTATGTTTATCCATTTTTTATTTTGTCTAGTACCTATAGTACAAGCTCTGCTTAGTTTGGGCTAGATGGTGTTGTGTGTATGTGGTAGAATATTATTATTTTCTTTATTACTTCATTTTTTAATAATTACATTTTTAAATATAAATATAAAAACTATACATATTTAAAAATATAAAAACTGAAATGACCCACCGACATCGGGAACAGAGTCCAAGCTGCCGGTGGTTAGGGCCCCAGAGAGAGGAATCTCCTCACAATACGCGCCGTGTCGAGTAGTACTGCCTTTTGCATCAAGGACTTGATCCAGCCATCTAACGCGAGCCTCTGCAGGTGGTAGTCGAGGCTCTTAGGTATTAAACCATTGACTGTAATGAATAGAATATTATTATTAGTACTTACGTTTTTTTTAAAATGATTTTTGATAATTTGGGTTTCAAATGACTAGTATACTTGTTAACCCCTCCAGCTAAGCTAGAATGCTTGTATTAGGAGTGAGTTCCCGTCGGTAATGCAATGGGTGAGATTCGAATCCGCGACCTCTCGATCGCAAGTCCAATGCCTTATCCGTTGGGCAACTGCTTCATTACATTAGATAAGGGACAGAAACGGCAATTTTATAGTTGAAAACTTAATTAGTTAGGAAGTTAAGAAACGTAGATGAACATTTATGTGTAAAAATAGTAAATATGAAATATGAAAAATTATAATCTTCAAAAACTACCTATTAAATACTACGAAGCTATTATTTCAATTATGTTGTTTATTAAGGTCATGTTTTCAGCCGCATATTTGTGTATTACCTTCGGGTTAAATTTCAGCGTTTTCCATGTTCGGCTGACAGTAATTACACCTCTGTTTTACAAATATGAGCACTGATATCGTATAATTTTTGTTGAAAGTCTCGTTTTTTAACTAATATGGTCGACTGGGGATAATACGATCTCATCACTGTTAACTTTTTGTGATTTCTAGTTATTGACTACGCACATAGCGTAGTGGTTCAAATGAGCTTTTCGTTATTAATGGCACTGCGCCGACCGTTCTTCTTTTTTTATAAAGACAATTCTTGTGTAGCGGGAGACTTCACAAATATTCAAACAACGGACACAAGAACACCCAGACTCGGAACAACCATTTGTGGACAACTTTTTTTTTTTATATAATTTACGTGGCAATCAAGCATACGGCCACCTGATGGTAAGTGGTCACCGTAGCCTATGGATGCCTGCAGCACCAGAGGAATCACTTGCGCGTTGCCGACCCTTTAGGAAAGAAAGTGGGAAGGAGAAGGAGCGGGTAGGGGGAAAGAGATTGGGCCTCCAGCACTCACACTCACCGAACGAGACACAACAGTAAATACTGCTATATCACGTCGATATCCTGTGAGAGGGAAGTCCTTTCCCGATCGAGCCAGCCCATTCATGCTGAAATCAGCAAGGCTCTACTACTCTAACACAAATACTACTAATACAAAGTTTTGTCCTGTGCGGGATTCAAATCCACAGCACTTGGCGCAATGGCAGTGGCGAGACGACCACTTGAACTACGCAATCCGTGCAGTGCAGTGTATTGTGAGTTCGATACTCATACGAGACATACATTTTTGTGATTCACTATTCGGCCGAGTCTGGGTGTTCGTTGTGTCTGCTGTTTGAATGTTTATATAGTCTCTCGCGGCAAAGAAATTGGGTCTTTAGTCGTTTAGCACCGCGAGTTATTCGAACCGCGGTGCGACTCGTCCAAGTACTATTTCTGAATGGGACCATTCACACCGCAGTGGTTGGAGCGGTGCTAATGGCCCAAGGTATCTTTGGTATGAGTCGATTCGGAGCACAGAGCGAAACTACCCAATACTCATATCGTACATTCGATTCGAATTCATATCAAAAATTGTAGGATTCCAATTATTTATTCGTACAGACGATAAGAAAAGTGGTTAGTGGAAAAGAAAACAAAAAATGAGATTTAATCATCATGTCAAAAATATACACAATGTACATACACGTACAAATTAAAATCATAATTAAAAAATATAAACGTGGCATAATCATAGATTGAGTACTAACTATCTTACCACAAACAAGATAAACATCTGTCAAACAAACATGACACCAATTATAATATACACTTGTTTTAGATAAGTATGTATTATAATTAGTTATTTATACAGTAATGGTTTAAAATTACAGTTCAATCAACATTATGCATTTAACTTAAAACTATTTCTTGCTTATCATAGATTAAAATTTGCATTATAATTTACTTATAACTAGTTAAACATGGATAATCACAGGTATAATAGTTGAAAATCAACAATGATAAAAAACTAGAAAACTTATACTATAATCTTAACTTTTCATGTCACCTGTTTAATTTATTTGAGTAAAAGTTGGCGTCTTTTCCCCCCAAAGAAATTGTGCAATATTGGGTTTTCCTGGAATGATCTTTATTTTTACATTGCATAACTCCACCATATTATTGTTCTGTCACTTTAGTCTGTCACTTTACTCTTAGAGAGTATATTATGTTCAAGCCATGTTTTGACAAAATAATTGAACTTTGGTATTGTTTGGACTTTCTCCCACAACGTACAGCCATACTACATCCAAAAAATTTGGAAGTAAATGTACCAATTGTGTGCATAATTTTACGTGGATTACACCCAGTTTTGATTTATCTTATATTTTGAATTTTATCATAAGGCTTTCACGAATTGTAAGAAATGTACTTTAAAATTGTGGCAGCTAATTAATAGACTGTCAAATAGTAACATCAATACCCGCAATGGTCAAATCTTAGATACTAAAGAAATTTGTGAGTATTTTAACAGATTTTTCGCCACAATAGGTACTGAACTTGCAAATAAAATACCACAAAAATATCATAAAAACTTAACACAAAAACTATCATACAACAAACCTACTGCCAATACTGAATTATCATTCGTTTGATGAGTGAGAGTGCCGGAGGCCCAATCACTCTCTTCCCCCTTCCCGCTCCTTCTCCTTCCCACCTCCTTTTTTTCCTAAAGGGTCAGCAACGCGCAAGTGATGCCTCTGGTGTTGCAGGCGTCCATAGGCTACGGTGACCACTTACCATCATGTGGGCCGTAGGCTTGTTTGCCACCCCAGTGGTAAAAAAAAGACAAAGAAATCTGATTATACGAGAATTTCGTAAAAGAAGTACTCGATAATACTTAGCATGACCAGGGAGTTAAATTTGAGACCACATGCAGTTCTCGCATTTACTATCACTGAGCTTTTGAGCCAGCTGTACAATTCGTATAGATCAATTTTAATTTCACTTATTGTTCAGCTGTAGCTGTCGTCGCGAGTAAGCCGCAATTTACGCGAGCGGTGTCACGTGCAAAGGTGAGTACGTAAATAGACTATACATCGAATATTGAAATCAGAGATGTGCTTTATTACGATTTGATATGGCTATTAGAAATTGGTCGTTGGGGCAAAAGGATGCCATGCGTGATCGGAAGACTCAGCAAGGGTAGGTTAGGTTAGGGTGGACCAACGACCTGGTAAGGGTTGTGGAAAGTGGTTGGATGCAAATGGTCTAAGATCGGTCTGTGTGGAAAACCTTTATTATATTTTATAGTATTAAACTATATCTAACAGTATCAAAAACTATTGTGCTTCTTACACTAAAATATAATATTTTTATTATGATGAATTTATAATTAAACTTTATTTTTATTTATTTTAAATTATACATTTATTTAATTCATATTAATATATATATTTCTTATTATAATTTTTAGTACTTTAATTTCTATCTCCTTTAATTCTTGCTTGGTTGTAGAATTGGTTTAGAAATTAATTTATTAAGATTTATTCCATTAATTTCTAATTCAAATAATTTATTAGCAACAGAAGCCAGCAGTGAACGTCTTTCGGCTGAGATAATGATTGGTCGTTGACAGGTTTTTGCGCTACCGTAACTTAACCGTTAATTTTCATCAAGTAGTTGATTAACTAGTTGAAATCCTCAGCTAGTTAATATGATACCTGATGTAGTAGTTACACCAGGTACCATATTAACTGGTTGAAGATTTCAACGTAATAATACAATGAAAACGTTACGGTTATTTGTTTAACTTTTAACTTGAATTATGAACGGTTGACGAGGTTACTACGTATAAGACATAGATCGTTAAATTTTGACAACAACTTGAGAAAGTTGGTATACATATTTTTTTTTTCCTGGAGAAATACTCCTAATGTATAATACCCCTTCGCCATAAGTAGAAGCGAGAGGGTTATACTGGGCTCTCCCGAGACTTCGGGCCTACCGACTAAAACACCACGGTGTGCCACCTCTCTGCTTTGTATGGTGGGTGGATCGCTGGAACCGAAAATACATCAGCGACCAAGGCTTATAATAGTCAACTTATGAATATGCATTTCGTTAAAACGAGTTCCTTGTTTCATTTCAATTTAGGAGTTAAATCTATACGTTTAAAATATGCGAAATGTGCCAAAACAGGCGGTCACAGTTAAGTGAATAAAATCAATACTTTTTGTTTAATACAAATATAAAATATACATTTACCATAAAAATGAATGTGTTTACAATTACTCCGTGTAAAAAACTTAAAATAATTAATATTTTCGCCTACAAAATTACGTAAATTTGCAAATGCAAAAACGTAAGCTCGTGTTACGTGATTATTAGATTATAACAGTAGTAATCTATCCTATTTTTCAGCTTAAACGAAACATATATAGTTATATTACAATTTGTCCGTCTCAAATATTTATGTTTTTGGTTGACAATAAAGATACATATTTATCAAAAAAGCACTTCAAATCTTCCATACAATTTTACTGTGGCGGCCGCACGCCAATTTGAATATGCGCCGCACAAGCTCTGTCATTATCTATCTTACGCTCGGCGCAGTCTTAAGTTGTCATCTGACACACAATATCAATATATCTGAATTATAAATTATAAATATTGAACAACTTTTGACAACAGGTTGGCCACTAACCACACGAAAGGAAAGAAAGATAATTATAGTCAGTGTAACTGACTGCCACGCCTGAGGTCGCGGGTTCGATTCCCGCACAAGTCAAACATTTGTGTGCATGAACATGGATGTTTGTCTTGGTCTGGATGTTTCTATGTATAATATGTTTAGTTTTCGTTATTTTAATTTTACGGTAGTAACACGGGCAATTTTTTATTGCTGTTCTAACAACTTCCAACTTCATTAGTAAGAAGGGTAATTAAATTACCGGTCTTACTACTAGGAGTAAGATCGGTAGTAAGACGTACATACTACATACTTCTCATTAAATCCATTATCCTTTCTCAACACTTCACGGGTGTCCTATCTCAGTGTTGACATGGTGAACTTAGCTATGTACATGTGACAGTGTTGGGAGTGCGGTTGGGTGAGCCCCATGAATCGAATATTCAGTATAATTACTTAAACCGTTCATGCATGTGCTTGTTAGCGTATAGTACATAGATTTGTCTGCTTGGCTGCCTTTGTGATTTGATTGGTCGCCTTACATAAAGCCAGCTATCCGACACATCGTTATTAATTTAGGTAATAAACTAACAACCAGCGTCAAAGATGTGGTTACGAAATTAACTAGAAGTAGCTTAGGCAAACGGACTTCAGTTACTGAAGTTACTTTTATGCTAAAGGGTCTTTCAACAAGGACGGGTCGATGTTGAAATTAAATAAAACAAGTTGTATGTGAGATATTAAAGAAATTATTTTTTTATTTGAAAGGCCCTTTTATGCCATTATTTATGAAATATGACATCGTTTAAATGTCCACCGCGGCTTCGAACGGTGGCACGGATCCGACAGGTCCAATTTTCAATTACTCTACTGCATAGATCCGGCTGAATCTGAGCGATGGCCTGCGTTATGTTGACTTTCAGGGCATCGGTTGATTGCCGATTATTGGCATAGACCTGCGACTTGAGAAAACCCCAATCTTGCTTATTAACAAAACCATTCATCCAAAAATGCGCCTCGTCGCTAAAGATGATTTTTCGGCCAAAATCGGGGTCCTCTTCCAAACGTTCTGTAGCCGAGTCAGCGAACAAACGGCGTTGTCTATGGTCATTCACTTTGAGCTCCTGGGTCAGTTGGATTTTGTACGGGTGTAGGCCCACGTCCCGACGCAATATTCGCCAAGTTGAAGTCTGCGAAAGGCCGAGTTCTTGTGCACGGCAAGAAATCGACTGCCTCGGAGTCTCCTGCATACTCTCACGGACAGCAGCGATGTTCTCGGCCGATCGAGCGTTCCTTTGACGTAAGGGTGTTGGTTGGTTGTTTACCGAACCAGTCGTCTCGAATTTGGTCACCAAACGTTGGAGAGTCGACTGTGAAGGGCCACCGCGTCTGCCGTAAAATGTGATTATAAGGGTATAGTTATAGATAGTAAAACCTTAATTACTATCAAGCTTAAAATTTAAATCAATTATGGTCGAATTTTGCTCACTTAGCGACCGCTAGTCTATAGTTTATTCTCGAAGCAGCAGTAGCCTGGTGGGATACCGTTGGACTAACACGCAGAGGTCTCGAGTTCAATCCCTATGCACGCATCTCTGACATTTCGAAGTTATGCGCGTATTACATAGTTAATTATAACTCGCTTTAACCGTGAAGGAAAACATTTCTCCATAATGTTCTCGAAGATTGTGAAGTCTGCCAACCCGCACGGGCCAGCGTGGTGGACTATGGCCAAACCATTCTCACACTGAGAAAAGGCCCGTACCCAGCAGTGGGACAGTTTAACACAGTGCTGATATTATATTATTATTATATATTCTCATAATACAAAATAATTTTAAAAATATCCTTTTCATTATGTACAGTTTCTACGAAATTAGATGTAGGACATAGACGATAATTTCATAGTGAAAGACCTATTACATCTGCTATACAATTTCTAAGTAAGAGGCATGAGGCAAATTTTACTTAGATGCTTACCTTTAAATTGTTATACACGTTTTTTCTTGGGTTTTAACGTTCCAAAATCATATTTGGGTCTTTTTTGGCAATGCAAATTGATGCCTAGTAAGTAGCACAATGCAAAATCCCGTTTATTCTCCGAGGTGTACTTGCTAGTTTTATAATTGTCGGCTTCGGTGGCGTAGTGGTTAGTGTAACCGACTGCCACGCCTGAGGTCGCGGGGTCGATTCCCGCACAAGTCAAACATTTGTGTGCATGAACATGGATGTTTGTCTTGGTCTGGGTGTTTCTATGCATAATATGATTGTATTTACAAAAAAAAAGTATATATGTATGTTTATACACCTTGAACCGACGGGCGTGTATGAGGAATGTGATGAAAGTGAATGAAGCCAGAGAAGTGTGTCAGGATCGTAGCAAATGGAAATCCGTAGTCTCTGCCTATTCCTCTGGGAAACAGGCGTGAATCTATGTATGTATGTATGTATGTTTATCCATTGTCTAGTACCCATAGTACAAGCTCTGCTTAGTTTGGGCTAGATGGTGTTGTGTGTATGTGGTAGAATAATTTCTGCTCACCCTCTTAACACTATCAATGCTATCTGAAATTTCTGGTGTCACGTGGGAGGCCAAAATAATTTAGTTTATTTTAGGTACGTGCCTTTTTTTATATATCACGGTAGTACCAGACAAAGGTGTATTAAGGCCCTATTTCTATACGTATATACTTCTTAATGGGGCTATCAACTATACGCATTGCCAGATAATGTGTTACTGGGATTTTCTCACATAAACCCAAATTATATTTTGCCTTTGTGATTTGATCTCGGGATCTTATGATAGAACGCAAAAGAGAGCCGAGGCACTTTTAAATTTTGACATAATTTTGTAGAACATTTTTTTTATACATATGTGCATTGGTTTATGTGTTCATCTTGTAACCACGCGTATTGTTACGGGTTCGATTCCTGAACGACGCATACATTTGGTGTCAATCACATATAGGTACATATTATGTACTAGCTGTTGCCCGCGATTTCGTCCGCGTGGACTTTAATTTATTACCCAATACCTACTTTTAATTTGTTATGTAATTTTAATATATAAAACTATAACAAAACACCTATATAGGTGTAGTTAGCTATATATTCAAAAAATACATATGGTATCGCAGACTTTTTTGTAGATATTGATACGTTCTATAATACTGTAGAACATTTTTTTGTTCTATCATCAATAGTTTCCGCAGCGCACGCGATGACAGATATTTTATGACTAATTTTTCACACTTTGGGTTATATTATTGCATTTTTATTAAGGATACCTATTTTTTTGAAAATGTAATGTAGCCTATGTCGCTCAGTGAAGATGCAGCTTTCTAATAGTGAAAGAATTTTTGAAATCGGTGAAGTAGTTTTTGTGTGAAAACATTACAAACATACATACAAAAACACTACATACATATTGAAAGGAGAACGATTGCGGGAAACAAAGTGAATGGAGCTCTACGCGCTTTTATGAACAGTCGAAATGTTGCCGAAAAGGCACGTTTGGCTGTTCATAGAGGACTATTAGTGCCCACACTTATGTATGGAAGTGAAAGTTGGGTATGGCAAAAGAAGCATGAGAGCAGAATAAATGCTGTAGAAATGAGAGCACTGAGAAATATATGTGGTGTGACTCTGAAAGATAGAATAAGGAATAGTGTGATTAGAGAGAGATGCGGCATGAAAGTGGATATAGTGACAAGAATAGAAAAGGGTACGTTAAGCTGGTTTGGGCATGTAGAAAGAATGGACGAGGAAAGACTGACTAAGAAAGTTTATAAGGCTAGTGTGAATGGAACAGTCGCAAGAGGAAGACCTAGGCGAACGTTTCTCGATCAGATCGGAGGCGTTCTGGACAAAGGCCAGGTTAAGAGCACCTTGAACTGACGGGCGTGTATGAGGAATGTGATGAAAGTGAATGAAGCCAGTGAAGTGTGTCAGGATCGTAGCAAATGGAAATCCGTAGTCTCTGCCTACCCCTCTGGGAAACAGGCGTGAATCTATGTATATAAAACAAAAACACAAATGTTTCCTCTTTATAATATTACTTTAGAAGTTTAGATAGACATCTGCCAATTGTGGATGTCCTTCGCGTCTGTTTGTTTAACATTATACCCGACGCATTACCAAACTTTGTGCTGCGGTACAAAGTCAAAGTCACCAATCATTTATTCATTTAGGTCACAAAGAAACACTTATGAACGTCGCAGTTTATGAGTTTAGTGAAGTTGCTGAATTTAAGTTGGTAGGTTCAGATAAAAATTTGAGCCTATGAGAAAATACCTGCAAGCAACTTAAGACTTTTACATCACAATTCAAATATTATTTCAGTATATTACAATTGATACGTACTAACAAGGTGCTCTATTTTAATTTGAGTGAAGGACTACCGAACACATTTTCAAACAGCTGCAACTGCAAACTTCCAGAAAATTACAGAAAACCAGTAACACTAAATTCAGCATCGAACCCGGGACATTACAGTCGCACGCAAACTTAAGCCAGGTATCAACACGATATAAAAATGTAAAATACCTCATACGTTACGCTACATTACAGTTTAAGTACCAGGATACAATATAC
This sequence comes from Catocala fraxini, assembly GCA_930367265.1. Taxonomy (NCBI): domain Eukaryota; kingdom Metazoa; phylum Arthropoda; class Insecta; order Lepidoptera; family Erebidae; genus Catocala; species Catocala fraxini. The sequence goes on along the minus strand of OV884024.1, from coordinate 3,184,393 downwards.
TAACTTAACTCGGCACTTGAACCTTAGACTCCGACAATCTATGCCACCTTAAGTGAAGCAACATGCAATTTCTTACTCTCTCAGCAAAGGTTTAAAATTAATCCTTTAAAGCAACATTCTTTCAAATAAAATGTTTCTTGAATAAATAAATTGTACGTTACACGATAAAAGCAGAATATCTGAAGAAATATAGGAGGCGGCCTTTTGTTAGACGGGGATTTGAATCTTGTTCGGTGTATCTGGCGACTGGAACTGTGATTCTCAAACGTTTTGCTTGAGTATCAGTGCCTAAGTTAAAATAAGACAAGCACAAAATTTGTTTATTATAGTAAAATCCTAACTAATATTATAAATGCGAATGTGTTTGATGCTCTCATACATTAACCACTCGGCCGATCATCATAAAACTTCGTATTCACACCCTTCATTCAGAAAAAGTATCGTTACAAAACTGTTCTCTCTTAGCCTTTATTATTCCCAAGTCACTTGGGGTCGGCTTTTCTGGTCTAACCGGATTTGACTGGATATCAGTTTTTACACGGAGCGGCTGCCACCTGACCTCCGCAACCCGAAGGCTAACGCTACCCTAAGGCTAGACCAGTGTCAGGATATTAGAGGGTACTGACTTTCCCAATAACGACTGCCATAGATGTTCATGGCAGCCGGGACCAACGGCTTAACGTGCTCTCCGCGGCACGGAGCAGGCGACAATTGTCAATCAATACGCACATAATTTTGAAAAGTCATATAACTTTCGAAAGTCAGAGGTGCGCGACGCGGGTTCGAACCCGAGACCCTCTGCATTGCAGTCTGTTGGTGTCCCCACTGAGCTATCGCTGCTCCAAAACTATTAATCTTTTTTTCCTCCTTGTTTGCTTTTACGCTTACCCCTCCGCGGGGGCGGGCGAAGGGATTATGTCGGACTCACCGGGGTAAAAGAAAGGTGGTAATGATGATAATTTACCTCCCAGTAATACCGACTAAACCTACCACGGTGTTCCTCGACAAACCAGTCTCTTGCCGGCCACTAATTCAAGCTAACCTACATTTACGCCAGAAAAGCCGCGTAGAAAGTCCAGTTATAAATATAATACTAGCCCTGTATATAAACTAGCCCACTGCTGGGCACAACCTCCTTCTCCCTTCATAGGAAATGTAGTAAAATTCGTATTTATGCCTCAACTCCAATAGCCGTTTCGATGGCGTAGTGGTTAGTGTAACCGACTGCCACGCCTGAGATCGCGGGTTCGATTCCCGCACAAGTCAAACATTTGTGTGCATGAACATGGATGTTTGTCTTGGTCTGGGTGTTTCTATGTATAATAAGTATGTATTTACAAAAAAATGTATATATGTATGTTTATACATTGTCTAGTACCCATAGTACAAGCTCTGCTTAGTTTGGGCTAGATGGTGTTGTGTGTATGTGATAGAATACTATTATTATTATTATATTTTACCATACTGAAAGAGTGCTAGTTAAAAGCAAAGGTTAAAAGAAAAGTTCAATGAGGATAAAAGTTAATATTCTTGATAGAACTTTTATTAAGGTAAGCCTTGTGTAAAAATAGCGCCACAGAGAGTTGGTACGAGTTTGAAAAATCAAAATTGAGAGCACCTAATAGATCTATGTCTAGGAAGCATTAGTAACCTGAAGGTCAAGATATTAGACTTCTGATTGAAAGATTGTGGACGAGTGAAGTGACCTCTCTCCTCTCAAAAACTTTTTAAACATTTCTTTCATTTGAACTTTGCTGGAGGGGTGGGCAGAAATTAAAGTAATCTGTAGCTTAAGTTGGCTACATTGCTAACTTTAAAATAAATCACAGTTAGTTTTACGCCTACATACCGGAAGGAGTATTATACTCAGACTTCGCCATAAAATTGTAGGTCCCACGTTATAGGCAGCGAGCTTAGTGGCACCGGACATAGTTCCAAACTTGATGAAAGCACTTTGAAACACAAAATGATACCCAAAGTAAATATCCAACGCTATATATATAATACCCTAGACTCGGTTGAATTTAAGTTTATGTTTTTTGGATTACTAACTATTAAATTAAATTAAATTGATTTAAATTAAGAAACTGAACTAATATTAATAATAATTTATTTATATCTAAAATTCTAACCTACTAATATAATAAATGTGAATTTTTGTAAGGATGGATGGATGTTCGTTACTCTTTTACGCAAATGCGAATTTTGATGAAACATTACTTTATGTGAAGTCTGCCAACCCGCACTGGCCCAGCGTGGTGAACTATGGCCTAACCCTTCTCACATTGAGAAGAGGCCCGTGCCCCGCAGTGGGACAGTTTAATACAGGACTGATATTATTATTATGTTTCTCTTATCACAGGTATTTTCTAACATATTATATTAGAAAAATACCTGGCCCTCTGGAAGGCTTACACGGAGACATGAGTCCAACGTGAAGAGGCCCTTCGAGAGTTTTAATCAAAGGTGGGATGGAATACCGATAGCGGCACTAGCCGCAGCAGGCTTAGGACTATTACTACGTATGGATTCTAATATATTGGCTATGGGTATGGGTGTTTGGTGGACCGGTATATTGGTAACAATGGATGAAAAACGGCGTCTGCCCTGAATACTCTAATAGCATCAATACAATGGGCATACGGCATACGGTGGGCCCTCTGAATAGCCACCATAGTCATACAAGCCAACAGCAGAGGGCAACACCGGTGCGAGCGGCTAAGGGTGTCGAGCGGTGCGGCGTCGGTTTCACCATCACGGGTCTCGTGACAACTAAGAGCCGGAACTGGTATCCCCGTAGTTATGCCCTTGAAAATGACACTTCCACTCCCAAGCATATAGCTCTAGCGGTCCCCCTCTGACCGGTCGACCAAGGCAAGCCAGAGTTGAGAGTCCTACGGGCTCTTAAAGTTCCACCCCAGCCAACCAGTAACGCCAAGCCTGGGACGAGGCCCTAACCGACTCTCTGAGGCATTCAGGACCACTCACATTCAGCTCGCCACAAGCTGCCCTGCGGTTTGTGCGCTTTTATTTAACCTAGTGATACATGTTTTGTTTATATCACAAGGTGAAGGTGATAGTTTAAAAGCTAGTGTACTGTGCCCTCCGATATCGCGTTAGTCTCATGATGAGATAACGACTGTCCTTATTATTATTTATAGCATTATTTTTTATACATCAGAATAACATATAGGCTACTAAAATACTATCTTAACATAAATTTATATTACCGTAAGCGAAGCAGCGGGCAGAAACTAGTATTTAATAAGAAATAACGAATATTTAAATAAAATACATAACAAATGAGAAACGCCAATGAATTGCCGTAAATCTTAGAGTTCGAAAAACAATATATGCAAAGGTCACGTGACTTTGAGGTCAGAGGTCAAAGGTCATAGTCATTTCGGGGATATATCGTCTATGCTGAGTCGAATGGCGTTAACCGCGAGTCTTTAGCTCTGACGGTTCTCGAGTTGAAAGACAGACAGACGGACGGACAAAGCTGTTGTATAAGAGATTTTTCGAACTCTAAAACGTAAAAGTATAATAGGCGTCATAGAATTCTGCCGTATCACAGTCGACTGTTAGTTTCTTGGTTGTTATATCTTTGAACTACATATTACGCAAGAGATTGGAATCGACATTTTCATTTTAATAAATATATTAATGAGTTCTACCTCGTAAAGGATAGACACGAGCTAGTACTGTTTGCGGATGACACTTCATTTTTATTTCAAGTAAAACGAGAGAAACTGTTGTGTACGATGTGAACTTTGATATCTCGGTAGTGTAAAGTAAAGTAAAGTAAAGTAAAGTATAAGATTGTCAATTATCTAGTAAATATAGACACGGCTTTTGGATATCATGATATCACATGACCTCCGTGGTGCAGCGGTAGTGAATGCGACTGCTGTACATGAGGTCTCGGGCTCGAATACCGGGTCGGGCCAAGAAAAGTTATTGAATTTTTCTGTTAAGAAATCTCAATAGCAGCTCGGAGTTAGGAAGTTGGCGGTGTTAGACATCCCCGTGCCTCGGAAAGCATGTAAAGCCGTTGGTCTTGCGCTTGATCTCTCTCCCGCCGTTTCGGATTACTGTCCTATCGGATCATGAAAGTTCAGGAACAGAGCGTGCACTTGTGTTTGCGCTCACACTTGTGCACTATAATATCTCCTGCGATTCTATCCTATTTTGGCAATTAGATATAATACAATTGACTGCACGGATGGCTTAATGTTTTAAGTGGTCGCTTCGCCACTGCCATTGCGTGTTGTGAGTTCAGTCTCTGAGATAATTTAATCCAAAAAAAGTTGTTTTGAGTAAGGCTGTTCTTTGTCTCTTGTTTGAATACTTGTAAATTCCATTAAAGCAGAAATAGTCTTTAAACAAAATTCTAAGCTTTGTACTAAACTACCTACATCAATAAAAAGTAGCCTACGTCCTTTCCCAGGTTTTAAACTACCTCTGTATTAAATTTCATCCAAATCGGTGGAGTGGTTTAGCCGTAAATAGGTGACAGACAGACAGAGGCAGAGTTACTTTCAAATTTATAATATTAAGTAAGGAAGTAAGGATTGAACCTGCAGTGTGCTTACAAATTAGTACATTAACGTATAGGCTAAGTTAGAAAGAATTCTTCGTTTTACTGACATAGACACTACTTGAGTAGTTTATAGTTTAATATGTAGTATTGTACTGTGAGGGATTGCTGGCGACATTCAAACTGTCTCCGTACTGCAGACGAGGGTATGCGTTATAAAATGAACTAGCGGTCGCCAAATGGTCGAAATTCGACCATAATTTATTGATTTTGCGTTTAAGAGGCATGGATCAACCCGCATAGGTAAAGCTTGAGGGTTGTCCATCCGGTCTATTGAGCCGATTGCCCACTCTAGATTTACCCCATTTTGATGGCAGATTGGATTGTTGGTTGGGTTTTTAAAATTTCTTTGAGAGCCTTGTTGATGCCCATTCAGATTTGAGGCCCGTTCAGAAATTGGCTTATTTGTTGTCGGTATTGGAAGAAGGAGCCAGAGGCATAATAAAACACCTTCAAATTAATGATAATAATTATCAGACGACACGAGATCTCTTAGCTCATCGATTTCAAAATTACCGTCGTTTGGCCGACACCCATATTGAGCAGATCTTAAATTTACCTATCGTTCGCAACACTGCAGGTTTGAGGAACAACTTGTTGAACGCTCTCTGTGAATGCGCTGAAAAAGTTAGAGTTGCCCGTTGAACTTTGGTTCGATTTATTGGTTCATAAAACTTTTAAAAAATTGCCTTCTGAGTTTAGGGCTCATTTTGAATATAAGTATGGTGGAGAAAGTACCACCCAGTTGCCCCCTTTGCTGACCTTGAAAAATTCAATGAGGATGAATGCAGGATGTCTGACAACTCTGGAGTTGTACAGTCAGTTGGACATCAACCACCCCGGCCACGAGACCAGGGCCATACTTAGGCTCGAGGTACTCCTGAGGGACGTTTCTCTCCTCGTTTTGCGACTGCCCAGAGTCATAGCGATTGCTTATATTGTAAGGTCATGGGGCATAACGTTGTTAGTTGTAAGGCTTTTGGTAATTTGCATGTGGTATCCCGTCGCAGGATTGCCAACACAAGAAGATTATGTTTCTCTTGTTTGGGAAATCATTTCCAACGAGAATGTTCTAACCCTCGCCTATGTGCTAATTGTGGAGGAGACATCTCGCATTGTTGTGTGCATTGGACGCGAGTCACCCACGGGCGGGTATATTGCACGTGGACACCGGGACGACTCCCGCACTCCGGGAAGACTCCTGCACTTTGAAGTTACGTTCCCCGCCCAGCGTTGGCTTTGGAGGGGAGCTAATAGACGCTCAGCGTCTCCCCCACGTGACACGCATTATGCAGCTGCTGAACTCCGTATGCCCTCGCCACCTTTAGCAGAAGGTCCTCCGACTTAAGTCGCGCCCGCCGCGGTTTCTCGGCCTCTGAGGAGTTTGATCCTTACCCTCGTGTTGAAAGGCCAGCTCTTGGTCGTAGTGATCGGTTACCACCCAAGTGGCAATAGGAAGTCGGCGTCTGCCCCAACAATGCACGCCCCCCACCTTTTGAAACCGTCCTGTTGTCAACGGCCTGTGTTAGAGTGTGGGGGCCGGAGGATACCTCTGTTGTGGTCCGTGCTTTGTTGGACACAGGTTCCCAGGGATGCATATTGTCTACATGGTTGGTGGGCAGATACGAAAGTTCACCTATCCTATTATGAGTATCTGCTTATAGTTTTGTGAATGTTTCCGGGTTAAAGAACAACCGACTGAGACGTTATAGGGATCGGGTATTAATATCGCACTAGCGGTCGCCTAGTGCTCGAAATTCGACCAAAGTTTGCCTGTAAGATATTGCTGATATATGTCATTATATATTAATATATGTAACCATAGTTACGCGCTTCGACTGCGTATGTCAAATGCATGGTTGTGTGCGTGTAGTGCTAACTTAAAGTATTTCTAATGCATATTTGATATAAATATTAGGATTCACCCCTCTTTCTCCACATAAATTTTAACTGTGCCAAATTTTATACTCCTCCGTCTGCGCAATTTTCGTGGAAAGAGGTACAAAGTGCTTCACGTATTAATATATAGACATGATCGAAATCCTTTTTGCTGGTATTAATTGCTTTACATTCCTAACAAAAATAGACATTCCATTGTGTTCGGGATGTACAACGAAATATTCGAGTAATGTTTACTTACTTTGTCTCAGATTACTATTTTGTACTAGATGACCCGGTGTACTTCGTATCACCTATCCTAACGATTTTTTATATATTTTCTCACCGTTCAAACCTTCCCTGGACTACGACAAACATTTCAAAACCAAAATCAGCTAAATCGGTCCAGCCGTTCTCGAGTTTTAGCGAGACAATGAACAGCAATTGATTTTTATATATATAGGTAGATAGATTCAAATCACAGCTGTCAAACGTAACTTCGCTTAAAGGTATATTGTCGACCTCGATGGCGTAGTGGTTAGTTTAACCAACTGCCACGCCTGAGAACGCGGGTTCGATTCCCGCACAAGTCAAACATTTGTGTGCATGAACAAGGATGTTTCTCTTGGTCTGGGTGTTTCTATGTATGATATGTATGTATTTACTAAAAAAAGGGATATATTATGTATGTTTATCCATTGTCTAGCCATAGTACAAGCTCTGCTTAGTTTGGGCTAGATGGTGTTGTATGTATGTGATAGAATATTAATATTATATTATTGTTATTTAAAACACTCACTGATATGTGTTTTACATCTTCTGTTTTGTGTACCAGTTATACAGCCTGTCTAATGCAAAGTTAAATTACTACCTAAAGAAAGGATTACATATAAAAGCCAAGTAAAAATTAATTTAAGCGTTTTTAAAGTTTGAACAAAGATTGCTGGATCCCTTGCCAGAAATCCCAGAGAAAGTGTTGTACATTCCTAAGAAGTTTTGGAATAGGTATGCAGTCACACAGCATGAAATTATTTGACATCAAATTCAGAAAGTTCACCGGTAGTTGTGTTGTGTGCTTTGAACAAAGAATCCGCTGTACTCTATTTTAGTTTTAGGAAATTCAGAAAAGTTGAAATATGAAAGTTGAGTATATATGAATTCAAAAATGATAAAGAAATCTGATCTTTAACTACACTAGTTGGTGTAGGTACTGTTTAGATTAGGAAAAGTGTCTAGAGGCGCTCATAGCCAGCTGCACTCACTGATCGGTAAACGATTAGCGAGGTTAAGCAACGTTGGGTGCGGTCAGTCTAAAGATGGGTGACCGCTTAGTGGTATTTCATCTGAGCGTTTTCGTGCTTCGGAGGGCACGTAAAAAGTCGGTCTCGGTTGTTGTCAAATTGACAGCAGTCGTTAAGTCATGTCAGAGGCCTACAGCGGCTTGAACAACTCTTGACAACAGGTTGGCCACTAACCACACGAGAAGAAGAAGAAAAAGTCTAGATAAAACACCTGTATCTTACATTTATCATTCATAGTAAATTATCGATATATCTCTAAAGTTAAAAGCTTATGCTATCACTGTGATACAAAATTTCCGTTGTATGAGATTCTAGCTTTTGCCCGCGGCTTTGCTTGCGTTGATAAAGATTTTGTTATTAAATTTCAATCCCTCGAGGATAGTAGATACTTTTGCCCGGATAAAAGGGTACCTTTAACCGGGAAAAAGTATGTACTGTTCTGTATCCCCGACGTGTATCCAAAAAGTCATGATGATCAGTCGCGCGGTTAAGGCGAGAAAGCGTAAAAAACATACAAACTCACATTCGCATTAATAATATTAGTTAGGATGCTCAATAATCTATACTAATACTAGCTGTCCCGACAGACGTTGTCCTGTACACACGTAAAAAAAAAAAAAAACAAAACTCAAATCTAAACTATACCAACATCAACAACCAACCATCCTCGAATCCACATGAACATACACAATTTTTTTTATCAAAATCGGTCCAACTGTTTAGGAGGAGTTCAGTGACATACACACGTACAGTAGAATTATATATATAAAGATTATAAAGAGGTTTTATAAAAGGAGTGGAAAAAGCTGCGGTCGCTACAATTGAGGGACAGGTTTCTTCCGCGTTCTCTCCTGTTGATTCTCCAGGCCCTTCCTTTGGTTCTACCACCTTCGTTTGCTTTCTGGTCCCAAGTTGGTCAAGGACCTTTGTGACGTCATCGCGAGCTTTCGTCGACATCAGATCGTATTTGTGGCCGACATTAATTAATGGTGTTCCGGCAAACGATCATACATCCGGATGACCGACGTTATCAGCTAATCCTGTGCCGCAAGATCCAATGGTTGTCTATGAGCTCAACACGAATACGTACAGGCTAAGGTGCAGCCCCTCTTTGTCAATACGTTCGCTTTGAGAGCTCGCGGACCGCGAGCGTTTGACCTTTCCTCGCGCGTCTGCCATCTTGAAAACCTGTATGTTGATGATATTTGCACAGGTGCTTCCACGGAGGAGTAAGCAGTCCTCTTGCGTGATGAATTGATTGGAATTTTTCCCTCCGCAGTCGATGAGTTACGTAAATGGTTGTCCAACTAACCTGCGCTCTTGAAAGGTCTTCCGGATGGTCACCAGCGGACCATCCGCATTGACAATGCTGCTATGATGATTGTCCTCGGTGTTTAATTTCATTTTCAATTATAATGTCAATTTGGAATTGCCCTATATATGGACAAAACGACTGGTGCTCTCTACTGTTGGATATGTGCTGTTATATTTTGGGTCCAATGCCTTTTGCAAAGGCTGTGGATAGCAGGACTTAGTCGGGATGAACCTCTTCGGGGAACTATTGTTGAGGACTGAGTTCGATTTGTGTCCTCACTTCCTACGATTAATCAGGTTTTTTCTTTCGCCAGGGAAGTACAAGGCATCCCTTCATTGTTTCTCAGACGCCTCTGAACGTGGCTATGCAGCTGTTGTATATTATTTGCGTACTGTCAGTGCAGCGGGCCAGGTGGGAGTTTCCCTGGTCATGACTAAGAGCAAGGTAGCACCTCTTCGGACGGCAATGACCATCCCAAAATTGGCGTTGTCAGGTGCAGTTCTTCTTGTACCTACGTTTATTGGTACCGTGAACATTGGCAACACCTATGCCTGGACTTATAGTCAAATTGTTCTTTGTTGGTTGAAATCATCAGTTTGGAGGTATTTGTGGCCAAATTCATTGATAATATTTTTTTCAATGTATAATATGTATGCATTTACAAAAAAAAAAAAAAAAAGTTTATATGTATGTTTATCCATTGTCTAGTACCCATAGTACAAGCTCTGCTTAGTTTGGGCTAGATGGTGTTGTGTGTATGTGGTAGAATATTATTATTATTATTATTATTATTATAATTGGAGACATGTACCTGGCGAGATGAACCCTGTGGATTATGCGTCACGGGGATGTATGGCCCCCAGTTTGGTTGAGCACTCACTTTGGTGGGTTCCAGAATGGTTGACTCGTCCAGAGACTGACTGGCCTCGAACGCCAGCATTGGATACTACCTCGTTTCCCGGATTACGAACACTCGCTGTTGAACAACGAGAAAGTGCGTTCGATCCAGATTTTTTGTTGAATCGTTATAGCTCACTCGACCAATTAGTAGGTGTCATCGCTTGGATCAAGTGCTTGTGCCATAATTTATTTTTTCTATTTCTAATGCATATTTTATAAAAATATTAGGATTTGCCACTTCTTCTTCATATAAACTTTAACTGTGCCAAATTTCATATTCCACCATCCGCGCAATTTTCGTAAAATGAGGAACATAGTTTTTGCTTTAAACTTAAGTAAGTAATAGTAACAAAAAATAAGTAATAGCTTAAGAAAACACGCTTTTAAAAGGAGAAAATAATTTAATAATTTTAATGTAAATAAGGATGGGGTGCTTTCTAAGATATTTTTATAACCCCACCCCACGCTAGCAGAGCGATGCGCAGAAATTGGTACAGGTCCGCAATTGTGGGCGATCAGCATGTCGCTGGAGCCTCTTCGAAAGCAGGGCCGAACCCAGCCTGCGGCTGCGGTCTAAACCTCGATCTTGTCAATTAATATTGTTGTACTATTTACTTTCAATTTCTAATACTTATATTTTGAAAACGAAACACACACACACAGTCTTTAAATTTTCCTAATACTTCGTATAATAAAAATATTTCAGATCCACTAACATCCGCGGTGTATTTCTTGTCATCGCAGCATGTTTTAGCATCCTTGGTACCTTTGTTTTTTTTTTTGTTGTTTTTTTTTGTTGTTATGCGTATGGGGCCCGTAATTTTCAATAAACTACCATATGACATTAAGAATAGTACTTTATACCATCTAAAAAAGAAACTAACAGATCTTCTAGTCCAAAAGTGCTACTACTCGATCAATGACTTTCTTAATGATAGCTTACTATGATAATTTTATGTTATTAATAATTAATCCTCATTGTAAATAAAATGATTCTGTTTTATAATATATTGACTGAATATAAATATTGACTGACATTTCTAATATATTACCAATTTGATATAATTCTATTGACATTTCTGTTCTATCAATCACCAATTTGACATAATTTTATATGATCTTTGTATGACATGTTTGCGACGATCAATGTTTCTAATGTTTTTTTTTTTTTATTTTGTTTAAAATTTTTGTTTTATTATTATCACAATAATTATTTTAATATAATGTAATTTTGCATGCCTCATTGGTAGAATGTATTGGCCACCAAATATTAAAAATAAGACCATCCTATTATGTTACCTACATTCCTAGCAAATAAATGATTTATGATTTATGATTTATGACTTTCTGATCTACGTTGTGGGTCCATACGTATAATTTGCCGGGACGTGTTGGCTGGGATTCGGTGTGTCTGCGACGTTTCTTGCTAGCTGCTTTTTATTGTCTGAACGTCCAGTATAGGTACCAAGTATTGAATGGTACGTAATTTGAAAAAACAGTCAATCTGTTGGCAAGTAGCGCCGAGTTTTTCTCAGTTAATACTATATTTTTATTTGTACTAATTATATTTATTCATACGGCTTAGGTACGCGTTATTTTTTTTTAAATATAGCCATAAAGTTGAATTGTATATTATCACAACTGGTTTGGGCAACCCGAACCTATTTATCGGGTTATCATTAAGATAATTATGTCAACATAAACTGTATGCCAAAGGCAATAATGGCAAAGTATTATTATGCCAAACTAGTTATGCCAAAGTATATTAGGGGGGAAAACATTATAGGTGCGATAAGAAGGGATCCCCCGAGAATATATACAGACATTGCTATGGTTGTTTAAAAAAAATTGCTTAGCAATTTTCTTATTATAGAAGACAACTGCCGGACTAGGAATCATTAAATTAATTCGATAGGACTTAACAAACATTCAAACAACGGACACAAAGAACACCCAGACTCGGAACAACTTTTTGTGGATCACACAAAATTTTGTCCCGTGTGGGGATCGAACCCGACATTTAGCGCGACGGCAGTGAACCAGTTAAACCACTACTCCATCTGTGCAGACAATATTCTCTAGTTATACTGAATTTATCGCTATATTCGCTTGTCAATGTCAAACATCGGCATGCGTTGTCATACGTTGTGTGAAGAGCCGCTTTCTCTTCAGTTAACTTTGATTTGTTCATCCATAACTAGCAAATTCAAAGAGCGAGAATTGTCGAGTACTATATACGATATTATTACTATATACTATACACCTAATCTCGGTCAGAGGGAATGCTACGTGAAATGTGATTCTGCTAACTGTTGAGGGCGTGGGACTGTGAGATCGGGATCGATTCAAATCGAAATTCGCAGAATAGCAATTATAAGCAAATGTGTAAAGGGCGCACGCGCCGTGCGTAGTATACAGGCGCTTACGTTTTTTCAGCTATTAAATATCATTGAAATTCTTCTAAAGATTTTTATATTGTGATAAGTGTGTAACCCCCTGCCTGGAAGATCGGTTTCAGTTAGTGTTACATGTAATAACATTTCTGCCAATATATCATTCATTGAGCGTGATGCACAGGTCACCGACCTATTTCAGGCAATACATGTAAAATAACAGGTATAATTTAAAATGTAAATGTTTTCCGTTAGATTAAATATAGTTTTAATGTGTGTTGTAATGCAATAAGTGGACTGCGATGCGATTCGTAAAGGCTGATTTATATCTCATAGCTTGTTATTGCCAATTTTGCAATTGTTCTGCCTCCGGGTGGTTAATCAGGCAGAGGTGTGTTAAACACCAACATTTTGGCATTTGGCTTATGGTTTTAGAATCCACGCTTTAAAGAATTAGAATTAGCTCATTACCATCAGTCCCAGATCCAAACTCCGCGCTACTACAATTACGAATTTCGTGACAGACAAACGTCTGTCTTACCCGGGAATTGAAACAGAAACCTTACGCACAGCAATCGCATCTACTACTATTTCATTGACGGCCTCGATGGCGTAGTGGTTAGTGTAACCGACTGCCACGCCTGAGGTCGCGGGTTCGATTCCCGCACAAGTCAAACATTTGTGTGCATGAACATGGATGTTTGTCTTGGTCTGGGTGTTTCTATGTATAATATGTATGTATTTATAAAAAAAGAAGGATATATGTATGTTTATCCATTGTCTAGTACCCATAGTACAAGCTCTGCTTAGTTTGGGCTAGCTGGTGTTGTGTGTATGTGATAGAATATTATTATTATTATATATACAGTATGTATATATGGAATAGCCCAGTCCGACACATTAAGGAGCCTGCTTCTCTCTTTAAAAACATGCTAAAAACAGAATAAAAGATCTCTGTCACCGTAAAATGTCCACATAATATTTTTAAGTACAGTATTGATCAGCATTTTAACCCTCAAATTTCGGAAATTTCGCACAGACTAGCAACGCTCCACAAAGTGACGGCTTATTGTATTTACTGTATTTACTTCTCTATTAAAGTTCGTCGGCTTTTCTATAAAAGGTCATGGGCCACGCGTAATAAAAAAATTAACAATGCCGTCAAACGCACCGCCTTAGGCACAAATGCACCGCGCGAGAGATGTAACTATCGATTAAATAAAAATGTCGAGGTATAAAATTTTAATGATGAAATATTGTCTTCTGTTTACGCGAATGTTATTCATTGAAATTAAACTACTATATACGGATTTTATCGCGTTGTTTATTTTACACTTTATTACATACTTTAGAAACTGTTACACTACTACTACTAGATACTATTAAACTTTACTAATTTTAAGCTAATTAAATTATTAAAACTATTGAAACTATTTATATTTAAGTTTACACTTTCCCCGACGTTTCGGTTACTTTTCAGCAGCCATGGTCACGGGGAGACTAAGGTGGTAGTTGTCTCAATGTTCCAGTGTAGTTATCTCAAAGTACCCGAACATAATTTAATCATTGGTGTTTCTATTTACGCAGAATGAGCTCAGAGTATCATGAAGTCTAGCTGTGGTTTGCTTCTTCTTGGGTTTGACTATTTGTATTACTGGATCCTAAGCTGGTGGTACATTCCAACCATCTTCGCGATAAAATCCGTATATAGTAGTTTAATTTCAATTTAATGATGAAATTTAATTTATTTGTAAAATGCAATGAAGACTCTTCTCTACAAAAATCTAACTTTACGTAATTATCTATAAAACTAATATATATATAGACGTACGAAAGTATTATTATACTACGTTTAACCAGCTAAGTTTTTACTACGTTTACCGGGCACATTTTCCGAATCCGTGACCATATTGTTGCTGAGAAATATGTAACAGTACACCTGGTGTTTGTAAAGGCAAAACGTTCTTTGGTGTGCCCACCATGCTAGTTAATTTGGCCCCCGGTGTATAGATAGCGTTTATCGAATATTTCTTTAACACCGTTCCGATCTCATCAGTAATTCCTTTTACATAGGGCATATAGGCGGGTTGTCTGCTCACCTCAGGATGCTTGCCTAGTTTAGTCGCCTGCCTTTGTCGTCTATTCACTACATATCGGTTATTCTGTAGTACCTCCCTCACATGATTGAGTACAGACTCTAAATGCTCGGGGTCACAAAGATAGTGGGCTCTGTCCTTTAATGAAGTTGTAACGGATTGTAAGTGACGGGGGTGGTAGTTGGACGTAGCGTGTAGGTATATGTCTGTGTGTGTAGGTTTACCGTACGGTATGATACGCGAAAGTTTAAAAGTTATTTTCACTGCTAATCGATTCTATTTATACTAATATTATACATATTTGATATTTTGTTTGTTCGTAAGGATTTAACTCTAACACAAATAAACCGGTCTCAAAAATTATTACATAATTAGAAAGATATATTATCACCGAGTAACATAGGCTATGATTTATTTAAACATAAGGTACTAACATAACTGAAAATTAAAATGATAACGAAAAATTGTTTATTTACAGCGTTTAACAAATTAGAAAAACTTATCAATCTAAAACACCTTGTGTAAAATAAAATAAAGTAATTTGCCAAGCGCTGGCAAAATTAAACAAAAATACTTCTGTGGTTTTCACACTAGGCAAGCCTGTATCGTGAAGACCAAAAACAATAACATAGTACAAAAAATTATAAGTACAAAAAATTTATGAGAAATTACAATCAAGTGTTTCAAATATTGCAATAATATACATTGTAACAGTAAATATGTAATGTATATTGTAAAAGAAACAATATGAGACATACAGTAATGTGCTCTCCGAGGCACGGAGCAGGCGATAATTGTCAATCAATACGCACATCATTTCGAAAAGTCATATAACTTCCGAGAGTCAGAGGTGCGCAGCGTGGGTTCGAACCCGAGACCCTCTGCATTGCATTCTGTTGGTCTCCCCACTGAGTTATCGCTGCTTATCCATAGATAATATAATATAACAATTAAGAGTAGTCTCTTCGCGACTGTTCGAGGTGGAAAACCATGCGGCACTAAAATTGTTTTATTTGTTTTGAGCTGGTCATCCACGCTCGTACGGGCCGCGATTACCAGCCGCGCAGACGATAAGCGTCTCTGTAAGCCTAATATAATTTGACACGCAGAAGAAATACGAAGGAATCATAATTAAATGGTATGCTTAGGTCATCTCACACCTATTCCCCGAAGGGACAGGCAGATATACAGATCTTTACTTTAAGCGATTATCTGTAACAAGCTTTTGCCCGCGGCTTTACTCGCATAAAAGTAGGTTAAGTTATGTTAGTAAAAGTATAATAATATAATAACATTAGCCCTGTATTTAACTGTCCCACTGCTGGACACGGGCCTCTTGTCACTGTGAGAAGCGTTAGGCCATAGTCCAACACGCTGGCTCAGTGCGGGTTGGCAAACTTCAGATGTCTTCGAGAACATTATGGAGAATTCTCAGACATCCAGGTTTCCTCACGTCGTTATCCTTCACCGTTAAAGCAAACGATAATTAACTATTTAATACGCATATAACTACGAAAAGTCAGAGATGCGCGCCTTGCGTTCGAACTCGAGACTTCTGCGTGGCAGTCCAACGGTTTCCCACTATTAGTATCGCTGCTATTAGATTTAGTTAAAGTACTTTTGAAAAATTAAATATAGCGGGAGCTACTCAATGATAATAAAGCTTTCTATATAGCTTTCTTTCTTCTTCTCTTCTTTCATTCTCTGTTTCCTAACTCTCATGATATGATCGGGCGGCAAACTGACACGACCCGAGAGAGATCAGGCGCAAGATCAACGTTTTTATGTACTTTCCGAGGCACGAGTGTGAAACACCACCAAATTTCTCACTGCTATTGACATTTCTTAACAGAAAACCAAATAATATTTGTTAGCTCGACACGGGATTCAAACCCGTGTCCTCATGCACAGCTGTCGCATTCACTACCGCTGCGCCACGGAGGTAGTTGCACAGATGTTTAATAGCAGTAATAGTTAAAACATAGTTGATATAATGACTACAAAAATGTAGATATTATATCAACTATGATATAATATCTATATATGATAGAAATTTTTATTTTTGTTATTTTTTGGGTAATTATGCAGCTAATTATGCTGATTGATTGTAGACTTCACAAATTTTTGTCTTACCTGAGCATTGAATTAGGTGAGGTTAGCATTTAAACAAACTATTTAAAACACATATGGTATGACACAGGTCATACCATATTCAGAAGAAAGTTTCTTTTATACCTTCTTAGTCCAGTGTCTTATGTTCGCGTGTGATTGTGACGTCTCAATTACGAATCTCGAGTCGGGCAAGTTCAGATATATATATCAGATTCCTGACAGATAAATAAAATGACAAAGGGTTAGACGCTATCTCGCTTTTGACATGATGAAGCAACATAATATAGGCGTGGTATTATACCTCGTACGTATGCTAATGACAGGCAAACACAAAAGAACTAAAATATTAGAGGATGTCTTTGATTAACACTGATTTGATCTGTAACGCAGCGAGTTCATTTTCCGAACTCTAAAGAGTAGGGTTTCTGAGAGATAGGAATTTATTAACAAAATTTAGTTAAACACGAGTGAAGCCGCAGATTATATTTAGTATATTAAAAAAATGCATATTATTTACATATAAGTGGTCTGCCACCTAAATCCCAATAAAACTTTTAACATCTACATATGTTTAAAAATATAATGGCTGGTGAAGTTGACTGTAAATAGTTACACTTATGAAGACGGTTCTATTTTCAACTAATTTTATTTAAATTCCTACAACAGAAATAAATTGCATTACAAGAGGATTCTATTATATACAGGAGTTCAGTAGATATTTATAGAGTCGTCCCACGACGAAGAACTTTGTAGTAATAACACCCGATCGATCGGCTTAAATTCAATCTTACAACTTACAGCACGTAGCCGGGACCGACGGCTTAACGTGCTCTCCGAGGCACGGAGCAGGCGATTATTGTCAATCAATACGCACATAATTTCGAAAAGTCATATAACTTCCGAAAGTCAGAGGTGCGGGACGTGGGTTCGAACTCGAGACCCTCTGCATTGCAGTCTGTTGGTCTCCCCACTGAGCTGTCGCTGCTCTCCTCTTACCTTAAATGATGGGTGTATCACTGTCAACATGCAATAATTTACAGTATATTATAGTGTAAACGTTTTTACTATTTCTGATTTTAATAGTCAGTATTTTAATCATTGGTACGATGGCTGCAACACTTTGTACATATAAGTTGTAAAATACAAATATTTGTTCAATATTTAAAGTCTTGTAAGCAAACAGATCGATACGAATAACTTATTAGCTTCAAATAAATCGATATAAGAATGACCCCGCTTCTGAACTATCGTATGCATCCGTTGTTTACTCATTACACATTTACTGAAAAAATTCAGCCTTGCTAGCGACGACGTAGAACTCGGTCTTTGACCTCAACGCTGACGTTTACTTAACTATTTTTCAAAGTAGTTAATTTATAGATAACATGTTGCCTCATTGGTCGCTAATGGTACTTAGCGATCTCTCAAATATTTAAGTGGTTTGTGGGCTCGTATAAATATGTCTAATGTATTGGTGGTACGCGTGGGCAGGCATGTAAGTGGTTATATCGCTATTGCCATTATGTCAAGTTTTTTGGATTGCATCATCATACTGGACAAATAATTTAACTGCATCCGTGCAGTCAAGTTTGGATTGAATGGTGATGAGTTCGAATCCTACATGGGACAACAATGATCCACAAATGATTGTTGTGAGCATGGATGTTCTTTGTGTAGGTTATTTGAATGTTTGTAAAATTCCTTGCGATACAGGCATAATTCCTATTGCGACAGTTGTACTTTTTAAAGGAAAGAAAAATAATTGCTCTAGAACCGGGATTTTTGTGGCGGCAGTGTTATTCAAATGGAATCGATCTTTATTTCACATAAAATAGAGTGTGATACGTGGTCAGCGCAATTGTATAATACATGCTCCTTCCATTTCGCTCTTTTTATATCTTATGTGAAAGTTAAAGTGAAATGTAGCAACTTTTATAAAATAAATATACATACTATTCAATTTACACTCGGTTAAATATAAGTTAGATTACGCTAGGTAAGTAACAGAACTTTTTCCTGGATGAGGTACCGTACGTCCTTTTCTGTACCTCTGACAAGGTGTATGCGAAATTACATAATGATCGGTTGAGTAGTTAAGGTGTGAAACCGTAACAAAAACTAATAAACAATCTCATTCATAATATTAGTTAGGAATCTGACTGCATGTAGGACCAAGTTTTAATTGTTTGCCGTGGCACTGGCGATGCCGCCACTCCAAATGTTGTGGCTTTGACATGAGGCTTTGTGATCTACAAATAGTTATGCCAGTTCTGAGTATTTTGTGTCTGCAGATTGATTGTTTGTGAAGTCGTGAGGTTTAATATAAGAGCGGGCGCTGTTGATGTTTAATATGATGTAAGACTTAGCAATGACAAGACCTGTTCTCAATATTAGTGTTAATGCAATTGGCCCTAACTATCAGACTCGAACTGCTTACCTCCGTAGGTAATGTTAAACGTGTTAAGGTTTTTTAAAGACACCTGCCACAGTAAGAATAGATAATTCTCGTGGCGGGACCTACAAATAACACCTAAAAAGTGGCGAGTAAACAAAAGAAAATCAATATCTTTGGGTACATCTTTATCAGGTTAAATCAGGATTAAGTTATTAGTACATAAAACTCTAATAATATAAAAATTTAAGACAGTAATTTAGGAAATTTTATCGTACCCGAACTAGGGCGCATTCCCACTAAGCCGTAACGATAGCAAGTCGCCATCTTATGTATCGAAGCGCGTAGAAATGAAGTTAACAAAGTCATGTCGGCTACGATCATGCTAAACAAAAAATATTAGTTATTATAAAAATAACCAACTTATGATGCTTCCCAATCTATACTAATATTGCTGCAGAGTTTGTTTGGTTGAACGCGCTAATCTCAGGAACTACTGGTTAGAATTGAAAAATTATTTTAGTTTTGGATAGCCTATTTATCGAGCAAGGCTTGCACATCACGCTACGACCCACGGGGACGGCGCAGTAACCATAACCGCGGGTGAAACTGCAGGCACAGCAAGTAATCTATATATATGTAGATATACATATGTAGATATACATATGTATATGTAGATATATGTATATGTATTTACCTGTGATTATCCTTACTAGCCATAAGAATTTGATTTAATTTGTATGAAGTGTTTGTCAAATTTATATCCGTGGTAAGCTTACTGGGAAACATCTTATTAAGACAGTAGTAACAGTTAGTCGACAGTCATTGAAAGATATATATTAACACAACAATGTATCTCAACTATAACTGATATTTTTTATATATATATATAATATGATATATATATATAATTGTTTTCACAATCCTGGTAACTGCTAGAAAAGTCAATCTTTCATTCAAATGCTATATCACATTAAAATGCTATAGTGGGAACAAAGATCACAGATTGTCAGTTCGAGAGAGAGTGAGTCAGAGTTGACAGTAAGAGAGAGAGAGAGATAGATAAGAGATGACAGTATCGCGACTAAGAAACCATTATGATACAAGTGGGAACGCAGCCTTATCGGCTTGTTTATCCTCCTTAATAAAAACAAAGGATTAAATTATCAAAAATTGATTTCTTTAAATCCGATAATCTTTGTAAGTATCTTCAACACAATACAGCATCGTGCCTACTTACCCAAACAGGGGTAGGCAGAGAGGTAAATGACCCAAATTTAGCTAGAGTCGTTTTCAGTTCCATGAAATAGGGATCGATAATTCTTTAACCAAACATATATAATACATACATAATAGAACCAGCGACCTCAAGGACAGCAACCATAAACACAAACCAATTTGATGCGGCCCACCGAGGCTACAAACAGTTTACAAAACGACAGATCTGTTTCACAATCTATATTTATAAAAATCCCGCGTCACGGTGATTACTCCTCCAAAACGTCTCGACCGATTTCTATTATTTTTTTTGTATATTTTTGTAGTTTTTTTTGTGTATTAATGTATATTTCATACCGCTAGTAGATTAGGGTGTCAACCAAACATATATTTACGCGAGCGGCTACGAGCATAAGCTAGTCATCAAATAGAATTAATCGAAATATCAATATTATGCTGTGATAGCATGATATTTATCTAATAGATAAATGTTACTTGGCCTTTGTGAAACAGTATCTGAATATTAGAAGCCAACATACAATTTCCTGACGTCACTCAAGACTCAGCGTTTGTGGGGTCTGATTGGAAATGTTTTCTGTATATCCGAACTGTCTTTGGTTATACATATCGGGCTCCTTATGAAACAAAGACTTAACTCGGAATTTGAAAGTTAGGTAATTTGAACTCTAATAGTACGCCAGTTAGAGTTTAAATAGCCTAACTTCCAAGTTTTGAGTTAAGTCACTATTTTATTGAGAGTGATATAGCCTTATGCTTGCAAAGGAATATCTTACATTCAAGCAAATGATGGTTTATGGTTTAAGAAGTTTATTGTTACAAAATAGATGCGCGGCTGTTGTAGTGGTTAAAATGGTCTCCTCGCCATTGTCACCGCGCCGAGTGATGTGGGTTCGATTCCCACACGGGACAAAAAATTGTGTAATCCACAAATGGTTGCTCCGAGTCTGGGTTCCCTTTATTTGAATGTTTGTAAAGTTCCGCGCGACAAAGGAATTATTCCTAGAGCGATATTGTCATTAAAAATATAGAAGTTTTTATTGATATACTTACACTGACCGATACAAGTTAAACTTATTAACCTCTGAGTCTTCTTCGAAGAGGTTATTGAAAACACTTTGTGTTGACTTGTAACTTGGTGTGCAGACACCTTGGGGTCATCCCTCGGTCTAGTTAGAATATGGGCCTGGGGGTCAAAAGACCCCCGAGATACAGGGGTCACATATTTTTAATGGAAAAATATTGACTTGTAACTTGGTGTGCAGACTCCTTGGGGTCATCCCCTGGTCGAGTTTGAATATGGCCCTGGGGGTCGAAAGACACCCGAGATACAGGGGTCACATATTTTAAATGGAAATATATTGACTTGTAACTTGGTGTGCAGACACCTTGGGGTCATCCCTTGGTCGAGTTTGAATATGGCCCTGGGGGTCGAAAGACCACCGAGATACAGGGGTCACATATTTTAAATGGAAATATATTTAATATTGTCTTCTATTTACGCGAATATTATTCATTGAAATTAAACTGCTATATACGGATTTTATCGCGTTGTTTATTTGACACTTTATTACAAAATTTTGAAAATTGTTTCACTACTACTACTATTAAACTTTACTAATTTTTAAGCTAATTAAATTATTATTAAACTATTTAGATTTAATTTATTTTTACTTTTACACTTTCCCCGACGTTTCGGTTGCTTTTCAGCAGCCATGGTCACGGGGAGACTAAGATGGCAGTTGTCTCAATGTTCCAGTGTAGTTATTTCAAAGTACCCGAACATAATTTAATCATTGGTGTTTCTATTTACGCAGAATGAGCTCAAAGTATCATGAAGTCTAGCTGTGGTTCACACACAGCAGACTTCAACGAGCGTTGGTGTTTTACATCAGCTATGTGTTCTTTTATGCGGGTGCCTATGTTTACTCTCATACATTGGTCAAACCAAGAGAAACATAGGCACCCGCATAAAAGAACACATAGCTGATGTAAAACACCAACGCTCGTTGAAGTCTGCTGTGTGTGAACATGTGCAACAGGGGACCAACCACTACCTGAGATTTGACTAACCACAGATTCTCGCTAAAGAACACCGATTCCTACCAAGGATGCTACGCGAGGCTATTGAAATCAAAAAACATCCTAATTTTAATAGAGAAGATGGTTGGAATGTACCACCAGCTTGGGATCCTTGGGATCCAGCATCCCGCCGCCGTGTCGATCTAAAACAAGTAAATTTACGTTTAAAAAACACTTTAAATCATTTCTCTTAAATGAACAAAAGCAAAAAGGAAATTATAATCACTTACCTCTCAGTTAACGATCAAAATGCATGTCGGGAGGCTGGTTTTGCATTTTGTGGTCCCGTTGGCTGCCTTTCTATTTGCAAGTTATAGATAACAGCATAGAAAAATCCGCTAGTGAGCATGATGTTTTGTTTGTTGTGTATAAGCGTTGTTTACGAAATTCGCGAGACTCGCGCGCATTGCTGCCGAGCCGGTTTGGCCGTGTATTGCGAGGAGCGATCTCTCGATATCACGCGAGTTGTTTTATCCCCCTCTATGCGCGGTGTAAGGGAGACAGATGGATCGCGGCGCCCGTGTAATGTACGTCATCCATTGTTTAAATTTAGTTCAATATAAAATTATTATTCTTGTCCTGACGGCACGGATGGCACGTTTGTGTGTGCCTCGCCTCTGCCGGTGGGGAGTGTTGTGGGTTGGATCACCGCATGAGACAATACGTGCATACTGTAAAGGTTTAATTTTTTTAATTTTTTTTTTTTTTTGTCATTTATTTCTTTTTTATATGGGTTGAGTAATAGTTTGTTTTTTCTCTGGGTACGTATCTTTGAAATTTTCTAATTTATTGTTAGTTGTAAAATTGTATGCAGCTGGCTTGATGTCCGTGCGTAACGGTGGTCTCCATTGAAAATCAGCGTTGCGATATCACATCGGTTTTATCGCAACATCAATGCTGAATGGAGACCATTTGTTGCCACAATAGCATAATATGTATATATATATATTTTCTTTAATTACTAACTGTTTATTTAATTGTCTTTTTTATTATTTTGTCTATTTTGTAAGAAAAATATGTAATCATATTTCTTTGTGGCAATAAAGAATGATTTCTTTCTAATAAAAATAGTCAAACCCAAGAAGAAGCAAACCACAGCTAGACTTCATGATACTTTGAGCTCATTCTGCGTAAATAGAAACACCAATGATTAAATTATGTTCGGGTACTTTGAAATAACTACACTGGAACATTGAGACAACTGCCATCTTAGTCTCCCCGTGACCATGGCTGCTGAAAAGCAACCGAAACGTCGGGGAAAGTGTAAAAGTAAAAATAAATTAAATCTAAATAGTTTAATAATAATTTAATTAGCTTAAAAATTAGTAAAGTTTAATAGTAGTAGTAGTGAAACAATTTTCAAAATTTTGTAATAAAGTGTCAAATAAACAACGCGATAAAATCCGTATATAGCAGTTTAATTTCAATGGAAATATATTGACTTGTAACTTGGTG
The DNA here is from genome assembly GCA_930367265.1 of Catocala fraxini. NCBI lineage: Eukaryota > Metazoa > Arthropoda > Insecta > Lepidoptera > Erebidae > Catocala > Catocala fraxini. Next base: position 3,160,633 of record OV884024.1, on the reverse strand, counting down.
TGCAGACACCTTGGGGTCATATGTATTTTAAATGCTTTTACATTTAAGACGAAGTGGTTGAATCCTGGGTTTTTACACCCATCTCGTTTATTATACTTATGAAATTAGTATCAGAACAGTCATGTACTTACGGCATTTTTTGCTTTATAACAATAATAACAGTACTAGTTAGGAGCTTATATTTATAGCTATTATATAATATCAGCCCTGTAAACTGTCCGACTGCTGGGCACGGGCCTCTTCTCACTGTGAGAAGGGTAAGGTCATAATCCACCACGCTGGCCCAGTGTGGGTTGGCAGACATCACATACCTTCAAAAACGTTATGGAGGACTCTCAGACATGCAGGTTTCCTCACGATGTTCATCTTCACCGTTAAAGCGAGCGATAATTATCTATTTAATACGCACAAAACTCGGAAAAGTCAGTGATGTGCGACTTGGGATCAAACTCGTACTTCATTTCAATTCGTTTATTGCACTCCATAATGTATATACGGGTCTTATAAATGTACAGGAGGAGAGGAGGCCCAGTCACCTTTACCTTCCCAAACCCCATCCTGCTCCATTTCTCTTTTCCTTCCGGTAGGCAGCGACTTGGTTGTGTTTTTTTGACATTGCTTCTGTAATGCTAAGAAATCACAGCCATGTGTATGAGCCCCGGCTCTCGCTTACTATCAGGTGGGCCGCTGGCTCGTGTGTCTTCTGAAAGATATAAACAAAAACAGGTTAAAATTGTCGTCTTTCGGGCACAGTGCCAGACATTGTGCTTTTACTGAGGATGTGTTGACAGAAAACGCCAATAACACTTTTACCTATTCCGGGTATCAACCCAAGAACTCATGCACAGCAGTGGCTGACGTCTGCGCCACACAACCTTACACAAAACTTGCTGATCTTAATATTAGTCGCAAGTTCATCATAACAAAAGTCTTAAGTACTTGCTCATCGTGTAGTTGTATTACATATGCCTACGATATATGTCGTTCAAATCGCTTGATGTTCAATGTAGAAAGAAATTTCAACTCGTGACGTAACACCATGAATAAGTTAGGTGGTAAATCGACGACAAGGCTTGTCGAAGTCGGTGGTTCAAGACTTGTTTCATGTACTTTAACTCGTTTATAGATTTATAAGATATTACTAGAAATAACGTTGTGGTAAAACATGTTTCTTGGATAAAGGATAAGTTGAAGGTAGAGGTGTATAGATGGCGTAGTGGTTCAAATGATTACCTAGGTCCTAGGGTCTTAGGATTAGTACTTAAACCGTATTTCATAAAAAGTCTAGTATTACAATAAAACACTGTGTAATACTATGTTAGTACGTGCTTAAGCTATTAGCATTTCAAGCATTGACAAGTTAAAACACAATCAAAATAGTGTCTGTATACTAACACTTCTCACACTGATAAGTGGCCCGTGCCCAGCAGTGGGACAGTTTAATATAGGGCTGGTATTATTATAGCTATAGACCGTGACCTTGGTTTATTGGTTTTGAAGATTTATCTACCAGGCATCATTAGATAGTCTCTATTACCCTCGAAGGGGCAGCGAGAGGTGCATTACGCGTGTGCCAACTCGCTGCTTTGTATGTTGGGTGGGTTGCTGGAAGCGTCCAAAGCCTCCTGTAACCTCTTACCGTCAGATTGGCCTCATGTTAACCAGGGTAGTAAATAATAGGGTCTTGCCGCGGCATACAAATACACTTAACCTTTTGAGTCACAGTGGCACACCAACGACCAGACACAATAGATTTTAATTAAGTCAGACACAATAGATTTTATTAAGTCGGACACGATAGATTTTAATTAAGATAGACACAATAGATTTTAATTAAGTCAGACACACTATAATTTAGTTAAGTCAGACACAATAGATGTTAATTAAGTCGGACACAATAGATTTTAATAAAGTCAGACACAATAGATTTTATTAAGTCAGACATAATAGATTTTAATTAAGTCAGACACAATATATTTTAGTTAAGTCAGACACAATAGATTTTAATAAATACACCCACATTTCATTAACTATGGCTTTACGCCTCACGTAATAGAAGACTACGGAGTATAGCTGTAAACTCTATACTCCTAAGAATGTCTTGGCATCGAAACCTAACACTTTGGCCGGTCCGGTATCGAACCCGAGACCTTATGCACAGCAATCGTAATAAAGACCGCTGTGCCAACGAGGCACATAATTATAACGAGCTAAGATCAACGTTACAATTAATATCTCTTCGGTTCAGTAAGCTTAAGAATTTCCAGAACGACAAGTAGGTATTATCGGATAAATCTAATAAAATTCTCAGTATCAATATTGAATATCAAAGTGAAATTGTATACGCGATATGAGGAAATAGAATAACCTAGTTATTTATAAAATATCAGTAGTACCAAGCTGCCTCTCAATTCAATAGTTTTAAGAACTATTCAATTTTTGAATATTTTATATCTTTATATATATATATAAATCTTTAGTGCGTGTGTTTGTAATTAAACTCCTAAACGGCTGGACCGATATTGATAATTTTATTTGTGTGTGTTCTAGTAGATTCGAGAATGGTTTTGTATTTTTTTGTGTGTACAGGACGACGTCTGTCGTCACAGCTAGTACTTATATAAAAATAATAGGCTCTGAATATCTTTTGATAAACAGCTTACCGCTGTTATTCAGCTAATATACAACGTTAAGTAATGTTTATAGGTGTATTTGCTGATTAGCCGCAAGTTAACTAATATTATAAATGTCAATGTGAGTTTGTTTGTGTCTTTGTTACACACATGGAATTTTGCATACACGTCAGGGGTACAAGAAAGGACATGGAACCTTACATCCAGAAAAGAGTACTGTGACTATCCTATCTTACATTTACGGGATTAAAGCTGTAGTGAGTGTAGGCGCTCATAGCCAGTTGCACTCACTGATCGGTAAACGATAAGCTAAGTTAAGCAACCCTTCAAACTAAATGTTTGTGTTACGAGTGGTTTCCGTTAGTAGTGTGCAATAATAAGAATGATATATATAACGAAGGGATATACTAATGACTGGCAAACACAAAAGAACTAAAATATTAGAGGATGTCTTTGATTAACACTGATTTGATGGGTGACGCGGCGAGTTCGTCACCATTTGCGGATTACACAGATTTTTGTCCGGTGTGAGAGTCGATCTCATTACACTCGGCGAGGCGCTTATAGCCAGTTGCACTCACTGATCGGTAAATGATTAGCGAGGTTAAGCAACGTTGGGTGCGGTCAGTCTATAGATGGGTGACCGCTTAGTGGTATTTCATCTGAGCGTCTCCGTGCTTCGAAAAGCACGTAAAAAGTCGGTCTCGGTTGTTGTCAAATTGACAGCAGTCGTTAAGCCATGTCAGAGGCCTGCGGGCGGCTTGAACAACTCTTGAAAACAGGTTGGCCACTAACCACACGAAAAAAAAGAAAGGAGATGTAGTCAAAATTAAGATTTAAATATTTGAGAGTAGTTTAATGAAATGATGTTGATGTTATATTTGAAATGGAACTTGGATAGTGCTTTCAACGTTCAGTGGAACAAAGAAACAATGTGATATAAAACAGTTGTCGCGGCTGTGATACAAACGATAATGTATTGATCTTGCAATAGTGGGTTCGATCCCCGACTATTGCACTATTTAACAAGCAATTTATTCAAGCGTCATTTAACTGTAGCCGATTTGTCACCTGATACATGGAAAAATCTAGCCACAGAAAGATCTCAATGGCGCAAAGCTGTCAACGACGGCATAAAAACTTTTGAACGCAGCCGTATCGAAGACCTTGAAAACAAACGACAGCTAAGAAAAAATCGTCCGAAGCCCTCTTATATCTACATCTACAATGCCCAAGGAGATCGCCACTGCCCCATTTGTAACCGTGTCTTTAAAGCAAAAATTTATTTCGCAAGTCACGTTAGGGCACATGCACAACAACAGAGTTCCAACAATTGACAGGGCGTCACCGTCGACGGACACGTCTGGGAGGATCATCATCATCATTATTTTACTAGCTGAACCGCGCAACTTCGTCTGCTTCACATAAGAGAATTTGCAACATTTTCCATTGATGCTCCGCTCCTATTGGTCGTAACGTGATGTTATATAGTCTATAGCCTTCCTCGATAACTGAGGTATCCAACACTAAAAGAAATTTCCAATTCGAACCAGTAGTTCCTGAGATAAGGACGTTCAACCAACCAAACAAACAAACAAACCCTTCAGCATTAAGTACTCTTCTTCTTCTATTTACAATTAGTATAGAAGTATACATATGTCAAAGTTAAGAAAATAATCTTTTAGTTCTGTTATTGGAATGTAATAAAGAGCTATCTCTTGGTTTGTTTGGTAACGTCATCGTTAAGTGAGGCACGCCACAATTGTGCCGGTAATTCCCGTGTTTGAGGAGTGGCTGGAGAGGCGGTATGGCGCCCTCACCTGCCGGCTGATACAGGTAATGACTGGCCACGGTTGTTTTGGCCAGTTTCTGCGTCGCATAGGCCGGCAGGAGACGCCCAGTTGTCACCACTGCGGCGACTGCCGCGACGTTGTTGAGGACACAGCGCTGCACACTTTAGTGGATTGCCCCGCCTGGGCATCGCAGCGCCGTGAGTTGATCGCAACAGTCGGTATGGTCACCCTCTCGCTCCCGGCCGTGGTTCAATCTATGGTCCGGAGTGCAAGGTCGTGGAACGCCGTCGTCTCCTTCTGTGAGGAAGTAATTTCCATCAAGGAGGCGGCGGAGCGGTAGAGCGTGCCCGCTTAAACCACTACGACATCCGTGCAGTCATACTTTATGCTTTTTGGGTGAAATTTTCGGCTGATATATGGGCCGATACGTGTCACTGAGCATTATACCCTGTGATAGGCAGCGGTAGCCCAACGGATAAGGCATTGGACTTGCGATCAAGAAGTCGCGGGTTTGAATCCAACCCATTGCACCAATGACGTGAAGCCATTCCTAATACAAGCATTCTAGCTCAGCTGGAGAGGTAAACAAGAATACAACTAATTTAAAAACCAAACTGCTAGTAATCTCTTTAAAAAAGTATACTTTTTGCAAGTAATAGTTATTGTGGATTGTTACTCTGTGCATACAAGAATCTCCAAGATAACCGAACAACTCCTAATAACACTTTATATGACTCGTGAAACGCACTTCAAACTTCACAAACTCGTCGATCGTTGCGGTCCAATGTAACTCCTAGAGGTGCCTAGAACAATATATGAACAACAATATATATGGTGTAATATTATTTTCATAACTGCATCAGTAAAATGCACGAGATACTTTAATAAGTATTTCAGCCTCAGACCGCATGTAAGCTGCCGTGTGAGCGTCGCGGATTGGCGCATTGTCGGGATTGACTTCTTTTAATATTTTCAGCCTTGTATTAAACTTTCCCACTGCTGGGCACGGGCTCCTCTCAGTGTGAGATAATTAATAGGTTTCCTAGAATATTAATATACTTTTTCGCTGATATCGGAAGCAGTGGTCTGTTTCACCTCTTTCAATATTGCAATTAAATCAGCACTTTGTATAATAAAGACTTCTTTATGAAGCTTATTGCCTTGGTCAAACGACTGGGACGGTCCCTCAATTGTGCGCAATTTAATAGGATTATGTTTTTACATTATTAGCTCGTGCACTGAATATTCCTTTGTCTAAATGACAATAGTTTATTAAAGTAATGAATATAAAGGTGCATCCCATTGTCCGATGTTCATATCGCAAAGAGAAGCCGATTGAATGGCGCGTAACTATCGATCTACAAAGGCAGCACAAAGAGGGCTTTGCTTTACAAAATGTTTAATATCATCACATATGGACTAGTTATTATGATCTAGTAAGCAGCCATAGCTCAGTGGGGAGACCAACAGACTGCAATGCAGAGGGTCTCGGGTTCGAACCCACGTCGCGCACCTTGGATTTTCGGAAGTTTTATGACTTTTCGAAAGTATGTGCGTATTGATTGACAATTATCGCCTGCTCCGTGCCTCGGAGGGCACGTTAAGCCGTCGGTCCCGGCTGCCATGAACATCTATGGCAGTCGTTATTGGGAAAGTCAGTACCCTCTAATATCCTGACACTGGTCTAGCCTTAGGGTATCGTTAGCCTTCGGGTTGCGGAGGTCAGGTGGCAGCCGCTCCGTTGAAAAACTGATATCCAGTCAAATCCGGTTAGACCAGAAAAGCCATATAACTTCCGAAAGTCAGAGGTGCGCGACGTGGGTTCGAACCCGAGACCCTCTGCATTGCAGTCTGTACCTCTCCCCACTGAGTTAATCAATAACTACTAAAGAGTAAAAATCAGTTGTCAGTCAGTCAGTGTGTTGTTGGTAACTAACTGCAATAACGAAAGGTATCTGATAACAACATTTGATACTAAACCAATAAGCACAGCACAGCAGGTATAATAAATCATTTTCAAATACTTAATCTTAACTAATATTATAAAAGCGAATGTGAGTTTGTTTTCTACGCTCACGCCTTAACTACTTGATCAATCATCATGAAATTTCGCGTACACGTTGTCAGGCGCACAGAAAAGGATATAGAATACCTTTCATCTAGAAAAATATAATGTTCAGGGAAATTATCTAGTAGGTTCTAAATATTGTGGCTAGAGCTCTTTGTTTCGGTCTCAGCTCGTCGATACTACTTCGCGCTAACGATTTCGAACTCGTGAAATTTGGTGCTATTTTAGTGTTGTGCTCGTTCGCCGGATTGAGCTATTTAGAACGTAGACACAAGGCCAGGTTAGGAATACTCGATACTAACGAGCATGCATAAGGAATAAAATGAACGACGCAGGAAAGGAATGCCAGAATCGTAGCTAGTGGAAATCCGTCAGCTTTGCCTACCATTCGTAAAAGAAGCGCTTGTATAAGTAAATACTTTATAGCACAGACAATACTAACAATAATTTATTATATTCAAGTATTGAACCCGATCGCATCAAAATATAAGCAGTCCTAACTAATATTATAAAATTAAATGTTTAAGTACTTGATCGGTCATCAGGCATTTCCGTTTTGTTCCACCGCCAAAATGAAATAGAAACGTTTTTAAAATTGACGCAAAATCTATTGACTTATTATGTAACTAATATAATAAATCTATCTTTTCAGTTTAAAATAAGATTAATAAACCTCGAAGATAGTTTATACTTCCCTTATTTATTATACCTAAGCCGACCCCAAGTGACTTGGGAATAATAAAGGCTAAGAGAGAAGATTTATTATACCTAAATCTTGAGAACAGGCACTTTAAACTCTCTGCTGAGGTACAAACTATATTTGACTTCTAACTTCAACAAATGTAAAAGAGAAACCCTCATTTGAATAATAATAATAATAATATTCTACCACATACACACAACACCATCTAGCCCAAACTAAGCAGAGCTTGTACTATGGGTACTAGACAATGGATAAACATACTTATATACTGTTTTTTTTTGTAAATACACACATATTATACCTTGAAACACCCAGACCAAGAGAAACATCCATGTTCATGCACACAAATGTTTGACTTGTGCGGGAATCGAACCCGCGACCTCAGGCGTGCCAGTCGGTTACACTTACCTCTACGCCATCGAGGTCGTCATAACAATAAATACATACTTACAAAGTCTCAAGACCTTGTAGAGGTCCTACGTAAAAGAGGCTAGCTTACTGGCACAGTATACTAAGAACAGATGTAAGTCATCTTCATAGAAATGTGCCGCTGCCGGTTTGAATGTGTGCGTGCGCGCTGGGCGCTGAGTACGCACGTACTGCCACGCACACATTAGCATAATATAAGGCGGAATAGTGTGGCGGCAGCGTGGGCCGTACCGTGAGTGTGTCGTGTGATCGGGCGCGTTCAAGTACCTACGCTGCACGCCCGCTCGTGTTCGCCTGCTCTCACGTTATATTATATAAATAAAAACATAGTGCTGCTCATAATACGCAAATAATAATTAACTAAAAATAAAAGTGACAACCTTAAGCGCCAACGCAAGAGTAAGCTAATGATTCGCCGAGCGGTCTTAGATAAACTACTGTTTTTAGTATACTGTGTTACTGGTAACAGTACCATACATCTTACTATGTAATATCGGACCTGTATTAAACTGTCCTGCAATAGGACAGTCCGTGTCCAGCAGGACACGGGTCTCTTCTCAGTGTGAGACGGGTTAGGCTATAGTCCACCACGCTGGCTCAGTACGGGTTGGCAGACTTCACATATATTAGAGAACATTATGTAGAACTCTCAGACATGCAGGTTTCCTCACGATGATTTTCTTTACCGTTAAAGCGAGCGATAATTAACTATTTAATACGCACATAACTTCGAAAAGTTAGAGATGCGCGCCTTGGAATCGATCTCGAGACCTCTGCGTAGAGGTCCAAGGGTCTCCCACTGGACTATCACTGCTATTACTCCTTACTGCTGCTGGGAAATTAAAACTCTAATAATACGTTACTCAAGCCGAACATTGAACGCAAGATACATACACAGTAAAACGAAACGCACGTTTCATTCAGAAAAATGGTTTTTACCAGTGCTCGATTGATAAGTGGACGTCTAGCCGGCTTTATGAAAATTTACGGTATTAGGTTCACGTCGTCGTACTGAGTGAAGCAATTGCCGCCGAGCTAAACTGTTTAATCACTGGTGTAGGAACCACTGGAACTCGCACCTATTACTTACTAACAGTTCTCGTTGGAGGTACAGCATCCAGGATAAAAAGAGTAAGCGCACACATTACTTTGACTGCATGGATGGTATAGTGTTTTAAGTTGTCACCTCGCTACTGCAACTACGCCGAGTGTAATCTTCTTTCTTTTCTTTTCGTGTGGTTAGTGGCCAACCTGTTGTCAAGAGTTGTTCAAGCCACCCAGTAGGTAGGTCTCTGACATAGCTTAACGACTGCTGTCAATTTGACAACAACCGAGACCGACTTTTTACGTGCCCTCCGAAGCACGGAGACGCTCAGATGCAATACCACTAAGCGGTCACCCATCTATAGACTGACCGCACCCAACGTTGATTAACCTCGCTAATCGTTTACCGATCAGTGAGTGCAACTGACTATAAGCGCCTCGCCGAGTGTAATGAGATCGAATCTCACACCGGACAAAAATCTGTGTGATCCGCAAATGGTGACGAACTCGCCGCGTCACCCATCAAATCAGTGTTAATCAAAGACATCCTCTAATATTTTAGTTCTTATGTGTTTGCCTGTCATTAGTATACGAACGAGGTATAATACCACGCCTATATTTTGTTGCTTCATCATGTCAAAAGCGAGATAGCGTGTATCCCTTCGTTATATATATTATTCATATTATCGCACTACTAACGGAAACCACTCGTAACACAGACATTTAGTTTGAAGGGTTAACAAAAATACTTCTGACTGCTCGGATGGTTTGGGTGCTCGCCTCACCACTTCTATTGCATCGAGTTTGATGGGTTCGATTCTCCACACGTGTACGGGTTCAAAATTTGTGGAAAAACCAAATGGTTGTTCCGAGTCTGGGTGTTCTTCGTGTCCGGTGTTTGAATGCTTGTAAGGCCCATCGCGACACAGGATTTACACCTATAGCGTGAGTTGGCTTTTTAAGTTCGAAAAACTCTTATACAACAGCTTTGTCCGTCTGTCTGCTATACAACTTACAACTCAAGAACCGTACGAGCTAGAGACTCGCGGTCAACGCCATTCGACTCAGCATAGTCGATATACTCCGAAATTACTATTACCTTTGACCTATCAAGGTCACGTGATACCACGTGACCTTTGCATATTACTTGAACCATTTTTTCTAACTCTAAGATTTACGGCAATTCTATTTCGTTTCTCACTCGTTTAAATAATAAATGAATAACAAATAATGCAGTGTACAATTGTCGAGATGAATGAGCGACATACCTAATGTTTTATTTATAACTAGATTTAGCTCGTGGCTCCGCCAGGGTAAATGTATGTTAGGATAGGTTAGTAGCAGTACTTGATCGGTCCTTAATGATCACTATGAAATTTTGCACTTTACAGTTTCGGCACAGAATAGGGTACCTTTTATCCAATAAAAAGTACTGAGAAGAGGTCCCGTGCCCAGCAGTGAGCCAGTTTAATACAGGGCTGATATTATATATATATATATATATATATATATATATTTAAGTGCAAAACTAAAGAAGCAGGAACGCAATACAAGTTTAAAAATGTCAATTCTATACTAGTAGTTTTCCCGCGGTTTCACCAGCGTAAGTCCCGTTCCCGTGTGAATATCGGGTTTCACCCCTTTCACCCCCTTCGGGGTGGAATTTCCAAAAATCCTCTCTTAGTGCTCCCCTACACTCTCCAAGGAACATACATGCCAAATTTCAGCTTCTTGCGTTCAGTAGTTTCGGCTGTGCGTTGTCTGTCAGCCACTCAGTAACGGAAAAGTTTTATATACTAATATTATAAAGCTGAAGAGTTTGTTTGTTTGTTTGAACGCGCTAATCTCAGGCACTACTGGTTGGAATTGGAAAATATTTTAGTGTTGGGTACCCCATTTATCGAAGAAGGCTATAGGCTATATAACATCATGCTATGACTCAAGCGGGCGGCGCGGACCATAATCGCGGGTGAAACCGCGGGCACAGCTAGTACAACATATTTCTACATAGTGCAAGCATAAAGAGACCTGAATAAATTATGCAGGGAGTTCTGCATTGATCCTTTTAGCATACACACACACAGAACGTATTTTAGTAGAAGGCAGCCCAATCCTAATTTTACCTTGTCTAAATAGTTCTTCAGTTATTTGCACTCATTCGAGTCGCTGCATATCGAATACGTGGCTCAAAATAAGTGAATTAGAGAGCAACCACTAAACTCGTGAACTCGTATTACAAAACGAAACTTCTTCTCTCTTAGCCTTTATTATTCCCAAGTCACTTGGGGTCGGCTTTTCTGGTCTAACCGGATTTGACTGGATATCAGTTTTTACACGGAGCGGCTGCCACCTGACCGCCGCAACCCGAAGGCTAACGATACCCTAAAGCTAGACCAGTGTCAGATTATTAGAGGGTACTGACTTTCCCAATAACGACTGCCATAGATGTTCATGGCAGCCGGGACCGACGGCTTAGCGTGCTCTCCGAAGCACGGAGCAGGCGATAATTGCCAATCAATACGCACATAATTTCGAAAAGTCATACAACTACCGAAAGTCAGAGGTGCGCGACGTGGGTTCGAACCCGAGACCCTCTGCATTGCAGTCTGTTGATCTCCCCACTGAGCTGTCGCTGCTTACAAAACGAAACTATTACGTACCATTATTATTCAATCATTATTTAAAAAAAAATTAAGTTCCTTTTTAGTTAATAAAGCTTATTACAATATTTCAGATTTTTTTGCAGAAAAAGGGAATGTATTTGTTTGAATATTTTTAAATGTAAACACTTTTGTGTCGAATTTGTGTATCTGTGTAATCTTAATTTATGTTGTTGGTATTGTACCTTTCGCATGCCTAATGGTAAAATATGGCTGAACCTGTATAATTTTATTTAAGATCATGTACTGTACCCATGTTTGCGAAATAAACTATCTTATCTTATCTTATCTTATCTTACCAAATATTAACTTAGGTAATTGTTACTTTTTTACATAGAAGTCGTATATCAAGCTCCTCCCAGCCTCAGGGTCTTTGTTAATGCGAGCCACACAATACGATAGTATGCGCATAACAGTAGTTTTATGAATTAAACAACTTGCTCGCTAGACTTCCTTCTGCAATTTATTTTGGTTAGTATTCTCAGAGTCTGGATACGTGTAATTCATTTATCTTGCTTGGCCTTCTTATTTAGTAAATAAATATAGCGTACTAACAGCTAGAGATCCTGACTAATATTATAAATGCAAATGTGAGTTTGTTTGTTACGCTTTCACGCCTCAACTACTCGACCGATCATACATGTTGTCAAGCTGCACAGTAAGACATAAGGTACCTTTCATCCAGATCAAGTGAGAAACGGCAATGAATTGCCGTAAATCTTAGAGTTCGAAAAAATGGTTTAAGTAATATGTAGAGGTCACGTGATATCACGGTCAGATGTCAAAGGTTATTGTCATTTCAGGATATATCAACTATGCTGAGTCGAATGACGTTGACCGCGAGTATTTAGCTCTTACGGTTCTTGAGTTGAAAGATGGTATCACGTGACCTTGAGGTCAGAGGTCAAAAGTCATAGTCATAGCGAATCTCTATCTCTTACAGTTCTTGAGTTGAAAGATGGTATCACATGACCTTGAGGTCAGAAGTCATAGGTCATAGTCATTTCTTGGGTAAATCGACTATGCTTAGTCGAATGGCGTTGACCGCGATTCTCTATCTCTTACAGTTCTTGAGTTGAAAGATGGTATCACGTGACCTTGAGGTCAGAGGTCAAAGGTCATAGTCATAGCGAATCTCTATCTCTTACAGTTCTTGAGTTGAAAGTTGTATAACAGACAGACAGACGGACGGACGGACGGACAAAGCTGTTGTATAAGAGTTTTTTCAAACTCTAAAAAGTATAATTTACGTCTGCCCTTCGATGATACAGACGTGAGCCTATGTATATAAACATATTATATCTAGACTGCCTTATTTTAAAACGGAGGTAAGCACGCCATTAGGCATTAAATAAGTTACTATTTTCATCTACTAAGTATCACACTATTGGAAAACAAAATCGTGTAAACTGGAACTCACAGACACAGAGAGAATCAAAGCTAGTACTAGCTAGTACCGTCCAATGTACGACGAAAATAGCGACGATACTCGTATCGCCATCTGTCGAGAACTGCACGAACTAAAACGCTGTTGGAACTATCTTTACGCTTAAATATGTTTCCGCTGAAACGCATTACTGGTTTAAATACTATCAAAGGATACTTGGTGATTAAATAACATGCATACAAATGTACAAATATGTTTACAAACCATTACATTCGTGGTATGCTTAGAACTAGCCGTGCCGGCGGCAGAGAGTTCGTAGAAACAGCGAATCAGTACAAAGTTTGTAAAATACACCAGAAATTGCAAATGGCCGACTTTATCTACCATTCATATGAACAGTTTAAATACCTAAAATATGTATTTATAATTAATAATTCATGATACTGTGAGCTCATTCTGCGTAAATAGAAACACCAATGATTAAATTATGTTCGGGTACTTTGAAATAACGACACTGGAACATTGAGACAACTACCATCTTAGTCTCCCCGTGACCATGGCTGCTGAAAAGCAACAGAAACGTCGGGGAAAGTGTAAAATTAAATTAAATCCAAATAGTTTAAATAGTTTTAATAATAATTCAATTAGCTTAAAAATTAGTAAAGTTTAATAGTAGTAGTAGTGGAACAGTTTTCAAAATTATGTAATAAAGTGTCAAATAAACAACGCGATAAAATCCGTATATAGTAGTTTAATTTCAATGAATAATATTCGCGTAAACAGAAGACAATATTATGTATTTATAAATTAATCCGTAATCTGTAGCGGTTTATTTTAATTAATTACAACTTTTAACTTTTAAATATCTTAATACACGACAACCCTAAAAGCGAAAGGGGTCCACCTTTTATGGCAGACATTTTTATGTCATAATATTGTTTTGCATAACAACAGAAAACATATAAACTACACTCATTAAAAATACGTTCAAAACTCATAATTTTATAAGTCAAAATCATCTTTAGGCATAAATTTCATATCCATAATAATTAAAAAGTATATCATATTACAGAAAGTTCACAGTCAGAATCGTCTTTTGGCATACATTTAATATCTATAGTCATTAAAAGGCAGAACCATCATAATATATCAGAAAGTTTACTGTTAGAATCATCTTTTAGCATACTTGTCGGCCTCGATGGCGTAGTGGTTAGTGTAACCGACTGCCACGCCTGAGGTCGCGGGTTCGATTCCCGCACAAGTCAAACATTTGTGTGCATGAACATGGATGTTTGTCTTGGTCTGGGTGTTTCTATGTATAATATGTATGTATTTACAAAATAAAAAGTATATATGTATGTTTATCCATTGTCTAGTACCCATAGTACAAGGTCTGCTTAGTTTGGGCTAGATGGTGTTGTGTGTATGTGGTAGAATATTATATTATTATTTTCATACCCATAGTAATTGAGAGGCTGATCTATCATACCATTTAGTCAGTATAATTTGGAGGTGTTTCTTTTAGAGCATGCTGCATGCAGGCATGGTTTCTGTCACGGCTCCGGCGCTGCGGAGCACCGGCGGTCCCTCGCGATCTTATCGTCGCAGATGGTTTTATCGCTCACCTCCTGCTCCTCAGCCCACGGGTCACATCGCCCCTACGCGCCTACCTGATTCTAAATTACACTGTAGGGCTAGGACAATCTAGACTACGTGGAATCGGGTTTACAACGATTCGTTTGTACATACAATTTTTTAAGACAATTTTAATTTAATATGCAATTTAATAGAAATATGCCTAATAAAATTACTCCGAATGAAATTCTGCTATCTTCATAGTACGCCAAGTGAAATTATACCATATAATCGTCGATCTAAATTAACGTTATGCTAAACAAAATTATACGAAATATTAACTCTGCCAAAGGCCAGATAAAATTCTGCCATCTTAAAAGTATGTATTCGGCCAAATAATGTTTAGGATTTTTTATGCCTTACTAATATTCGTATAAAGAAGATTATGCCAACTGTGTTATGCCAAATAAGTTTCGGAGCATCAAGATTCTGCCAGATAGAGGTAACCCAAGCTTAAGCGCTTTCAAGGTTCCCTACTAATCAATGTAGTGAATTGCACTCACTTCTGCCTGATTTTATTTGGGTTATTTTTGGGAGTTAAGTTATATACTCGTAAGTTTATAGTAATTTCTATTGATTGTTATTTTGGTTTAAATAGTTTGAACTATAATCATACACTTGGAGCCACTTATCGTTCTGATTCAAAAATACTTTTCATTTCGATTGTGATTGAAATTGTACCGGTGGCGCAGTGGTTAAAGCGGTCACCTTATTAACCTCTGTGTCTTCTTCGAAGAGGTTAATGAAAACACTTTGTAATGGTCCGTCTGTTAGTGACAGGCATAGCTCCGGAACCACTGAACCGATTGACTTGTAACTTGGTGTGCAGACACCTTGGGGTCATACCTCGGTCGAATTTGATTATGGGCTCTGGGGGTCAAAAGACCCCGAGATATAGGATCACATATTATTTTAAATGGAAAATATTGACTTGTAACTTGCTGTGCAGACACCTTGGGGTCATACCTCGGTCGAGTTTGAATATGGGCCCTGTGGGTCAAAAGACCCTCGAGCAATAGGGGTCACAAGGTCATAAGGTCAGAGGATATCCACCAACAGAGTGATTTGGAAATTCAAGGGAGAGGCTTTTGCCCAGCAGTGGGACATTACAAAAAGTTGATGAAAAAAACAAAAGTTCACATGAAGACGAAGAGGTTGAATCCTGGGCTTTTACACCCATCTCGTTATATCTATAACTAGATTTTGACCGCGGCTTCACTCGCGTTGATGTAGATTTTGTCAATAAATTTATATCTCTGGGTGTCAGTACTATTTCTCTGGATGAAAGGTGCTCCGTGGCGCAGCAGTACTGAAAACGACTGCTGTGCATGAGGTCTCGGGTTACAAACCCGTATTGGGCTTTTTCTGTTAAGAAATCTCAATACGAGCCCGGAGTTAGGCAGTTGGCGGTGTTAGATAATCCCGTGCCTCGGAAAGCACATAAAGCTGTTGGTCCTGTGCCTGATCTCTCTCCGGTCGTGTCGGATTATCCGTCCTATCGGATCATGAGGGTTAGGGAAAAGAGAGTGCACTTGTATTTGCGCACATACTTGTGCGCTATAATATATCCTGCGCAGATGGCCAGTCTCCGTTAAGATTGGCCGTCGTGACCGAAATTTAGTCTGGAGGACATTATGCCCTTTTCTGTACAACTGTTCCGCAAAGTATATGCAAACTTTTATGATAATCGGTCGAGTAGTTAAGGCGTGAAAGCGTAAAAAACAAACTAACAAAGTTACATTCGCACTTATAATAATTTTGGGATATCAAGCTTATGTAAACGCTAACCGTTGTATGTTTCTATAAATGGATTTTAAAATGTAAACTGCCAAATACCAAATCATATAAAATACTAACAGTTAAATCGTATTTGTATTTAACTGGTATGTTTAACT
Organism: Catocala fraxini; assembly: GCA_930367265.1. NCBI lineage: Eukaryota > Metazoa > Arthropoda > Insecta > Lepidoptera > Erebidae > Catocala > Catocala fraxini. The sequence continues at coordinate 3,144,386 of OV884024.1, read as the reverse complement.
TTGAGATACCTGAGCTGCCAATGTTCCGGTTTGATGGGAGATTTAACTGAATAAATGCGCGGTGAATTTGTTGGATCGTTGAATATTTAATCATATAGGCTGTGCCGAGCGAAATGTGCCAAAACAGGCGGTCACAGTTAAGTGAAATGTTTACAATTACTCCGTGTAAAATACTTAAAATAATGAACATTTTCGCCTATAAAATTACGTAAACTTGTATTTTACAGTTTAAACGAAACAAAGTTATATTACAATTTGTCTGTCCCAAATATTTAAGTTATTGGTTGACAATAAAGATACATATTTATCAAAAAAGCACTTCAAATCCTCCATACAATTTGACTATGGTGGCCGCGCGTCGATTTGACTATGCGTCGCACGAGCTGTCATTATCTGTCTTACGCTCGGCGCAGTCTTAAGTTAATCTATCGCAGTGGAATAAAGGCGTAAGAAGAATATGCAAATTTTAGAGAAGAGCGTAACTACTTGTTCTGATATATTTATTATAGAAAGTTCTTTTATAATACTTTCTCTAATTTAGTAAAACAAAGACATTTAGATTAGATGTGGTTGTATCAAATTGTAAATATTTTAGTAGGTATATAGTATTTTATGATTCAGAAATATCAAACTTATTATGACGCGGCAAATGGTTTTATTTGTCAAATTACAACGAAAATAATTTAGCTTGTGTATATTTATAATAATAATAATATAATATTCTATCACATACACACAACACCATCTAACCCAAACTAAGCAGAGCTTGTACTATGGGCACTAGACAATGGATAAACATACATACATACTTTTTTTATTTACTTGAACTATTCGGATGTGCAATAGAAATAAAATAATAATATCGACCCTGTATTAAAGCTGTCCCACTGCTGGGCACGGGCCTCTTCTCACTGTGAGAAGTGTTAGTCCATAGTCTACCACGCTGGCCTAGTGCAGATTGGCAGACTTCACATATCTTCGAGAACATTATGGAGAACTCTCAGACATGCTTTGTCACGATGTTTTCATTTACCGTTAAAGCTCGCTCGCTTTTAATTAACTATTTTATACGCACATAACTTCGAAATGTCAGATATGCGCGCCTTATGATCGAACTCGAGACCTCTACGTGGCAGTCCAACGGTTTCCTAATAAGCTATCGCTGTTATAAAAATAAATATATAGTAATTGTACTTACGCCTTTATGGCACTGAGGGTGCGATATTAGACGATAAAGTATGACATACCGGTTATTCTCATGTATAATTTGTGTTATATCTAACAACCACAAATTTCTTTCTTTTTAAAAATACAACTCCAGCACTAGAAATAACTCCTGTATCACAGTGAACATTTAAACAACGGACACAAAGAACATCCAGACTCAGAACAATTTGTGGATCACACAAATTTGTGTGCCGTGTGGGATTCGAACCCACAACACTCGGCGCTGTGGCAGTTTCGAGACGACCATTTAAACCACTTTGCCATCTGTGAAGCGACTGGTTTGAGAATGTACTCAATGTGTTTTCTTGTATTTGACAGAAAACTAATTAGTATTGATTGCCACGTGGTATCGGATTCGATGCTCGGGTTGATTAAAGAGGCTTTCGCATTTAGAGTTTGAAAAAACTCTTATACAACAGCTTTGTCCGTCCGTCTGTCTGTTATACAACTTTCAACTCAAGAACCGTAAGAGCTAGAGACTCGCGGTCAACGCCATTCGACTCAGCATAGTCGATATACCCACGAAATTACTATGTCCTTTAACCTCTGACCTCAAGGTCACCTTAGCGTATAACTTGAACGATTTTTTCGAACTCTAAGATTTACGGCAATTCATTGCCAATTCTCACTTGTTTCTGTTTGATGAATACATCTCTGCTTACCCTGCTGTATGATATTATGTATGTAACTAAGCATGATGTATCCGGTTCGACACCCGGGTGGATCAAAGTGGTTTTGTCTTTTTCTAATTGATGAATACTTCTCTGCTTACCCTGCTGTATGATAATATGTATGTAATTAAGCATGATGTATCCGGTTCGATACCCGGGTGGATCAAAGTGGTTATGAGATTTTCTGTTTGACGAATACATCTCTGCTTACCCTGCTGTATGATATTATGTAACTAATTAAAGTTTTTTTTCCAGGCTGTGGAGTGCAACCGACTCGTCATCTGAATGTGAGTAGATTTTATTAACTTACTTGGTTCGCGTGTGGTATGTGGGTTTGATTCTTACAGGGGCAAAACATCGTGTGATTTACAAATAGGTTGTAACCTAACCACGTTGGGCGCCATTGTAACCTTTAGGATTTACTTTAAGAGGAATGTAGATATAATTAGGAAGTACAATGAGAGAAGGTATAACAAATACACTTTTAATGTATTAAGATACAAATAAAAGAGACAATCTTTACTTATATAACTATAGTCAGGGCGTGGTTCGCTAAAGACTTGCTTCGTGGTCCTTGTATAATCAGGACACTTAGCTGGGAGTGTGAAGCCGGGCCGCAAGGGGACGCGACTGACGCCGTCCGTTCCTTATATGGTATCCCACCACCGGTCGCGAGAGGTGGCTAGTGACGTGCGCCCGCGTTCGCCGGGCGTCTAGGCGATTATCGTCACAAGGTGTGTTTTCTTTGTGTTCTTTGTGTATTGATGTTTCACATATATAATTCGGCGTGCCGATGATGTATTTTATAAACTTTACTTACATTATTGTGTCTCAGTGGTGCAGCGGTAGTAGGTAAATGCAACAGCAGTGCATCAGATCTCGGGTTCGAGTCCCGGATCGTGCAAAGTCTTATTGGGTAATTCTCTTGGCCTTTCAAGAAATGTTTAACAGTAACATGCCTACTGGAACTGTATCCAGGCTGCAATATGGTCGCCTACGTGGGAACTTGAACTATAGTTATTCAAATGTGCGTGTGGAACACCTCTGACGACACTTACAGATATATAGGCATACGAATATATAAATGTACATGTATATATGCATTTATAGATGTGCCGTTTCACTCGCGTTTATCGTTACTGCGCCGTCCCCGTGGGTTATAGCGTGATGTTATATAAATTACATATATAGCCTATAGCCTTCCTCGATAAATAGGCTATCCAACACAAAAATATTTTTTTAATTCAATCCATTAGTTCCTGAGATTAGCGCGTTTAACCAAACAAACAAATTCTTCAGTTTTATATAAGTACTAGCTGTTCCGACAGACATAGTCCTGTACACACGAAAAAAAACCAAATCCAAACCATCCTCGAATCCACATGAACACACACAATTTTTTTTATCAAAATGGGTCCTGCCGTTTAGAATGAGTTCAGTGACATACACACGTACAGTAGAATTATATATATAAAGATTGATTTTGCCCGCGGTTTGACTGTTGTTGTTTTGTTATTTTATGTTAGTACCTAGGCGAACGTTTCTTGATCAGATCGGAGGCGTTCTGGACAAAGGCCAGGTTAAGAGCACCTTGAACCGACGGACGTGTATGAGGAATGTGATGAAAGTGAATGAAGCCAGAGAAGTGTGTCAGGATCGTAGCAAATGGAAGTCCGTAGTCTCTGCCTACCCCTCTGGGAAACAGGCGTGACTCTATGTATGTATGAAACCCAAATTGCTAATGAAATTATACAACGACAAATTAAAAATACTTACGATCTCATTTATAATATTAGTTTGGAACTAAGAGATCTAAGGACAGTCACACAATATATTTGTAGCAATACGAACATACGTTTATGAACTGCGAGATTATATTCACATAGATTCTCTATTAAATAGCTAAAGCTTGTATGACACAATAATAATTACAATCCATCCGGACTGTCACACAATATCGCATATCACAATGTCGCTGCACCGTAGCCATGATACTACATCATAGCTACAACGCGTAGAGAGCTACGCCGTCGTTGATGGTCTGTGTGGCTACGCCGTAGCTGTAAGGCGAGCTACGCCGCTATCGTAGCTGTGACGTGTAGTTACGCCATATTCAATTTGCAACGCGTCACCGCTCTGTAATACACACATACAAATCAATACCAACAATCAACCCTATACAGCTTAACACTGCGCCGAGCGAAATGTGCTAAAACAGGCGGTCACAGTTAAGTGAATAAAATCAACACTTTGTTTAATACAAATATAAAATATACATTTACCATAACAATGAATGTGTTTACAATTACTCCGTGTAAAAAACAAAACAATTATTTTTTTTGTTTACAAAATTACGTATGTATGTATGTATCTTATGTGGGAGCCAGTCAGTGCAGACCAGCAACACTTCGACCCAGTGGGATCTTTTGTGTCGACACTCTCCCAATAACGACTGCCATAGATGTTCATGGCAGCCAGGACCGACGGCTTAACGTGCTCTCTAAGGCACGGAGCAGGCGATAATTGTCAATCAATACGCACATAGTTTCGAAAAGTCATATAACTTCCGAAAGAATATAAATTACGTAAATTTACAGTCGAAGGCGTTGACCGCGAGTCTCTAGCTCTTACGGTTCTTGAGTTGAAAGTTGTATAACAGACAGACGGACGGACGGACGGACGGACAAAGCTGTTGTATAAGAGGTATTTCGAACTTTAATTATCGCTCGCTTCAACGGTGAAGGAGAACATTGTGAGGCAACCTGCATGTTTGAGAGTTTTAATGTTCTCAAAGATGTGTCTCGTTTATCTATGACAAGCTTTTGACCGCGCCTTCGCTCGTGTAGAAGAGATAAAGAGATTAATAAAGAGATCGTATTAATAATCATTAATAATCAAACCATCGGTGCAGTCGAGTCATTGTCTAGTACCCATAGTACAAGCTCCACCACATACACACAACACCATCTAGCCCAAACTACGCAGAGCTTGTACTATGGGTACTAGACAATGGATAAACATACATATATACTTTGTTTTTTGTAAATACATACATATTATACATAGAAACACCCAGACCAAGACAAACATCCATGTTCATGCACACAAATGTTTGACATGTGCAGGAATCGAACCCGCAACCTCAGGCGTGGCAGTCCGTTACACTAACCACTACGCCATCGAGGCGTCATATTATATTATTGTTCACTATACATTAGTACGTAAAGTTTCCATTGTTTAGTGGCAATTAGCTCTGAGTATTATCGGCATTCCCAGGATCGAGATTAAACTAAACAACAATGACTTAATCCTGTCCGGGAGCGAGAGTACAATCAATCCAAGTAATTGCCTCTCGCAACAGGTATATCGCAGTACGCAGCATCCGCCAACGACAGATCTCGACGAGATAACCTAATATCTCAACTGTAACTTAGTAATAACCAAGGTAGATGGAATTCTCTGTAAGATGTTTTGTCAGTCCCGATGTAAATCTGTACGTAGGTTGTAAGGTCTATAATTCGATTGCCAAGTCGGGCAAGTTACCAATTGTTGCTTTAAAGTTCGAAAATCTCTTATACAACAGCTTTGTGCGTCCGTCCGTCTGTTATACAACTTTTAACTCAAGAACCGTAAGAGCTGGAGTCTCGCGGTCAACGCCATTCGTCTCAGCATAGTCGATATACCCCTGAAATTCCTATGACCTTTGACCTCAAGGTCGCGTGATAGCTTATTTCAACTCAAGAACCGTAAGAGCTAGAGACTTGCGGTCAACGCCATTCAACTCAGCATAGTCGATATACCCCTGATATTACAATGACCTTTGACCTTTGACCTCAAGGTCAAGTGATAGCTTCTTTCAACTCAAGAACCGTAAGAGCTGGAGACTCGCGGTCAACGCCATTGGACTCTACCCCTACGGAGGAGTCAAGAAAAGTTGTTGTGATTGACTCCCCCGTAGTGGTCACGGACGCGCAACGAACTCAACGTTCATGACTCCACCGTAGGAGTCATGGACGTTTGAGAGGAATAAAAAGAGTATAAAGAAGTGGTCTCCAGTTCTAACCCAGGTGCAGCTTTCTGACATTTCAAAGTTATGTGATAGTATTCCAAGCTTCTTTTTTCCCTTCTTTGGCTACTTATGTATATGTTAATTATATTTTAGTCTAAATTTTTCCTTGGTGTTAATGTTTTTATAATAATTTATATTTTATATGTATCTAATGTTATCTCGAGTGTTGTACCTACCGAATTAAATATATTTTCTTTCTTTCTTCTTTCTATTAAATAGTTCGCCATCGTTCGCTTTAACAGTGAAGGAAAATGTCGTGAGGATTTTTGCAGAATGTTCTCGAAGATATGTAAAGTCTGCCAACACGCACTGGGGCGGCGTAGTGGAATAAGCCTTCTCATACTGAGTAAGCGCCTGTGCCCAGCAGTGGGACAGTTTATATACAGAACTGGTAATAGGTACTTACATACATATTTGTATAATCTAAACAAGTGTATGTACATATAAGTTCCATTGCGCTCTCTGCAGAAGCTTTTAAAATGGCGGATTATGGGCTGACCATTCTCATACTGAGTAGACGCCCGTGCCCAGCAGTGGGTCTGATAATATATAGATAGGTACTTATACATATAAGCATGTATGTACATATTAATTTCATTGTACTCTCTGTACAAACTTTTGAAATGCCTAAACTAATTTATACGAAATACTTGTCAACCAACACACTTATTGGCTAACATACAACAGTTTATCCGCTGCCTTTGTATCGTACTCAAGACCTCTGCGTGGCAGTGCAACTGTCATCCAATAAGTTTATAAATAAGTATAAGTACATGTTATGTGCTAATGTGAGGTTTTATAGTTTCATTATATTGAGGTTTTATAGTTTTAATTTCACGAAGGACAGTTAGTAGCGCCATCTCTTAGAAACTGTCGACACTAAAATCACTTGAGTGTCTTTAATTTTGTTTATTATGATAATAATGCACTTGTAGCAACTGTTTAACATTTTTTGTGATTATAATAGATTTTATTTATATAAATTATAATAAAATAATAGTTTAGTAAAGGACCAACTTATTTATTTGAGTAGATAAAATGCTTTGATTCCGTTTCGTTATTTACGTCATTATCAGACGGTAAACAAAAAAAATTATTGATTAGATTTTGCCCGCCACGTTGCTCGCGTATATGTAAGTTACACAATCGCAGTTTTTTAAATTTGTATTAATATTGCAAATATGACTCCTCTTAATATTTTTTGTATTACTTCAGAGTTTCTACTATATTTATTTCAAGTCTTCTTCTCTCTTAGTCCTTATTATTCCCAAGTCACTTGGGGTTGGCTTTTCTGGTCTAACCGAATTTGACTAGATATCAGTTTTACACGGAGCGGCTGCCACCTGCCCTCCGCAACCCGAAGGCTAACGATACCCTAAGGCTAGACCAGTGTCAGGATATTAGAGGGTACTGACTTTCCCAATAACGACTGTCATAGATTTTTACGGCAGCCGGGACCGACGGCTTAACGTGCTCTCCGAGGCACGGAGCAGGAGATAATTGTCAATCAATACGCACATAATTTCGAAGTCATATAACTTCCGAAAGTCAGAGGTGCGCGACGTGGGTTCGAACCCGAGACCCTCTGCATTGCAGTCTGTTGGTCTCCCCACTGAGCTATCGCTGCTATTTTTACTGTAGTTATTTCAAGTATGAATAAATGAATTCTTATTATCCATATAATCTTAATTATATTTTTGTTTGATAGATCATGAAAATAAACAATTTTGTGTAAGATAATATATAGTATATTTCTTGTACGGTGATCTTATTTACATATATAGGTATATATAATTATATATACACTACAGAATGTAATTCAATTGTTTCTTTGGAAATATTTAACCTTATATAGCTTAGTGGGGGACCGCTGGACTGCCGAGCAGAGGTCTCAAGGTCGATCTCTGAAGGCATCTCTGATTTTTAAAAAGACAAGACATCGTGAGGAAACCTATTTGTCTGAGAAATCTCCATAATATACTCGAAGATACATATATCAAGCCTGCTAACCCGCACTGGGCCAGCGTAGTTAACTATGACCGAGCCCTTCTCACACTGGGAGAGCCCGTGACCAGCAGTGGGACAGTTTAATACGGAGCTGATCATGATGATGATCTTTATATATATAATTCTACTGTACGTGTGGTTGTCACTGAAATCCTCCTAACAGGCTGGACCGATTTTGATAAAAATAATTGTGTGTGTTCATGTGGATTCGAGGATGGTTTAGATTTGGGTTTATTTTTTTCGTGTGTACAGGACAAAGTCTGTCGGGACAGCTATATAAAACTTAAAATCAATTTACTCTATCTAGGAATGAAACCGGGTCTTCACGACCAGACGCAAACTTATGCCACGATACTAGCAATCCACTCCTGTTTGTCTGAATCTGTGCTGTTAGTGATCATTTCCTGAAGGATAGATATGTATGTATGGAGAGATAATGATAAGCGAAGGTCAGATGACAGAATATTTGAGGTTCCTCCTGAAATATAGTGTTCACAGTAGGCGTAGTGGTTTAAGAAGTCACCTCAAAACTGCCACTGCTCTGAATGTTGGGGATTCGATTCCCGCACAAGTCAAACATTTGTGTGCATGAACATGGATGTTTGTCTTGGTCTGGGTGTTTCTATGTATAATATGTATGTATTTACAAAAAAAAAGTATATATGTATGTTTATCCATTGTCTAGAACCCATAGTATAAGCTCTGCTTAGCTTGGGCTAGATGGTGTTGCGTGTATGTGGTAGAATATTATTATTATTATTAACATAATCGTTTTGAGGCTTGATTTTCTAACTAATATTATAAATGGGAATGTGAGTTTGTTTGTTACAGTTGGACGCTTTGATTACTCTACCATGCATCATGGTTCCTAAGGACATAGGGTAACTTTCATCCAGAAAAATAACTACTAAAAGTCTAACCTACATTTAGGTACGCGAGTGAAACCGCGGACAAAATCTAGTTACATATAAAGGGAATTGGTACTTTAGTTTAAAACTGAATTGTTGTTCATACGATGAACCTTCTGCGTAAATACTTTAAATATATTGAAATTCAACATATTTTATTTAATACGTAATATCCGTAGATATTTCGTATAAGTAAAGTAGTTTATTTCTAAGGTCTGTGCGATTTGATATGGCGGAAGTGGCAGGCTACAACGATTTCAAACGATATCTTCCATTTTATTTACACATAATATATCTCAAGAGAAAATGAATGCTTCATGAGAATTGATCCTCTTTGACCAAAGAGGGTTCAAAAATATAGGAATATAAAATATATCTAAGAATAGATAAATTTGAAAGATTCTAACTTAATATTATAAATGCGAATGTGAGTTTGTTTGTTACGCTTTTACGCCTTAACTCCTCGACCGCTCACATTAAAATTTCGCATACACGTTGTTAGGAGAACGGAAAACACAGAGCTTTCATCCAGAAAAGAGTTTGTTACTAATCTACGTTTACGCAGGCGAAACCGCGGGCACGATCTAGTCTTATATGATATATGATAGACGACCTCGATGGCGTAGTGGTTAGTGTAACCGACTGCCACGCCTGAGATCGCGGGTTCGATTCCCGCACAAGTCAAACATTTGTGTGCATGAACATGGATGTTTGTCTTGGTCTGGGTGTTTCTATGTACAATATGCATACTAAGCTCTGCTTAGTTTGGGCTAGATGGTGTTGTGTGTATGTGGTAGAATATTATTACTATTATTCTAGAAGTAACATATAATTCAATAATAATTCGCACCCTTAATAAAACAGAGACTTATCTCAGTATTTTGGATTAAACAAATTTGAACTCTATTGCAAAGATTTAACACAAATATAATATTAGTATTTAACATATACAATTAGAGTTCAAATTGCCTTACTTTCCAATTTCGAGTTAAGTCGCTGTTTTATTAAGAGTGCGATATATACTACTTAGAATATTCTCACTTAAATACAGCATTGTAACCAATGTTCAGACTTGTATTTCTCGTCATCGATCACAATAATACAAAAAACTTGATCAACAGTCAGGATGCAAACGGATTACTAATTATTAATAGCGCGGTCAATTTGAAACAAGAATGTGTCTTTTATTAGAGCGCTTCGCCAGTTACCTCGGCGCAGTTGGTAAACTGCATCGAATGATATAAGCGTGATACCAACATAACGCAATGACATGAATGTGCAGCGATAGCTCAGTGGGGAGACCAACAGACTGCAATGCAGAGGGTTTCGGATTCGAACCCACGTCGCGCACCTCTGACTTTCGGAAGTTATATGACTTTTCGAAATTATGTGCGTATTGATTGACAATTATCGCCTGCTCCGTGCCTCGGAGAGCACGTTAAGCCGTCGGTCCCGGCTGCCGTGAACGTCTATGGCAGTCGTTATTGGGAAAGTCAGTACCCTGTAATATCCTGACACTGGTCTAGCCTTAGGGTATCCTTAGCCTTCGGGTTGCGGAGGTCAGGTGGCAGCCGCTCCGTGTAAAAACTGATATGCAGTCAAATCCGGTTAGACTAGAAAAGCCGACCCCAAGTGACTTGGGAATAATAAAGGCTAAGGAGAAGAAGACCAACATAACGCAATGGTTTACTCAAAATAATGTTGCCATTTGCCAGCCGAGGATCGACTACACCTAACGAAGGCAACATGACGCGACGCGACCAATCGAAAGAGTAATTTGTCTAATAATACCAGCCCTGTATTAAACTGTCCCACTGCTGGGCACGAGCCTCTTCTCAGTGTAAGAAGGGTTAAGCTATCCCGCTGCCTCAGTGCGGGTTGGCAGACTTCACATATCTGCGAGCACATAATGAGGAACTCTCAGATATGAAGGTTTCTTCACGATGTTTTCCTTCACCGTTAAAGCGAGCGGTCATTAACACATTCACTGACACAAAACCACTCTTAATAATTTGTGATATGGCACACAAACTTTCCATACAAAGTGACATCACGTCTGGGGACGTATTGCCACACTACACGGTTTTAAAAGTATGTGTTGTGGCAGTAATGGTCAAAAACGTAACCGCCTGTAGGCGGCCATTCATATCAAGTGAGTTCTAAACCGTGTATCTCTCTAGCGGTCTGTATTTTAGCCTAAAACGGCACAGAGTCATATACTTCCTATAAATGCTATGGAAATAGTCGGCCGCGGACGGAGTTTTACTTTTACTGTATTTTAAATCGCCGCCTACAGACGTAGTGCCATATTATGAGGGTCATAATTCACGTCTATCGGTGTACTGTCTGAGAATGTGTTACTATTTAATACGCATATAACTTCGAAAAGTCAGAGATGCGCGCCTTGGATTCAAACTCGAGACATCTGCGTGGCAGTCCAACGGTTTTTCACTAGGCTATCGTTGCTTGTTAAATGTATGATAAATTAGTAACAGTAAAAGAAATAGTTAGTGTCTATATTCGCGAACGAAATTTCTAAACAGTGACGATTGCATCTGTTTGATACAAACATCGGTCGATAAAAAGCTTAAAATAAAATGTCCGGACGGGATGCAGACGCCAGCTCACCGCGCCGCTGCCTTTGTAATTTGTCTATAGCATTAGTTCCCAAAGTGGTCCAGGTGGACCCCCAGGGGTCCACGGGAGATTCGACGGAGGTCTACGTTGGCGTGACAAGAAATGGGGGTCTACAATTCGTAATGTAGCTCAGCGACTGGTACTTGTAAAAACTTGCATATTTCATATTAAGAAGCGTACCAGCGATACAAAAAACAAAAAAGTTCAGCCTGCCTACCGCGGTAAGTTCAACACCAGAAATTAAAGAAAAAAAGAAAAAATGTCTTCTCGTACAGATTTGATCAAATATAAATACGAATGCCAAGAAATATGGTAGAAATGTAGCTGCAGGGGGTTCACCGTAACCTGCAAAATTTTAAAATTGGTCTATGAGAATAAAAGTCTGGGAACCTCTGGTCTATAGTAACACAATCACGTTTCTGAACGTGAACAAGTTAATAAAATTACAATCTCAAATTAATTCTTCAACCGACCAAGCGTGGCGCCATTGTCTCGCGCTCCGACATGTCAACTCTCAGACATAATAATATAATATATATAATAAAATTTATTTTCTCTTCCACAAAGGTAACTTAAAACTATCATTAAAATAATGACATGCAGGTTGCCTTACGATGTTTGCGATAATTGACTATTTAATACGCATACTACGAAAAATAACTGCACTGATAGGGAGTGTTGTGGGTTCGAATCCCACACGGGACAAACATTTGTGTGATCTACAAATCCACAAATGGTTGTTCCGAGTCTGGGTGTTCTTTGTGTCCGTTGTTTGAATGTTTGTGAAGTCCCCAGTGACACAGGAATTATTTACAGCGCGGTAGCTGTATATAATTTTAAAAAAGAGTTACATTTGCGTACCTTAGATTCGAACATGAGACGTTAGTTTAACACACTTGCTACTAAGCATTATAAAAACATAATAACAATAATATTCTACCACATACACACAACACCATCTAGCCCAAACTAAGCAGAGCTTGTACTATGGGTACTAGACAATGGATAAACATACATATATATATTTATTTTGTAAATTCAGTTATTTTATACATAGAAACACCCAGACCAAGACAAACATCCATGTTCATGCACACAAATGTTTGACTTGTGCGGGAATCGAACCCGCGACCTCGGGCGTGGCAGTCGGTTACACTAACCACTACATCGAGGCAACTCTGCCAACCCTTTTTTGAGATATACATGCGTGGGTATGCAAATGAGTCCTTCCCACACAGACGGGCCTAACTAAATTTCAGTCTGCGTCTGTGAGCTCGTGAGCAGTGATAGTTGGTTCGTCAGTCTTCATTAGTTAGAACGAAGCCGTCTGTCAAGCTACTGCTGACATAATTCCAAAGATTAAAAAGCGGCGGTGGCCCAATGAATACAGCATTGGACTTGCGATCGAGGGGTCGTGGGTTCGAATCCCACTCATAGCACTACTGACGCGAACCCATTCCTAGTACAAGCATTCTAGCTTAGCTGGAGGGTTAACAAGAATATTAGTCACTTGAAACCCAAATTGCCAAAATATTTAAAAAAAAACACAAATAGACGCGCTACTATGTTTCAATATACTGCCGTTAAAAAGAAAAGAAGTCAAGAAGTCAAGAAGACCTACATGAATTTTTTTTTAATATTCTCGCCTTTAGGTACCTCTTTTTTCATACATACATACATACATAGATTCACGCCGGTTTCCTAGAGGGGTAGGCAGAGACTACGGATTTCCATTTGCTACGATCCTGACACACGTCTCTGACTTCATTCCCTTTCATCACATTCCTCATACACGCCCGTCGCTTCAAGGTGCTCTTAACCTGGCCTTTGTCCAGAACGCCTCCGATCTGATCGAGAAACGTTCGCCTAGGTCTTCCTCTTGCGACTGTTCCATTCACACTAGCCTTATAAACTTTCTTAGTCAGTCTTTCCTCGTCCATTCTTTCTACATGCCCAAACCAGCTTAACGTACCCTTTTCTATTCTTGTCACTATATCCACTTTCATGCCGCATCTCTCTCTAATCACACTATTCCTTATTCTATCTTTTAGAGTCACACCACATATATTTCTCAGCGCTCTCATTTCTACAGCATTTATACAACATCTTTTTTCAATGATTCCAAATAAGTGAAAATATTAATATCGGAGAAATTGTAGTTACTTCTTTTTTCTTTATGACGGTAGTATAAACCTAAACTGCCTGGTAGAGAAAGGGCTTCTTGATTACATTAAAATAAGGACGACGTGAGTGCCTCTCCTCTCAAACCTCTTGCAACCGCTTCGGGAACAGGCGTGAGCCTTTCTTTGTATTATACATTAATTCGCATACACATTGCCAGGGGTATAAAATGGACATAGGGTACGGTTACTAACCTATATTTACGCAAGTGAAACCGCGGCAAAAATCTTCGCAGTGGGACTGTTTATATTGTGCAGGTACAGTGTGTGATGTCCCTCCAACACAGAGGGAGGATCTGCCGACCAACCTGGGTGATAGTGCCTGACTGTGGATGTCGGGAACATATCGCATTCTTAATAAAACAGCGACTTAACTCGAAATTTGAAAGAAAGCCAATTTGAACTCTAATTGTATATGTTAAATTCTAATATTATATTTGTAATAAATCTTTTCAATAGAGTTCAAATTTGTTAAATCAAAAATACTGAGATAAGTCTCTGTTTTATTAAGGATGCGAAGTGTTTATGATTAGTCGTTTTGTAATTGCACTTGTACGATGCAGAACAATAATATGGGGACGTGATTTTAAGAGCTTATTGAGTACAGCGCCATCTGTCGGATGTAGTCGGAACTTCTTCGACAGTGCGGTGTCGTCCCAGTAAGGAACCCTCAATGAATAGTGTATGCGATTGTGTCTTTGTAAACTGAAACATCTTGAAACATATTTATTATTATTTTTACCAACAAACTTAAAGAAGTTAATAAGATGTCTCTTAAAAGAACACCTCCGTCAACTAGATCGTCAGCATTATCCCCGAATTTGTGCTCTGAGCCTAGTATACTGAAAAAATCAGACGAGAGTTCAAATATTTTTGAAGATATGCCAAATAATTTTCACATTGAGAAGAGGCCCGTGCCCAGCAGTGGGACAGTGATATACAGAGCTGATATTATTATTAGGTATACATTTTAAGTTATTATATCACAGCGTAAAGTTTATTCCACTCAGTAATTATAGCATTTAACGCTATGTTTAGTTACACTAGACATCCTTTGTAATATTATAATTAATGAGAATGTTTCTAGATATTTACAAAAAAAAAGTATATATGTATGTTTATCCATTGTCTAGTGCCCATAGTACAAGCTCTGCTTAGTTTGGGCTAGATGGTGTTGTGTGTATGTGATAGAATATTATTATATATTATATATTGTTATTGAACATAATGCAATTTAGGAGAGTATCCTTAGTTATAGTCTTGATCTATCATTGAGACTATAATATAGGAACTTTATTTTGTTCTGTTTTTATTACCTGAATAAGCGATCAGATAAGTTATTTATTGATGTAGTTAAAAACACGTGTTATTTTTCTATTAAACTGTTTTTAAGCTCGGGCTAAAGATAGCTTTGCCTGGAATTCCACTTAGGAGAATGTCGGTTATCAAGATAAAACAGCGTCATTTAGAGACTTTTTATCGACGAATAATACTATAAACAGATTAAAAAATAAAAGAGTGAAAATGTTATAGTAAGTTTCCAGGTCATAGCCTATTTGCGTGTCAAATTAGTAAGTTTCCAGGTCTATTTGCGTGTCAAATTAGTAAGTTTCCAGGTCATAGTCTATTTGCGTGTCAAATTAGTAAGTTTCCAGGTCTATTTGCGTGTCAAATTTTATCGAAATCCGTTTAGCGTTTCTGTAGTCATTGAGTAACAAATAACCTAGCTTTGATTGAACGTATGACGCAATAGCTTGACAGATCTCACCGTTGCTCTCACTCTCTCTCTCACTGCCGCTTTGAGTTATACGGAATATATCTCCGCTCAGGACAAAAATTCGGACACATATATTTTATGTGGGTGTTGTTTTCTATGTATGTAAAGTCCACATCGACCTATCGCGAGAGATTATTATACTCTTTATTTCTACCATAGCAATAAATTTTTCATTTTTAAATATACATATATAAAAATACATTTAAAAATATAAAATTTATGGTATCCCATCAGCATCGGGAACAAGGTCCAAGCTGCCGATGGTTAGGATTCCAGAGACAGGAACCTCCTCACAATACGTGCTATATCTAACAGCACTGCTTTCTGCATCAAACCCCTGATCCAAGCACCTAACGCGAGCCTCTTTAGATGGTGATCGAGGCTCTTGGCAATTAGACCATTGATAGATATTTATTATTATTATCATCTTTATTCATCATTAATCAAAATTTTTAAATATATTTATAAAAGTAACACATTTAAAAATATAAAAATTTTGGAGACCCATAAACACCGAGACAAGGTTAAAAAAAAAACTAGTAAAACTAAAACTTTAACCACCGACAGCTAAGAAGCTGTCGGTGGTTAGGGATCCAGAAAGAGGAACCTCCTCACTATGGTGCCGTATCTAGGAGGTCGGGCTTCTGCATCTGACCCTTGACCCAGGCACCTAAAGCGAGCCTCTTAAGATGTTGGTTGTTATTATTATTATTTTTAGTTTGTTTGTAACGCTTTCACGCCTTAATTTACGAAACGCTTACGAGAACGAAGGTTTTAAAAAGATTATATAACAAAATTGACAAAGGCCAGGTTAAGAGCACCTTGAACCGACGGGCGTGTATGAGGAATGTGATGAAAGTGAATGAAGCCAGAGAAGTGTGTCAGGATCGTAGCAAATGGAAATCCGTAGTCTCTGCGTACCCCTCTGGGAAACAGGCGTGAATCTATGTATGTGTGTATGTATATATGTACTTGTTTCTAGATGAACGGTACTAAAAAGGGCTGGAATAGTAAATTTACAAAAGCCTGTTAGATTAACCTGTCAATTACTTAAATGTCAGACCTAATTTAGAAACAATAGTGTCTGGCCGCCGCTCCACAGTGGGTCGAAAGTGTAGTTTTAGGACATAAGAACAACTTACTATTTTACTTTTCATGCCGATGAAAAGATTTTATAAACTCAAGCAATAAGACTTTTCTTAAAATACTAGTTTGGGTAATTTCATTCTCGTTTCCTTAGTGCAGTACTTCATAATATATGTGTGTTCACTGTTCACATATTACGTCTGAAAGCACAGCTGACACGACCCTTCGAGGCTGAAATATAATAAAAGTCAAAATACTACTTTCCAGGAAAACGGAAAAACAAAAAACAATTCTTCTATTCTCTTTTTTTTGTTTTGGTGAAAATAGTTGTTTTAGCTCTTTATGTTCTATAATTATTAAATGTTTTACAGAATTTTTGGCAAGTTGCGAGTTAATGTATTATTCTTCTTCTTCTTCTTTTCGTGTGGTTAGTGGCCAACCTGTTGTCGATGGCGTAGTGGTTAGTGTAACCGACTGCCACGCCTGAGGTCGCGGGTTCGATCCCCGCACAAGTCAAACATTTGTGTGCATGAACATGGATGTTTGTCTTGGTCTGGGTGTTTCTATGTATAATATGTATGTATTTACAAAAAAAAGGTATATATGTATGTATGTTGAACATTGTGAGGCAACCTGCATATTTGAGAGTTTTAATGTTCTCAAAGATGTGTCTCGTTTATCTATGACAAGCTTTTGACCGCGCCTTCGCTCGTGTAGAAGAGATAAAGAGATTAATAAAGAGATCGTATTAATAATCATTAATAATCAAACCATCGGTGCAGTCGAGTCATTGTCTAGTACCCATAGTACAAGCTCTGCTTAGTTTGGGCTAGATGGTGTTGTGTGTATGTGGTAGAATATTATATTATATTATATATTTATATACTATAATCAGCAAAATTATTGACATACGTAGTTTAAATATTAGAGAGCTCAAAACGAAACTGTTTGTATATATCCATAAACTGGACTATAATGATACAAAACAATTGCTTAATGTACCTCGCTAAATCTTATACTCAACCTCCTACACACATTCACACTCTCATAATACACACAAAGAGGCTTACCTACACTGCACAAATCTTAATTAATAATTCATTTGTACATTCAAACATTCATTCATACAGTAAAATCTTCAAGGGAAGAGCGCTGCTGTCTGAAGCACAGATATTAAGTTATCTAGTTCAGACACAGATGTTCCATATTTTACAAGTATTTTCTGTAAGGAGCTGCAGCCATTAAACCACTTACCAAGTAATAAGTAATATTTCAAACTTAGTCTCAAACTAAAGATTAAAATAAGAGAAAAATGATTGTCGGAATCCACACAAGCAAGAGCGACCAGTCACCATAGCATATCACACGGTACATGGGCCAGCTTGAAGGCTTCGCCATATTGAAGGGAAAGGATAACCCAATCCATATCGCCACCACAAGCAATGACATTTCAGTGAGCATGGCGATACTTAGGTTGACTTACATGCCATCTTGCTTTTGGCATGATGAAGCAACAAAATATAGGTGTGGTGTTATCCCTAGTATATATAGTAATGACAGGCAAACACGTAAGAACTAAAATATTAAAGGATGTCTTTGATTAACACTGATTTGATCGGTAACGCAGCGAGTTCGTCACACGGAAAGCGTCCGCGCACGTGTTGCCGACGCTTATATAATGTGTCAATATGACACTGACAGTCGTAACTGTCACTCCAGTTGACACATCGGCTCTGTGGCGACCTCACTCAATGACAACCAATAAATAACGCTTTATTAAATTTCAATCACAGAAATAAATTATTTTGCTAATTTCTTTTATTTAAAAAAGAAACAGCTTCCGCTGTAGGACTTTTGCTTGTGTCGCGGAGGACTTTACAAACATTCAAACAACGGACACAAAGAGCACCTAGATTTAAAACAACAATTTGTGGATCACACAAATTTTTGTCCCGTGTGGGATTTGAACCCACAACACTTGCCGCAGTGGCAGTAGTGAGATGATCATTTAGACCACCACGCCATCCGTGCAGTCAGTTGCATTTAAATGATTATTTTCTAGGCTTCGACATATTAATGTAACTCATATGTGTGGCTGTGAATGAATTTAAGTAGCTAAAGCATTTTAGAGTTCAAGAAATCCCTTAAGCAACAGCTTTGTCCGTCCGTCCGTCCGTCTGACTGTTATACAACTTTCAACTCAAGAACCGTAAGAGCGAGAGACTCGCGGTCAACGCCATTCGATTCAGCATAGTCGATATACCCCCGAAATGATTATGACCTTTGACCTCTGACCTCAAAGTTATGTGATATCGCGTGACCTTTGCATATTACTTGAACCAATTTTTCGAACTCTAAGGTTTACGGCAATTCATTGCCGATTCTCACTTGTTTTGGATGAAAGGTATTATACGTCGTTTTCTGTTTCCCTGGCAACGTGTATGCGAAATTTCATGCTGATCGGTCAAGTAGTTAAGGCGTAAAGCGTAACAAACCAACTCACATTCGCATTAGTTAGGATTATATAGTGTTTATAATCGGCATGCCTTCTGTATGGAGTTACTTATTTATTTATATATTAGTCACAAATATAGGTACATGGGATCTTATTGGTACATAGATGTTTAAGAATCACTACATTTAGCCTTGCGGCATGTGACATACTTACAATTACATAAAATAACTAAACTATGAACTAAAGTAGAACAGAATATTGTATTATAATGTATCGGATAAATACTCATCTACTGAATAATAGGCCTTTTGCAATAAGAGGTTTTTAACTTACCCTTTAATAATTTAATATTTTATTGTCTTCTGTTTACGCGAATATTATTCATTGAAATTAAACTACTGTATACGGATTTTATCGCGATGTTTATTTGACACATTATTAAATAATTTTGAAAATTGTTACACTACTACTAATATTAAACTTTACTAATTTTTAAGCTAATTGAATTATTATTAAAACTATTAAATCTATTTAGATTTAATTTAATTTTACATTTTCCCCGACGTTTCGGTTGGTTTTTAGCAGCCATGGTCACGGGGAGCCTAACTGCTGAAAAGCAACCGAAACGTCGGGGAAAGTGTAAAATTAAATTAAATCTAAATATTTTTAATCATAATTTAATTAGCTTAAAAATTAGTAAAGTTTAATAGTAGTAGTAGTGTAACAATTTTCAAAATTATTTAATTATGTGTCAAATAAACAACGCGATAAAATCCGTATACAGTAGTTTAATTTCAATTAATTTAATATTTTTTTCTTCTAGAAAAGGCTTGGATAAATGGTTAAATATTCTGGGAGCCATGCAAAAAATGCTTTTATTAAAATATGCAGTAGTATGTTATAAACGCACGAGAATATCAAAATTGGGCCACAACATGAGGTTATTATCATTTCTGTGAAAGAGATTTACAGTACAAATATGCAATTTAGTGTATGAAACATAATTGCAGTATCAAAATACTCGTGAATTACGTAAATTGCCGTGAAGTTTCAGTTGCTGAGCCACCCACGAGTGATGTAGGTACTCGCTATATCTATAATAATATTATAAAGCTGAAGAGTTTTGTTTGAACGCGCTAATCTCAGGAACTACTGGTCCGAATTGAAAAGTTCTTTTAGTGTTGGATAGTTCATTTATCGAGGAAGGCTATACGCTATATAACATCACGCTACGACCCACAAGGGATGCACAGTAATCATAAATTCGGGTGAAACCGCGGGCACATGTAGTGTTTATATAAACTGTTCCACCGCTGGGCACGGGCCTTTTCTCAGTAAAATACATCATAAACAATACATTTTTATATTTCTGTATGAAAGTTACCCTATGTCCTATTATGTGTCTCTGACAAAGTGTATGTGAAATTTCACGATGATCGGTCGAGCGGTTAAGGAGTGAAAGTGTAACAAACAAACAAATGAAATACAAACCTACATTCGAATTTATAAAATTAAGTCGGACAGTCACAGATACTTGTCATTAAAATAATGACTACTAAAAATTGTTTTCTCTTTGTATATGAGTTAGGAGGTATGCTGAAAGAATAACTGCGAGAAGGCACAGTATAAAAGATTTTTTTTTATATCTTTATTGTTTTATAAGGGTTTTTGTCTACATGGACATGCCAACCCTATTGTAGTATAAAAGATAAATTTTAATTCGGTGTTAACTACACGAGTTTAGTACAGCAAGTGACCGACATATAATAATAATATATTCTACCACATACACACAACACCATCTAGCCCAAACTAAGCAGAGCTTGTACTATGGGTTCTAGACAATGGATAAACATACATATATACTTTGTGGTGTGTTTCTATGTATAACATGTATGTATTTACAAAAAAATAATATGTATGTATGTTTATCCTGTCTAGTACCCATAGTACAAGCTCTGCTTAGTTTGGGCTAGATGGTGTTGTGTGTATGTGGTAGAATATTATATTATATTATATTATTATTAAAAAAGCTACGTCTTGAGGAGCGAGAGAGAGAAAGCACTACAGAGTAAGGACACAGCTTAGGTTAATTCTTTCCCTTAGCGATGTAATGTCTAACGGTAATACCGCGGGGAGCGAAAAGAGTAGGATTGGAGATGGGTTCTTTCTTTTAATCGGTGTTAGATATTTACTGAGTCTGACATACGGGGAGCGTAGATGAGTTCCTTGTGATACGTAAATGTATTTTTTCCAACTGTATAAAAAAACACTCACACACACAAACACACACACACACAAACACACACAAATGTTGGCGGCGTTGGACTAATCTCAAATAGGCAGCGCCTGAATTTCATCATTCTGAAACCATGAAAACCGATTTTAGATTAGTTGATAATGCTAAAAATGGTTGAACATTGATTGCATACCCGTGTACATGTCACCAGAAATTACAAATTCAATCCTACGGGATCGACGTAACTATCGTATTCTATATTTTGAATTGGCTGCACGGATGGCTTAGTGGTTTAAATGATCGTCTCGCCACTGCCACCGCGCCGAGTGTTGTGGGTTCGATTCCCACGCGGGACAAAAAATTATGTTCCACAAATGATTGTACCGAGTCTGGGTGTTCTTTGAGTCCGTTGTTGGAATGTTTGTAAAATCCTTGGCGATAAAGAAAATATTCTTTTATCGCCGACATCTATATCTATTATAACTGAGTAACGAAATAGAAAGGTACTGTTACTAACGTTACTAAACCTACTTTTACGCGAGCAAAACCACGGGCAAAAGCTAGTTATAGATATATTAAAACAAGGATTGTACATCCGTCACCTTAATAGGAACGAACTGTATGCACACAATTGTATTATAAGACCAGAACCTGCGGAACCCTAACGTACCTACAGCCCTATCAGCCCTAATACCCTAAGGCCCTGGTCTATCATATGTGAAGCATAAATAGATAGATAAATTCGGGATACCTGCACCATGCGTCCTAACACGCGGAGAGTAGACGGGATGTCCAGGATGAGGATAGATAACTCACTGCCAGTTGAGGCGAATAACACGACTGATCAGAGATGGCTAAAGGTGTGTTGGCCACAGTGAGAAGTTGGCAAGGTATTGAGTTAAGGAAATATTCTCATATAGGTACGTACACACCTGCATACCACAATACTTCATTACATTAAATATTATGAAACACTTCTAAGTATACTCAAACAAACCCATTCAACAATCAGAAATATTCTGTATTGTGTAAACACTACCTTTGGCACGCGGTTTCATCCGTCTTTGTGTGTTCTCCCGCGATGTGAATCACATACACATACACACTGACTTATTTAAAACTACTTTCAATTATTAAAATGAAAGCTTAATAATATTGTCTTCTGTTTACGCGAACATTATTCATTAAAATTAAACTACTGTATACGGATTTTATCGCGTTGTTTATTTGACACTTTATTACATAATTTTGAAAATTGTTACACTACTACTACTATTAAACTTTACTAATTTTTTAGCTAATTAAATTATTATTAAAACTATTTGGATTTAATTTTATTTTACACTTTCCCCGACGTTTCGGTTGCTTTTCAGCAGCCATGGTCACGGGGAGACTAAGATGGCAGTTGTCTCAATGTTCCAGTGTAGTTATATCAAAGTACTCAAACATAATTTAATCATTGGTGTTTCTATTTACGCAGAATGAGCTCAAAGTATCTAAATAGTTTTAATAATCATTTAATTAGCTTAAAAATTAGTAAAGTTTAATAGTAGTAGTAGTGGAACAGTTTTCAAAATTTTGTAATAAAGTGTCAAATAAACAACGCGATAAAATCCGTATATAGCAGTTTAATTTCAATGAAAGCTAAGTATTAACGAGTACCTACTCAGCACTAAATCATTTCTAATTATTAGTAAATGTTGATGTTCAGTTGAATTATCGTTAAGTTAATCATTGGTCGAGGAGTTGAGAGATATTTAGTTGAGTATTAGGTACCTAATTAGCTTAATTTTTATATGAAAGGCTTTAGATGTCCGGTACTGATAATATATATAATATACCTATATAATATAATATCATCTTCTCCCTAGCCTTTATTATTCCCAAGTCACTTGGGGTCGGCTTTTCTGGTCTAACCGGATTTAACTGGATATCAGTTTTTATACGGAGCGGCTGCCACCTGACCTCCGCAACCCGAAGGCTAACGCTACCCTAAGGCTAGACCAGTGTCAGGATATTAGAGGGTACTGACTTTCCCAATAACGACTGCCATAGATGTTGTCTACTTGTTACTATCATGTTTTTTTTATGAGACAATTCCCGCGCTGGGAGTAGTTCCTGTACTGCGAGGGACTTCACAAACATTCACAAGACGGACACAAAGAACACCCAGACTCGGAACAACCATTTGTGGATCACACAAATCTTTGTCCCGTGTTCGAACCCACAGCACTCCGCATAGTGCCAGTGGCGAGACGACATCTTAAACTACTGCACCATCCGTGTATAGGTACCGCCAGTAACAACATAACATATATTAACACAACATACAAGTGATAGCATAGTGGGAGACTGTGACACTGCCACGCAGAGGTCTCGAGTTCGATCCCAAGGCACGCACCTCTGTCTTCTTGAAGTTATGTGCGTATTGAATAGTTAATTATCGCTCGCTTTAACTGTAAAAGAGAACATCATGAGGAAACCTGCATGTCTGAGAGTCCTCCAGAATGTGGAAGACCGTTGTACTGCCACGCAGAGGTCTCGAGTTCGATCCCAAGGCACGCACCTCTGTCTTCTTGAAGTTATGTGCGTATTGAATAGTTAATTATCGCTCGCTTTAACTGTAAAAGAGAACATCATGAGGAAACCTGCATGTCTGAGAGTCCTCCAGAATGTGGAAGACCGTTGTACTGCCACGCAGAGGTCTCGAGTTCGATCCCAAGGCACGCACCTCTGTCTTCTTGAAGTTATGTGCGTATTGAATAGTTAATTATCGCTCGCTTTAACTGTAAAAGAGAACATCATGAGGAAACCTGCATGTCTGAGAGTCCTCCAGAATGTGGAAGACTGTTGTACTGCCACGCAGAGGTCTCGAGTTCGATCCCAAGGCACGCACCTCTGTCTTCTTGAAGTTATGTGCGTATTGAATAGTTAATTATCGCTCGCTTTAACTGTAAAAGAGAACATCATGAGGAAACCTGCATGTCTGAGAGTCCTCCAGAATGTGGAAGACCGTTGTACTGCCACGCAGGGGTCTTGGGTTTGAGTCCCGCCAACAACAAGCAGTCGCGAAACTTAAAGAATGTTACTTACTTACTTAATGTTATCATGTTGGCATCGCTGTTTGTATATCAATCTCTTTGAATGGTACAATGTTGTGATATTATGTTATTGTTTACTTACCGTTCTGTTGTTCTTGCGATTGGTTTATAAGCAAGGTCCTCAACGTTTTTACATCATTGTGACTATACTTGGCTCATCATGCGAGCGATCATAGCGACAGCGCTTTAGTAAGTTGACGTGTTCAATTATTTGTTTGTGTGTCTGTCTCTCTGTGACTCTTTGTGTAGGTCTGTAACACTAACTGTTGATATGTAACTATGGCAGTGAGTCCCTTCTAATACCAGGCGAGTTCATTGTCTATCGGACAGTTCCAAACATTGTGCTACCAACAAAAATCGTATTTATTACTACTGTACCATCGCCGCAGATCATAACCGTGTAATCCTTACGAAAGTACTATTTTATATATTTTCTAGGTTCAGTTTATCCATTACGTCCATTGTAATGAAGAGACGAGTCTGGACGTAAATAATTCAGATAATACAAAACGATTTGATGATGTATGTAGTCATGACAGTTTCAGGTAACATTTACAATCGTTCAGGCTGCTTTTTTTATTAACAACCGAGCTCCTGCAGATAGGATGGCAGACCTTAAACATTAAATATAATTACAAGCGCCACATTGAAGATGGAATAGTAAACACGATGGGAATACGCGCACAAGCCATCAATGGCGCTCACGATAAACATGCAAGTTAGCGCATGCACACAACCACGTGCCAGTATGTGAAGACGCAAGTGCCGCGAGTATCATTCGGTGGAGATGACATCTGGTGGCCGTTTGTGAGCTGGCCGAGTTTATGGTGGACACCATAGAGTATAGAGGAGAGCGTGGCGGCGGGAAGTGTTAGTATAGTGAGAGACGTGAGTGCTTCACACACGATGGGATGTTTGCAGTCGCGGGGCGCGACTATAGCGACCGGCTACACGTGAAACAGATCAGCCAGCTACAAGTATACGAGTGTACTGTCGCCCACGTGTGGGCCAACTGTGACGAGTGGACTCCACGGACATTGGGGCCATTTCATATGCCTGTTGAACATAGAACATTTCGTGAGCATAAACTCTGGAGCGGCACTAACTTATAAAGGAGTTCTGGTTGGTATTCTAGTTAACTTTGTAACTCCACCTAAACACCTGGACCGATTTCGATGATTTTTTTTGTGTTTCAGTGTGATCCTGGATGATGGTGGTAGTTTAACACTTGGACTCGATAGGTGGCGCTGCGATCGAGTTTTTGGCAGGAGTTAAAAAGAACATAAAAGTGAATTCTATCAAGATAATAGTTACCTTTCTAAATTAATTGGTGTTTTCGTTTCCTCGAGTCATAGAAAAGCTGCCAATACCAGTCAGACCTCCATTAAAAGTAAGTGCCGCTCCAGAGTCTACGAAACGTTCTATGTTCAAGAGACATATAAAATGGCCCCAATGTCCGTGGGTCCACTCGTCACAGTTGGCCCACGCGTGGGTGACGGTACACTCGTATGCTTCTAGCTGGCTCATCTGCTTCACGTGTAGCCGGTCGCTATAACCTCGCCCCGCGACTGCGAACATCCCGTCGTTTGTGAAGCACTCACGTCTCTCATTATACCAACACTTCCCGCCGCCACGCTCTCCTCTATACTCTATGGTGTCCACCATAAACTCGCCAGCTCACAAACGGCCACCAGATGTCATCTCCATCGAAAGACACTCGCGGCACTTGCATCTTCACATACTGGCACGTGGTTGTGCGCATGCGCTAACTTGCATGTTTATCGTGAGCGCCATTGATGGCATGTGCGCGTATTCCCATCGTGTTTACTATTTCATCTCCAATGTCGCGCTTGTAATTATGTTTAGCGTTCCCGAACATAATGTATTTTTGCTGTCACTATTCACGTAATACGAGTCCAAAGTATGTTGAAGTATATAAGCAGCGATAGCTCAGTGGGGAGACCAACAGACTGCAATGCAGAGGGTGTTGGGTTCGAACCCACGTCGCACACCTCTGACTTTCGGAAGTTATATGACTTTTCGAAATTATGTGCGTATTCATTGACAATTATCGCCTGCTCCGTGCCTCGGAGAGCACGTTAAGCCGTCGGTCCCGGCTGCCATGAACATCTATGGCAGTCGTTATTGGGAGAGTGTCGACACAACAGATCCCACTGGGTCGAAGTGTCGCCGGTCTGCACTGACTGGCCACCATATAAGATACATACATGTTGAAGTATTGCTGAGTTAAATGCTGACAGAATACGTAGGTAATGGCACATTCTCTGACTCGGGGATCGAACTTAAGACTTCGAGCACAATAGGTATACGCATTCAATAGCCTGTGTACTGTGAAAATATTTCACCTGGTCCAGTCAACCCATGACCACGATCGATGCAAGTCGATCGAAACGTCGGGCAATCAACAGGTATTAATTACCTTTTTAATATTTCATCGCGAGTAAGACCCGTTACCGAGCATGATATTAAGGGCCTCCTATGCGCCAATGACCTTGAGCGTTTAACGTTTGCGACTCACTTCTAAACATATTACGATAATTTTTTGCCACGTAGTGAGATGTAGCTGTACTATGATAATACAGACAATCCAAAATAAAGAAATTGTCCTATACTACTATTAGACTAATTCTAAACTATTTATTATCTTAGGTTAATCACATACACTCAAAGATTGATAAAATTACGTAAATATACGAGAGCGTTTTGGGGGAAAAATCGCATACGTCCGTCCGCCACAAAGGCTGGCGCCGTATGCCGCCCGTCGCCCGCGCAGAGACCCGCTAGAAAGATTCGACCGAAAAATCGAGAAAAGTAAATTTTTAAATGAAAAATGATAGTAAATAAAAAAAAATGCACACGATTTACAATAAATGTATTCTCTACATATAAATGTCAGTAGGTAGGTGAGGTATATTCATACTTCTACAGATGAGGAAGTTTATACATAAACTTTGTAAAATAAATCATTTTTAATATTGCTTGTATATCTCATAAAAAATAAAATATAAATAATGTAAATGTATGGAATTAAAGTTTATAAATCGAAGTATTGTTTAAATGTTGTTTGAGAATTTTGCGACATCATTTAAGGTACCAGATACGTGTTGAAATCGTGTATTTTTTACGTTTTGTGGTAGGAGGCCCTTAAGTATATTTCGTTATAAATATTATGTTAAAACAACGACGAAATACATGTCGGGAATTACGATAATTTAGCGATAATAAGACACTCGATTGATTTCATTGTACAAGGGGGAACGTGACGTCAGCGAGTCACGTGAGCGGAATCGTTTGGTAGGACGACGGTTATATTTCAAAATGAGACGAATATCAAAGTGGATGTTTGGAAGCTACGAAGAATATCGGACCATCCAAACGAGTCTGAAGTTTCTCTGATTGTAATTAGTGGAATCTATCCAGTGTAATTTAGTCTGTAATTACTGTTAAATAAAGTGATTGTAAGTGTATTGCGGTTTGAAATTTACGTCATAACCCCGCTACCAAAGAACCCTATTGAAGTCGGCTGTGTCGCTAACTTGTCGCACACAGCATTTTACTCTGTTATTTATTTACTTTAATGAAAGTGAATGAAGCCAGAGAAGTGTGTCAGGATCGTAGCAAATGGAAATCCGTAGTCTCTGCCTACCCCTCTGGGAAACAGGCGTGAATCTATGTATGTATGTATGTATTATTTACTTGTACTCATTTCTTATAGGTATCTTCTCTCTTAGCCTTTATCATTCCCACGCACGCCACGCCCGAGGTCGCGGGTTCGATTCCCGCACAAGTCAAACATTTGTGTGCATGAACATGGATGTTTGTCTTGGTCTGGGTGTTTCTATGTATAATATGTATGTATTTACAAAAAAAAAAAAGTATATATGTATGTTTATCCATTGTCTAGAACCCATAGTACAAGCTCTGCTTAGTTTGGGCTAGATGGTGTTGTGTGTATGTGGTAGAATATTATTATTATTATTATTATTATTCCCAAGTCACTTGGGGTCAGCTTTTCTGGTCTAACCGGATTTGACTAGATATCAGTTTTACACAGAGCGGCTGCCACCTGACCTCCGCAACCCGAAGGCTAACGATACCCTAACGCTAGACCAGTGTCAGGATATTAGAGGGCACTGACTTTCCCAATAACGACTGCCATAGATGTTCATGGCAGCCGGGACCGACGGCTTAACGTGCTCTCCGAGGCACGGAGCAGGCGATAATTGTCAATCAATACGCACATAATTTCGAAAAGTTATATAACTTCCGAAAGTCAGAGGTGCGCGACGTGGGTTGGAACCCGAGACCCTCTGCTTTGCAGTCTGTTGGTCTCTCCACTGAGCTATCGCTGCTGTTTATTACGCATTTACTTATAGGTATATAAACAAAAATTAAATCTTAGCAACAAACATTTTAAATATCTATATAATTATTGGTAGGTAATAAAGAAAGTAGTGTTTATTGGTCCGCGGCGCTATGGTGACCTTAGAGTCCTAAGACACTACTTTCTGTTTAGAGTTTTATAGTGTGGTAAATGTAGTTAAATAAAAAATGTAAGTAAGTTGCGAGTAATTATTTGTCGGCCTCGACGATGTAGTGGTTATTGTAGCCGACTGCCACACGCCTGAGGTCGCGGGTTCGATTCCCGCACAAGTCAAACAATTTGTTTGCATGAACATGGATGTTTGTCTTGGCCTGAGTGTTTCTATGTATAATATGTAGGTAGGTATTTACAAAAAGTATATATGTATGTTTATCCATTGTCTAGTACCCATAGTACAAGCTCTGCTTAGTTTGGGCTAGATGGTGTTGTGTGTATGTGGTAGAATATTATATTATATTATGTTATATAATTAACACAAGATTTCAATACCTAACTATTAACAGAAGTAACGTAAACTAAAATTATGCTAATTGAACAAAATATACTTAACGAATACTATAAATTGGTGAAATAAATGGTAAATGGTATAAATGGTTAATGGTTCTGGTTTGAGCACGCGGTGTCTCAACGAGAATCGATCGCGAACTGGTTAAAAGATTCAACTAAAACGCTATTGAGCATAATTGTTAGCGATGCACTGATGCGCATTAGCTGAGTGTTCGATTTTACTCGAACAGGTACCTACATTCTTCTCCCTAGCCTTTATTATTCCCAAGTCACTTGGGGTCGGCTTTTCTGGTCTAACCGGATTTGACTGGATATCAGTTTTTACACGAAGCGGCTGCCACCTGACCTCCGCAACCCGAAGGCTAACGATACCCTAAGGCTAGACCAGTGTCAGGATATTAGAGGGTACTGACTTTCCCAATAACGACTGCCATAGATGTTTATGGCAGCCGGGACCGACGGCTTAACGTGCTCTCCGAGGCACGGAGCGGGCGATATTTGTCAATCAATACGCACATTATTTCGAAAAGTCACATAACTTCCGAAAGTCAGAGGTGCGCGACATGGGTTCAAACCCGAGACCCTCTGCATTGCAGTCTGTTGGTCTCCCCACTGAGGTATCGCTGCTCTTGTACTATGGGTACTAGACAATGGATAAACATACGTATGTACCTATATTCTTACTTTATCCGAAAGACTTACATATTATAGGTACATATTGTTGGTTGGTTGGTTGATTACTCTCGAGAATATTTTTATTTCAATAATAATTTAAACCTGTTAATTTTTACGAATTATATGGATCTCTTAATTAGGTACCTTTACCTATGCCAAATATTTTTTTAGTTTGATAATATTTTTGTTGTTCAGATGAAAGTTGCCTTGATTGAACCATTAGGTAACTCAAATTTCTGAGTCCATTGATGACAACTTAGTTGTCCGACCAAGACGACCACGGTCCGAAGGAGGCAACGACCAAAAAAGTTTATCTTTAGTTTTCTTAATTTTGAATAAGCTCAATCAGTGCTGTGTCAGTTTTTTTAATATAATAATTGATTGAAAATATAAATCTTTGTTTCATTTCATTCTATCATTGTAATTTAAAAATATATGCGATGTCAATCTTAAGTGGTTCATTTATAGCAACTTTCCCCTACCTACGTAGATTAACAAACGATTCGGTATTTACCGCCATTAGCTAAATATCCGTAAATGTATATTAAAAACTTTAGTTTTTAAACAATTCTTTACGATCCGAGGTGTTTCATCCAAATCGGCCCAGCCGTTTAGCCAGAAAACGGTAAAAACAATAAGTTTACCACCTTTTTAGGTATCTAACTAAAATTATAAAAGTTCCTGAATTAATCATCACTTAGGAGACCCGCCTTACTTAAAAAAATTACCATTGGACTATGAACTCTATTTTTAACCACAAAAGGTAGATTTTTAAATATAGCAGTTTCTCGTGGCTGTCTTGCCTCCAGAAACAAAGTCGCGATAATAAGCTAAAATAAACTCTAATCTCATGAGGTTAAAGTCTAATTTGGTTTGTACTTACGTGATGTTGAGGCGGGGCCCCATTATTTATGAGCTCGGTCGTTGAGTTAACACGTTGGTGTTTAAATATACCTATTGTCTTGTACATAATACTAGTAATGTTCTGTGTATGTGCTTATATTTGTAGGTATATAAAAATGGGAATATAAAAAGGTAGGTTACGTATCTACCTATAACATTGATTAGGTACCAATCGTAAAAAAAAAAACCGTAAAAAAGGTTTGTAAAAAGGTAGGTACCCAAGGAACAAAAAAAAATATTTTTTTTTGTATTTTACTATTACCATTATTTTTACGTTAATTATACATATAACTAACAAAATCATCATGCATGTAAATATTTTATATCAATTATAAATAAAATAAACACATCCATACCTATAGATGTGAATAAATGAATCTGAAATATCATGACCTATTAAAACATCCCATAGTTACATAAATAGTAGATAATAAACACACAACACAACAACACAACTAGTATAGGTAAAGACAATTATTATTACTATTATATAATATAAATAATAGTAATAATACTAAAAGAATCTATATTTCATAAACATACATACCTACTTAAAATCTATGAGAAGTCCCAAGAGCTCACTATCCAGTATCAGAGATAATATCCTCGAGCGATGCTATATAAATGTAACGTAAAGGACACGGCGAATTGAAAAACGGACCCCGGCGTTACTGTACGAAAAATATACTTTGTATGTAAAAAAATTGTTATAAATAACGTTTTTGAGCCGGTTACAATAAGTATAAGCCGTTAGAATTGCCTTAAAATATATATAATTATTATTGAGAGGGACTTGGATCCATTGCGTAACGTAAAATATTTTTGGATGAATAAGGAATATAATATTTTTTGTGTGTTTGAATAGTTGTAAATCATGTTTTTAAGCTCGTTAGAATGAGTATGTGTCGTTAAAATTGCTTCGAAATATTTATTAATTGTTACTAGAGTGTGTTGGATCCAATGTGTAACCTAATTGATTTGTTCGAAAAACAAGTACCTAATACATTTTTTTTGTGTTAGGAAATGTGTTTTTTGGCCCTTAAGAAAGAGTTGGTGGCGTTAAAATTACCATGTAATAATATATTTTAAAAAAAAGCCCGAGTGATTGTATCGATTGCGAACTGGCATTTTTGCTAGAAAATATGTTTTTAGATGTGACAAAATTACTGTGAAATATTTTTTTAGACCCTCATGATATGTGTAAGTCCTTAAAATTGCCATGAAAATAGTAAGTTTTGTAGAGTAATTGGATCTATTGCGTAAAGTAAATTAGGTAGTATTTTTAATTTGACAAAACTGTTACTAATAATTATTTTAATCCATCAAAATGAGTATGGGGCGGTAAAATTCGCGTGTAATATTGTTAATTTGCCACAAGCGAGTTTTGTCGATATTTAGTGTGAAATATCTTTATTACTTATAAAAATTTATTGAAGTTAATAGACCGGATGTTATAAAATGAACGTAGACGGAACTTTTGTATAATGTGATTTTGTGTTGAGGAATATATAATAAACGATGTAAAATTGGCGTAGACGTTGATTTTAGACCCGTTGAATGTGTTATTAGTCGTAAAATTTCCGTCCAAAATATTATACATTTTGACTGAGCTATTCTACGCATATTGAATCAGTAAAAACGGTACTAAAATATAAAGTATGTGTGTAGATCGCAAAACGTTATTATATTATATTACTGCGCACATGAAAATATACCTATTTATATTGCGTAAATGTAAACGAAAAAGGCCGAACTATGAATATACCACATAGATACTGCTGGCAGGTTAAAAATGCCCTCTTCATTTTCATAGCACTTGTGATACGTATTTTGGCTAAGAAATTTAAAATCCGGTGGATTTTCGTGTACATTGGTAAAATATTGTTTTGTATAAAAAATAAGCAATTATTTGGTATATTGTTTTTTGATATTAATCGTTATTAATATTGGCATAAAATTTAGAGTACTTGAAATTGTTTACTTTACTGGGTTAGGCGGTAAGTGCAACCGAATAAGCTTCGGGCGTCAGTACATTTCACCGTCGGTATTCATAGTGCAAGCGCTGTATTATCAAAATGGTTTTTTGCATAATACAGCGGTTTTTTATGTGTTTTGTGTTATTTCTCGTGTAGAATTTGATTAAACTTAAAGTCAATATTAAAGAATAATCATTTGGCAAGCTCTGTAGGCGTGCACTTTTTACGCAGGGAGTGTCACCTAGTATTGTAGCCACTCCCTGGCTACGTGTTGCTCGCGCCATCTTGTTTTTATATTGAGTCCAAAATCTGTAAAAATAACCAAAAACCTGTTTTTATGTTGTTAATATTGGTAACAAGCTGTTGGTCTTAATGTTTATTAAAATATCTGATAATAAGTGTCTGTTTGTTAGTAACGTAACCCATCGTATACCGTCCATTCGAATGCAACGTAGTATGCACTGTTATGTGTAGGTATAGGTAGTGTGAATGACCGCAGCGAAAACTGCCAAAAAAAAAACTAAATATAAAAAAAATATTAGTAAGAAAACGTGCAACGCATGCATTTCAATATTCACTTAATTGGTCGGCTTCCCTCGGTTAGATCGAGATATCCTTGCTAAACAGTTTGAAGCTGAACTTACATTACTCTATTTTATATACAGAGACCTGACCTACATTAAGTACTGAATCTCTGAATATATGTGAAGGTCAGGCCATCGATTTACCTGTCGAAGCTAAACAGAAATGCATCGGCCATTTCAACCGACAACAAAACATTTCAGTACGCAAGCGCTTGAAGTTTTCTGACTAGCGGTCAACAATGCGTTACCTTTAAAGGTTATAATAAAAAGATAGGAAAAAAAAATTGCTATTATTAAATATTAATTTAAAAAAGTTACCGGGCAAAGCTAATGTTTTCTGTAAGGAAATTTTAAGTGTAGCGCTAACAAAATCTAGCTTAGCGTGCAGTGGACTCTGCTTACCCCGCTTAGATATATAAGGGCTTCGTGCGACATCGGATTTTTTATGTAAATGAAGTAGGCACGAAATGTTAAATGTCATGCT
This sequence comes from Catocala fraxini, assembly GCA_930367265.1. Taxonomy (NCBI): domain Eukaryota; kingdom Metazoa; phylum Arthropoda; class Insecta; order Lepidoptera; family Erebidae; genus Catocala; species Catocala fraxini. The sequence continues at coordinate 3,110,495 of OV884024.1, read as the reverse complement.
GCCGCGTATATTTCGACCTTGACTACAAGTTACCTCAGCCCGGCTGCGCCACGGTAGTCAGAGGTGCGACGTGGATTGAACTAGACGCCCCTGTGAGAGGCGGCTTTTTTCATCTGTAACCAGTTGTGTGCAGTGATTGTGCTTTATAATCGCGATTAACGTTCATTTCTTTGATTTAGGTTCAATCCCGCTAGTGAAGTGAGCTTTTTAAAAGCAGGTAAGTCGCTTTTTTAAATTTAAAAATGTGTCTTTAATTTTATTGCGTTCTTCATTATGTGAAAATTGACCCATTTATCATACATTCGACGGTTGAGATTAAGATTTTCTGGTTTCTTTTGTCTTAAATATTGGTGTATTGATTTATTTGTTATTATTTTACGTGGGTGGAGGAGGGGGGCCGAGAGGAAAGGTATGCGACGCCGACATTTTGTAGAAGCGGCGGCACTTGTTGCGACGCAATCACTATTTTGTGAGCAGAGATTCTTTGAGAAGTTACTTGTTAATGGACCTGCACTATACATAGGTATATGTATATTTAGAATATTTAGCACAGGACCTGATAATTTGTAGATATGTTAGGCAACTTGTGTACCTAATGCATTTTTGACCTTCAGCATTTTCTAGATTGCGCATACCTCCCCCCACCCTTCTCACACACACAAGGGTTGTGTGTACGTGGTACGCAATATTGATTGACCTTTCGGCTTGTATAAGTTCAGAATTTTCTAGATTTTTGTTATCGGTCTCTAAATAAAGAATTTTACTCATGCTTAAGGTCAGTCGCGAGGAATTAGATTCGATTGCCGGATTGAATTTATTTATTGGTTTTAGATTTGTTCGGGCGGTCAAGGGCAGCGCGCTGTTTGTAAATGTCATCAGTGGGGAAGGTGAGGGGTAGGGGTAGGTGGGGTAGGATGGGTGAGGAGTGCGGACGGCAAGGTTGGGAGGAATCGCTGGTAGGGTGTTATGCGGGGTACAAACAACGCCTGTTGCCAGGAAATTTTCCTTTCTGTTACGCAATAGCTTTAAATGGACGTTGCGTTTTATACACTTGATAATTATTTTATAATTACACTTTCGCATTATGTAATATTTATTTCTTTATTTGGGCTATAGGTATATCGCGCTACTTCTATGAACATATAGGCAGTACACATAGGTATCGTGGGTTGTTTAATTTACCTACGCTATTAGGGATTTAAATAATAATAATATTATTCTACCACATACACACAACACCATCTAGGTTTAGATCAACAGTAATGGCGGTGTATGCAGACTTCATACATTATAGATGATCATTTCAGTTCAACAAGGTTTTTTTCCTAGGATCCAAGGAGCTGACGAGTAAAATATAAGATCACTTATATTTGACTCGGTTGTAGGAGGTGGAGCATCGCAATTTTAGGGGACGGGGGTGAAGTGCCTATCCAACCTCGCGATCCCACTCCGCCAATCCACGATCGAGGGTTTCATGATCAGATTTCTGTAGGTATCTTATCGTAGGTACCTATGGTCCACAGCCAACTTGGCTGCACCAGCGGGATTCACATTTTCGTTGTTACTCAACAATCATTTTGGTTTTTCATTTCCTATCCACATTCTGTTGATCGGTTGCTAGGTTTTAGACGAATCGGCAGAAAATTTTGGAAAATAGACGTAGGCCGATGGTAACTTTGTTGCAGTAGATCTTTGTCATGCTAAGCTACGTCTTGAACTTGTAAATGAAGGGTTTAATGAACGTTGATCATCAACTTTAGCACCAAATGAAATGGCACGAGGGTGACATAAAATATTCAAGAGTTAGGTCAATGCCAATGACGCGCGGCCTTGCATCTCTACCACCCCACCCGCCTGACCTTCTGCGGCGCGGAGCTGGGTGCTACGCGAACTTGGCCGCGCCCGGTGCAAGTAAATTGCTCGCAGTATATGTTGCGCCGGAAAACTAGTGAACAATTTCGTGGTACGGAAATTTCAACGGTCTTTGTTTGCATCCATTTTCTTGTACGGGCCCAGTCTTGATTTTAAATACTTCTATTTCATCAGCATGTCACTGTAAATTGTAGTTATGTTTAAGATTTGTATTTTAACCCAACATTTAATTGCAATTAATGGATTTTAATTCAGTCGTTTCATTCATTGTCATAAGTTAAGAATTCAGTTTAAAGCGATTTTGTGTTATGGAACATCTTTCTATCGTTAGATACTAATGGACATTAAATACTTAGAAATGTACATAATAAATTAAAAAAATACATTTCTACCAATACTTTGTTACTAAGATAGAATATAAATTACCTACTTAAAATAATATCAAATCTTTTTCTTTCTGCTTTTTGAAGTTATAAAAGCTTCAGAAGTCATTTTAAGATTATAGCTAGCTTCATACTTTGATGACGGTCCTTTTTTCAAGATGTCAGTTCTTTCTTATATACCTACCTATAAACAGCGTTATATAAAAAGTGTATCTTCAAGAACGGGCTTCAAAATGGCCGCCCTAAAGTTTTCTGTTCTATGTACCACGTATTAGTTAGTAGTTAAGGTTACAATTGCGTGGGTGTGTGCCCAAGCTCGATCGATGTTGCAACAGTGGTCCCCCCGCCTATCATCGTTGTCAGTCTTCTGCGGAGCTCTGGCCTGCCTAGTCAGTTGCTCACGAATGGACAATTACCTAAGTGAAAGTTACCTATATAAGTGAAATTAGTGCTGTGCTGGAGGAAGATTTGGGAGATCAGTAAGTAGCGTATAATATTTCATTGCCTAGGTTTTCGAAAGCTGCGATTTCGTTAAATTTTCTTTGTCTTAGGTGCTAGCGGCTAATTCTGCCAATTTCTTATCCAGCTATCTGCTTTGCTGCTGCGTGTCTTACAATTTCTATTGGCCATTTTCTTGTGTAATATTCTAGATGGTGTATTGATTTTAGGTTGGGTTTAAAAATAGAACGAACCGGGAGCCCTAGGAACTGCCCTTGAAATTTATGCGCATGCGCTCCCTCACTCCCCTTTCCACTCGGGGCCCGCAGTAGCTGGCGTTCAGGGTACCCTGCGGCAATATACGTCCAATCGTCAGCTCGCGAAGTTGGTCAGCTGCAACTTTGACTTATTCCATAATTACCTCTGACATTTAGGCTGGTCGATTGCTCGCGAATTGACAATTAAGTGAAAGTTATATAAGTGAAATTAGTGCTGTGCTGGAGGTAGATTTGAGAGATCAGTAAGTAGCGTCTAATATTTTATTGCCTAGGTTTTCGAAGGCTGCGATTTCGTTCGATTTTCTTTGTCTTAGGTGCTAGCGGCTAATTCTGCAAATTTCTTATCCAGCTGTTTATCTTGCTGTCGAATGTCTTGAAATGTTCTTCTTATCATTTGGTGTAATTAAAAATGTAAAATGTTACATATTCCTTGCGAAATCTGTGACTTTTTTGAAAGTATCGGAGATTGCGCAGGGTTCCATTTTATGTACCAGGTTGTACATAAGGCCTGCGCCGCGCACCTACGCCGTAAGCGTAGGTGTCACTACTTGATGTTATTGATCGATGTTGCTACCATGGATATCCCCGCCTATCATGAGTGTCAGTCTTCTGTGATCTTCTACCCTAACTGGTCGGTTCCTCACTAGTGGACAATTGAGTGAAAGTTTAATAAGTGAAATTAGTGCTGTTCTTGAGGAAGATTTAAGAGATCAGTAAGTGGCATCTTTTATTTCTTCGTGTAGGTTTCTGAAGAAGGCGATTTCTTTTGGTTTTCTTTGTCTTAGGTGCTGGCAGCTAATCTGCAAATTTCTTATCCTGCTATCTGCTTTGCTGCTGCGTGTCTTGCAATTTCTATGGGCCATTTTCTTGTGTAATATTCTATATGGTGTATTGATTTTGGGTTGGGTCTAAAAATAGAACGAACCCGGAGCCCTAGCTACTGCCCTTGAAATTTATGCGCATGCGCCCCCTGCCCCCTTCCCTCTCTCCCCGCTCGGGATCCGCAATAGCTGGCCTACAGTGTATCCTGCGGCAATATACGTCCAATCGTCAGCTCGCGTAGCTGGCCAGCTGCAACTTTGACTTAACCAATAATTATCTTTAACATTTAGGCTGGTCGGTTGCTCACGAATGGACAATTAAGTGAATGTTATATAAGTGAAATTAGTGCTGTGCTGGAGGAAGATTTGAGAGATCAGTAAGTAGCATCTTTTATTTCTTCGTGTAGGTTTCTGAAGAGTGCGATTTCTTTTGGTTTTCTTTGTCTTAGGTGCTGGCAGCTAATCTGCAAATTTCTTATCCTGCTATCTGCTTTGCTGCTGCGTGTTTTACAATTTCTATTGGCCATTTTCTTGTGTGATATTCTAGATGGTGTATTGATTTTTGGTTAGGTCTATAAATAGAATGAACCCGGAGCCCCAGCAACTGCCCTTGAAATTTATGCGCATGCGTCCCCCTCCCCACGCGGGGTCCGCAGTAGCTGTCCTACAGTATATCCTGCAGCAGTTTACCTCCAATCGCCACCTCGCGAAGCTGGTCAGCCGCAACTTTGACTTAAATCAATAATTACCTTTGACATTTAGGCTGGTCGGTTGCTCGCGAATTGACAATTAAGTGAAAGTTATATAAGTGAAATTAGTGCTGTGCTGGAGAAAGATTTGAGAGATTAGTAAGTAGCGTCTAATATTTTATTGCCTAGGTTTTCGAAGGCTGCGATTTCGTTCGATTTTCTTTGTCTTAGGTGCTAGCGGCTAATTCTGCAAATTTCTTATCCTGCTATCTGCTTTGCTGCTGCGTGTCTTACAATTTCTATTGGCCATTTTCTTGTGTAATATTCTAGATGGTGTATTGATTTTTGGTCAGGTCTATAAATAGAACGAACCCGGAGCCCCAGCAACTGCCCTTGAAATTTATGCGCATGCACCCCCCTCTCCTTTCCGCGCGGGGTCCGCTGTAGCTGTCCTACAGTATATCCTGCGGCAGTGTACCTCCAATCGCTAGCTCGCGAAGCTGGTCAGCCGCGACTTTGACTTAAATCAATAATTACCTTTGACATTTAGGTACATAATTGCTTTCATACCCAGTGCAGTGCTAGTCGAAGTGTAGTGGAATTACATCATTAACACTAAGTAAGTGATGTCTTATAATTTATATCATTATTTACAAAATCTATTAAATTTTTGTGCCGTGTAATAACGTGTCGGAGTGATTAATTAATTTATTAAAGTAAATTATTGTCTTGTTTCGCGCGTGATATTTATTCTGCATCTTATTCATTCTGGATGGCAAATTGCGCGTTATTTTGCCGGCGCCACGACCTTGATCTTGCACAAAATGGTGGGTGCATTTGGGGCGGCGGGCGGGGGGAGGTACACGTGTCGAGCGGGTGGTGGGTGAGCGGAGGCTGGGAGACGCGTGGGTTTCACGGCCGCTGCAAGCGTGTCAAGGGTAATGCGCAGCAGCGTCCGCCATATTAGCCCTGAAAATCTAGGAGCCTAGATTTTCCGATTGATACTGGAAATCTAGATGTTTCGTGAACTATTACATCTATTAACAAGACAAAATATTTGATACTTATAGTTGAATCTCAACATTCGGGAGCGGTTCTTAATTTATTATCATGATTATTGTTTTGATTTTTTCCTGGGATTTAATTAATTAAGACACAATTTCAGCACCAAGTTCGCACATGCGCAGAATTAATAGGCTTCTAACTGACATTTGTTTGAGTGAAAGAAGCCTGTGTGTTGTTAACAGTTTGACAAGTGGACACAAAGAACTCTGATTGACACCATCTATCGGAAATTTCTTAAAATATTAAGCCTCTTTGACTTATACCAACCATTGGATCACTTTAATGCAACGCTTCCAAATAATTTGCTCCTTTTTTATTTAGGACTATTCAAATCAAATATAATTAGGGCGAAATATTTTTACAAATTAAATATCCAAAAAATATTTTGCCTTAAACGAAACATCTTAGAATTTCACAATTTATACAATATACCTACAGTTTGATTCAGACCAAGCATTTGAAGATCACAAAATTTATTAACTCTGGTTTTACGAACGAAAATTACTTTGAAATTTAAGCAACGGATGCAAATAATAGGTACCTACTTTAAATGAAACCGAAGATCTGAAGAGGAAGTGTTTGGACAAACGTCTTCGAGACTTTAAAGTTTCATCCACCGATAACGGAGAAGCAAGCATTTAAGAATATGTTGAAGACTATGCCTTTGAATCTTCGGATAATGGCACACAACATCCTACTTGGGTCTTTTCAACCAAATTTCAAATTCCAACCTAAGCAGTGGAAGACTTTCTAAGTTTGTTTCTACATTTGAAGAATTGAAGAAAAAGAAGATTTTTGGATAAACCAAGCATCAAAGGATATCGCAGCTTCATTTAAACAATGGACAACCACATCGTGACTGCGACTTAGCAACTTAAACAGAGAAAGACTTTTTAAAATTTAATTTTTGCTTTGATCAATTGAAGAAGAAGGAGATATTTTGGATAAACCAAGCACCCAAGAATATAGCTGCTTTATTGAAAGAATAGCTCCAAAGAAGATTGTGACTGTGACCCAGCAACTTAAACAGTGGATGCAAAGAATTTTTGACTTGAAATATCACTTGAAGTTCGAGATATCTGGATATACTAAGACTCTAAGGATGTTGCAGCTTCATTTAAACAATGGACAACAACATCGTGACTGGGATTTAGCAACTTAAACAGTGGATGCAAAGAATTTTTGACTTGAAATATCACTTGAAGTTCGAGATATCTGGATATACTAAGACTCTAAGGATGTTGCAGCTTCATTTAAACAATGGACAACAACATCGTGACTGGGATTTAGCAACTTAAACAGTGGATGCAAAGAATTTTTGACTTGAAATATCACTTGAAGTTCGAGATATCTGGATATACTAAGACTGTAAGGATGTTGCAGCTTCATTTAAACAATGGACAACAACATCGTGACTGGGATTTAGCAACTTAAACAGTGGATGCAAAGAATTTTTGACTTGAAATATCACTTGAAGTTCGAGATATCTGGATATACTAAGACTGTAAGGATGTTGCAGCTTCATTTAAACAATGGACAACAACATCGTGACTGGGATTTAGCAACTTAAACAGTGGATGCAAAGAATTTTTGACTTGAAATATCACTTGAAGTTCGAGATATCTGGATATACTAAGACTCTAAGGATGTTGCAGCTTCATTTAAACAATGGACAACAACATCGTGACTGGGATTTAGCAACTTAAACAGTGGATGCAAAGAATTTTTGACTTGAAATATCACTTGAAGTTCGAGATATCTGGATATACTAAGACTCTAAGGATGTTGCAGCTTCATTTAAACAATGGACAACAATATCGTGACTGGGATTTAGCAACTTAAACAGTGGATGCAAAGAATTTTTGACTTGAAATATCACTTGAAGTTCGAGATATCTGGATATACTAAGACTCTAAGGATGTTGCAGCTTCATTTAAACAATGGACAACAACATCGTGACTGGGATTTAGCAACTTAAACAGTGGATGCAAAGAATTTTTGACTTGAAATATCACTTGAAGTTCGAGATATCTGGATATACTAAGACTCTAAGGATGTTGCAGCTTCATTTAAACAATGGACAACAACATCGTGACTGGGATTTAGCAACTTAAACAGTGGATGCAAAGAATTTTTGACTTGAAATATCACTTGAAGTTCGAGATATCTGGATATACTAAGACTCTAAGGATGTTGCAGCTTCATTTAAACAATGGACAACAACATCGTGACTGGGATTTAGCAACTTAAACAGTGGATGCAAAGAATTTTTGACTTGAAATATCACTTGAAGTTCGAGATATCTGGATATACTAAGACTCTAAGGATGTTGCAGCTTCATTTAAACAATGGACAACAACATCGTGACTGGGATTTAGCAACTTAAACAGTGGATGCAAAGAATTTTTGACTTGAAATATCACTTGAAGTTCGAGATATCTGGATATACTAAGACTCTAAGGATGTTGCAGCTTCATTTAAACAATGGACAACAACATCGTGACTGGGATTTAGCAACTTAAACAGTGGATGCAAAGAATTTTTGACTTGAAATATCACTTGAAGTTCAAGATATCTGGATATACTAAGAATCTAAGGATGTTGCAGCTTTATTTAAACAATGGACAACAACATCGTGACTGGGATTTAGCAACTTAAACAGTGGATGCAAAGAATTTTTGACTTGAAATATCACTTGAAGTTCGAGATATCTGGATATACTAAGACTCTAAGGATGTTGCAGCTTCATTTAAACAATGGACAACAACATCGTGACTGGGATTTAGCAACTTAAACAGTGGATGCAAAGAATTTTTGACTTGAAATATCACTTGAAGTTCGAGATATCTGGATATACTAAGACTCTAAGGATGTTGCAGCTTCATTTAAACAATGGACAACAACATCGTGACTGGGATTTAGCAACTTAAACAGTGGATGCAAAGAATTTTTGACTTGAAATATCACTTGAAGTTCGAGATATCTGGATATACTAAGAATCTAAGGATGTTGCAGCTTTATTTAAACAATGGACAACAACATCGTGACTGGGATTTAGCAACTTAAACAGTGGATGCAAAGAATTTTTGACTTGAAATATCACTTGAAGTTCGAGATATCTGGATATACTAAGACTGTAAGGATGTTGCAGCTTCATTTAAACAATGGACAACAACATCGTGACTGGGATTTAGCAACTTAAACAGTGGATGCAAAGAATTTTTGACTTGAAATATCACTTGAAGTTCGAGATATCTGGATATACTAAGACTGTAAGGATGTTGCAGCTTCATTTAAACAATGGACAACAACATCGTGACTGGGATTTAGCAACTTAAACAGTGGATGCAAAGAATTTTTGACTTGAAATATCACTTGAAGTTCGAGATATCTGGATATACTAAGACTCTAAGGATGTTGCAGCTTCATTTAAACAATGGACAACAACATCGTGACTGGGATTTAGCAACTTAAACAGTGGATGCAAAGAATTTTTGACTTGAAATATCACTTGAAGTTCGAGATATCTGGATATACTAAGACTCTAAGGATGTTGCAGCTTCATTTAAACAATGGACAACAACATCGTGACTGGGATTTAGCAACTTAAACAGTGGATGCAAAGAATTTTTGACTTGAAATATCACATGAAGTTCGAGATATCTGGATATACTAAGACTCTAAGGATGTTGCAGCTTCATTTAAATAATGGACAACAACATCGTGACTGAGATTTAGCACTTAAACAGTGGATGCAAAGAATTTTTGACTTGAAATATCACTTGAAGTTCGAGATATCTGGATATACTAATAATCTAAGGATGTTGCAGCTTCATTTAAACAATGGACAACAACATCGTAACTGAGATTTAGCAACTTAAACAGTGGATGCAAAGAATTTTTGACTTGAAATATCACTTGAAGTTCGAGATATCTGGATATTCTAAGAATCTAAGGATGTTGCAGCTTCATTTAAACAATGGACAACAACATTGTGACTGGGATTTAGCAACTTAAACAGTGGATGCAAAGAATTTTTCACTTGAAGTATCACTTGAAGTTCGAGATATCTGGATATTCTAAGAATCTAAGGATGTTGCAGCTTCATTTAAACAATGGACAACAACATCGTGACTGGGATTTAGCAACTTAAACAGTGGATGCAAAGAATTTGTGACTTGAAATATCACTTGAAGTTCGAGATATCTGGATATTCTAAGAATCTAAGGATGTTGCAGCTTCATTTAAACAATGGACAACAACATCGTGACTGGGATTTAGCAATTTAAACAGTGGATGCAAAGAATTTTTCACTTGAAGTATCACTTGAAGTTCGAGATATCTGGATATTCTAAGAATCTAAGGATGTTGCAGCTTCATTTAAACAATGGACAACAACATTGTGACTGGGATTTAGCAACTTAAACAGTGGATGCAAAGAATTTTTCACTTGAAGTATCACTTGAAGTTCGAGATATCTGGATATTCTAAGAATCTAAGGATGTTGCAGCTTCATTTAAACAATGGACAACAACATCGTGACTGGGATTTAGCAACTTAAACAGTGGATGCAAAGAATTTGTGACTTGAAATATCACTTGAAGTTCGAGATATCTGGATATTCTAAGAATCTAAGGATGTTGCAGCTTCATTTAAACAATGGACAACAACATCGTGACTGGGATTTAGCAACTTAAACAGTGGATGCAAAGAATTTGTGACTTGAAATATCACTTGAAGTTCGAGATATCTGGATATTCTAAGAATCTAAGGATGTTGCAGCTTCATTTAAACAATGGACAACAACATCGTGACTGGGATTTAGCAACTTAAACAGTGGATGCAAAGAATTTGTGACTTGAAATATCACTTGAAGTTCGAGATATCTGGATATTCTAAGAATCTAAGGATGTTGCAGCTTCATTTAAACAATGGACAATAACATCGTGACTGGGATTTAGCAACATAAACAGTGGATGCAAAGGATTTTGGACTTGAAGTACCTATCACTGGAAGATAATTTGGAGAAACCAAGAAATACCGTTTCATTTAAACAATGGCTAGGAAGTTTCATGCATGGATCTTTAGGAACCAAGAAGAATTTTGGTAAACAATGGATTCAAATAACCTTGCGATCGGCAACTCAAACAGTGGACACAAAAAAAAATTGTTTAATACCGGGATTTACTAACGTTTTGATATTATAAGATTTTGGAAAGCCGTTCTTGCAATTAACTTAATTTAAATTCAAGCATCTTATTAATTAATTAAAGAGGTACCTACAATTAGTTAATTAGGTATTTAAAATAATTAGAAAATCAATCAATTAAGATAGCGAGCTTTTATTGTCACTTATACCTAATTGATACTATCTACCTCTGTCTGAGGATAACAGAAATTTTTTTTTAATCCTATTTTTATGTTACGTAGGTATCTAAAGTCTGTAAATAAATATTTGCATTATTCTAATGGTGCTTTTTATTTCCAGGTTAAAAGTAAGTTCAAAGCTCCACGCGGCTTCCTTAGCTAAAGATGGAGACGCAAGTACAGATAAACCAGAAGTGCAGCACCGTACGTCGTTGGTAAGTACATTAGAGATTAGTTTTAGGTATACCTAAGATAATATCTACAAGTCGGTTTTTGGTCTATATTAATTATCTACTGTTTCAATATTTTTAAATAGTAGTAAACTAAGCTATTTAATTCCAATTTTAGTATGCTGGTATCCAGATTAAAATCGAATATACCTACAGTTTTATTAACAGTTGTTCTGTATGTTACGAATTTAGTTACATAGTTAGTTAAGACTACAGGTTACTGCCAGGCCCGCCATAAAGAAGGGGGAGCTGTGGGGAGAGGAGGGGGGGGGGGGGCAAGTGGGACAAATTGCCACAATTTTAAGTGTGGGAATGCTTTGACGCATGCCCCTCCGCGGGGGTGGACGGAGGGGTTATGTCGGACTTACCGGGGTTAAATAAAGATGAAAATGGACCTCTCGGAATACCGACTACACCTACCACGGTGTTATCAGGGTGCTATCGACGGGGCCGCGCGAATCACTTGCACATGCGGTCGCGCCCCCGCCGGGGTTAAGCAAGCCATATATATAGAACTACTTCGCTTCACAACGCAACACTGCTGGAAAATTTAAGCGCAACGAGATAAAAAAAAATCAATAAAATATAAAAAAATTCTCTGTGACTATTGTGTAGGTGTAGAAGGTCAAGGCGACTATAATAAGCCGCTGTCTGCAACTGGGGCGGCGGCTTTACAAGGCGGCACCGACTCGCGTCTATCGGAGGGGTGGGTTTTGATGTGAACAAATGCTACTCTCAGTCTCTAGGTTTAGAGTCTCATTTTGAATGCAGGGTAACAGTTTTTGAAAATAGGGTCGCCCACCAATGACGTCACTGCGATTCTTTTGAAATTCGAGGCGTGGCCGGTGTGTTTTTTGTGCGAGATATGTGTTTTTTGATATAGGTACGTAACTATTGTGTGTTTTGATTGGGAAATTATGTATTACGATTTGATTTTAGGTACCTAAGTAAAACGTATTTTTGTAGGTATGTACCTACCGACAAACATGACGGATTTGTTATCTTTGCCACTAGATAAGCACATGTCATTTTAAAGAAAATATATACCTAAATGACTGTGCCGTAATGTTACTTAGAATCGCTGTTAAAGACTCAGGTTCGAATCCCGACTTAGTAAAAATTATTACATTTTTCTATTCATAAATCATCTAGACAACGTAAAAATACTCGTCGTTTAACGTAGACAAAAAAAAAGGTTCTCAATGTTATACGGGAGTTAACATTTCTGCCCAACCTGCTTCGTTTAACAAGCGTGAATTGTCAGAAATACTGACGTGCAGTTAAAACTACCTATTTATTACTACGCCGGCCGCCATATTGCATTTCTGGGAATCGTATCGCCGCCGCCCTCATAAAATCGATAGGACGGGGGTGGGCGATACTGAGCTTCGAACCCCTTCCACCACCCCACGCGACACGTGCCAACACTCAGCTACGAAGCCAAATAACCTACATATGTACTATCTTACCTATATGTAGGTACCTACCTAACTAGAAAAATATATACCTAGGTAGGTAGAAAAAGATAGGTCTGTCTTCTTCTTCTTGAAAAACGAGAGAAGAAGAAGAAGCAAGAGAAGGTTGCTATAAATGAACCACTTAAGATTGACATCGCGTATATTTTTAAATTACAATGATAGAATGAAATGAAACAAAGATTTATATATAGTGTATAGAGAGGGTTTCAGCCCTCCATCGCCCGTTCCTCCTCCTCTTTTGTGACGATAATCGCCTAGACGCCCGGCGGACGCCGGCGCACGTCACTAGCCACCTCTCGCGACCGGTGGTCCGAGACCATATAAGGAACGGACGGCGTCAGTCGGGCTCCTTGCGGCCCGGCTTCACACTCCCAGCTAAGTGTCCTGATTGTACAAGGACCACGAAGCAAGTCTTTAGCGAACCACGCCCTGACTATAGTTATATAAGTATAGATTGTCTCTTTTAATTGTATCTTAATACATTAAAAGTGTATTGGTTATACCTTCTCTCATTGTACTTCCTAATTATATCTACATTCCTCTTAAAGTAAACCCTAAAGGTTACACCTTGATGGCAGTCACTTCCTCACAGAAGGCCGATGAAACCACTGGTCCTATATACCTCGGTCAGAAAATATTTAACTGTCTTTCATTTGAATTTCTTTGAACTTTTTGGATTGTTTGCGATAATATTTTTTTTATCTATATTTTTTTATAACTCTTGTCCCAAAGGTTTATAACAATATACCTACATTAGACACAATTGACTCAAAGCAAATATTTATAGAATTACGAGCCCTTGAGACTGGAGTCCATACTAGGGAAACCCTTTGTTATGGATGACCAGGTCTTCACTCAGAACTGTCGCAGGACTAGTTTCGAGATTATTTATTTATCATATCTATGTTTTAGGTAGACATGACAAAAAGTGATTAAATAATGAAATAATTAGGGTCGTAGGTCATTTTAATATCTGATATCTGATGTACCTACTTAAGTATTTTTTGACATGGAGCTGGGACAATATAAATAGGTACCTGGAAAATATAAAATATAGTAGATAGGTCGGTTAGGTACAAACTAACAGATAAAAAATCTAAGATATCTAGATACAGATACCAGTAGATACCTATATAAAATTTAATGGTGATGTTATATAGGTTGGGTTCGATTCCCTTTTAATAAATTAACCATAGGTATTGTACTTTTCAGTAAGTACCTAAGTAGGCAAATATACCTATACCTAGGTATATTTATTCATTCATATAAAAATTTAATTAGGTCGGTAGGTACCTTTGTCAAGACCGTCAGTGTCCTGTTCGGTAAATACCTAAAGTGATCGTTGATGTCTAATGTAGATTCATAGATTCACGCCTGTTTCCCAGAGGGGTAGGCAGAGACTACGGATTTCCATTTGCTACGATCCTGACACACTTCTCTGGCTTCATTCACTTTCATCACATTCCTCATACACGCCCGTCGGTTCAAGGTGCTCTTAACCTGGCCTTTGTCCAGAACGCCTCCGGTCTGATCGAGAAACGTTCGCCTAGGTCTTCCTCTTGCGACTGTTCCATTCACACTAGCCTTATAAACTTTCTTAGTCAGTCTTTCCTCGTCCATTCTTTCTACATGCCCAAACCAGCTTAACGTACCCTTTTCTATTCTTGTCACTATATCCACTTTCATGCCGCATCTCTCTCTAATCACACTATTCCTTATTCTATCTTTCAGAGTCACACCACATATATTTATCAGCGCTCTCATTTCTACAGCATTTATTCTGCTCTCATGCTTCTTTTGCCATACCCAACTTTCACTTCCATACATAAGTGTGGGCACTAATAGTCCTCTATGAACAGCCAAACGTGCCTTTTCGGATACATTTCGACTGTTCATAAAAGCGTCTAATGTATAGAAAAATATAAATTTCATAAGAATACCCTCTATGAAATCTATATGATCTATGGAGTCTGTAAAAATATGTGTTTTGTATATATAATACTAGTTGTGTGCTGTAGCTTGGTCTGTTTTCCTCCTTAGAGGCATGGCGTGATGTTATACAGCTTTCAATAAATAGAATTTAAAAAAAAGTAAAATAAATGTCACACGTCTAACTGGCAGTTCCCGAGATTGAGTCGTTTAAATGAACAAACAATTTCTTAAATTATATACTTAATATATAATAAAAAAACATAAATTACCTATAGGTAGTTACTACCTATGTCTTTTAGTCATGTTATTTGTTTGATTAAGTTTTACTCAAAAACTACAAGACCGATTCTGATGCGGTTTTCATAGTTAGACAGTGGTGTAGCGTGGGTGTCAACACTGCTAAAATATTGCCGCCCGGGATGATATAAAATTTTGCCGCTCGGGACGATCTAAAATTTAGCCGCTCGGGTCGATATAAAATTTTGCCGCCTGGGCCAATATAAAATTTTGCCGCCCGGTTCGACATAAAATTTTGCCGCTCGGGACGATATATAATTTAGCCGCTCGGGTCAATATAAAATTTTGCCGCTCGAGTCGATATAAAATTTTGCCGCTTGGGGCGATATAAAATTTTGCCGCATTTTAGGTACCTATGTTTGTGTCCGCAAAACTCAAAAAGTACCTACTAGAAAGATTGACTTGAAATTTATACATCGTACCTATTGCCTTTTTTATATAAGAGTATTTTTATATAGGTACTTTTCATTGCGAAATTCCCACGGGAAAGGGAATTACCTACCGATAACTAATATCAGTCTAGGAGAAATGTACTTCTATCCCGTGGGCATTTATCTAGTATTTTTTATCTGTTAGTTTGTGCCTACCTACCTACTGTATTTTAGGTACATACTTATTTTGACCCAACTCCATATAAAAAAATACATAGGTATCGGATATCAAACTTACGACCCTAATTATTTCACTATTTAATCACTTTTTGACCAAAACATAGTACACGGGTACACGGTAGGTACCTATTAGGTAGATGTTTTGGTCAAAAAGGTACCTACCTACCTACCTAAAAGATGAATACCTACCTACCTATGCTAAATAATATTTATCTAACAAAAATTTTTTATTTTACTTTTATGTAGGTAAATGCCTAAATTATCTATTTAAAAAGAAATATGTACCTAAAGTTGTTTGTATAGACATTTTCTACAAATTTTTACGAAACGAAACTTCAACATTTTATAATATTGTCTTACGCGAAAGTTATACCTAATACCTACATTGAAATTAAACAAACTTTGAAAAGAGAAAAAACTAATTTTGAAACTTTAAACTACTATTGTTAAACACTTTTACTAGTTACTGTTTACTGCTATTTAAAAAATAGGATTTAAAAAAAAATCTTTTGTGTCACAAAGTAACACTTATGAACACCAAAGTATGTTAGACCAAAAACTGACTTTATTTATTATAAGTATGTGTTTTAGATTTAATTAGTAGGTACCTATCTATTTTATAATAATTAACTAAATTATAAAGAATTATACCTACCTATACCTACTCTATTCATTTCGTCTTGAGACAAAATGTAAACAAACAATAAAAAAGGTAATTAAATATAAAAAGTAATTTATTATAAAGTTCGACAAAAATCAATAAGCTAGCTAGAATATAATATTTATAAATATATTGTATCGCATTAAAAGCAGCATATATACTAAAATTTAATGTATTATTAAAATACATAACATTTTAATGAATTAAATTCTTTTAATTATTTAACGAGAATTTTAAAAACCCTATTTTAAAAAAGTGACAAAAAGAACCTAAAACTGTAATGATTCTCGAAGTTAGATCGCATTATACCTAATACTGCTAAATCAAAAAGTACGGCTAGTACTAATGTTCTGTAGTGAATGTATCATTTTGTTACAAGTCGGGTTATAGCCGTCATTTTCATTCCCTGACAACTTGTTGATACGAGAGTGCACTTTTGATTGAAAACATTGCTTTCTTTGTTTACCTTTTTATTTATTTATTTATTTATTTAATTATGGCACTCCAACGACTTATTCACCAATACACTCTGACATAATTTAATGTTAAACATAATTATACAGAGCGAATTTGCCACTTACAGGTGTGCACAGCACTTACAAATTCAAGGTCGTAGGTATATACAAGATTAAAATAAACCAAATTAATTAAAATAAGATTAAACTAGATAAAATTCAATCACAATGCATTAAATTAAAAATTTGTTAAATTTTGTAAAATTACACATTAATTAAACCTAAAATTAAATCATATGAACTAATAACCATCTATAATGAAAATAATAATTAAACTAGATACAACATTAATAATTATTAATTACACAATAATAAATCAATTCCAGGTCAAGAATAATAAAATAAAAATATCAAATAAAAATACCAAATTAAAAATATCAAACATATTAAACAACAAAATAAAATAAAACAAAATAAAAGGCCAATTCAATTAGTTCCTGATGAACAGTACTTTTCGAAATTGTGACAGAGAGTTAGCGTAGATGTCAATACTATTGAAGCATGTTTGGTACTCATTGTCCGTCCTCATCAACCGGTTCATAGGCGCTGAGCGGCCGAGATTAGATCTGGATGTGCTTGGGGCGAACACATTTAGCTCGCGGGCATTCCTGGATAGGCAGTGACGTGGTACAGAAATGTTTACTGTTTTGAGAAGCATTGGGATTTGTATAGTTCCGTTGACAATTTTGAAAAGTAACGTCAAATCGTGTAGTTGTCTACGGTTTTCTAAAGCTATCATATTGTAATGAGCGAGCCTGCCTGAGTAATCAGCATCGAGAGAGCAACCCCTACATTTATATCGTAGATAGCGTGTAAAACTTCTTTGGATACGTTCTATACGATTCACGTGTGTTTTGTATATGGGATTCCACACAGGCGATGCGTATTCCAAGGTACTACGAACAAGTGCATTATAGAGCACTGTTAAGGATTGAATGGTTTTAAAATCAAAGCAGGTCCTTTTTAAAAATCCTAGTGTTTTAGCAGCCTTGGCAACAATTGTGATTGGCAACTTTTGTCTCAAGCTTATTCGAATAGAGTAGGTATAGATATGTTCTGTCCAAACAAAATGGCTCGTAAATTTAACTGAGTAAGACGGAAGGTATTAAAATTAAGGGAGTGAAAATGAGAACGGTATTTTAAAGGCTTTGCGATATCTATATTTTTGTTAGGTACCTAGATATATAGGAACCTACTTGTTGTAATATTGTGTCTGTCTTTGTGCCCCTTTCAGATAATAGGTACCTAATTAAAATTTGCAATTGACTTTATGGTTTATTCATGCCTGTTTCCCAGAGGGGTAGGCAGAGACTACGGATATAAAATAATATATAATGGTGTATTAAACTCTAATATGGGTGTTCCGTGAATCACTTTTCGAAATTATTGCCTATTTTTTTGACCTCAGAATTTTTGTGTCGAAGGTCTTTATCGCGTGTGGCTAATAGCTATGGCCATTTTGAAAGGTCATGAATCTTTGTCCACATAATGGGTCTGAAATACTATAACTAAACAGGTACAAAAAAATAACAAAAAAAAAAAAATTGGGGTGTGTGTAAAACGGGGTGCTAAGTACCAACATGTAACATAAAATATATTTTCTTATGTTACATGACCATATTCTGACAGATTTGGATATATCAATAACATCATTGGATATAACTACTTTTTGGTTTTGATTTTGATTGGCTTGTCTATGAAATGTTATTTTTTTTATGGAAATTAAGTATTAATTACCCAAATTTCTAATTATCACTTACCTATTAAATTTGTACCTATTTAGATAATTTATGGACTCTAATATGGGCATATAACCAGAGTACCTACCCACAATTTAAAGTCATCGCTTACACGCTAGACCTATCACGCGAGCTTGTTTGTATTGCCGAAAAGGATAAAGTTTCAACATCTGATCATCAAACCCACACAGAAGCTTCCTACTACAGTGACAACTACACATTCGATACAAATTTGACACTTGAAATGTAAGTGACAGATGATTGCGCTCGACGCCATCTGTCACTTATTTTAGTATCAAATTAAAATATTAATTGATATTGACAATTTGAAGTTTCTTTTTGTATTAGTTTGGTTTTTTTGCATCTTCCAGCCATCTTTTATGAGGGAGAGAGATAGATATATTTAAAACTTTGTTAAATATCTTTTAAATATGGGTTCCTTTTTTTTCTATCCACTGTTATTTTCTATAAGGTGAGACAATCTGTAGGTATGTCTGTTACAGAAAGATTGTTGGGCAAAATGGTCCAAGTCTTATTAGAGTTTTTTGTTAGGGCCAATAAATTGTGGGTGTAATGCCCTTCTTTCTTGGGGATGATCCCTTATGAGAGGAAGCGTTCAAGAATATCGGGACCTCACTTTTCAAATCCCTATCTAGGTATAGACAAAAGGATCTACTGGAGGAGTTCAGTGACATACAAACGTACAGAAAAATTATATGTATGTACCTATTTCATTGAACCGATTTCCGATTCCGGCTGGACCGATTTCGATGAAATTTTTTGTGTCTCTTTGGATCCCTAGATTATTTAAGTTTACAGTTGGACCCGTTAGGTGGCGCTGTGACTTTTTTAAGCTCATCTATGTTGTTACTTTATTTTATAATTAAATATATTTTTATGAAATATATTTTTTATTAAATATATTTTTTATATTTTATAATTAAATATATTTTTATTCTGATTTATTTTCTGTTATTTATTTTCTTGCTTTATTTTACACCACACAGGAAACATTCATTATCAAAAACACGCACGATGGACACGCTTTGGAAAGCGAAGCACTGGCAGGCCAGCAGTGTGATGGGTCGACGGTGTAAGCAGAATCCCACCTGCGGACGGGTTCGGCTCAGATTCTGACATAATAAAACATAATTACCATATTCTCGCTAACGCTAATATTTACCGTCTGTTAACGACTATCAGCGCTCGTATGTATTTACCGACTAGTCGGATAGTCTGTCCTTGTACAGACTATTCGACTAGTCCGTGCTTAGAGCAACTTGATTGTCAACTAAATATAGAAATTACATTCCGTTTGAATGTCTGTTCTGCCGTGACGGCTTATCCCTGCGCAGGATCGTTGGCAGACTGTAACTTTATCTGGAGTGAGGGCTGCCCTCGGTTGTTGGTGATTGGTAGTGGTGTGTAGTCGTTGGTGGTTGGTAGTGGTGTATGGTTGCTCGGTGATGGTTGCAGTGATGCACATCGGTTTATCCCACAGGTGGCAATGGTTTTGCAATTGCTCGCCATGCACTGAAAACGAACTGGAACTAGAGATGATGTATTTTAGTAAGTATTATTTTATCTTATCCTAACTCATCTCATCTTGTCTCATCTTAACTCATCTTGTCTCATCTCACCTCATCTTGAGTCATTATATTATTCTTCTACTGATACCATTTTCTGAGACTGGGAGTAGGTACAGTCAGCTAAATAAATCGTTTCACACTTTGATTGCCTTTATATTCCAAAATTATAACAGATGTTAGTTTTTAAACGATTTTGAAAAAAGAGCAGCTTCTCAATTCTAGGTGTAATTTTTTTTTTGTATTTATGTTTGTAACTGAACTTTACAATATTTATTACAGCTGTAGCTAATAGTTGTTCACAGTTCAAAAATATAGAATAATAAGTTAGATGCTTATTAATAAATAAAATATTGAACATTCAGCTAGGTACTTATGTTAGTGACTGTACCTTGTAGGTATACAGGCTGTCCGGTAATTTATGGATAACCTTGAAATGTCTTATAGTAGAAATGACGATAGTACAGAAAAAAATAAAAATTGGATTATACAGTTATACTTTTGACTGTCTATCTATTAGCATAATTTGTGTTTAATAATAAAACAACAAAAACCGATGGGATTAATTCATTTATGGACGTAGTGTACAAGAAAGTTAAATATGGTAATTAAAAAAAAGCATATCTCAGGTACTTAGTAGTTAGGGTAGATATTTTTCATTTTTTTTTCTGAACTTTCACCCTTTCTACTATACGGCATTTCAAGGTTATCTATTAATTACCGGACACCATATATAAGCTTATATAAAGATTTAGTATAGGCAAAGTATTATATGGAAAAGCAGGGCAGAAAGCTAACATATATGGAAAAATACTAGCTTTTGCGCGCGGCTTACCTCAGGCACAGTAGTTTTCTTTCTGGATGAAAGATACCTTATTTCTTTACCTGTGTCACTGACAATGTGTATGCGAAATTTCACGATGATTTGTAGAGCAGTTAAGGCGTGAAAGTGTAACAAATAAACTTAAATTCGCATTTATAGGTAATATAAGTTACCTATGATTATTAAGACATGTTTGTAACATAGGTACTAAGATATACTTTCAAAGTTTACATATTAACAAGTGAGAATCGGCAATGAATTGCCGTAAATCTTAGAGTTCGAAAAAATGCAAGGGTCACGTGATACCACATGATCTTGAGGTCAGAGGTCATAGGACATAGTCATTTCGGGGGTATATCGACTATGCTGAGTCGAATGGCGTTGACCGCGAGTCTCCAGCTCTTACGGCTCTTGAGTTGAAAGTTGTATAACAGACAGACAGACATACAAAGCTGTTGTATAAGAGTTTCTTTGAACTCTATAAACATATGATAACATGCTTGGTCGGTTTTTGTCAAATAGAAAAACGCATGATTCTCAGTTCGATGCTCGAGTGTGAAATTTTTTAGCAAAGTTGAATACTTACTACCCAGATTCAGAAGAGCTATCTTTAGATTAAGCGCTATGTAATAATAATCTGCATCCTCTCATTATGACTAATTTATCACTGTGTCATTAACTCCAGATAGTTTTCTTAAATATTCTTTAAGCTTTACTAGATATAAGATATATAATTTTTCGGTAGTTCAGTGGTAATGAATGTGACCTGCTCTACCTATGCGTTAGGTCTTAAGTTTTATTCAGGTACGGTAGCACGGTTTTTAAAAAAATCACTTAATATCGCAAGGCATCTTGTTTTCTGCCCGGTTGATGGCAATAGGCTAGAGCTAGACTAAACTTATTAAATAATAATAATAATAATAATATTCTACCACATACACACAACACCATCTAGCCCAAACTAAGCAGAGCTTGTACTATGGGTACTAGACAATGGATAAACATACTTATATACCTACTTGAAAATACGCACATATTAGGTATACATGGAAACACCCAGACCAAGACAAACATCCATGTTCATGCGCACAAATGTTTGACTTGTGCGCGAAGCGAACCCGTGACCTCAGGCGTGGCAGTCGGTTACACTATCCACTACGCCATCGAGGATGAAATGGGCATTTAATCTGTTAAAATGTAGTGTTCGATAAATATTTGATGAGATATTCAAGAATATGTGACTTCGCTTTGATTGTTCTTAAGAAAATAACATTTTCACAACAATCAAGTAATTTTTTATATACCTACGTAAAGTTAAAAAAACAATTTTACAATAAATGTATTATTTTACTATCTGTAAAGTAAAATTTTATTTTTCAAGATCCATGTCATTATTCTATAGGTAGGTACGTAGGTAAAGTAAAATATTTGTAACTATCAATTTTACAAGAACCAAGTCATTTTTGTATACGTAAAGGAAAATATATTTTTTTAAGAACCTATTCACTGTTCTATGTGTAACGTAAAAATAACAACATAACAAAAACCAAATGATTTTCAATATGTAAAGTCAAAATATTCATATTTTACAAGAACCAAGTCATTTTACTATGTGTAAAGGGAAAAAAATTAGACAAGAACCGAGTAATATTTCTATTTGTAAAATAATCAGTTCATTTTTCAAGAAAATGACTTGGCATTTTCTATAATAAGTAAATAAAAAATATCAATTTTACAAGAACAAAGTCAAAATAACTTTATACGAGTAATATAAATTTTATAAAAACCAAAATTATTTTCTATAGGTACGTAGGTAAAGAAAATATACATTTTACAAGAATTAAGTATTTTGCCTATTTTTCTATATGTAAAGTAAAAACATCAATTTTACAGGAAATAAATCTATTTTATATCTCTCTATGTTAAATAAAAAATATACATTTCACAAGAATCAAGTTGTCATATATGTTAATTAAAAGAATATCAATTTTACAAGAAAGTAGTTCTACTCTTGTCTTTTTTATTTTTCTATATGTAAAGTAAAAATATCAATTTTACTAGAACCAAGTGATTTTCTATATGTATAGTAAAATTTATCAATTTTACAAGAATCACGTCATTTACCAATATGTAAAGGTAAAAATAAATTTTACAAGAACCAAATCATTTTTCTATAAGTAAAGTAAAAACACAATTTAACTGGTCTATCCAAGTAATTTTTCTATATGAAAGATATTAAAGAATAATAATTTTACAAGAACCATGTCATTTCTATATGTAAAATTATAATCAGAACCAATTATTTTTTCTTTAAGTAAAGTAATAGTATCAATTTTCAAGAACCTAGTCTTTTTTAATGTGTAAAGTAAAATATCAATTTTACGAGAAACATGTCATTTTCCTAAGAACCAAGTCATTTTTCCTCATATTAAGTAAAAATATCAATTTTACAAGAACATAGTAAATTTCAATGTTTAAATTAAAATATCTATTTTACAAGTACCTAGGTAGTTATTTTCAATATGTAAAGTAAAAATATTAATTTAACAAGAACCAAGTAATTTTTCCTTAGGTATGTAAAGAAGAAAGTTTAAATTTATAAATACCAAATCAAGTCTATATTTCAAGTAAAAATATCAACTTTTATCTAGGGTAAAAAATAAAAAAATTCTTCAGGAATCAACTTATTTCTCTATACGCCAAGTTATAAAATAGAAAATAACAATTCCACAGCAAAAGTAACATATTCTTATAAATCAAGTAAAAACTAAATTCCTCATGTCTCGTGACATTTGTATATAGTTATATAAAGTTATCCATCTCCTTGCAACAAATCATCTCGATCTGTTGCTTTGTTTTGATGCAAAAGAAGAACATACGACATACTCTCAAATTTATAACATCACTAGATTTTACCATTAGGCCTTTGGGTGTTATATACCTCTGACTAACCTAAGATATAAAGGCGTCAGACTCGCGTCTAGTTCACTTTGACCTCCTATCACTTAAGACCTAAAGCATAGCATAGTTTGCATATATATACTTCGCAAAATATAGCAGGGATCATGTGATAGATGTCATCCATATCACGCCCATAAAACTCCGTATTTCATGACGGTATAATGTCAATAAATAATATCATACTTTATTGATAAAAGTACAGTTCTTGCGTCCTCAAACTGAAAAGTACCAAGAATTGACATTTCTTTATTAATATAAATATAATTACATAACACTAAATGAATCCGGATGAAACGTTTTATTTTGAATAACGAAAAATCAATATTTAGTTCAAAGTATCTTGGGTACAATAATTATTCAAACGTCAATGAGAATAATAATCAATTCATCACAATCAAAATAAAAACATTAATCATAAGTGTCACAACACCCAATCTATATTTTACAAACTATATAACCGCTGAACCGATTTTGCTAAAACTGCGCCCGCTCTTAGATGGCTTTCCGAAACTAGTACTGTTTATCATATAACTTGTAACGTTGTAGGGCGACCAAACATTCCAATAGAAACACCTCCGTCCCCAAAATCCAAAGAAGATTCTTCGGAGAGTACACCCAGGTACATGGTCGGCGACTCAGGCACGGAGTACCTGACCATGGGAGTAGGTATCGGCAAGGGTGCATACTCCAAAGTTATGCTCATTAAACGAGTGCGGGACGGCCACCAGCTGGCTGCCAAGAGCAGCTTTCTGGAACGGCCAGCGTCCTATCGGCACCTGCTCAGCGAGTACAAAATACTGGCCCGGCTTGACCATCCCAACATCATCAAGCCGCTAGACTTCATTGATTACACGCATGGCATATCTATGATTGTGTTCAAGTAGTAAGTACTATTTCAATAGCTTTTAATCTCAGCGGAAGCTCAAGTAATTGCTGTGTGCGAGAATTTTGGTTCGAGATCTATGGCAATAGCCTCGTCTTTTCAAACTTAAATATACGTATAGTTGGTGTAGTAAATAGGTTAGAAGCCTTAGATACAGCTCAGACGAATTGCTTCAGAATCGCTCGATTATTATATCAGACAGCATATTGAATCCGCTGTCGTTTTCAGCTACATGGCTGGTACCCTCTCCCAACGAGTAAAAATGAACGGCCACCTACCAGAGTCTGAAGTAAA
This sequence comes from Catocala fraxini, assembly GCA_930367265.1. Taxonomy (NCBI): domain Eukaryota; kingdom Metazoa; phylum Arthropoda; class Insecta; order Lepidoptera; family Erebidae; genus Catocala; species Catocala fraxini. Next base: position 3,085,572 of record OV884024.1, on the reverse strand, counting down.
ACTTTACACTTACCAGCTGTGCAGCGCGCTCGCATACATCCATAAGATGCAAATTGTTCACAGCGATATTAAGCCATCTAATATCGTCTGCAATTATACGAGATTGTGCGAGCATGGGCCGGATGTGTCTTGTTCCGACAGTCAATGCAGCCTTAGTAAGTATAGGGTTATGTTAATTGACTTCGGAATGGCGAAAATCGTGCCTGAAGGGCCGGAAGGGTTCCGACCCCGTGCGGCCGGCACTGGGCTGTATATGGCGCCTGAAGTCTTTAGTACCGACGAAATGGTATTCAAAGCGGACATGTGGAGTTTAGGTGTCTCCGTTTACCAGATGTGAGTATTATTAAAGACGTGAAATGAGAGAACGGCGGGAAACTCAGTTAAATCTGGGATTAGTTATCTGGTACCACTTTGAATGAGCTGGCACATTCGAATTACCTCTTTTTCTATCTCCGTAAGGTCAAGTATCGCGAGTGATACCTATGGCTATTACTAATCTGGAATTGGAACAAAATCCCAAATTTAACGCCGCTGATATGTCAGCGGGGCGTGAGCGTGGTGCAGGCTTGCTGCCGCCGGCTGTATGAACACTCTCTTAGAGTAACTTTACAATCATCACAGCTATGTGCGTTTAAAGTAGCTGTTACTTGTGACATAATTTTAACTATAGTCGGTGAACTACTTTAACCGGTGATTTGATTTTTCAGCACGCGTCATTATAGCTATAGTTAGTTCGTACAACTGATTGTGACAATTCAATACAGCATGGCGCTTACGCCCCACTTGAGACATCCCACCGTCCCTCAAACATTGTCGGATGTTTTAAACTGGCCGGTGTGTTATATGTCCGTTTGTCTTTTAGGCTAACGGGCGCCTTCCCCTACGGAGACCCCGATGTCCATACCATTGCCAAAACTGTAAACGGTACTGAAGCGTATCTGCATACCGAAGCGATGGCTGGCGTATCGCATATGGGCAAACTTTTTATTAAAAGATGTTTGAATATGAAGGTTCAAGCCCGCCTTTCCTCACAGGATGCCCTTCGCCATCCTTGGATTTGCCCGAAGGTAGTGAATGGCAAGCGTGTAAGTGTTAGCGCGATGTCAAAAATAACACAGCTGTTTTGCCGCCGAACCTATCGGCGCGGCCTCTGCGACGAATGTTGCAAGCCTTGTGTTTCTAAGGTGAGTTATATTATATGACTAGATCTATCCCGCGGCTTCGCTCGCTTTTATCTATATTTTGTTAATAAACACGTTGTATGCGAAATTTCATGACGATCGGTTGAGTAGTTAAGGTGCAAAGTTAAAAAACTCACATTCACATCTGTAATATTAGTTAGGTTAGGTTAGGTTGTCATATCATTATAATCAGTGCACTTTGTATAAACCGTCTCACTGCTGGGCATCACTATGCACCCAGTGCGGCCTTTAAATATGTAGGTAGAAGATTTCCTTTACCGTTTAAGCAAACGATATATTGTATGTGTGCCTTGCAGTCTATGTATCAGATTATCCAAATTTAAGAGAAAGAATGAACAAATCCATGAATCCTCTGTTACCTCATTGTCCTACATGAATGCAATAAAATTATTTTCATTAATAATATCGAGGATCTCTTTATACACTTTTGATACCTAAGGGCTACACGTAGATATCGTAAAGTGAGTTTTTGATTTGATACAGGATGACATGCAGGATCTACGCGCACTGGCGGAAATGTACAAAACAAGAGATGAGGCCAACGCCATGGTCGGCCGGTTTATTCCATACCCAGGCCGCCATAGCACAAGCAAAGCCTCCGACCCTGGCCCTCAAAAGATCCAGTTTTCGCCACTACATTTACAAGAGAGGTATCGGCGCAAAGTATCCGTCGGAAGAGATGGTCATTATCACGAAGACAGACGAAATAAAAAAGTGGACATCGAGCTGGTACCCCACGTGCCACCAGCTCGAAGGGTACTACCCCAAGTCTCGCCAGCTCGAAGGGTACTACCCCAAGTCTCAACAGCTCTACGTAAGGTAACCGAGATCTCACCAGCTCGACGTGTGCCTCACGGCAGAGCGATCGACACACCATCAGAGCAAGTCCACTCTAGCCCTAGACCCACAGAATACAATGATTTCGAGCCCGTACCCGGCCCCTCGTTTAGGGCTCAGCGCTGGAGACGTGTGCTGCCTCCCACACCACCGTGGAGTTCAAGGCAACTTCCTCCATTGCCTATAACACCCGACTCAGAGTACGTCTAACCTCGACGCAGAGATACGTTTGCCCATATAGCGACGTCGATCGTCTCCTAGAGAGAGGACGCAGACGCTTCCAGCGTCCGGAAACGCTACTTTTACACGCGGACATCCTTAAATACGGTATTCAGGCACCTGGCGACGGAGAATAACAACCATTATGACCCAGAATAATCTTGATGGTAAGCTGCTTTAGTGGCTGCTTCATGGTGGCATATGAGAGGATAACAACAGAAAACATATACTCACTAATGCCGGCTCTTTTTAACAAAAGGTGAATCTGCTGAAATTCATTATACTTTGTCTCAAACCCACCTGAATTTATGAATAATAAGTATATACCGGAACTTTTCTTTTGTTTCAGACGTTTGAATAATACTTTCGAAATCGATAACTAATTATTCTAGCTACCTATAGTGGAAAATCCTTCATCGCATAGTTTATTTCTTTTTATATAAGCATCAATCAGGATATAAATCACTGAGACAAACAAGAACGCGGCAAAACTTCTCTTGCCCTTACTATAGCAACTTTAAATCCAAACAACAGTTTGACTTGGTAAACACAAACACTTAAAAAAAGGTCAGTTTGCCAATATAATTTACTCACATTGGTAAAATCAAATATGGCATCGAATATTTCGTAACTGTTGAGTTTTTTGCTACTAGGAGGCGTACAAATACTTACGAGGATACTTAAGGGGAGCGGGGTGCCACCATGAGAGGATAACAACAAAAGGGAACATATACTTACTCACTAATGCCGGCTCTTTTTAACAAAAGGTGAAACTGCTAAAATTCATTATACTTTGTCTCAAACCCACCTGAATTTATGAATAATAAGTATATACCGGAACTTTTCTTTTGTTTCAGACGTTTGAATAATACTTTCGAAATCGATAACTAATTATTCTAGCTACCTATAGTGGAAAATCCTTCATCGCATAGTTTATTTCTTTTTATATAAGCATCAATCAGGATATAAATCACTGAGACAAACAAGAACGCGGCAAAACTTCTCTTGCCCTTACTATAGCAACTTTAAATCCAAACAACAGTTTGACTTGGTAAACACAAACACTTAAAAAAAGGTCAGTTTGCCAATATAATTTACTCACATTGGTAAAATCAAATATGGCATCGAATATTTCGTAACTGTTGAGTTTTTTGCTACTAGGAGGCGTACAAATACTTACGAGGATACTTAAGGGGAGCGGGGTGCCACCATGAGAGGATAACAACAAAAGGGAACATATACTTACTCACTAATGCCGGCTCTTTTTAACAAAAGGTGAAACTGCTAAAATTCATTATACTTTGTCTCAAACCCACCTGAATTTATGAATAATAAGTATATACCGGAACTTTTCTTTTGTTTCAGACGTTTGAATAATACTTTCGAAATCGATAACTAATTATTCTAGCTACCTATAGTGGAAAATCCTTCATCGCATAGTTTATTTCTTTTTATATAAGTATCAATCAGGATATAAATCACTGAGACAAACAAGAACGCGGCAAAACTTCTCTTGCCCTTACTATAGCAACTTTAAATCCAAACAACAGTTTGACTTGGTAAACACAAACACTTAAAAAAAGGTCAGTTTGCCAATATAATTTACTCACATTGGTAAAATCAAATATGGCATCGAATATTTCGTAACTGTTGAGTTTTTTGCTACTAGGAGGCGTACAAATACTTACGAGGATACTTAAGGGGAGCGGGGTGCCACCATGAGAGGATAACAACAAAAGGGAACATATACTTACTCACTAATGCCGGCTCTTTTTAACAAAAGGTGAAACTGCTAAAATTCATTATACTTTGTCTCAAACCCACCTGAATTTATGAATAATAAGTATATACCGAAACTTTTCTTTTGTTTCAGACGTTTGAATAATACTTTCGAAATCGATAACTAATTATTCTAGCTACCTATAGTGGAAAATCCTTCATCGCATAGTTTATTTCTTTTTATATAAGCATCAATCAGGATATAAATCACTGAGACAAACAAGAACGCGGCAAAACTTCTCTTGCCCTTACTATAGCAACTTTAAATCCAAACAACAGTTTGACTTGGTAAACACAAACACTTAAAAAAAGGTCAGTTTGCCAATATAATTTACTCACATTGGTAAAATCAAATATGGCATCGAATATTTCGTAACTGTTGAGTTTTTTGCTACTAGGAGGCGTACAAATACTTACGAGGATACTTAAGGGGAGCGGGGTGCCACCATGAGAGGATAACAACAAAAGGGAACATATACTTACTCACTAATGCCGGCTCTTTTTAACAAAAGGTGAAACTGCTAAAATTCATTATACTTTGTCTCAAACCCACCTGAATTTATGAATAATAAGTATATACCGGAACTTTTCTTTTGTTTCAGACGTTTGAATAATACTTTCGAAATCGATAACTAATTATTCTAGCTACCTATAGTGGAAAATCCTTCATCGCATAGTTTATTTCTTTTTATATAAGCATCAATCAGGATATAAATCACTGAGACAAACAAGAACGCGGCAAAACTTCTCTTGCCCTTACTATAGCAACTTTAAATCCAAACAACAGTTTGACTTGGTAAACACAAACACTTAAAAAAAGGTCAGTTTGCCAATATAATTTACTCACATTGGTAAAATCAAATATGGCATCGAATATTTCGTAACTGTTGAGTTTTTTGCTACTAGGAGGCGTACAAATACTTACGAGGATACTTAAGGGGAGCGGGGTGCCACCATGAGAGGATAACAACAAAAGGGAACATATACTTACTCACTAATGCCGGCTCTTTTTAACAAAAGGTGAAACTGCTAAAATTCATTATACTTTGTCTCAAACCCACCTGAATTTATGAATAATAAGTATATACCGGAACTTTTCTTTTGTTTCAGACGTTTGAATAATACTTTCGAAATCGATAACTAATTATTCTAGCTACCTATAGTGGAAAATCCTTCATCGCATAGTTTATTTCTTTTTATATAAGCATCAATCAGGATATAAATCACTGAGACAAACAAGAACGCGGCAAAACTTCTCTTGCCCTTACTATAGCAACTTTAAATCCAAACAACAGTTTGACTTGGTAAACACAAACACTTAAAAAAAGGTCAGTTTGCCAATATAATTTACTCACATTGGTAAAATCAAATATGGCATCGAATATTTCGTAACTGTTGAGTTTTTTGCTACTAGGAGGCGTACAAATACTTACGAGGATACTTAAGGGGAGCGGGGTGCCACCATGAGAGGATAACAACAAAAGGGAACATATACTTACTCACTAATGCCGGCTCTTTTTAACAAAAGGTGAAACTGCTAAAATTCATTATACTTTGTCTCAAACCCACCTGAATTTATGAATAATAAGTATATACCGGAACTTTTCTTTTGTTTCAGACGTTTGAATAATACTTTCGAAATCGATAACTAATTATTCTAGCTACCTATAGTGGAAAATCCTTCATCGCATAGTTTATTTCTTTTTATATAAGCATCAATCAGGATATAAATCACTGAGACAAACAAGAACGCGGCAAAACTTCTCTTGCCCTTACTATAGCAACTTTAAATCCAAACAACAGTTTGACTTGGTAAACACAAACACTTAAAAAAAGGTCAGTTTGCCAATATAATTTACTCACATTGGTAAAATCAAATATGGCATCGAATATTTCGTAACTGTTGAGTTTTTTGCTACTAGGAGGCGTACAAATACTTACGAGGATACTTAAGGGGAGCGGGGTGCCACCATGAGAGGATAACAACAAAAGGGAACATATACTTACTCACTAATGCCGGCTCTTTTTAACAAAAGGTGAAACTGCTAAAATTCATTATACTTTGTCTCAAACCCACCTGAATTTATGAATAATAAGTATATACCGGAACTTTTCTTTTGTTTCAGACGTTTGAATAATACTTTCGAAATCGATAACTAATTATTCTAGCTACCTATAGTGGAAAATCCTTCATCGCATAGTTTATTTCTTTTTATATAAGCATCAATCAGGATATAAATCACTGAGACAAACAAGAACGCGGCAAAACTTCTCTTGCCCTTACTATAGCAACTTTAAATCCAAACAACAGTTTGACTTGGTAAACACAAACACTTAAAAAAAGGTCAGTTTGCCAATATAATTTACTCACATTGGTAAAATCAAATATGGCATCGAATATTTCGTAACTGTTGAGTTTTTTGCTACTAGGAGGCGTACAAATACTTACGAGGATACTTAAGGGGAGCGGGGTGCCACCATGAGAGGATAACAACAAAAGGGAACATATACTTACTCACTAATGCCGGCTCTTTTTAACAAAAGGTGAAACTGCTAAAATTCATTATACTTTGTCTCAAACCCACCTGAATTTATGAATAATAAGTATATACCGGAACTTTTCTTTTGTTTCAGACGTTTGAATAATACTTTCGAAATCGATAACTAATTATTCTAGCTACCTATAGTGGAAAATCCTTCATCGCATAGTTTATTTCTTTTTATATAAGCATCAATCAGGATATAAATCACTGAGACAAACAAGAACGCGGCAAAACTTCTCTTGCCCTTACTATAGCAACTTTAAATCCAAACAACAGTTTGACTTGGTAAACACAAACACTTAAAAAAAGGTCAGTTTGCCAATATAATTTACTCACATTGGTAAAATCAAATATGGCATCGAATATTTCGTAACTGTTGAGTTTTTTGCTACTAGGAGGCGTACAAATACTTACGAGGATACTTAAGGGGAGCGGGGTGCCACCATGAGAGGATAACAACAAAAGGGAACATATACTTACTCACTAATGCCGGCTCTTTTTAACAAAAGGTGAAACTGCTAAAATTCATTATACTTTGTCTCAAACCCACCTGAATTTATGAATAATAAGTATATACCGAAACTTTTCTTTTGTTTCAGACGTTTGAATAATACTTTCGAAATCGATAACTAATTATTCTAGCTACCTATAGTGGAAAATCCTTCATCGCATAGTTTATTTCTTTTTATATAAGCATCAATCAGGATATAAATCACTGAGACAAACAAGAACGCGGCAAAACTTCTCTTGCCCTTACTATAGCAACTTTAAATCCAAACAACAGTTTGACTTGGTAAACACAAACACTTAAAAAAAGGTCAGTTTGCCAATATAATTTACTCACATTGGTAAAATCAAATATGGCATCGAATATTTCGTAACTGTTGAGTTTTTTGCTACTAGGAGGCGTACAAATACTTACGAGGATACTTAAGGGGAGCGGGGTGCCACCATGAGAGGATAACAACAAAAGGGAACATATACTTACTCACTAATGCCGGCTCTTTTTAACAAAAGGTGAAACTGCTAAAATTCATTATACTTTGTCTCAAACCCACCTGAATTTATGAATAATAAGTATATACCGGAACTTTTCTTTTGTTTCAGACGTTTGAATAATACTTTCGAAATCGATAACTAATTATTCTAGCTACCTATAGTGGAAAATCCTTCATCGCATAGTTTATTTCTTTTTATATAAGCATCAATCAGGATATAAATCACTGAGACAAACAAGAACGCGGCAAAACTTCTCTTGCCCTTACTATAGCAACTTTAAATCCAAACAACAGTTTGACTTGGTAAACACAAACACTTAAAAAAAGGTCAGTTTGCCAATATAATTTACTCACATTGGTAAAATCAAATATGGCATCGAATATTTCGTAACTGTTGAGTTTTTTGCTACTAGGAGGCGTACAAATACTTACGAGGATACTTAAGGGGAGCGGGGTGCCACCATGAGAGGATAACAACAAAAGGGAACATATACTTACTCACTAATGCCGGCTCTTTTTAACAAAAGGTGAAACTGCTAAAATTCATTATACTTTGTCTCAAACCCACCTGAATTTATGAATAATAAGTATATACCGGAACTTTTCTTTTGTTTCAGACGTTTGAATAATACTTTCGAAATCGATAACTAATTATTCTAGCTACCTATAGTGGAAAATCCTTCATCGCATAGTTTATTTCTTTTTATATAAGCATCAATCAGGATATAAATCACTGAGACAAACAAGAACGCGGCAAAACTTCTCTTGCCCTTACTATAGCAACTTTAAATCCAAACAACAGTTTGACTTGGTAAACACAAACACTTAAAAAAAGGTCAGTTTGCCAATATAATTTACTCACATTGGTAAAATCAAATATGGCATCGAATATTTCGTAACTGTTGAGTTTTTTGCTACTAGGAGGCGTACAAATACTTACGAGGATACTTAAGGGGAGCGGGGTGCCACCATGAGAGGATAACAACAAAAGGGAACATATACTTACTCACTAATGCCGGCTCTTTTTAACAAAAGGTGAAACTGCTAAAATTCATTATACTTTGTCTCAAACCCACCTGAATTTATGAATAATAAGTATATACCGGAACTTTTCTTTTGTTTCAGACGTTTGAATAATACTTTCGAAATCGATAACTAATTATTCTAGCTACCTATAGTGGAAAATCCTTCATCGCATAGTTTATTTCTTTTTATATAAGCATCAATCAGGATATAAATCACTGAGACAAACAAGAACGCGGCAAAACTTCTCTTGCCCTTACTATAGCAACTTTAAATCCAAACAACAGTTTGACTTGGTAAACACAAACACTTAAAAAAAGGTCAGTTTGCCAATATAATTTACTCACATTGGTAAAATCAAATATGGCATCGAATATTTCGTAACTGTTGAGTTTTTTGCTACTAGGAGGCGTACAAATACTTACGAGGATACTTAAGGGGAGCGGGGTGCCACCATGAGAGGATAACAACAAAAGGGAACATATACTTACTCACTAATGCCGGCTCTTTTTAACAAAAGGTGAAACTGCTAAAATTCATTATACTTTGTCTCAAACCCACCTGAATTTATGAATAATAAGTATATACCGGAACTTTTCTTTTGTTTCAGACGTTTGAATAATACTTTCGAAATCGATAACTAATTATTCTAGCTACCTATAGTGGAAAATCCTTCATCGCATAGTTTATTTCTTTTTATATAAGCATCAATCAGGATATAAATCACTGAGACAAACAAGAACGCGGCAAAACTTCTCTTGCCCTTACTATAGCAACTTTAAATCCAAACAACAGTTTGACTTGGTAAACACAAACACTTAAAAAAAGGTCAGTTTGCCAATATAATTTACTCACATTGGTAAAATCAAATATGGCATCGAATATTTCGTAACTGTTGAGTTTTTTGCTACTAGGAGGCGTACAAATACTTACGAGGATACTTAAGGGGAGCGGGGTGCCACCATGAGAGGATAACAACAAAAGGGAACATATACTTACTCACTAATGCCGGCTCTTTTTAACAAAAGGTGAAACTGCTAAAATTCATTATACTTTGTCTCAAACCCACCTGAATTTATGAATAATAAGTATATACCGGAACTTTTCTTTTGTTTCAGACGTTTGAATAATACTTTCGAAATCGATAACTAATTATTCTAGCTACCTATAGTGGAAAATCCTTCATCGCATAGTTTATTTCTTTTTATATAAGCATCAATCAGGATATAAATCACTGAGACAAACAAGAACGCGGCAAAACTTCTCTTGCCCTTACTATAGCAACTTTAAATCCAAACAACAGTTTGACTTGGTAAACACAAACACTTAAAAAAAGGTCAGTTTGCCAATATAATTTACTCACATTGGTAAAATCAAATATGGCATCGAATATTTCGTAACTGTTGAGTTTTTTGCTACTAGGAGGCGTACAAATACTTACGAGGATACTTAAGGGGAGCGGGGTGCCACCATGAGAGGATAACAACAAAAGGGAACATATACTTACTCACTAATGCCGGCTCTTTTTAACAAAAGGTGAAACTGCTAAAATTCATTATACTTTGTCTCAAACCCACCTGAATTTATGAATAATAAGTATATACCGGAACTTTTCTTTTGTTTCAGACGTTTGAATAATACTTTCGAAATCGATAACTAATTATTCTAGCTACCTATAGTGGAAAATCCTTCATCGCATAGTTTATTTCTTTTTATATAAGCATCAATCAGGATATAAATCACTGAGACAAACAAGAACGCGGCAAAACTTCTCTTGCCCTTACTATAGCAACTTTAAATCCAAACAACAGTTTGACTTGGTAAACACAAACACTTAAAAAAAGGTCAGTTTGCCAATATAATTTACTCACATTGGTAAAATCAAATATGGCATCGAATATTTCGTAACTGTTGAGTTTTTTGCTACTAGGAGGCGTACAAATACTTACGAGGATACTTAAGGGGAGCGGGGTGCCACCATGAGAGGATAACAACAAAAGGGAACATATACTTACTCACTAATGCCGGCTCTTTTTAACAAAAGGTGAAACTGCTAAAATTCATTATACTTTGTCTCAAACCCACCTGAATTTATGAATAATAAGTATATACCGGAACTTTTCTTTTGTTTCAGACGTTTGAATAATACTTTCGAAATCGATAACTAATTATTCTAGCTACCTATAGTGGAAAATCCTTCATCGCATAGTTTATTTCTTTTTATATAAGCATCAATCAGGATATAAATCACTGAGACAAACAAGAACGCGGCAAAACTTCTCTTGCCCTTACTATAGCAACTTTAAATCCAAACAACAGTTTGACTTGGTAAACACAAACACTTAAAAAAAGGTCAGTTTGCCAATATAATTTACTCACATTGGTAAAATCAAATATGGCATCGAATATTTCGTAACTGTTGAGTTTTTTGCTACTAGGAGGCGTACAAATACTTACGAGGATACTTAAGGGGAGCGGGGTGCCACCATGAGAGGATAACAACAAAAGGGAACATATACTTACTCACTAATGCCGGCTCTTTTTAACAAAAGGTGAAACTGCTAAAATTCATTATACTTTGTCTCAAACCCACCTGAATTTATGAATAATAAGTATATACCGGAACTTTTCTTTTGTTTCAGACGTTTGAATAATACTTTCGAAATCGATAACTAATTATTCTAGCTACCTATAGTGGAAAATCCTTCATCGCATAGTTTATTTCTTTTTATATAAGCATCAATCAGGATATAAATCACTGAGACAAACAAGAACGCGGCAAAACTTCTCTTGCCCTTACTATAGCAACTTTAAATCCAAACAACAGTTTGACTTGGTAAACACAAACACTTAAAAAAAGGTCAGTTTGCCAATATAATTTACTCACATTGGTAAAATCAAATATGGCATCGAATATTTCGTAACTGTTGAGTTTTTTGCTACTAGGAGGCGTACAAATACTTACGAGGATACTTAAGGGGAGCGGGGTGCCACCATGAGAGGATAACAACAAAAGGGAACATATACTTACTCACTAATGCCGGCTCTTTTTAACAAAAGGTGAAACTGCTAAAATTCATTATACTTTGTCTCAAACCCACCTGAATTTATGAATAATAAGTATATACCGGAACTTTTCTTTTGTTTCAGACGTTTGAATAATACTTTCGAAATCGATAACTAATTATTCTAGCTACCTATAGTGGAAAATCCTTCATCGCATAGTTTATTTCTTTTTATATAAGCATCAATCAGGATATAAATCACTGAGACAAACAAGAACGCGGCAAAACTTCTCTTGCCCTTACTATAGCAACTTTAAATCCAAACAACAGTTTGACTTGGTAAACACAAACACTTAAAAAAAGGTCAGTTTGCCAATATAATTTACTCACATTGGTAAAATCAAATATGGCATCGAATATTTCGTAACTGTTGAGTTTTTTGCTACTAGGAGGCGTACAAATACTTACGAGGATACTTAAGGGGAGCGGGGTGCCACCATGAGAGGATAACAACAAAAGGGAACATATACTTACTCACTAATGCCGGCTCTTTTTAACAAAAGGTGAAACTGCTAAAATTCATTATACTTTGTCTCAAACCCACCTGAATTTATGAATAATAAGTATATACCGGAACTTTTCTTTTGTTTCAGACGTTTGAATAATACTTTCGAAATCGATAACTAATTATTCTAGCTACCTATAGTGGAAAATCCTTCATCGCATAGTTTATTTCTTTTTATATAAGTATCAATCAGGATATAAATCACTGAGACAAACAAGAACGCGGCAAAACTTCTCTTGCCCTTACTATAGCAACTTTAAATCCAAACAACAGTTTGACTTGGTAAACACAAACACTTAAAAAAAGGTCAGTTTGCCAATATAATTTACTCACATTGGTAAAATCAAATATGGCATCGAATATTTCGTAACTGTTGAGTTTTTTGCTACTAGGAGGCGTACAAATACTTACGAGGATACTTAAGGGGAGCGGGGTGCCACCATGAGAGGATAACAACAAAAGGGAACATATACTTACTCACTAATGCCGGCTCTTTTTAACAAAAGGTGAAACTGCTAAAATTCATTATACTTTGTCTCAAACCCACCTGAATTTATGAATAATAAGTATATACCGAAACTTTTCTTTTGTTTCAGACGTTTGAATAATACTTTCGAAATCGATAACTAATTATTCTAGCTACCTATAGTGGAAAATCCTTCATCGCATAGTTTATTTCTTTTTATATAAGCATCAATCAGGATATAAATCACTGAGACAAACAAGAACGCGGCAAAACTTCTCTTGCCCTTACTATAGCAACTTTAAATCCAAACAACAGTTTGACTTGGTAAACACAAACACTTAAAAAAAGGTCAGTTTGCCAATATAATTTACTCACATTGGTAAAATCAAATATGGCATCGAATATTTCGTAACTGTTGAGTTTTTTGCTACTAGGAGGCGTACAAATACTTACGAGGATACTTAAGGGGAGCGGGGTGCCACCATGAGAGGATAACAACAAAAGGGAACATATACTTACTCACTAATGCCGGCTCTTTTTAACAAAAGGTGAAACTGCTAAAATTCATTATACTTTGTCTCAAACCCACCTGAATTTATGAATAATAAGTATATACCGGAACTTTTCTTTTGTTTCAGACGTTTGAATAATACTTTCGAAATCGATAACTAATTATTCTAGCTACCTATAGTGGAAAATCCTTCATCGCATAGTTTATTTCTTTTTATATAAGCATCAATCAGGATATAAATCACTGAGACAAACAAGAACGCGGCAAAACTTCTCTTGCCCTTACTATAGCAACTTTAAATCCAAACAACAGTTTGACTTGGTAAACACAAACACTTAAAAAAAGGTCAGTTTGCCAATATAATTTACTCACATTGGTAAAATCAAATATGGCATCGAATATTTCGTAACTGTTGAGTTTTTTGCTACTAGGAGGCGTACAAATACTTACGAGGATACTTAAGGGGAGCGGGGTGCCACCATGAGAGGATAACAACAAAAGGGAACATATACTTACTCACTAATGCCGGCTCTTTTTAACAAAAGGTGAAACTGCTAAAATTCATTATACTTTGTCTCAAACCCACCTGAATTTATGAATAATAAGTATATACCGGAACTTTTCTTTTGTTTCAGACGTTTGAATAATACTTTCGAAATCGATAACTAATTATTCTAGCTACCTATAGTGGAAAATCCTTCATCGCATAGTTTATTTCTTTTTATATAAGCATCAATCAGGATATAAATCACTGAGACAAACAAGAACGCGGCAAAACTTCTCTTGCCCTTACTATAGCAACTTTAAATCCAAACAACAGTTTGACTTGGTAAACACAAACACTTAAAAAAAGGTCAGTTTGCCAATATAATTTACTCACATTGGTAAAATCAAATATGGCATCGAATATTTCGTAACTGTTGAGTTTTTTGCTACTAGGAGGCGTACAAATACTTACGAGGATACTTAAGGGGAGCGGGGTGCCACCATGAGAGGATAACAACAAAAGGGAACATATACTTACTCACTAATGCCGGCTCTTTTTAACAAAAGGTGAAACTGCTAAAATTCATTATACTTTGTCTCAAACCCACCTGAATTTATGAATAATAAGTATATACCGGAACTTTTCTTTTGTTTCAGACGTTTGAATAATACTTTCGAAATCGATAACTAATTATTCTAGCTACCTATAGTGGAAAATCCTTCATCGCATAGTTTATTTCTTTTTATATAAGCATCAATCAGGATATAAATCACTGAGACAAACAAGAACGCGGCAAAACTTCTCTTGCCCTTACTATAGCAACTTTAAATCCAAACAACAGTTTGACTTGGTAAACACAAACACTTAAAAAAAGGTCAGTTTGCCAATATAATTTACTCACATTGGTAAAATCAAATATGGCATCGAATATTTCGTAACTGTTGAGTTTTTTGCTACTAGGAGGCGTACAAATACTTACGAGGATACTTAAGGGGAGCGGGGTGCCACCATGAGAGGATAACAACAAAAGGGAACATATACTTACTCACTAATGCCGGCTCTTTTTAACAAAAGGTGAAGTTTGTCTCAAACCCACCTGAATAATATAATAAAACATTTTTTGAAATTAAACTACTATATACGGATTTTATCGCGTTGTTTATTTGACACTTTATTACAAAATTTTGAAAACTGTTACACTATACTACTATTAAACTTTACTAACTTTTAAGCTAATTAAATTATTATGGTCATGTGTAGTGTATTATGGTCACGGGGAGACTCAGGAGTCTCAGGAGTCTCCCGTGACCATGGCTGCTGAAAAGCAACCGAAACGTCGGGGAAAGTGTAAAGTAAAATTAAATCTAAGTAGTTTTAATAATAATTTAATTAGCTTAAAAGTTAGTAAAGTTTAATAGTAGTATAGTGTAACAGTTTTCAAAATTTTCTAATAATGTGTCAAATAAACAACGCGATAAAATCCGTATATAGTAGTTTAATTTCAATGAATAATATTCGCGTAAATAGAAGACAATATTAAAACATTTTTTATCACTCTCTTTCAGTAGGTACCTACTGTAAATAAGTTACGAGAGACAATTGAAATTCATACCGAAGTATTTAAATATATTCATTTCTTTCAAAGCTTTATGTATTAGAGAATCTTTATATTACTAAATGTTTACCATGGAATTAATACTTATATGTGATCTTAAATCAGCAAAAAATTACTTTTTTAATATTGAACAATTAATATACAAGAAAATTAAAATTTGGTAACATTGGCAAAGTAAGGCAGGATTGTGTTCAAGGTGAGAATTTTCGTATATTTTAATTACCAACAGGTTATCAGCCTTCATTCTAAATATTTATTCAACAGGTAGGCTAAGTACTTAATCTAATCGGAAGCTGCAATTTTATCTTAATTTTGCTAAATTGTTATTAATTTATTCACTTTGGTGAAATTAAAAAATGCTCGGGAATGTTCGATAACCTATGTTTTTTAGGACGTCATCGTGTCTGTTGAGGATATGGAAAGGGAGCTGGGTGCCCACCATGACAACGATTGGTGGCCGTCAAGATGGAAGAGCGCGAGACAGGAAGTTACGTGGGTGTCATGAACCAGCTCGAGTCAGGTTCGGCAGACTGATTGGCGAAGACCTTACATCCATAACAACTAATCCTAAAAAGTTAATTTGTAGTCATTAACCATTTTTTTACCATTTCAGTGATCAACGCTCTAAATTAATAATTAGTTTAATCCAAATCTTTGAATCTCAAGATGGTGTATTAGATTGGATATTAATGTCGACTTCAGCTAGGCAGAACATTGCAACTGCCAATATTGCAGTTGGTATATGTGTTTCAACGTTACGAGCACCAGGCCTGTAGTATCAGTTATAGTTTAAACCTTAGTTCAAACAGTTTAAAGGTCAATATTGATTAAACATACTGGTTAAACTACAATTGATAGATATTACATGCCTACATCGATTATTTTTAATGGATATGTATAATTTATCTATGTTTCAGAAACTAGGAATTATTAGCGACACTTGAAGCGAGAGACGAGCGAGGGACTCCCTGCCTGCCACCTAGCGAACAGAAAATAAACTCAAGGTTAGTACACTAACTTGGTTTTCAGACCGCGCTACAAATAAAACCACCGACACTCAGAATGTCAATATCTTTATCGTGGTCAATTCTTCTACATTCAACGCTTCGGCAATGACTAAGCGACCACGTAAACTATTTTGTGTGGCTCTATGGCGTAGTAGATAGTGTAACAGACTGCCACGCCTGAGGTCGCGGGTTCGATTCCCGCACAAGTCAAACGTTTGTGTGCATAAACATGGATGTTTGTCTTGGTCTGGCTGTTTCTATGAATAATATGTAAGTATTTAGAAAAAGAAAGCATATAATATGTATGTTTATCCATTGTTTAGTGCCCATAGTATAAGCTCTGCTTAGTTTGGACTAGATGGTGTTGTGTGTACCTATGTGATAGAAAATTATTATTGCGTTTTAAACAGTCAAATAAATTAATAGAAATATATTTTTTACAATTCTTGGATACCCTGTATATCGTTTTATTTTGTTCACAGCCTGTGTTTTATCGCAATTGAGAAGCAATAGAAGTAAATAACTATGCCGATGAAACGCAGCACGAAGGAGACAGACCTAACCATTTACAACCGGCCGCCGACACCTCGCGTGCCGAGGCACCAGGTGGTCGTGCAGATGGAGAACATCAAAGTCGATGCGTTTCCTCCGACCATTGAGCGGACATCGCCAGGTTCCGGGCACGGCTTGTGCCTGTTGTACCGTTGCTTGTTCTGGCGGCGCCGCCGCGCCATTCCAAAACTGGGCTGGGTGCAGCCGCCCACCCCCACTAACCAGTTCGGGGCTGCAACTGCGCACCCAGTGGACATCGAAGTCGAGGTCGCCCGCACTGCTTCAGTAAGGGTAGCACCACCAAAAGATGATGACGAGCCGAGGTCGCGGGTCTGCTGTCTGCTTTAATTAGTAAGTTCTCCAATCGATTTATACATATTGTTTGTGTGTTATACACAATTAATTGAATACTCATAATCCGTCGACTTATATTTTACTTAAAACTTGTTCTACCACTTTTTATATTTAATTATTAGATAAGATTATATTAGATACTAGCTGTAACGCAGCTAGCAGACACAGGCACAGACACAGAAACACAGACACACAGACACACAGACACAGACACACAGACACAGACACTGTACTGCATTGCAGAAATAAACAATAATTACTCTTGTTATCTACTACAGACGAAAATTTCTAGTAGTTAATGTAATACTTTTTAAAGTTAGTGGTTGAACCGTTACCAATAAGGAAGGGCCATTCTACAATATGATTTTAATTTTTGTTTCTGTGGCTCGACTTCCTTTTTTAATTGTTATTGCTCTTCAACGAGTATCTGTGTATCGTGTATGATGTCAATAAGACAAAGATATAAGTATTTTACATTTAACCTTGTATACTAGTTAAAACAAAATAAGGTTCATTGTATGGTTTTAATATTCTGCCAAATTATGGTTCTCAGAGGATTAGAATAATTAAAACGATTTTTGACTGTATCGCATAGGATACATTTCCAAAGATAAGATAAAAAATTATTAAAAGAAATTTATATGCTATCCTTTTCACAAGGATATGTGTATTTTTTAAAGCTAAATTCAATATTTTTAAAGATAAATCCATGAAAGTGTAGATTCGCCTTTCAGTTATAAATAAAGATTAATAAATATTATACTTGCAGGAAATTGTGACCTGCGAGCTGTGACTGACGGTGACCATCGCGCCCTTTAAATTAGTAAAATTAAAAAAAAAATAGTTTTAGAACTTAAGTATTTTACATTCGATAAAAAGTAATAATAATAATAATAATATTCTATCACATACACACAACACCATCTAGCCCAAACTAAGCAGAGCTTGTACTATGGGTACTAGACAATGGATAGACATACATATATATATTTTTTTAAATACATACTAATTATACATATAAACACCCAGACCAGGACAAACATCCATGTTCATGCACACAAATGTTTGACTTGTGCGGGAATCGAACCCGCGACCTCAGGCGTGGCAGTCGGTTACACTAACCACTACGCCATTGAGGTCGTCAAAGTGTTTACACTATGGACCTAAAATTTATAATTTCTATACATCGTAACTATTTACGATACTATTTACTTGGATGGCTGAAAGGATTGCAGATGTAAGTGAGATGAATCTGAATCCGAGCTATGTGTACAAGTCATAACGACTATTAACAATACACGAATTGTTGCGAAACTCACAAACAATCGACTGCAAAACGTTTTGACACGTCAATACAAAAAGTTTATTTCATACAAAACTCATGAGAACATGTTATAAGTTGAATATATATATATACCAATGATGAAATATATATAAATACCTTTCTCATATAAATGTCTGTCTGTTTTTGGAATAAAACAATTATAACTTACATTTAAAAATGTTATTAATGTTGTTATTATATTCTGTAGTGAAACAATGAATGCTGTTGCTAAGTTACGTTTAAAATGTAAATAGGTTCAATTGGAATAATAATGATAAGTAAGATATTTCGAAATATATATTTATGATATATATGAAAGATATTCTGATATATATACCTATATATTATTATGTGGCATTATATATCTCTGATCTGATATATTTATTGTGGCAGCGATAGCTCAGTGGAGAGACCAACAGACTGCAATGCAGAAGGTCTCGGGTTCGAACCCATGTCGCGCACCTCTGACTTTCGGATGTTATATGACTTTTTGAAATTATATGCGTATTGATTGACAATTATCGCCTGCTCCGTGCCTCGGAGAGCACGTTAAACCGTCGGTCCCGGCTGCCATGAACATCTATGGCAGTCGTTATTGGGAAAGTCAGTACCCTCTCTAATATCCTGACACTGGTCTAGCCTTAAAGTATCGTTAGCCTTCGGGTTGTGGAGGTCAGGTGGCAGCCGCTCCGTGTAAAATTGATATCCAGTCAAATCCGGTTAGACCAGAAAAGCCGACCCCAAGTGACTTGGGAATAATAAAGGCTAAGAGAGAAGAAGATATTATTATATACCTCGACCAACACACAATTTACGACATATGCTTGTAAACGCATAACGTTGCCCCGAGTCTGTAGAAGAAAGCATAATTCCTTACACTGAGATCACAAATTGAATGACATATCACCAGCACACACTAATATTCGTATAATGATTAGCGACAATAGATTGATCAGATTTCGGATACGCGGTCACACAATTTTCGAATATAATAATATATTAAACATCAATAAATTTATATTATACCTATTATTAAATAGTGTAATTGGCGCAAGTAATGTAAATATGTAAATCAAATCAAATCAACATGAATTAAACACCAATTCAGATTGACGGTTTATCAGACACTGCTATAGCTTTTTATGCAGCGATGAGCAGATTTTTTGTTTTGATGGAAGTGATTTAGTTCACGCAATAATGGTCGCACCTCGAATAAAAGTATCTAGGAAACAACTAACAATATTTCTCTCTGACTTGAACTATGATCTGCAGTATACCTAACTTGTCAAAGATGAATTCGAGATACTACACCTCTAAATAAAATCTGTGCTTGCTTATACAGACTCAATGGTTTTCCTGTACTACTTACAACTGTTGCGTGAAGTGTGTACAGATAGTCATACAGTTATATAAGAAAATACAAAATTGCCTATTTACCTTCAGCATTTGATATCTGATTATCAATCACAATTAATATGAAACCACAAAATTCGTCCTCTTTAAATCTTCTTCTCTCTTAGCCTTTATTATTCCCAAGTCACTTGGGGTCGGCTTTTCTGGTCTAACCGGATTTGACTGGATATCAGTTTTTACACGGAGCGGCTGCCACCTGACCTACGCAACCCAAAGGCTAACGATACCCTAAGGCTAGACCAGGTGTCACGATATTAGAGGTTACTGACTTTCCCAATAACGACTGCCATAGATGTTCATGGCAGCCGGGACCGACGGCTTAACGTGCTCTCCGAGGCACGGAGCAGGCGATAATTGTCATTCAATACGCACATAATTTCGAAAAGTCATATAACTTTTGAAAGTCAGAGGTGCGTGACGTGGGTTCGAACCCGAGACCCTCTGCATTGCAGTCTGTTGGTCTCCTCACTGAGCTATCGCTTCGTCCTCTTTAAATAAATAAATAAATTATCTCTCATAAATTTTCTGCGTATACGAAAACAATTCCAGTTACTAAGAACTCCGTTTTGTACGGCACTGCATACTTAGCAGGCTTAAACTATAAATTGCATACAATAAACAGTATTTTGAAACAAAGTTTCGATGTTAATTCGATGCGATAGAGAATTTTCTAATCAATGAACCAGATTTACAGACAGACCAATATTGAAAAGGTAGCCATCGTTACTAATAAATATTTAAGTAGAACATAATTTATATATATATATATATAAGGTTTATAGTTTATTTAAGTTTAGTAAGTTGGTAGATTTAAGCCAGAGTTGTGTCTAAAAGGATGATTAGAGAAAACAGGGGTTAGGTATGCAAGTTTCGTTTCCAGCGTTTTTGTTGAGTCCCCACATGCGTAAGATCATACGATCAGTACTTACGCTTATTCAATAGCCAAATTCGACCCAGTGGGATCTTTTGTGTCGACACTCTCCCAATAACGACTGCCATAGATGTTCATGGCAGCCGGGACCGACGGCTTGACGTGCTGTCCGAGGCACGGAGCAGGCGATAATTGTCAATCAATACGCACATAATTTCGAAAAGTCATATAACATCCGAAAGTCAGAGGTGCGCGACGTAGGTTCGAACCCGAGACCCTCTGCATTGCAGTCTGTTGGTCTCCACTCTGAGCTATCGCTGCTCTTCAAATTATATAGTAGATAGTGGTATTTGTAATTTTGTTAGTACGAACCACGATCACATAATATATTAAATGATATTATAAAAAGAAAGCTGGGTGTCTAATCAATTCCGACTAGGTACCTTTCATAGATTGCACAAATTTCGTAATTCTGAATAAGTAAAAAATACAGTAATTCTAAACGTTTTGAAACACATTTTATACTAAACAAAGATCAATCTGTTTCAGTTGCTACTGAATCAATTTTGAAAAACATACCTTTGAAATATGAAATTATAGTACCAAGTTTAATTAAAGACAGACCTAGCTTTCCCGTGAAACGCGTTTAGACAGACAGACAAAATTACAAATATTACTGTTTTTATTTTAATATTGATATTAATGCTTATTATATATTATTTCTATATACATGAGCATACATACATGAGCAGCGATAGCTCAGTGGGGAGACCAACAGACTGCAATGGAGAGGGTCTCGGGTTCGAACCCACGTCGCGCACCTCTGACTTTCGGGAGTTATATGACTTTTCGAAATTATGTGCGTATTGATTGACAATTATCGCCTGCTCCGTGCCGCGGAGAGCACGTTAAGCCGTCGGTCCCGGCTGCCATGAACATCTATGGCAGTCGTTATTGGGAAAGTCAGTACCCTCTAATATCCTGACACTGGTCTAGCCTTAGGGTATCGTTAGCCTTCGGGTTGCGGAGGTCAGGTGGCAGCCGCTCCGTGTAAAAACTGATATCCAGTCAAATCCGGTTAGACCAGAAAAGCCGACCCCAAGTGACTTGGGAATAATAAAGGCTAAGAGAGAAGAAGATATATTATATCTATATACCCTGTTATATACATAATATTATCAGATTTTTATTTATTCTATAAAACATATTATCATATTTTCAAAACTAAAAAAATATTTTCTGTATGATATTTTCCAAATTTTGTAATACTACCTTTTAACTAATAATAAATTATATGTTTGTACTGAGAAACTTAAATAAGTATTAAAAGTGTACATATTAATATAATGTATTTGTAAAGAGAGGATAATACTGACATATGTTAAGTTTTGGTTTATATATTATAAAATGTTGTTTGATATAAAATCTTCGTGTTTTGCCATTTAGATGGCCAACTAATATTATATAAGTCGTTACTTCAACGAACTACGTACATTTTATGACATCTGAGTATTGTTCGTATTAATTGAATTATATAATAAATATGAATGTTGTGAAATTGTAGTTTTCTTTATATAATTTATTATGTGACCCTTTATATAAAATAGCAACTCTAAAGAATAGTTGTTATATACTTAATTATTTAAACTGAGACTGTTGAAATAGCAAGAGAGATAAATAGAGAGAGAGAGAACAGAGATATAGAGATAGAGACAGAAATAGAGACAGAGAGAGGGGCAGACATCTAGATAGAGAGACAGTGATAGAAATGTACAGATATCACGATAGATTGAGACTGGCATCAGTCTATAAATAGAATGAGATAGAGATAGATAAAACTGGTGTCAGTGTAGAGATAGAGAGAGAGAGAGAGACAGGGATAGAGATATACAGAGATAGATACTGGTTGAGACCAGTCTCTATCACTGTATATCTCTATCTAGAGACAGAGAGAAACAGGGATAGAGATATACCGAAATAAAGATAGATAGAGACTAGTCTTACTCTAAAGATAGAGAAAGTCATACATAGCGATAGATAGAGACAGAGATAGAGATAGATAGAGAATGGTATTAGTCCAGAGAGAAAGAGAGCCAGGAATAGAGATATACAGAGATAGAAACTGATCTAAGTCTAGAGATAAAGAGAGACAGAGTTTGAGATATACCGATATAAAGAGTGATAAAGCCTAGTCTCAGTCTCTAGATAGAGAGAGCAAGAGATAGAGATAGATAAAGAATAGTGTCAGTCTAGAGATAGAGACAGAGATAGAGATATACAGATATTGATACAGACTGGTCTCAGTCTAGAGATAGAGAGAGATAGCGATAGATAGGTATCTCTATATCTATCGATAGAGACTGTTCTCAGTCTAGAGATAGCGAGAGGCAGAGATATAGGAAGATAGAGACTGGTCTCAGTCTGGAGCTAGAGACAGACGGAGATGGAGGTATACAGAGATAAAGAATGATAGAGACTGGTCTTTTTGAGGGAGACTGTACCACTGATTGTCAATCCTACAAACTATGACCTAAGGACATAACTATGCACGAGCAGAACGAGTGAGACGGCGAGATGGCGCACGACGGAGATGCAGCATACCCTACAGATCATAGCTAATATACCTAGACAACTAAGTAAGTATCATTGACTTAGGAATTCATGGACGCCATTTTGTTATCAAAGTATTAACGTACCAACATGGCGGAGGCGTATGAGTGTGAGTAAGTAAAATATATTAGTAATTATGTATTAGGTACAATCTGGGATTGACTACCAATAAAGAATATACCATTAAATTAAAATTGGCAATTTATACGAGTTACCTATATTTGAAATTATATCTAGACAATTACTAAGTAAGTATCATTGACTTAGGAATACTAAGACGCCATTTTGTTAACAAAGTATTGACGTACCAATATGGCGGCAGCGTGGGTGAATGAAGTACATTAGTAACTAGATTTTGATCGTGACTTCATTTGCATAAAAATAGGTTAGTGGGAGCGTCTCCGCTTTTCATAACAGGGATATAGATCGTACCTCACCGGAAAAAAGGTATTGAAGTCTCGATAAAAGGTAAGAATGCGAGCTTTCGGCACGCTAATGATAGAAAACGTTTTTACAGTGTAAGTGCGTAAGATAGGTTTCTTTTTGATTGCCATCGGTGATCGAGCGTAGTCCACCTCATGGTAAGCGACGTCATACCATCGCTTAACGCTTACCATCAGCATACAGCCATTTGAACATGGCTGTGTTTTATGGCCATCGCAGAAGCAATACCAAAGAATCCTAACTTGATATTATAAATGCGAATGTGAGTTTGTTTGTTTGTTACGCTTTCACGCCTTAACTACTCGACCGATCATCATCAAATTTCGCATACTCCTTATCAGGCATACAGAAAAGGACATAGGGTATCTTTTATCCAAGAAAATACTGTTACTAATCTAACCTAACCGGCATTTACGCAAGCGAAGTCGCGGACAAAATCTAGTTAGAATATAAACCAAAGATTATATTCTAACTAGATTTTGGCCCAGAGGTTCCCAGAATAGACCATTTTCAAAATATAGCAGATTCCGGTGCAGCTACATTAAATTTGATCAAATCTCTACGGGCTGCCTTTTTTTTTATATTCTCGGGACTGAACATACCACGGTAGGCGGGCTGACATAGTAACTGTCGCTGAGCTTCTTAAGATATTATCTGCCTACAGTGATAGGTGAAGTCAAGCCAACATTTTAGTTCTACACTATAGAAAGCAAATACATTTTCGTGGACCCCCATTTTTTTGTCACGGCAACTTAGACCCCCGTCGAGTTTCCTGTGGACCCCTGGGGTCCACCTGGACCACTTTGGGAACCATAAGTGGCCAACAACCACTCGGTCTGCCTGATGGTAACTATGGTAAGCACCGTCGCCTTTGTAAAAGGAACGTAAGGTAGGGAATTAACTGGGTGAGACTAAAATCGAAATAATATTGACTTTATTCAATGACTACTCCTGCATTAGGTACAAATCCTGAGTGACCTTTTTAAACTTTACAACGGACACAAAGTACACCCAGGCACAGAACAACTATTTGCGGATAACACAAATTTTTGTCCCGTCTGGGGATCGAACCCCTAAAACCACTAGGCTATTCGTGGAGTCAAAAAACATTACTGCTTACCACTTTATAGAAAGGTTTGTAAGGTCACAAATAAAACAAAAAGAAAACTCGTAATAAAATTTATTGCAAATACCCAATACCCCGGGGTGCTCTGAAATAATTAACTTAGGCAACGCGTCGTAAACCATTTACAATATAATACTTATATTAGTGCCGATTCTGGTGTCACTAATTCATTTTAACATCATCATGTCTCTTTCTAACAACGCCGGTTTGAAAAGGATAAATGACTCTTTAGTTCGGAACGTTGTTGAGAATAAAGATCTTGTTTACCATAGTGTTTAATTCCTTAGTGATTAGTTTGATTTCTTGATAACCTTATGGGCTAGGCAGACTTAACACTATCTTTGAGAGTATTATAAAGAATTATAGATTGGAAGGCTTCATTTTCTTTTGCCAAAAATGGCTAATAATACGATACTTTCTAGATGAGAGTGTCATACAAAGAGAAAACAACAGAGAAACTATGTCATCATAGACGCTATAGATGCCATATGACGTCAAATACGCTATCTCTCTTCAAAAGCCTTTGTTAAAAAGAGAGAGTGAGATTAAAATGAATACGTAGAATAGAATCGGCACCTACTTCTCTCTAATCTCTAATGTAAACAGGAGCTAGGTTTACACAAAACTACAGCATTATTACTTTGGTACTTCATCACTTCGCCTATAGGGCCCCATAGCCAAGTAGAACCCCTATAGAGTAAAGATATTAAAACATAACTATAATTTTAAATATGAGGTACCTACATAATCTTTATTATATAATATTTAATATACGTGTAAACCAAACTCCAAATACCCTAACAAAAATGAACAAAAAAACTTAACATTTTCACTTCGTTCAGAAACAAAGATAAATCATACCACAGGTAAAAAAGTAACAAATAAAATGCACAGAAAATAAATTACAATAGATAAAAAAAACAAATCGTTAAATTAATAAATAATATTATTTAATCCTCTTGCGCGGTGTTTCCTTTCCTGAAATAAATATTATTATATATTAAACATAATATTATGTACTTATGTAGCGCACAGCTAATTTTCGCATAGCTTGTATATGGGTACCCAACTTCGCGGTGCACATTCCATGACCTCTCAACTGATTTATAATGAATAATATTTTCGATATTACCGATCCACTTGAGTTTTAATTTATTTTTAAGTTAAATAATAGCAATTATCGTGATATTTTCATTACAAATCAACCGATGTGAAACTTACATAATCAAACCCCGGTTCAGTCTTGCCTAGAGGTGGACGGGTACCTCCTATACGAGAGACTCTTCCGTGGGCTCGCGCTGTACGCCCTCACACCTCCATAGAACTTCCCCTTTTGGGTGATGACCTCCAACCTGGCTGAGGCTTCAGCTCTGCCGTACTCATTCTCGATAGTAATTCTGTATATGCCAACATCCTCAATGGATACTTCTTCGATTTCTAGTATGCGTAGTAACTCGTCTTTTTCTTTAATGGTGATTCTGGCGGAAGGTGTGATGATGATGCCATCCTTGTCCCAGGTGGCCCAGGGCGCGGGATTTCCCTTAACGGCGCACTGGAAGGTCACGTGGTCTCCCTCCTCCACGACCTTGTTGAATGGATACGTGTAGAAGGAGGGCGCCATTTGTCTGGAGGGACTGCACAGACGTCGAGTGTCGGGACCTGCCATATAAATAATATATCGCAGTCTTAATAAAACAGCGACTTAACTCGAAATTTGAAAGTAAGGCAATTTGAACTCTATTTGTATATGTTAAATTCTAATATTATATTTGTGTTAAATCATTGCAATAGAGTTCAAATTTGTTTAATCCAAAATACTGAGATAAGTCTCTGTTTTATTAAGGGTGCATTATGTCAAATATTTTTCTTTAACGATATATCTCTAACTAGGAATAAACTTCACATTTTAAAGAACAAAGTTCTCTGAATGATAACAATAAGAAAATATATAAATTAAACAGTACAATTAGTGTAAAGAATAATAATAATAATATAATAATAAATGTTTATTCATCAAAACCTTATTATAAGTACATGTTAGTTTAGACTACACTATTTAATACATTACTGTTGGTACATGTGTGCGGCTGGTGCTTAAAAAGGGAGAACCTGTACTATAAGCACCAGCAACCTTCCTTATGGGCTGTATTTTTTTTTTATGTAGCAGTAGACAGTCCTTATATTCAAGGTTTACATTATATTTAGTTTTTGTTACGAATACAAAGAAATATAATCAAGAAAATCAAATCAAATAAGTTATTAGTCTCACTCGATGTAGTTTATAATAATATTCTATTCTATCACATACACACAACACCATCTAGCCCAAACTAAGCAGAGCTTGTACTATGGGTACTAGACAATGGATAAACATACATATATACGTTTTTTTTTTGTAAATATATACATATTATACATAGAAACACCCAGACCAAGACAAACATCCATGTTCATGCACACAAATGTTTGACTTGTGCGGGAATCGAACCCACGACCTCAGGCGTGGCAGTCGGTTACAATAACCACTACGCCATCGAGTTGTCAAAAATTATACATGTCTACGTATGTGGGTGTGCGCGCGTGTGTGTCCGTGTATGTGTGTGTGTGTGTGTATGTGTGTGTATGTGTGTATTTGTGTGTGTGTCATAATATAAAATTATAGCTGTCATAGAAGGGGGTGAATTAAGGCCTCGGTCTCATCATGTGAGAGGTTCAGAAGATATTTTGTAACTATTATTTTACATTCGTGTCTAGATTTATCAATAAAAGGAAGAGAATTGTTTAATTTGTTGTATAGATATCGTCCAAGAAAGAAGTGTAATCTTTGCCCAAAAGATGTTTTATATAAAAAAAAATAAAAAAAAATCTCTGTATAGGGAATTACAATTCTACGTACTGGACGTGTTCTAAGAAAAATATTAAAAGAAAAATAATAATAATTATTATTATTATAGACTATTATAAACTTATATTACAGTCCTCGTATATCTCTATAAGGACAACTTCTGCACTAGGAATTATTCCTATATCGGAGGACTTTATAAACATTCAAACAACGGACATAAATAATATCTTGACTCGGAACAACCATTTGTGGCTCTCAAAAACTTTTGTCCCGTATGGGATTCGAACCCACAACACTTGGCGAAATAGCAGTGTCGAGGCGAATACTTAAACCACAACGGCACCCGGTCAGGCTAATTAGTTTTATTTTATATTTATGTATATACATTACGTTATACGGATTTAAAAGCTGTTTATTTAAACTACACTAGCGACCCGACCCGGCTTCGCACGGGTAGTACAAAACCTGGACAAATGATAAACTTAAACCTTCCTCATGAATCTTTCTGCCTATTGGTGAAAACCGTATGAAAATCCGTTCAGTAGTTTTTAAATAAATCGCGAACAGGCAGACAGACTGAGGCGGCGGGGAATTATGCTTTATAATATATATTAGATGTGCCCACGGTTTCATCCGCGTTTATGATTACTGCGCTGCCCCCATGGGTCGTAGCGTGATGTTATATAGCCTATAGCTTTTCTCGATAAATGAGCTATTAAACACTAAATGAATTTTTCAATTCGGACGAGTAGTGCCTGAGATTAGCGCGTTCAAACAAACAAACAAACTCTTCAGCTTTATAATATTAGTATAGATTATGTAGTGATTACTCTTAGGGTCAAGCATTTCACCGCTTATCTTATCTTATGTGGGGCCAGTCAGTGCAGAATCCTTTATGTACTGCCTCTGTGGCGCAGCAGTAGTGAATGCGACCGCTATGCATGAGATATCGGGTTCGAATCCCGGGTCGAGCCAACATAAAGTTATTGGGTAGTTTGAAAGTTGGCGGTATAGTCACACCCATGCCACAGAAATCACGTAAAGCTGTTGGTCGTGCGCCTGATCTTTCTAGTTAGGGAACAGAGAGAGCACTTGTGTTTGCGCACATAATTATGCACTGCAGTCTCCGTTAAGATTGGCCGACGTGGCTGAATGTCGGCCTGAAGGACATTCTTATTATCTATAAGTATATAACACATCTATTGAATTATTTTCTGTATATAGCGAGAGCGTGGCGCACAGTGGTACTCGCTTAGCAGTTTACATAGAACAGTACATACCTAACCATCCTTCACATTAAGGTGCTGATAAACTTGAGCTATCAGTTGTAATAAGCATTCTATCTAATTGTTATATTACACAAAAATGTATGGCAGCGTTTTAGCTAGAATTCTAGCGAAAAGACAGTAAATTGCTTCGAGCTTGACATCTTCGATAAGAATACATCTTCAAGAATTTTACATCTTTGTGAAGAATCGTAGGCAATACAAAGCTTTATCAAAGGCTCATGATATTGATATTAGTGAACCCATACCGAAATATAAATCTCTACGATTGACTCTGTTCAACAATAAAAAAAATGAATGCTCAATGTTCTCAAGTCTATCAGCACCTTTACATAAACGACATATGTACTTGATTGAAATACATATCAATTACAAGGAACGAAATCAAAACTTTGTTTTACACACTGTAATATTTTAAAAGCGAAAATATGTTAATTGGATTCACTCGGCCACTCATGAATTAATACAGACATATTTGTTTTTACAAATAGATACATATAAAGCCAATATTAATAACGATGAACGCAGACAGCATTCACTTTGTTTTAATGAGCTGTGATGTTCATTAATAAAGGATTTCTATTGAAATGATATTTATTTAAAATAATCCTTACTTATATTGTAATGAGTTTGATTATTTTCGGCTTAACTACATGACTGATCATCATGAAATTTCGGATACACGTTGTCGAGTAAACAAAAAAAGACATAATCCAGATAAAGTATCTACTGTTAACGTAACCTACATTTACGCGAGCGACGCCACAGGTAAAACCTAGTTACGTATATTCTTATCTAATAGAATACTTCTATTCTATTCTATTCTACACAATAGAACTAATAGAATAAGTACCACTTTAAAGTGAAGATAGATGGTAATGTTATGTAATCCTGGCAGGGTCGACAAATGGCGTTAGAAAGTTTCGTTCAGTGAATTAGACAGAGGTTTTGTTTTAATCGGGTGTCAGGTGAATGTCTGCTTTAATGAGTGTATATATAACAAGAGTGCCTGATTATTTGCTTATTGCTAATATCTTATGGTGCTGATAGACGCGAGCATTCACTTGTAGCAGAACATCGGACCATCACCGTTTTTAAATGGGATTAAAAACTAATTGCGCAGCAAAATATGCTTACTAAAATATATCATAACGAGCACTTATACGCCTCAAATCACTGCATTCCGTCTCGGAAGGGTTAGGTTATGTTAGGTTCCTTCTTAAACCTAGGCAAAAATAGGAGCCCCGCGGAGTGGGGCTCCGTCTACTTAGTTTGCTCTCTTTAATATATTTTAGTAAGTATATTTTGGTATGCAATTAGTGTTTTTGGTGGAACAAAGGCAAAAAATTGAGGAATACTTAAATACTACCCTTTTTAAATTGTCCAACTGAACAACGACTGTTCTTTTTTCAGTTGGACAGATTAAAAGTCAAGCATAGAGCCAAACATCGCTACTAACATTTTCACGATCATTCTAGCGAACGATGTCATTTCAGAGCAAATTTACTGTCCTTTCAATAAACGCTCGCCAAAACGCTCTCGTTTATTTGTCTGTAATGTAACATTCGCTAGAATGTTACATTACAAGTGAATGGTCAAGTCTATCGGTATCTTTATAGTACCTTACATATCTATAGTCCCTCAATAAAATTTGAGAAAAAGGTAAACAACTTTTAGTGACCTCTACCATAAAATATTTTCCCGTAAAATAAATTTATGGATTTTTATCAAAAGAAGGACTTGCATACGGCTTATTGTATTCATTAACTACTTTTCAAATAGAGTTTGAATTTTCTAAATGACTGTATATTTAATTAGGCATGAAACTATCGTTTACATAAAATATTAATTCTATTGGAACAGAGTACTACAATGTGACATTACCTGGTGTTCTTGACACGGAGCGCGCGGGAGTGCTGCGCGGCGTGGAGCGGGGGGTGGACGCGGCCGACAGCAGCGCGGGAGGCCGGCGTAGCCGCTGGCTGAGCGTGTTCGGCTCACCCGGGGCTACAGCACATAACAAATCATTCATACTATGGATGTAATATTAGTATAGATAGTATACTATATACTATACTATCTATACTAATATTATAAAAAAGCAAAGTTAAAAAAAATTGACATGAAAGTAAAATAATATTAACAATTTAAATATAAAATAAATAAATCTTGCCAAATGGTACCTAATTCAGCATATGCAAGGCTAAGGAAGCGTTCCTCTGGTTTTCATTTAGATCTCTTTACTTATTTTTCACGTGGGGGTAATGTATTGACGTATACCTCTTTGCGGGGCGACGGAGTGGTTATGACAGACTCACCGGGGCAATATCCCAGTAATACCTACTAAACCTACCACGGTGTTCTTCAACGTAAACAGAGTCGGCAGGGCCGCGCGGATCGCTTTCAAATGCAATCATGACCTCGCCGAGGGTAGGGCCTATAATCTATTATATAACAGTACTTTCCGTGTAGGGGCCCATAGTTTTATACGGCGGCGGGCCCAACCCTCGGCGAGGTCGCGATCGGTTCGGGTCGGTCGCAACAAGTAAGTTGTTCGTGAGCGAAGCCGCGCGCGAAAGCTAGTCTATTTTAATAATACAAAGAGGACAGGCTCGATTTTTTGTTTAAAAAAACTTGAATGACAAAAAAAAATGACTTTAATAGTTTTTGTTGCCACAAAAACTATTCAAGTCGCGGGCTAGAAGCTAGTTCTCACAAAACTTTGTAGTCTGAGGTCCGTCTGGTATACTTACGGTATACAACTAGGCAAGCGTTGGAGGTGGCCTTGCCGAGGCTATTGGAGGCCTCGCAGGAGTAGGTCCCTTCATCTTCAGCCGTAACCTGTTTGATCTTCAGCCGGGCCGCGCCGTCATCGAATGAGGACTCGAAGTCGGGACAGTCGCGGATTAACTGGAATAAAGGTAGCTATATAAGTATGTATATATATAACTCTACGTCCTTATTCTTGGATGGGTAGGCCTAGCTGAATTGCACCCTCATTTCTACCGGCCACAGATCCAGATTGCCTACTGCTTCAGGCAATTTCATGTCAGAAGGTTTCTATCAATAAATTTTCGCTGATAATTTGCCC
The DNA here is from genome assembly GCA_930367265.1 of Catocala fraxini. Taxonomy (NCBI): domain Eukaryota; kingdom Metazoa; phylum Arthropoda; class Insecta; order Lepidoptera; family Erebidae; genus Catocala; species Catocala fraxini. Next base: position 3,053,399 of record OV884024.1, on the reverse strand, counting down.
GGACCAGGCATCGAATCAAAGACCATACATCGCAGTTACTACCGCAGCGTCACCGAAACAGTTACACTACACTATGCACTGGTTCAACACAAATACAACACAGTGTACTGGGAGGTACAGACCGTCTATTTAATTTTTTTTAATTGATATGTAGGTACTGGTTATCTAACCAGTAGAACAATCCAAAATCCTAACTTCCCAACTAATATTATAAATTCGAATGTAAGTTTGTCTTTAACGCTTTCACGCCTTAATTACTCGACCGATTATCATGAAATTCGCACACACATTGTTAGGGGAACAGGAAAGGATGTAGCGAGCAATATCCGCTACCGTAACCGCTTCCGCTTTCATAAACTGAGGCCCAACCAAGAAATCACGCCACCCTACGTCATATGGCGTTATATTGTTGTGATCCGACCATAGACGCCACCCCTTTCAACATGGTTACTGCTTTCCTGAGCCGGCGGCGCGGGCGCAGCAAGATGGCCGCCCAATATTCTATTGTATTACGGTCGGAGACCATATTGTAGGCGTCAAACTCATTAGCAAAAGTGTCAAGAGCGAACCATAATTATTTTTAATAATGTTTACCTATAAATAGCGTGTCTCGTATTTGTAATACACATTCTGTATTTGCTTTCGCTTGCTCACAGCTACGCTTACATATTCTTGTATATTTATAAATAAATGAATTAGTGCTTATAACAAACTACCTACCTAACCTATCGCGCATATCAGGGTTCGATTCCTGCATCGTGAACAATTATCTAGAAGCGGCCACCGATATCAACTAGGTCGCTTCGAGGACAAAGGGCACCTTTCATCTCGAAAAAGTTACTATTATCTAATAAGCTAACGTAAATTTACGCGAGAGAAGCCGCGGGCAAAATCTAGTATAAGAAAAATGCGAATGGAAAATTTACCAATTTCAACATTCCCATTATCATATTATTCATTAAATTTATATTGTATATATTTATTTATATTAAATATTTAGTACAATGTTATATTGTATTATGCATTTAAATATGTAGATATGTTAGTTATTTAATAATTATTATTGTTTAATAATATATTTATTATAGTTACCGTATTTATTTATTTTAAGTCTTTATCGTCAGTGTATTCTTTTATATTATATATTATTTTATTTTAGGTTATTTGTAAATATTATATTTCTAGGTGTTATATTAAAATTGCCTTTTCATGAAATAATTTCTAACACATTTTTAAATGATCTTCTTCTCCTAAGCCTTTATTATTCTCATGTCACTTGGGGTCGGCTTGTCTAGTCTAACCGGATTTAACTGGATATCAGTTTTTACACTGTGCGGCTGCCATCTGACCTCCGCAACCCGAAGGCTAACTATACCCTAAGGCTAGACCAGTGTCAGGATATTAGAGGGTACTGACTTGCCCAATAATAACTGCCATAGATGTTCATGGCAGCCGGGACCAACGGCTTCACGTGCTCTCCGAGGCACGGAGCACGCGATAATTGTCAAGTCCGTCCGTGAAAAATATTTTACCAACACCAAAGTAACAACGACATGGGTACCTCACATCCAAAAAAAAGTGTTGTTACCGAAGGATGACTAGTGAATAGAAAATATGTGTAAAACTTACCTCATTGTAATGGAACCATCTGATGTCAGGTTCTGGGTTGCCAGTCACCCGGCACTCGAATTCCACAGCATCTCCGTCGTAAGACAGCAGATCCTGGAGCTCTCTCTCGAAGCGAGGGATCACCTCCACACGGCTGTCGACAATACCCACATTTAGACCTAGTATTCCTCAAGCGCGACCAAGGAACGAACTTGGTCCCTTGCATAAAAGGTTCTGACGTCAAATGGTATAAATGATAATATATAAGTTATAAGTGGCCAAAGGCATTACAATCGATGTTAATACCACATAACACAGACCTTATTTCTTTGTTCTGTTAATACTAATTCCGTCGTATTGTGTAATGTTGGCTTATGGTTGATTTTAGGGGTCTGCAAAAAATATTCCACCCGATAAAAATAGGTACTTGATGGAAAACCCCAATAATAATATACTATATTATACTAGAGCGCTGAGAAATATATGTGGTGTGACTCTTAAAGATAGAATAAGGAATAGTGTGATTAGAGAGAGATGCGGCATGAAAGTGGATATAGTGACAAGAATAGAAAAGGGTACGTTAAGCTGGTTTGGGCATGTAGAAAGAATGGACGAGGAAAGACTGACTAAGAAAGTTTATAAGGCTAGTATGAATGGAACAGTCGCAAGAGGAAGACCTAGGTGAATGTTTCTCGATTAGATCGGAGGCGTTCTGGACAGAGGCCAGGTTAAGAGCACCTTGAACCGACGGGCGTGTATGAGGAATGTGATGAAAGTGAATGAAGCCAGAGAAATGTGTCAGGAACGTAGCAAATGGAAATCCGTAGTCTCTGCCTACCCCTCTGGGAAACAGACGTGAATCTATGTATGTATGTATATTATACTATCTATATATATAAAACTCTTCCGTTACTGAGTGATTGACAGACAACGCACTGCCGAAACTACTGAACGCAAGAAGCTGAAATTTGGCACGTATATTCCTTGGAGAGTGTAGAGGAGCACTAAGAGAGGATTTTTGGAAATTCCACCCCGAAGGGGGTGAAACGGGTGAAACCCGATATTCACACGGGAACGGGACTTACGCGGGTGAAACCGCGGGAAAACTACTAGTATAATATAATATACTTGACCTAAGTATCGAACATGAGACGAGTCATGCATAACAGCACGTAGAATTCACCACTAATACGTCAAATAATTTTTTTTATACACTTTACCAATTTTAATAGAGAAATATTTTCATGCTTGTCGATCCTGTATACCATAAATGGATAAAACGACATTTTTGGCAGCAAATGCCGAGGCCGAAACCGAATTAATCTCGGTATCGGCTTCTGATTTCTATAGCCGATTGATATTGTAAACAAAAACATACGAATGGATTCTCGTTAATTAATTATTTTTGGTTGGTGTAGTATTGATATATTAAAATGCAACGAACTTCAATCCAAATATAAAGTCAAATGGAATCCTAACTAATATTATAAATGCGAATTTGAGTTTGTTTGTTAGTTACGCTTTCACACCTTACATGAAATTTCGCACACACATTTTCAGAGAAACAGAAAAGGAAGTAGGGTACTTTTCATCCAGAAAAAAACTACGGTTACTAACTCAACCCTACTTACATTTACGCGAGCAAAGCCACGGCAAAATCTAGTAAACTATGTAAATAGAGCGAATCCACAAGTAAAACATAGTATTGTCAATAAACTTACCCGTAGCGAACGTTGTGTGAATCCTCCGAGGATGAGGGGTCTGAAATCAAATATATACATATTAAGAAAAATATTATATCTACATCTAATCCATATCTACTAATATTATAAAGCTGAAGAGTTTGTTTGTTTGGTTGAACGCGCTAATCTCAGTAACTACTGGTTCGAATTGAAAAATTATTTTAGTGTTGGATAGCCTATTTATCGAGGATGGTTATAGGCTATATAACATCACTCTACGACCCACGGGGGCGGCACAGTAACTATAAACGCGGGTAAAACCACGGCCGCATCTAATGTAAAAGTATGTGTTGATGTTTGTCTGTACGATAATTTGGATGTCTGGAACTTATACACAACCTATTACACGCCAACCGTCAATCATTATTGAATTGAATATCGCATATTAATAATAGTCAAAAATCTTGATTATATGCATTGATCATATATATGAAAAATGTGCAAACATTTCTTGAATACGCCAATTAACTATATAAGATATATTAATATCTTCTGCCTAGCTTTTAATATTCCCAAGTCACTTCGGATCGACTTTTCTGGTCTAACCGGATTTGACTGGCTATCAGTTTTTACACGGAGCGGCTGCCACCTGACCTCCGCAACCCGAAGGCTAACGATACCCTAAAGCTAGATCAGTGTCAGGATATTAGAGGGTACTGACTTTCCCAATAACGACTGCCATAGATGTTCATGGCAGCCGGGACCGACGGCTTAACGTGCTCTCCGAGCCCCGAGCAGGCGATAATTGTCAATCAATACGCACATAATTTTGAAAATTCATAACAAATGAAAGTCAGAGGTGCGCGACGTGGGTTCGAACCCGAGACCCTCTGCATTGCTGTCAGTTGGTCTTCCTACTGAGCTCTCGCTGCTATATATATATAAGATATATTAATATAAGTATGCATAATATGAATACGTGAAGAGAAAACGAAAAATTTTTCGGTGCGCAATACTTAAGTTTAACAAGGTGTCTCTTTTAAACAATACATAAGTTAATACATATTGTCTTACGTTTACGCGAATGTTAAACATAAAAATTAAACTACTTTCTACGAATTTTATCGCGTTGCTTAGTTTAAAACACGTTAATTACATAATTTTGAACTTACCACTACTGTTATTAAACTTTACTACAATTTAAGTTATTTAAATTAATTAATATGTCACGTCGCGTCATAGATGCGCGCGCGTCGAGTGGGGCGCTGTGCCCCCTCCTTCACACCTAGGCCGGCCGTAGACACGACTATATAAGGAGGACGGGACTTGACTCGGGGGCTCGGTGAGCGGCAGACATCACACCTGGCGAGTATCTTCCCAACTTCTACCTGGATCACCGACACACATCTACTCTGCAGTGGACCACGCCCTGAGGACTTTTCTCCTTCAACTTCGCGGGTGTAACAATATTATTGTACTTTTGTGTTCAAGTGGAAAATATAAGTGTACTTGTAAACGGTCCTTGTTTTCTTTCACCACCCGTGGAGAATAACACCCCTAAGGTGACGAAAAGGTGACAAATACTATATTTAAGTTTACAATTTTCGAGGGTTTCGGTTGCTCTACAGCAGCCAGGGTCACAGGGAGACCTCCGTACATAATTGACTGACTGATAACTCAAACACATATATAATACTAGCTGTCCCGTAGACGTTGTCCTGTACACAAAAAAAAAACATAATTGTCAAAATCGTTTCAGCCGTTTAGGAGGAATTCAGTGACATACATACGTACAGTAGGTACGTACAGTATACATGCAGGTTTTCTTACGATGTTTTCTTTCACCGTTAAAGCGAGCGATCATTAACTATTTAATACGCACATAACTTCAAAAAGTCAGAGATGCGCGCCTTGGGATCGAATTCGAGACCTCTGCGTGGCAGTCCAACGATTTCCCACTAGGCTATCGCTGCTTTTTAGATATTGTAGTATAACTACTATATCTTTGGGATAACTTTATATCCAAAGCGACGAATAGCGTCAATCGAAAAAAAACCTTAACGTGGTGGCTTAAGGTGAATATTTGAGTGATATAAAGTTATGTTCATACTTTTAACTGAAATGATAATTCTGATTGTATGTCCTTTGCCTTAAGTCGACATTTAAGGCAAAGGACATGTTACGCCAGTTTTGGTTTTACGGACCCCTTATGGTTTTGCAGCCCCCTTCTGGTTTTATGGTTTTATGACCTCTTTATGGTTTTACGGCTCCCTTATGGTTTTGCGGCCCCCTTATGGTTTTACGACCCCCCTACGGTTTTACGACCCCCTTATGGTTTTATGGCCCCTTATGGTTTAACGACCCCCTTATGGTTTAACGGCCCCCTTATGGTTTTACGGCTTCCTTATGGTTTTACGGCATTGAGCCTATTGTCGTATTCTGGACACGACTCTAACAGAAAATCTATTATCACTTTGCATTATCTGGGAATCAAACACGAGACCTGCAGAACGATAATTTAAGACGAACCATACTTGGCCTACAGTTAAATATACAGTCATGTAAGACATAAAACATTAGCAAATTCGAATTGACTTAAACAAAATAGATTGTGTGAAAATTCAATATTACCAATTATTCTTAAACAAAATGGCCATTTCGTAAGTAGAGAAATATTTAGGAAAGTAGCATAAGTACCACTACTTGAGGTAATCTTAAAAAGCCAGTTGTTTGTTCAAGTTATCACCTCGGAACTGCTAGTGTACCGAGTCTAGTAGGTTCTATAGGTACCTACACGGGGTAAAATATGTATGTGCGGCCTACAAAAAAAATGTGGTTTATTTCCTGACACATACACACATACATTTTATAATTTGGAACGTTCCTTGAGGTATAAGCGCAACTAATGAATTAACAGTCGTGTTTTTAATTTAAGATGTATTAATTTGGAACTTTATTGTTGCAAGCTGTATAACGGCCTAATAAGTGACACAAAATAATCGTTAGATTTGACGCTATAAATGATATTATTACATACATACATAGACTCACGCCTGTTTCCCAGAGGGGTAGGCAGAGACTACGGATTTCCATTTGCTACGATCCTGACACACTTCTCTGGCATTCTCTTTATTACTATTTTCTTCTAATTATTAGATTTTTAAATATAAATATAAAAACATACATATTTAAAAATATAAAAACTGAAACGACCCACCGGCATCGGGAACAGGGTCCAAGCTGCCGGTGGTTAGGATTCCAGAGACAGGAACCTGCTCACAATGCGTGCTGTATCTAATAGAACTGCCTTCTGCATCAAACCCCCGATCCAAGCACCTAACGCGAGCCTCTTTAGATGGTGATCGAGGCTCTTAGCAATTAGACCATTGACAGATATGACTATCGGCACAATGATTGCCGAATCTACATCCCACATGTCGACAACCTCGCGAGCTAAATCGAGATATTTAATTTGTTTATCCTTTTCAGCTTTCACGAGATTGCCGTCATGCGGAATGGTGACATCGATAATCATTGCACGGCGCACTGATCGATCTATCACCACAATGTCAGGTTTATTGGCCACAACAGTCCTGTCTGTGATGATAGTTCGAACCCAGTACAACGTGACATGACCATTTTCGAGAACTGATTCAGCTACATACCACTTACACTATAGTACGGCACTTCAACATCTACAAGTTTGTATTTCAGAGCAAGTTGCTGATGAATAATCCTGGCTACTTGGTTATGTCTGTGCAAGTACTCGCCGTTAGCAAGACGAGAACAACCGGAAACTATATGCCTGAGGGACTCACCAGGTAGATGGCACGCCCGACAAATGTCAACCGTACCATCCCTCAAGATATATTTCCGGTAGTTATTCGTCTTGATAACTTCGTCCGCAATAGCACAGACTTATTATTATTATACCATATTTTATAGTTAGTTAACAGAATATTCAGGAATGGCCACCATTTTCAGCTTTTGGCGGTATTAACAACTCTTTCAAATCAAAGAGTTGTTAATACAGCCAGCATTTTTTAAAATATCCTTTAGTACTCGTATCCGGATTCGCAGAATAGCTTATTTTTATGTAATATTAGCTTTTTTCAGTCGCGACATATTTACCCGTGGCATCGCTTCAGGGGCTACGCTCTTGTGAAAACAACTGAGAGATTTTTTTTGGGATAAAAGCCCATGTTTTTCCTGTCTGTAAATCATCTCTCTATAGAAAACCTGGTCTGTCTGTTACTACGTTGTGAACAAAAGATCGTCAAACTAACAAATAATTTTATTAATATATATTACAAAAATCCATGAACAAAATTCTAGTACATACGATCGCATTCAAATTATTAGGCAACATTTCCTTCATTTTATATTAAAAAGTTAATTTTCTGGCAGGCACAGTACGTGTGTCTCAAAAATGGATTACTATTATTATTGGATTATGTAAGGGGTGTCACTGACAGGATTGGCTACATCTTGAAGCGAGCTTCAATCAACACATACTTCAAGCCGCCAACGAAGATAAGTCAATTTTTACTATCCGTCAAGTGCCAACTACCTTTACAAGATGCAGGGGTCTATAAAATAGATTAAGACTGCGGACTCTCATACATTGGTCAAACCAAGAGAAACATAGGCACCCGCATAAAAGAACACATAGCTGATGTAAAACACCAACGCTCGTTGAAGTCTGCTGTGTGTGAACATGTGCAACAGGGGACCAACCACTACCTGAGATTTGACAAACCACAGATTCTCGCTAAAGAACACCGATTCCTTCCTAGGATGCTTCGCGAGGCTATTGAAATCAAAAAACATCCTAATTTTAATAGAGAAGATGGTTGGAATGTACCACCAGCTTGGGATCCAGTAATACAAATAGTCAAACCCAAGAAGAAGCCAACCACAGCTAGACTTCATGATACTTTGAGCTCATTCTGCGTAAATAGAAACACCAATGATTAAATTATGTTCGGGTACTTTGAAATAACTATACTGGAACATTGAGACAACTACCATCTTAGTCTCCCCGTGACCATGGCTGCTGAAAAGCAACCGAAACGTCGGGGAAAGTGTTAAAAATAAATTAAGTCTAAATAGTTTAATAATAATTTAATTAACTTAAAAATTAGTAAAGTTTAATAGTAGTAGTAGTGCAACAATTTTCAAAATTTTGTAATAAAGTGTCAAATAAACAACGCGATAAAATCCGTATATAGCAGTTTAATTTCAATGAACATTGGATTACTATTTAAACATTAAACACAATTTTATAACTATAAGGAGCTGGCATGCCATTTTTGGACATGACGTTTTAGGCGTGCTAAAGTTAGTTCTAATATGAGTTTTGGTTAAATATACTGTTGCTTTAAATATAAAACAATTCTACTTACCGGCGTCAATATCTGATTATACTATGTATATCATATACATACTGCTCATATTTTATTGAGCATGACTGTATCATTGACACATAGCAAACACCGAAGATCAATCTATATTCTATCGAGTAAAGGGTAGCTGTCGTAGCGACCGCGTAGCGGTTACGTAGAGCTAACGTAGAACTCGCGTAACTTTACGGCAGCTACGACTCGCTCGCACGGAACATCTACTGCGCCGAGCGAAATGTGCCAAAACAGGCGGTCACAGTTAAATTGATAAAATCAATACTTTCTGTTTAATAGAAATATAAAATATACATTTACCATAACAATGAATGTGTTTACAATTACTCCGTGTGAAAAACTTAAAATAATTAATATTTTCGTCAACAAAATTACGTAAATTTGCACGAAAAATGAAAAAACGTAAGCTCGTGTTACGTGATTTTTAGATTATAACAGTAGAAATCTATCCTATTTCACAGCTTAAACGAAACATAAATAGTTATATTACAATTTGTCCGCCCCAAATATTTAAGTTATTGGTTGACAATAAAGATACATGTTTACCAAAAAAGCACTTTAAATCCTCCATACAATTTTACTATGGCGGCCGCGCGCCGATTTATATATCGAGCTCTGTCATACTCATTATGTCCAACCGCGTCTTACGCTCGGCGCAGTCTTAACTAATATTATAAACGCTAATGATAGTTTGTTTTTTGTTACGCTTTCAAATCGTAACAAATTGATCGATCATCATTAAATTTCGCATACATGTTGTCAAGAGAAGAGAAAAGGACATTGGGTAGGTGCCTTGCATCCAGAAAAAAATACTGTTCCTGAGGCATAGTCAATGACATAAGCTACATTTGCCAGAACGAAACCGCGGGAAAAATCTATACCGAATTATTGTATTCAGCCGCTACGCGTCATGATATTTCTAGTATAAAATCGCTGATCTTGAAAATTAAACATGATATGCGACTATTTACTTTTCTGCTAGATATGAAACATTTAAATACTATATCAACATATTAAATCTTCTGTCCAGGTGCCCAGGAGGCAGTACAAAATGCTTTGACACAGTTTGTTGAATCTAGATCCCCGGAGTTCTTTCGTAAAGGCATAAATGAACTTCCGTTTAGATGGCAATATAATACTTCTTTGAAAAAACCGGGGTTCAATTTTTCAGTACAAATCGGCAATTTCATACTTTATCCCCTAATATGTATGTATTTACAAAAAAAAGTATATATTTAATAATAATAATAATAATTTAATATTCTATCACATACATACAGCACCATCTAGCCCAAACTAAGCAAAGCTTGTACTATGGGTACTAGACGATGGATAAACATACATATAATATACTTTTTTTTTTGTAAATACATACATATTATACATAGAAACACCCAGACCAAGACAAACATCCATGCTCATGCACACAAATGTTTGATTTGAGCGGGAATCGAACCCGCAACCTCAGGCGTGGCAGTCAGTTACACTAACCACTACGCCATCGAGGCTGACGAATGTATGTACATATGTATGTTTATTCATTGTATAGTACCCATAGTACAAGCTCTGCTTAGTTTGAGCTAGATGCTGTTGTGTATGTGGCAGAATATTAATATATTATTTATTTATTTATATTTGTTAATGGTGGGTAAAATCTAGTTACAAATGAAATAAAAATAAAGCTTATAAGGTACTAGTTTTTGACTGACGCTTGCGTACATGTCATTTAGGTTAGTTTTTTTAAGAAAGGTACCTTGTTCTGTACCCTGACAACGTGTATGCCAAACTTTATGATGATCGGTCGAGTAGTTAAGGCTTGAAAGCGTAACAAACAAACTCACATTCGCATTTATAATATTGATTTATAATTATTTTCTTTAGATTATTGATAATTATTTTCACTCTATCCTAATTGCTTGTTATTTATTTTTTCACATTCAGTGAAGTTAGTTCTTCTTACATAATAAATACTTTATTATCTCATAGCCTTACTCCATATCCTAAAGGACATATGATACGTTTCATACAGAAAAAAGTCTAGTTCCCGGAATCCGTATTCCCAAATTTATTAACAAATACTATGTAAAATCTATAGCAGCGATAGCTCAGTGGGGAGACCAACAGACTGCAATGCAGAGGGTCTCGGGTTCGAACCCACGTCGCGCACCTCTGACTTTCGGCAGTTACATGACTTTTCGAAATTATGTGCGTATTGATTGACAATTATCGCCTGCTCCGTGCCTCGGAGAGCACGTTAAGCCGTCGGTCTCGGCTGCCATGAACTTCTATGGCAGTCGTTATTGGAAGAGTGTCGACACAAAAGATTCCACTGGGTCGAAGTGTCGCCGGTCTGCACTGACTGGCACCCACATAAGATAAATACATGTAAAAGCTAAATAGTAATAAAAAAGATATAGCTTATGAGATATTAAACATGTCTGGTACAAAATATTCAGATATTCTGCGAGTACTGTCGTGTAATATCGCGGATATCGTGGTAGAGGCGCCCCGTACCACGTCACTCTTACTATCACTATTTATCGATTTACACAGCGAGAGCGGCCGTCTGACGGTACTGTTTTGTACGGCACACCGCTTATATAATGTATGTATCCTTGTTAACGTTTTGAACTAGTAGCACGCCGTGGTTTTACTTGCGTTTTCTGATGATTTGTTAAGTCCTCTTTTAGGTTATATCGAGGTTTTGAACAGCTATTATTTAATACGTAGGTGTCTTTGCTAAGTTACTGAAGCTTTTGATCTAGTAGCGCGCCGTGGATTTACTTGTTTTTTTAGGGTATTTTTAAACTATTTGGTTAGGTTAAAGCTTGTTTGAGCAGCCATTATATATGTATTCGAATAATGTATATGCGTTGAGTAAATATGTATTACTTACTAGAGGCATATTGAGTATATTTTTTGTAAGATGAGTTAGAGTAATAATAATAATAATGTATATTTTTGTTTATACCGGTACTGATATTCAGGCGAGCAAAGCTACAGGCAGAAACTTAGCACCTACGTGTTATGGTGTAAAGGATTTTTATTAAAAAGAAAGACAACTCCCGCACTAGGAATTACTCCTGTGTCGAGAGACGTTACAAACATTCAAACAACGGACATAAAGAACACACACACTCTGACAACAATTTGCGGACCACACAATTAATTTGTCGTGTTGGGGATTCAAACCAGTGATGTTGCGAATATTCGCATCCGCATCCGCAATAATCAACGCGGATCTTAATGCGGATCCAGATATAGTGTGGGTTACGATAAGAAAGAAATCAGTTGTTCAGTAGTATGTGTTTAATTTATGAACCTTTGCAAAACAGGCTTGAACCTGCTAAGGCGGTGAATTAGCTACTGTTTATTAAATAAGATGATGTTGATGAAGATCATTTCATCAACATCCGCATCCGCAATTGTGGAGCTGCCGCATCGATTTGGACATCCGCATCCGTATCTGCATCTGCGGATATGAGATTTCAAATATCCGTATCCTTCGCATCCGCGGATGTTAAAATATCTGCATCCACAACATCCCTGAATTTCAAACCCACAGCACTCAGCGAAGCGGCAGTGGCGAAGGCAGCACTTAAACCACTACATCATCCAAGTAGTCGTTTATTATCCATGAAAGAAAAAAACCCTATTTTCTATATTATTTCCCTTTGAAGTATAAGTGTATCATTACAGTCAGGCCGTTTGAAGCCTACGTTAAAGGTTAATTTGAACGTCGTGAAACAAAGAGATCAATTTCCCCTTGAGCAGCGATAGCTCAGTGGGGAGACCAACAGACTGCAATGCAGAGGGTCTCGGGTTCGAACCCACGTCGCGCACCTCTGACTTTAGGAAGTCATATGATTTTTCGAAATTATGTGCGTATTGATTGACAATTATCGCCTGCTCCGTGCCTCGGAGAGCACGTTAAGCCGTCGGTCCCGGCTGCCATGAACATCTATGGCAGTCGTTATTGGGAGAGTGTCGACACAAAAGATCCCACTGGGTCGAAGTGTCGCTGGTCTGCACTGACCGGCCCCCACATAAGATACATATAAACAGAACAGCTGAAGAGAACTATCAGCATCAGTTAACTATTAGTAATTGATCTCGTGACAGTACATAGTAATACAAATGTACTATTTGTCCGAGAGGCACAGTCGGCGGTTGTCCGTTAATACGTCACTGTCAATAATTTTAACTGGGCGGGTAACTGAATGCTTATTATCCTGTCAATGGCAGTATTGCAGTTTGACAGGAACTACGGATATTCGTATTGAAAATGGGGAAATATATGGATATATGTACAGAGAAAAGTTATGTGTTAAATAAATGTTGGCTGTGTTTATACGTAAATCTTATTTCATACTGCTGTGTGTGAGATGTTGGGTTCGATTGCTGAGACAGGCGCACTGTGGTTTATTCTGTCCAGAATTATAGAGGAATGTAGTCTGAGGGTGTGTGTGTGTTTGGGTACAATTTCTGAGTCAGGTGTGGATTATACTGTACAGAATAATAGAAAATTGAAAATTGAGCTAGGTGCTTGCAATATTAACTTACAAATATGTTTTTTCGCAAAGATATTATAATATAATAATATCAGCTCTGTAAAACTCTCCCACTGCCTGGGCATGGGCCTCTTCTCACAGTGGTAAGGCCATAGTCCACCACGCTGGCCTAGTGCAGGTTGGCAGACTTCACATATCTTCAAGAACATTATGGAGAACTCTCAGACATACAGGTTTCCTCACGATGTTTTCCTTCACCGTTAAAACAAGCGATAATTAATTATTTAATACGCATATAACTTCCAAAAGTCAGAGATACGCGCCTTGGGTTCGAACTTGAGACCTCTGCGTGGCAGTCCAATGGTTTTCCCACTAGGCTATCGCTGTGAGTTTGTAAAAAGTGCTAGTATAAAAGTAGTTAAGTATGACGTAAAGAAGATACAGTTGTTAGTATTTGCCATTTAAACCGGTATTACGCGTGTGACAACGATTGCAAATTTTAGTACAACACCATCTATCAGGCTCTAAGATCAACTTTTGCATAATTTTGTTAACCGACATCCGCACTAGGAATAATGACATGGATATAAAGAACGCCCGGACTTAGAATAATAATTTCTGGATAACACAAATTTATGTCCCGTATGGGGATCGAACCCAAAACACTCGTCGCGGTAGCAGTGGCGAGACGACCACATAAGCCACTACACCATCCGTGCATGCTTTATTTTTATCTATATAATCTATATATATAAAAATCAATTGCTGTTCGTTTGTCTCGCTAAAACTCGAGAACGGCTGGGCCGATTTAGCTGATTTTGGTTTTAAAATGTTTGTCGTAGTCTAAGGAATGTTTAAACGATGAGAAAACATAGAAAAAATTGTTAGGATAGGTGATACGAAGTACACCGGGTCATCTAGTAGCATATATTTATCAAGTGATTTTCTTAGTTCTTGTGTTATAGTTATTGACTAGCATTAGCGCATATTCGTGAGTTTTCATATGGATAGCTAAACACAAAACAGATTATGGTCCAATTAAACAAAACAGAGTAGTAGAGCCTCACTGATTTCAGCATGAATGGGCCGGCTCGACCGAGAAAGGACTACCCTCTCACAGAATATCGACGTGAAATAGCAGTATTCCTACTGTTGTGTTCCATTCGGTGAGTCCTTTCCGCTCCTTCTCCTTACCACAAAGCAACGCGTATGTGATGCCTCTGGTGTTGTATGCGTCGATAGACTACGGTGACCACTTTCCATCAGGTATATATGCTTGTTTGCCACATTAATAGTATAAAAAACCGGTTCCTATGGCTCGGTTCTTGTCCGTTTTACCTACGATCAGTTAATTTTTAACACAATATGTTTTAAACATATTGTGTAAAAAATTAATCCGATTGTAAATTACTACCAAAAATATGTCAACATTTACCATTTTGTTGCTAAAACAATTCGATTCTTGATATAGGCCATAAAAACCACTCCATGGAAACCAAGCCATAGGAACCGAGCCAAAGGAACTAGGCCTAAGTACATAAGTGAGACATCACATACCTTTAGCCAGGATCTGCAAGGAGATGATCGCCTTGGCTTCTCCGTGCGCGTTCCTCGCAACGACAGAGTAGGCGCCTGTATAGTCCAGCTTGGCGTGAGGGATCTCGAAGCGGTACTCCGGGCCTTCTCCCACGCGCTTGAAGTGACTCGCGTCACGGTAATAATCCGGCTGGAAAGTAAAAGTGTTTGTTAGCTATAATAGCGATAGTGAGAGGCCGTTGGACTACCACGCAGAGGTCTCGGGTTCCATCCCAAGGCTTATCTCTGACTTATCGAAGTTCTTCTTCTTCTCTCTTAGCCTTTATTATTCCCAAGTCACTTGGGGTCGGCTTTTCTGGTCTAACCGGATTTGACTGGCTATCAGTTTTTACACGGAGCGGCTGCCACCTGACCTCCGCAACCCGAAGCTAACGATACCCTAAGGCTAGACCAGTGTCAGGATATTAGAGGGTACTGACTTTCCCAATAACGACTGCCATAGATGTTCATGGCAGCCGGGACCGTCGGCTTAACGTGCTTCTCCGAAGCACGGAGCAGGCGATAATTGTCAATCAATACGCACATAATTTCGAAAAGTCATATAACTTCCGAAAGTCAGAGGTGCGCGACATGGGTTCGAACCCGAGACCCTCTGCATTGCAGTCTGTTGGTCTCCCCACTGAGCTATCTGACTTATCGAAGTTATGTGCATATTAAATAGGTAATTATCATACGGCGAAGAAAACATATCATGCTTATATCTATGTAAAGGTAGGTTATCGTTTGGTGATGCATCGGTTACATCACCAATTAAGTTTATATGCCATATTATGTGTCACTATTGTCGTCTATCAGGCATACTTCGATACCAGCTGTTTTTATTTTCTTCATTTAGTGTGTTTTTTCTAACGTTTTGGGTTTCAAAATTACCCGACTTTTTAGGACGCTCGCCGCTAGATACATGTAGACCCTTCCAAAATTTTAATATAAAGTGGTATTATAAATCTTCTGAGGCAATGAGGCCGCGGCAGACATACGAGAAATTGAGTAAATCTGGATTATGGGGATAGATATTTAATAGGGTACCTACTATAATGATAGATATGAAAAATTTAAGTATAATAATAATAATATTCCATCACATACACACAACACCATCTAGCCCAAATTAAGCAGAGCTTGTACTATGGGTACTAGACAATGGATAAACATACATATATGCTTTTTGATTTTTTGTATGTGCATACATACATATTGTACATAGAAACACCCAGACCAAGACAAAATCCATGTTCATGTACACAAATGTTTGACTTGTGCGGGAATCGAACCCGCGACCTCAGGCGTGGCAGTCGGTTACACTAACCACTACGCCATCGAGTCATCAAAGTCTAAGTGAAAAAAGTGTAGCAAGAATAATTATACAACATAAAATTATGTTCTCATCGTATTTGAAAAGGTATGTCGATAACACTATACGTGCGTTTGGTCCTTATAATCCTAATGTATATGCTAAAACGTGTACATAAACTTTGTGCAATATAAAATGTATGCGCACTGTATCCCAACTAATATTATAGATGTGAATGTGAATTTGTTTGTTACGCTTTCACGCCCTAACTACTCGGCGATTATCATGAAATTTCGCAAAAGTTGGTAATCTAACTCAACCTCCATTGACGTGAACGAAACCGCGAGCAAAATCTAGTTTAATCTTCAAAATTGTAATGCTATATTCTACAATTTATAATGATTAACAATTTCTCTTCAGTATTACTACCAGTCGAACGCAAGCTCTATTCATTTGTGTGTAGTATTAATTAATTAGTCTAAAAGTCATTAGCTTATTGTGTGCAAACTCTAATTAATATAATTAGAATTAATTATTATGATAAATTGATAATACCACAATTCAATATCATCAACAGGTTCATATCATATCGTTAGACCTATCAAAATCATAATTAATATTATAAATGCGAATGTGAGTTATTTTAACTAATTGACCTATTATCATCGGCTTCGATGGCGTAGTGGTTAGTGTAACCGACTGCCACGCCTGAGGTCGCGGGTTCGATTCCCGCACAAGTCAAACATTCGTGTGCATGAACATGGATGTTTGTCTTGGACTGGGTGTTTCTATGTATAATATGTATGTATATACAAAAAAAAAAGTATATATGTATGTTTATCCATTGTCTAGAACCCATAGTACAAGCTCTGCTTAGTTTGGGCTAGATGGTGTTGTGTGTACCTATGTGGTAGAATATTATTATTATTCTCTTTATTACTAATTTTCTTCTAATTATTACATTTTTAAATATAAATATAAAAACATACATATTTAAAAATATAAAAACTGAAATGACCCACCGACATCGGGAACAGGGTCCAAGCTGCCGGTGGTTAGGGCCCCAGAGAGAGGAATCTCCTCACAATACGCGCCGTGTCGAGTAGTACTGCCTTTTGCATCAAGGACTTGATCCAGCCATCTAACGCGAGCCTCTGCAGGTGGTGGTCGAGGCTCTTAGGTATTAAACCATTGACTGTAATGACTATCGGCACAATGATCGCCGAGTCCACACGCCACATGTCGACAATCTCGTGAGCTAGGTCTAAGTATTTCAACTCTTTTTCTTTTTCAGCTTTCACAAGATTCTCGTCATGCGGAATGGTAACATCGATGATCATTGCTCGGCGCTCCAATCGGTCCATCAACACAATATCTGGCTTGTTCGCCACAATTGTCCTATCAGTGATGATAGACCGATCCCAGTACAAAGTAGCACGACCATTTTCGAGAACTGGATCGGGCACATACCTGTAATACGGCACTTCAGATTCCACAAGGTCATACTTTAAGGCAAGTTGCTGATGGATAATCCTGGCTACTTGGTTGTGTCTATGCAAATACTCTCCATTGGCAAGACGAGAACAACCGGAGATAATATGTCTGAGAGATTCTCCGGGCTGGTGACATGCCCGACATATGTCAACCGTCCCATCCTTCAGGATATATCTCCGGTAGTTGTTCGTCATAACAACTTCGTCCATTATTGCACATACAAAACCTTCGGTCTCAGCGAAGAGATCGCCGAAACGTAGCCAGGACACCGATGACTGAAAATCTATGTCGGGCCCATTCAGGGCCCGAAAAAAGCGTCCATGCAGCTCTTTTCCTTTCCATACATCCCTGCGCTCGTCAGTTCCAAGCATAACAGGTTTGCGCCAGTTCTCCTTAGCCAGAGCAAGCGGGGTAAAGCCCGTATCCACTGCGACTACATCGCGATGCACGCCCACATCGGTTCGGAGAAAATATTCTCTGAGATTGCACACTTCACGGTTGTGGAGGGTCTTGGCATTTAAAAAACCGCGACCCCCACACTTCCGTGGGATGTACAATCTCATTACCGAGGAGCGCGGGTGGTGCATTCGGTATGCAGTCAACAGTGTACGGACCTTTCTATCCAGGGCATCTAATTCCGTTTGCGTCCATCTGAGTATGCCAAAGGAGTACATAAGGATCGGCATGGCCCAACCGTTACAGGCGCGCACCCTGTTGCCGCCTGACAAAAGACTTTTCAGTATTTTTTTCAAGCGGCCAAAGAAGCGCTCCCGCAACGTCCGTTTCATACCGTCCTCAGTGATACCTAATGCCTGTGACATACCCAGATATTTATAGGTTTCGTTTGCAGAGAGAGACCTAAGTCTAGTAAAATCTGAAAGTTCAATGCCATCAGATTCCACAACCCTGCCTCGCTTTACATACATAACTGCACACTTGTCAACACCAAACTCCATCCTGATGGAATTACTGAAGTTTTCCGTTACCTTAAGTAACGCCGTCAGTTGGGGTCTGGTGGAGGCAAATAGTTTTAGGTCATCCATGTAAAGAAGGTGGGATATAACTTGACCATCTCTCCGCAATCGATAGCCTAGCCCTGAACTCTCCAGTAAAGTACTAAGAGGGTTCAGCGCTAGACAGAACCATAAGGGACTCAAACTGTCGCCCTGAAATATACCTCGCTTGATCTTGATAGATACACCGCTTTCCCCGATCTGGCGACATCCTGGATAGCGTAAAACCGTTCTCCACTGCCTCATACATGACTTCAAGAAAGTGCTAAGAGTTGCATCAACTTTATACAACTCCAGCACCCTCAAGAGCCATGCATGAGGTACAGAGTCATAGGCTTTCTTATAATCTATCCAGCATGTCGCAAGATCTTTCTTAAGGCGGTGTATTTGTTGACTGATGGTCATGTCAATTAGGAGTAGCTCTTTAGTACCACGGGCCCCACTTCTACATCCATTTTGAGATACAGACATGATGTTATTTGCTGTAATATGTAGTGAAAGTTTAGATCTCAAAATGGATGTAAGAAGTTTATAGACCGTCGGTAGGCATGTTATCGGTCTATAATTTTTTGGGTCCGTGACACTACCTGATTTGTAGAGCAGATGAGTGGTGCCAGTGGTCAAAAACTCAGGCAGCGATCCTGATTCCAAAGATGACTGGAATAGGGATGCCAAGCATGCATGCGCACTGCGGAACCATTTCAACCAGAAGTTGTGCAGTCCGTCCGGTCCCGCTGCTTTCCAGTTTGGTAACGAACGAACCGCACAAGAAACGTCTTCTGGTCGTATGTTAATTGGCTCCATTTGAGGTATAGTGTCGCATGCCTGCCTAACATCCCCAAACCAATCCCCCTCTTCGTGGTCGACGGGCGTCGACCAGATACTACGCCAAAAAGCAGTCGTGGCTTCTGTATCTGGTAGACAACCATCCCCACTAGAATCAGGATGCTCCCACCTTCTGTACACCCACCTTTCATCTCTCTGGAATGCACGATTTTGGGCATATCGATCAGCTCTTTTTTTGTAGCGCCTCACTCGGCTTGCCCACGCACAAATTCTCTGCTTCAGGAAGTCGATGCGTTCTGTAACCCGGGCGACATAATCTTGGGGACATACGTCAGTCCCTGCAAACGCCCGAGTCACATAACGCATCACTCTCGGTCGTGTATTACCCTCCCTGAAACAGATAAGCTTGCCGATGAGTGCCCTGGACTCAGCGATACGACGCTCAATCCTGCACTGCCACGCTGGCGTAGTATTTCTGGGTCGAGCAGCTGTCATTATGTGTGGATTTTTAATACCAGCCACTCGACATGCCGCAGCAGCCGCACAGTACAAGATTGAGTGTGCATCGCTAAGACTTTCACTGTCCACTAGATAAGCGGGCAGTAATGAGTCCAAGGCACACACCAGCGCTAAATTCTTTTTGTGCGTAGGCAATCTTGGCAGACGTGGTCTATTTGCTGCATAAACGTGCCGATATTCCCGCAACGTGCACTCCAAAGTACTCCTTAATTGTTCATTGTACTGGGTACTTACGTGTGTAGCCCTGCTATCCACCTCTTCACTAATATTGTTATCATTTGGCCTCGATGCCTCATGAAGTCTTTGAGGCATTATCTGGACAGAAGAAGTGACGGGAGGGCTACTTCGTACGTCGGAGCGTAGCCTCTCAAGTGCGGCATCGTCCAACAACCGACACCGTTGGATGGCACGCACTTGGTCCGATAGTCTTTGAGCCGAGACGTTAACGGCCGGTTCCAAGTCCTGAAACAGAGGCAGCATTCGATCACGGTACGCACTGAGATTGATTCCCCCCTCTGTTGCCACAAAATATGCCCGCATGACATTTTCATTCATAGATTTAGTCCACTTCATGCGGCGCACATTACCACCGACAGCGGGGACACTGTTCGAGGCCGGTAGGTCTCGGGGTCCCAAGCAGGACGGTGGCCGGCGTATCCCTCGCCGACGTACAGGTGTTGGCGACGTCGGCGGGGAAAAATACTCGTCGCTCGATGGGCTCGACACCTCATTGCACGTCGGGGTCGCAGGTGCAGGTGCCGACGGCTGCGAGGTGGAGCTGAGCGGCGGGTCCGGTGAACGTTTTTGTGCTGCGGCTCTCCTGGCTCTTATTAGCATGTCATTTTATTTCAATCTTTCCTGTATTATTTGTTTTGTTATGAATTTTTCTTCTTGACGTTTATTGTCATCTTGTTGTCTTTTATCATTTTATTTATTTATGGATTTGGTGGGGTTTTTTATTGCTATTATTATATAGGTGGATAATGTGAATTTGTAGTTTTATTAATTAGATATTGTAAATTATGTTGAATTGCAATATATTAGGAAAATAAATAAATATTTTTTTATAAATGAAATGACATTATCAACTATATATATTATATATTATTATTATTATTATCATTATTATTATTATTATTATTATCATGAAATTTCGCATACACGTTGTAAGGGTAACAAAAGAGGAGATAGGCTATCTTTTGTCCTGGAAAAGGTCCCTTTACTAATTTAACCTAACCTACATTGACGCCAGCCAAGCTACTGGCAAAATGTTGTATTATATAAGTTTTTAATTCTCACTCGCTGCAAAACGTAAATAATTATGAAGGTCGCCTGAAACACTTCCGCATGAACACTCTATCTAACCGCCGTAAATTGTCTGACGTTGTCTTCCTACATAAAATAATAAATGGAACTACTGACTGTAAACCTCTCATAAATAGATTCAAAATTAATATTCCGACTCGTATTCCAAGACCTAACATACAAGCTTTTCCATATTCCTCGCTCAAGAACAAATCTTGGACGCTACGCAGCTGTATCCAGGCTCTGTAGGCAATACAATGCACTTTCTGTTAACACCGACCTAGACGTAAATAACAATTTAATACAATTTAAAACATGTCTTCGCAAATTGTTATCTTTGTTTCACATACACTTATTTTATTGTTGTTAATTAAATTTGTACATATATATGTAACTCTATTATTTAATAAGCTATTATTGTTTTACTCAAAAGTTTACCCTAGAGTCAGAATTTTATGTTTATAATTTTATGTTTATAATTTTATGTTTATAATTTTATGTTTATAATTTTATGTTTATAATTTTTATGTTTTATGTTTTCCATGTTTATTTCTTTAATTAAGTTGTTAGTTTAGTTGTAATTATAATTAGCAAGCTGTGGTTTCCTATAATTGAGGGACTATACACGCTAATAATTTAATTATTGCTTTATAATGTACTTGTATGTTGTTGTATATTCCTTTGTTGGAAATCCTTAAATAAATAATTAAGATAATTTTTAAATAATGGTGGATTTAAAGCAAAGCTTGAAAGTGGAATCAGGTTAATTTTAATGTAATTTATTTGTACAGTTTAGTTGTTTAGTTAGCGTAACCTTCACATTCCTAAGTATTAGTTTGTTACCTAAATGAATAGACATTTTGATTTTGCTACTAGATCAAGTTTATCGTTTTAGAAGGAACAAAGGCTACGTAACACTAAGGTACGGGAGCAGAGCAGTAAATATAAGTGACTGCACTATGTATATTTCACTGATATGCTCCTGTTTTGTCAGAAAGAAGATTAAATAATTATGAGAGTGAAAGGAATAACTTTTGAAATAGGTAGTTGTTACCTTTGGCGTGTATATAACCTACCTATGTCTTTTTAACATTGTGTTAGCGCCATCTATTGAGAAGAAGCCGACAACACGTGGCACCCTCTAGCGTCGAAAAGAAAGAAAACAACATCGCGAGACCTCACCTGGCGCCGGGTAGACGGAGGCTCGACGGAAGGTGACGGAACGAGATAACAACATACATTTGATCCTGTGAGTGAGCGAGAGCAAGAATACCTCTAGAACATACGACGAGGGAGCGAGAGCAAAAAAACCTCTAGAACCTACGATCCACGCGTGGAAGTAATTGGGATCTCTGTCGATGTCTGACAAAAATGGGTGGTAGTCGGTTCACCATCGTTACTTGTAACTTGGAAACCTATGTAAATTATTTTCTAAGTAATTAAAATAAAGCATTAATATTTGTTACATAAAAATAAATCGTTCACTAAAGAGCTCCTTTGACCGGCAGATGACATACAAAACACATTGCATATTATGATACATAAATAAAATAACAATGGTCTAGATGACAAAATATAATATACTACCAGATTATAACAAATGAAATACTCTTCAGATCTAATGTAAACAATTGTTGGTCTTCTTCTTCTTTCTTAGCCTTTATTATTCCCAAGTCACTTGGGGTCGGCTTTTCTGGTCTAACCTGATTTGACTGGATATCAGTTTTTACACGGAGCGGCTGCCACCTGACCTCCGCATCCCGAAGGCTAACGATACCTTAAGGCTAGACCAGTGTCAGGATATTAGAGGGTACTGACTTTCCCAATAACGACTGCCATAGATGTTCATGGCAGCCGGGACCGACGGTTTAACGTGCTCTCCGAGGCACGGAGCAGGCGATAATTGTCAATCAATACGCACATAATTTCGAAAAGTCATATAACTTCCGAAAGTTAGAGGTGCGCGACGTGGGTTCGAACCCGAGACCCTCTGCATTGCAGTCTGTTGGTCTCCCCACTGAGCTATCGCTGCTCAAATAATAATAAATAAATACTACATACTTAAGTACTGTTACATAGTTTCAGTAATAGTTATGTTATTTTAGGCTAAATAAGTGTGATACAATCTATCTTAATTTCGAAAAATAATCTGCTTTTCTTTGCTTTTGGCGCTAAAACAAGAGGTCTGACCCTTTAATCAATAGCATATATATCTACGACATATACATATATATACACAGTTCAACGCTATATATCATGTAAGGACTTGACACACATTTGAATAACTGTAATTTTAGGTTCTATGGACAAAATAGTGACGAGTATATTGTCATCTATTAGTCACATAAGTGCTTTAGCTGTAACTAAGAATGTTTTGATATTAAACCGACCAACACACATACGGTTGCCGGATTGTAGCCAATGAGGAACAGATGTTGTAATATTTAAATTTACTGGTACCAGAATACATAGTTACCGAAATATTATGATAAAAATCGAGAAATCGATCAATCGATAAGAATAGAGTGCGGGGAGGCGTCTGCTGTGCAGCGCTCACACAATCGCGCGCCCGTATATAAAACTAATGCGTGAGCAGTCTGTCTTTACATAATATGTGTCACTACACTGTCTCACAAGGGAATTGAACCCGAACCTAAGCCTAATCCGAATCTAAGATTCCAGAGAAGAAAAAAGAATCTCTTCTTCTCTCGAACCTTAGAAAGCACAATAGCCACAATTTCTACCGCTGTGCTGCCGAGGCAGTACTCACCTCGAACTCGATCCTAAGCTTAACCCGAATCTAAGGTTCGAGAGAAGAAAGAAAAAGCCTTTTCTTCTCTGGATCCTTAGAAAGCATAATAACTACAGTTCCTACCACTGCCGAGGCAGTATTTAGGGAAACTGATCAGATTACCTTGAGGAAGTCTCGCAGCCAGTAGACGTCAGGCTTGGGGTCTCCGATGACCTCACACTGGATGATGACGGTGTCGCCCTCGCGAGCCTCGCTCGAGCGCGGCTTGCGCGTGAACATCGGCTCCTTAGAATACCTGCACATTACAGTATACAAGATTACAATAATTTATTCCGTAACCAAGAGAAATTATCCGATAACTAATAATATATGTATATGTCAAAAGAACATAATTGTTTAAATGCAAATTTAAATATAAAGCTAATTATTTAAAGCACCATCTACTGATTTGTTTGGGAACGTCAAGCGTTAGCTTGGGTGAGGTCGCCACTGAGCCGATGTTTCAGCTGGAGTGACAGTTATGGCTGCTTTGAACGCCTTCGCTGCAACGAACTCGCTGCGTTACCGATCAAATCAGTGTTAATCAAAGACATCCTCTAATATTTCATTTCTTTTGTGTTTGCCTATCATAAATATACGTACGAGGTATAATACCACGCCTATATTTTGTTGTTTCATCATGTCAAAAGCGATATGGCGTCTAATCCTCGATATATACTTATAATTTAATAATATCAGCCTTGTATATAAATTGTCTCATTTCTGGGCTCAAGCCTCTTCTCACTATTAGGCCATAGTTCTCCACGCTGGCCCAGTGCGGGTTGGCAGACTTCACAATTTTTTCAGAACACCATGTTTAATTCTCAGACGTGTAGGTTTCTTCATGTTGACCTATTGTTGATGTTTTCCTTTACAGTTAACTATAATTATTTTTCTTATTATTATTATTCCTACAAAGAGTTCCGCGCTAGGAATAATGCCTGTGATGCAGGGGTCTTTATAAACATTCAAACAACGTGCACAAAGAATCCCCAGATCCGAAACAACTATTCGAGAATATTACAATTGTCACATGTGGGGATCGAGTCCACGACACTCGGCGCGGTAGCAGTGGGGAGCCGACAACTTAAAGCAATACGCCATCCGTGCAGTCATAAGTAACTATTTAATACACGACACACGGGTATTATATGTGTCCGTTGTGTCCGTTGTGTCCGTTGGATTATTGATTAAATATTTGACTTGTCGTTACTAAATCGACGTCTTTTAGACACAGTTGTTAATTAACAATTAATAACCTAACTAATATTATAAATGCAAATGTGAGATTTCTTGTTTGTTACGCTTTTTCGCCTTAACTACTCGACCGATCATTATGACATTTCCTATAGACGTTCTCAAGGAAATTTAAAAGGATATAGGCTATTATCCAGAAAAATATATTTCCTTTTCTTTGAACAATTTTTTTAACCTGCCTTTACGCACTCTCCGCGGGGCGACGGGGAGTTGCATGTGAAAGCGATTCGCGTGGCCCCGCCGTCTATGGTTTTGTCGAGGAACATCGTGGTAGGTTTAGTCGGTATTACCATTTACGCAAGTGAAGTTGCGGGCAAAATCTAGTTTTAAATGTTTTATTCTGTTATTTAATTAGAGAAGGTAAAATTTTTATCTCATATCGACCACAAAATTTATTTTGTGGACATCAAACCCGAAGCATCTGTATTACGTAGTGATGAGGCAACCATTCAAATTACTAAGTCATAGATACAGTATTTTTTTTCGTGACGTCATACGTATTGTCTATAACTAATAAGTAACAAGTGAGAATTGGCAATGAATTGCCGTAAATCTTAAAGCTCGAAACAATGGTTCAAGTAATATGCAAAGGTCACGTAATACCACGTGACCTTGAGGTCAAGGGTCATAGGTCATAGTCATTTCGAGATATATCGACTATGCTGAGTTGAATGGCGTTGACCGCGAGTCTCTAGCTCTTACGGTTCTTGAGTTGAAAATTGTATAACAGACAGACGGACGGACGAAGCCGTTGTATAAAGAGTTTTTCCGAACTCTAAAAAGACTTGAAAGCTCGCTTTGTCAATATTCCTACTATGTTATGTAAGCTCTCAGTTTTAAAAGACTACCGAGAATTTGTCTCTGCGAACAATTTAATTAAGTGCGCTTGCTTTATACGACAGCGTATAATAATTATTTATTAAAACTCTAAGCTGAATTATTAATAGCTGTGAGTAAGACTCAGTTCAGATCGACACGACGAGTCGGGGGTAAGCAGCGATTTATTACGAGTACATGAAATGTTAATATCGAATGCTATAATTTTTATATGCCATAGGAGAAAAACTTAAGGGCCTCCTACCACAAAACGTAAAAAATACACGATTTTCAACACGTATCTAGTACCTTAAATGATGTCCCAAAATTCTCAAACAACATTTAAACAATACTTCGATTTATAAACTTTAATTCCATACATTTAAATTATTTATATTTTATTTTTTTATGAGATATACAAGCAATATTAAAAAAGATTGATTTCACAAAGTTTATGTATATACTTCCTCAACTGTAGAAGTATGAATATAAAACTCACATTTATATGTAGAGAATACATTTATTGTAAATCGTGTGCAATTTTTTTTTATTTACGATGACTTTTCATTCAGGAATTTGTTTTTCTCGATTTTTCGGTCGAATCTTTCTAGCGGGTTTCTGCGCGGGCGACGGGCGGCATACGGCGCCAGCCTTTGTGGCGGACGGACGTATGAAATTTTTTCCACAAAACGCTCTCGTATATTTACGTAATTTTATCAATCTTTGAGTGTATGTGATTAACCTAAGATAATAAATAGTTTAGAATTAGTCTAATAGTAGTATAGGACAATTTATTTATTTTGGATTGTCTGTATTATCATAGTACAGCTACATCTCGCTACGTGGCAGTAAATTATCGTAAAATGTTTAGAAGTGAGTCGCAAACGTTAAACGCTCAAGGTCATTGGCGCATAGGAGACCCTTAATGACGTAAACCGGACACAACGGATACTAAGAATACTTGACAGAAACCATTTTATATACCTGGGTACGGAACCAGAGACCACACATATACAGCCGGTTCACTACCACTGTGCCACCAACGGCCCCTTTAAATTATTGCAACCCAATAAAATAAAATTCGTTTTTGTTAGTCCGACCCGGGATTTGAACCATTCACTACCGCTGCGCTACGGAGGAAGTTAAATATTATATAAATACCAATATTATTATTTAGTACAAAATTACTTTTGCCATATAAGACCACCTTCTGCCTAATTTATTTAAATTGTTATTTTGTTTCTTGTTTTAATTTTAAATTTTAATCGAGTTATGTATGTATTATATAATAATATTCTACCACATACAGACAACACCATCTAGCCCAAACTAAGCAGAGCTTGTACTATGGGTACTAGACAATGGATAAACATACTTATATGCTTTTTATTTGTGTAAATACATACGTACATATTATACATAGAAACACTCAGACCAAGACAAACACCCATGTTTATGCACACAAATGTTTGACTTGTGCGGGAATCGAACCCGCATGTATGTATGTTACTGCGTACATGCACCGCAATCATGCAAGCTCTGCGAGAATACCAGCGTTGTGGATATACTGCAACATTGCTGACGCAGGACCTTATTTGTTCTTCTTATACATATTGGTTGTATTTCCTGTTACATATATTTCTTTCTCTTTCTTTCTCTTTAAAAACTGTACAAAGCCGGTAATCGATTTGAGACTGCGTACACAGCAGCCGCTTTTATAACTGATGCGCCATCAATGCTGTTTATAATAATATAGATCACTAGTCGCCCGCGCCCGCTCGCATGTATGTAGGTACATAGGTTACGTTAGATAAGTAACAGTTCTTTTTCTGGAAGAAAGGTACCCCTGCTTACTCCTTCAGTTGTATAGGCGTGAGACTGCATAGTCACTAGATTATGTAGTCTCACGCCGCTAGACTATTTGGTACAAATACACATATGTATGTAACGTTATATAGACGCGGTCTGGCAACGTGTGTGTGCACAACACGGCATCGTTGCACGTCAGGGAGCCGCGATGTGTTTTATACACGTCAATAAAGCAAGAATCGGTTTAAAACTATCTATGAAGTAAATATTACTAAGTAGATTTTGCCCGCGGCTTCGCTTGCGTAAATGTAAGTTAGATTAGAAACAGCAGGTACTTTTTTCGGATGAAAGGTACCCTCTGTCCTTTTTGTTCCCCTGATTACGTGTATACGAAATTTCATGATTATCGGTCGAGTAGTTAAGGCGTGAAAGCGTAACAAATAAACCAACTCATACTCGCATTTATAACATTAGTTAGGATGTTATTTATATTCGGAGGTATTGAGCCTATTCGTAGCGACGACGCGATCCGCTACGCCGTGGCTACGTCTGTGTAGCCGGTCGTAGCATTTTCGCTTAACGGTCTACGGTGCTACGCACCTTACTTGCTACGATCGTAGTCCACCACGCTGACCAAATGCGAGTTGGCAGACTTCTCACATCTTCGACAACATTATGGAGAACTCTCAGACATGCAGGTTTCCTCACGACGTATTTCTACGCCGTTAAAGCGAGCGATAATTAACTATTTACTATCGGATGTGCATGCCTTTGGATAGAACACAAAACTTCTGCGTGGCAGTTCAATAGGTCCCTACAAAGCTATCGCTACTACTACTGCTTTTCTGCCCATTTCAAAACTATAAAGTATTGTGAAAATATTCTATATTGAATTTTCTACTACACAGCTTTAACACGCGGCTTCGCCTGCTTCTATCACAAGAGAATGCAAATCGTAACAAGAGCATTATTACTACATTTGTTCCAGATATTGTCAATCTATACGCCAAGTCTTATATAAATTGGTTTAGCGGTCCACGCGAGCGAAAAATACATTCGAACTCTTCACAAAATGTTTCTTTTATTTTATTTTACGAATACATTTCCATTTTCGAATACCTATGTATTCGAAAAGCGGAAATTTTAATTTATTTATTTTTATTGGTTATCCAATAACCCTCTTTTATTTGCTATAGGCAGGTATCAGATAACGTGCCGACGCATCTGGTACTGCACATTTTAATTAATACATACAGAAATTCCAGGAATCGGAGCCGATTGATTTCAACTATTTGTGCTGCAAAGTATTTCAGTTAACCCGGAAATATCAGGCATCATAATAAATTAAATTAAATACAGCCATGTTACCATGTACCAGTTATAATGAATTTACAATATTCATTATAACTATACTTATTAATTAAATATATATTTACATGTATTACGAAGGAAAAAGTAATAATAAAATACTAATTATAATCCTAACTAACATAAATGCGAATGTGAGTTCGATTGTTACGCTTTCACGCCTTAACTACTCGACCGATAATCATGAAATTTTGCATATACGTTGCTGGGGACATAGAAAAGGACATAGAGTACCTTTCATCTAGAAAAAAGTACTGTTACTAACACATTCAATGTCACTTTCCCTGTGAGATCTATATCAAATGCGGATTTAGGTAAGAAAAGTATCAGTGTGGCCGTACAATTTGAGTGTTTGTAATGTATCCAAATTCAACACTTATTTTATATAGAACGAAACGTCACTTGTATGGCTGCGTGCTTCACGTACCGCTGTCGTAATGGCCGATGTCATACTGATGCATAGAAACAAACGAGTCGTCAGACACGGCGCCGTGTATGCGGTCTTCCAACACCACACGCCGCCGTGTACTCAGCCACGTACATCTCTACGGCGCCGTAAACTAACCTACATTACGCGAGCGAAACCGCGGGCAAAATTTACTACTATATATTTACAAAACTGGTTTAGGTGTCATAGATTTGATACCCACTTTATGTTTATATAAAGTTTTACTTTCGTCTATTTTTCTGTATGCTCATTTATTGTAAATATGGATTCTCAGTAAGTGAATTATTGTAATTCTTATGAGTATAAAGTTCTTAAACCAGAGATTTCGTCAGCATCGCTGTCAACCGGTAACGTGCCCAGAAGACTGGCAGTATTTCCGAGTTGAATCACAGTACTTACGCTTTGGGCTTTGGCCCTTGGTAATCATCACTCCTTTAACGGTGAAGGATCGTGAGGGAAGGAATATTGTGAGGAAATCTGCAAGTTCTCAAAGATATGTTAAGTCTGCGAACCTGCACTACGCCACCATAGTGGACTACGACGACCTAACACTTCTCGAACTGAAAAAAGGCCGGTGCCCAATAGTGGGACAGTTTATTTACACGGACGACATTATTATGAAACAGACTGGTTCGAGTAGCACCATATTTATAAACTACTAGCCGACCCGACAAACGTTGTCCTGTCTTAGACGAACTGTCAAACTCGCGAGGTTAAAATAGTTAGGCTATCTGAAATTATCCAAATTTTCTAATTATTATTTCCATAAGAACTTTCAACAAAAAATCAGCTATCTTAAAAAGAAATTGAATGAAATCGGTATAGTCGTTCTCAAGTTATGGCGTGAACAAGGGAAACAAGGATCCATTTTATATCATCATCATCTCAGCCGAAAGACGTTGCTGGACATAGGCCTCCCCCAAGGCTTTCCACACAGACCGGTCTTGGACCACTCACATCCAACAGCTTTCCGCGACCCTTACCAGTTTGTCGAACCACCTTAGGAAGAGCCCTCTTTGTCTTCATTTTTATATATATATAAATCTTCTGTGCGTGAGTTTGTAATTAAACTCCTCCTAAACGGCTGGACCGATTTTGATGAAATTTTTTGTGTTTGTTCAAGTGGATTCGAGAATGGTTTAGATTTTTATTTTTGTCGTGTTTGCAGGACTACGTCTGACAGGACAGCTAGTATAGATATAGATTGAATTTAAAGGATAAGTAAGAAGACTTACGGCACATCAGGTGTATTGATCACTATCGGTGGAGTTCTCTTGGTAACTTGTTGTCCGTCTCCCCCAATGATTTCCACCTTCCCCGAGGTGGATGCTCTGCCCACTTCGTTGGAAGCCGTGCAGGTATACACCCCGGCGTCTCTGCCTGTCACTGAGGCTAAGGCTAGTTCTATCTGCCCATCCCGGTCCAGGGTCATAATGGCGCGACGGCTGGGCCTTAGGCGGACCCCGTCTCGGTACCAGGTTACTCCTACTGATGGATAAGCTTCTACCACAGCTGAGATTCTTAGCTCCTCGCCTGAAAAAGACATGAAAAGTTATTGATTGCTAGATTTTAAGTAAGTGTTTCCTTTTATTTCTGTGTTGGTAGTATAACTGCGTAAGGTCATGGGTTTGATGCATGGGTCGGCGGAATGTTGGCATAATTAATGCAAGTGTTGTGCGGTTTTGATTCAGAACTCGTAAGAATTATATAAGCATACTATACATACATACAAACATACTCGACTGCATCTTCACTTAAGATCAGGTGAGATTGCAAACGCAAGACTAATAGAGCATAAAAAATAAATTGTAGCTGGCCCGCGCAACTTCTTTTAGTTCACATAAGAGATTTTTTTTCGTTTTGCAACATTTTTCATTTACCCTCACCTCCTATTGGTCGCAGCGTGATGTTATATTGCCTATAGCCTTCCTCCATAAATGGGTTATCCAACAATAAAATAATTTGTCAATTCGAACCAGCAGTTTCTAAGATTAGCGCGTTCAACCAAACAAACAAACTCTTTACTTAATATTGTCTTCTGTTTACGCGAATATTATTCATTGAAATTAAACTACTATATACGGATTTTATCGCGTTGTTTATTTGACATTACATTACATAATTTCGAAAAAAAATGTTACTCTACTATTACTATAAAACACCACCACCACCTTGGGATCCAGTTATACAAATAGTCAAACCCAAGAAGAAGCAAACCACAGCTAGACTTCATGATACTTTGAGCTCATTCTGTATAAATAGAAACACCAATAATTAAATTATGTTTGGGTTCTTAGAAATAACGACACTAGAACATTGAGACAACTACCATTTTAGTCTCCCCGTGACCATGGCTGCTGAAAAGCAACCGAAACGTCGGGGAAAGTGTAAAATTAAGTCAAATCTAAATAGTTTTAATAACAATATAATTAGCTTAAAAATTAGTAAAGTTTAATAGTAATAGTAATGTAACAAATTTTCAAAATTATGTAATATAGTGTCAAATATACAACGCGATAATATCCGTATATAATAGTTTAATTTCAATAAACTCTTTACTTTCATAATGTTGGTATAGAAGTATACTCGTAGATTGTCAAGAAATTCAGTATTATGCCCGGTAGATGGCTCTGAGCCGTCTTTTACGGACAGCATTTATGGTTTGTATTTTATTAAAAAAGTCAGCACAAAAATTACAATACTTAAATACCACTTTTAACACTAAGCCATCAGTTTATTCATTAAAAAAATAAACACAAATAACACACAGATATAAAACAAGTATTTGTGGACCACATAATTCTTCATCCCAAAATCGAACCTACTGCGGTGTGTGGCGAAGTCTTCATCTTTCCACTGACTGTAAACACACATTAACATATTCCTAACATAATCTATCTATCTATCTTATGTGGGAGCCAGTCAGTGCAGACCGGCGACACTTCGACCCAGTGGGATCTTTTGTGTCGACACTCTCCCAATAACGACTGCCATAGATGTTCATGGCAGCCGGGACCGACGGCTTAACGTGCTCTCCGAGGCACGGAGCAGGCGATAATTGTCAATCAATACGCACATAGTTTCGAAAAGTCATATAACTTCCGAAAGTCAGAGGTGCGCGACGTGGGTTCGAACCCGAGATCTTCTGCATTGCAGTCTGTTGGTCTCCCCACTGAGCTATCGCTGCTTTAACATAATCTAAGTCAACTATTAACCTGCAAACTGTTAAAATGCCAGTCATAATTGAAAACCTATCGTGTCTAGACGCCGGTGTGCCGCCGGTTGTTGTAATTTAAAAAACATATTGTGTTGAACCAGAACTATTGAACCGATTAAAAAATCTTTCACTACTAAAAAGCTACTTTATCCAAAAGTAACATAGGCTATATTACATTCGGCCTTGACGGCGTAGTGGTTAGTGTAACCGACTGCCACGCCTGAGGTCGCGGGTTCGACTCCCGCACAAGTCAAACATTTGTGTGCATGAACATGGATGTTTGTCTTGGTCTGAGTGTTTCTATGTATAATATGTACGTATTACAAATAAAAGTATGTATGTATGTTTATCCATTGTCTAGTACCCATAGTACAAGCTCTGCTTAGTTTGGGCTAGACGGTGTTGTGTGTATGTGATAGAATATTGTATTATTATATTATATAATAATATTAGACCTATTGTTATTCTGTCCCACATCTCAATTGGCGCTTAAGTTTATTATCGGTCATCTGTTTTCTGTCTCGATTCTCGGGTGATACAATGTGTCATAGAGACTGAGTCATGTCCATACATGAATCACGTTCCCATGGACGTGCGCTGTTATTACATAGGTGGTATAATTTTACTGTGTGTCGCAGCGGTGGTGGTTGCGACTACTGTGCATGATGTCTCGGGTTCAATCCCTGAGTTGGGCAGTCTTATTTGATTTTGCTGTTGAGAAATTCTCAATCTGGAACTGTGCTCCCTAGGCAGTAATAGGTTGGCCCCTGGCCCTGGACAACTGGGTCCGTATCTCATTTGCGTCCTTATGGGATGAATACTGATTACTGTAATCTCTCTCTCTCACTCTCTCTCTATCTCTCTGTTTGTCTGTCTCTCTCTCTCTCTCTCTATTGTATATGTATTACTAAGCGTCTCTCGTGGTTATTCACGTTTACGACTTACGTGTTGAAATCAATTGAGATGAACATCAAACCTCAGAACACCGTGCTTTATTGTTACTGAAATAACTTATTATGAAATCCAACATGGCATGCATAACAAGAATGCAATCTATATCTATCGGTATGTAGATATATTTATATATTAATACGTGAAACAAAAACTTTGTACCCCTTTTTACGAACATTGTGCGGACGGAGGAGTATAAAATTTGGCACAGTTAAAGTTTATATGGAGAAGGAGGGGCGAATCCTAATATTTTTATAAAATATGTATTAGAAATACATTAAATTAATGGAAAACACTACACACTTTTCGCTTACGTTGATGTAGATTTATGTTAAGGTAGATTTTTAGTAACCTATGTGTTATTTTGATGTATAAACTATAATACTGTTAAGTTTCATCAAAATCTGTTCAGTAGTTTTTGCGTGAAAGAATAACAAACATCTATCCATTCATCCATCCATCCTCACAAACTGTCTCATTTATAATATTAGTAGGATGTATACCCGTGCAGAAGTACTACAGGTAAAAAAACCGGCACTCAATACGAAGTGAAACTGACCTTCAGCAAGCCTATACAGGGGTTCCAGTCCACAGCAGAATTCCGGCGCCACGTACGCCCTGATGCCCTTGTCCACCACCAAGCTGCAGCGGCAGCTGACGGCACCGCTGCTGTTTCTCGCCATGGCCTCATACACGCCGCCATCTTCCAACGTGGTGGGTGCTATCTCCAGGGTGTGGAAGTGCTCATCTTGGTACTTGCAGCGACGACCTGTAACCACATGATATGAAAACGCCATGTCTCTAAAAGCTTGTAAGAATGGCAACGTTGTAAATAGCTGACTTTTGAAGATTTTAAATGTATAGTAAATAATATCCTGTATTTAACTGTCCCACTGCTGCGTACGGGCCTCTTCTCAGTGTGAGAAGGGTTAGGCCATAGTCCACTACGCTTGTTGGCAGACTTCATATGTCTTCGAGAATGGAGAACTCTCAGACATGCAGGTTTCCTCACGATGTTTTCCTCCGCCGTTAAAGCAAGCATTCATTAACTATTTAATACACAGATAATTTCTGAAAGTCAGAGAAGCCTTGGGATTGAACTCGAAACCTCTTTGTGGCAGTCCAACGGTCTCTTATTAAGCTATCGTTGCGTCGTATTTTAAATTTAATCAATTTAATTGAGCTTTATTTTAACTGTTTTCAACACTCTATAGACTAAGTCAAAAGTGTATCATAGATGAAATGTAATCAAATATGCAGTCATTTCACTAAATAAATATCGGGTGTAAGTCAAATATTTTAAATGTAAACCAAATGTTCATATTTGAAAGTAAAAAGACATGAACTCTTCGCATCACGCACTAAACCATTCGTGGTACTACGTCATGTATTGTAAGTTCCCTCTACAAAGAGACACGTCGGTAGCGCCATCTATCGAGTATTGTTATACAACTAGGTACACGTTCTACGAAGTGCGTTTATATTGAATGGAACACATTACTGGTAAATACGAATTCGGTCTTAATATTACTAGTTAATATGTAGATAAAAACTATGGAACTGAAAGGCATGGTATTTTTTAAGTAGACGTGAACATTTCTGATGTAAGCTGCCGTGTATCAATTAACTTTTCAAATCGGTCTGTTAATTTCATTTAGCGCGTTTGTAAAACACAGAAAAAGTGAAGACTTGAGAATACTTAACTTTTTAAGCCGGTTAAAAACATAAATTACGTCACACGTAAGGAGGGTGAGGTTAAGAGCAGCGATAGCTCAGTGGGGAGACCAACAGACTGCAATGCAGAGGGTCTCGGGTTCGAACCCACGTCGCGCACCTATGACTTTCGGAAGTTATATGACTTTTCAAAATTATGTGCGTAATGATTGACAATTATTGCCTGCTCCGTGCCTCGGAGAAGCACGTTAAGCCGTCGGTCCCGGCTGCCATGAACATCTATGGCAGTCGTTACTTGAAATGTCAGTACCCTCTAATATCCTGACACTGGTCTAGCCTTAGGGTATCGTTAGCTTCGGGTTGCGGATGTCAGGTGGCAGCCGCTCCGTGTAAAAACTGATATCCAGTCAAATCCGGTTAGACTAGAAAATCTGAACCCAAGTGACTTGGGAATAATAAAGGCTAAGTGAGAAGAAGAAGAAGTTTATATTAATAACTATACTTCACATGCCCTGAGACAACCATCTTAGTCTCCCCGTGAACATGCGGCTGCTGAAAAGCAACCGAAAATTCGGGAGAAGTGTACATTTCAATCTAATAGATTTAATAATTTTATATAGATGATATAGCATTATAGATTCAGAAGTAGTGTAGTAATATTTTCAAAATGATAATATAAGAATAATAATAATATTCTATCGCATACACACAACACCATCTAACCCAAACTAAGCAGAGCTTGTACTATGGGTACTAGACAATGGATAAACATACATATATACTTTTTGTTTGTAAATACATACATATTATACATAGAAACACCCAGACCAAGACAAATATCCATGTCCATGCACACAAATGTTTGACTTGTGCAGGAATCGAACCCGCGACCTCCAGTGTGGCAGTCGGTTACACTAACCACTACGCCATCGAGACCGACTCCCTCGACTCGACTGACCGACCGAGAATGATGTATTGAACATCGCGATATAATCCGTATAACGCAGTTTAATTTCAATGTATAACATTCGCGTAAACGGAAGACTATATAAGACACACTTGTATTGTCAAAATGACAGCTGCTTGCGCTCGGCGCTATCTGTCACTATAATTTTTGCTTTCGTCTCTGCTTGCAATACGATCTTTACGATATTTGAATTTTGTAGTGGTGTAAGTTGTCTCATCGCCGCTGCCACTGCGCCGAGTGTTGTGGGTTCGAATCCCAAACGGGACAAAATTTTATGTGATCCACAAATGTCTGGATGTTCTTTGTGTCTATTGTTTGAATGTTTGTAAAGTACTAGCCGCACTAGCAATAAGACACAGAAATTATTGTTAGTGCG
This sequence comes from Catocala fraxini, assembly GCA_930367265.1. Classification (NCBI taxonomy): domain Eukaryota; kingdom Metazoa; phylum Arthropoda; class Insecta; order Lepidoptera; family Erebidae; genus Catocala; species Catocala fraxini. The sequence goes on along the minus strand of OV884024.1, from coordinate 3,016,503 downwards.
GCAGTTGTCTTTTTAGATACCAAAATTCTTCGACCAGACAACAAAACAGCATACGAAATTCTATCTTTATTACTAAATTTCCTTTGAAATTTTCACAACTAGCCTGTGTATGGAAAAAAACGCATTTGAAAATAAACAATAGTTTTATTTCCATTTGTACCGAAGTATACGTCAAGTAGATAATGACAGTTATTACTGTCGGCCGGTAATTAGAGTCTTTGACAAATTGCAGTTAAGTGGACAAGGGATTTACAAAATGACAGTTAATTATGCGGTTAGTTAGTCTGTCTGTATCTAAGTAAACGGTTATTTATCGACTTTGACTGTACTTGTTCGCTTGTGAATATTTTATGTGAAAATTCTAACTTGTTATACATTTTGCGAGGTATGTTCGAAGTTCTAGGTTGTAGGGATTAAGCTACAAAGTTCGGACGTTTAGTGAATCTACTGACTGCACGGATCGCCTAGCAGTTTCAGTGGTCGCCTAGCAACTGCCGCCACGGCTAGTGCTGTGGGTTCGAATCCCACACGGGACAAAAATTTGTGTGATCCACAAATGATTGTTTGATCTGGATGTTCTTTGTGTCTGTTGTTTGAATGTTTGTTAACTCCACCGCGACACAGAATTTAAGCCTAATACAGCAGTTACCGTTTAAAAAAAATAGGTACTTGTAAATCCTAATTACTTTTTCACAAAAAATTATGTTTATCTTCTTCAAAAATTGGAATATTATATTCTTGTACGATCTTGTACCCGAATGTTATCAATTAATTATCATCGATTACAATTCGAATCATTATCGATATTTCGAAAATTGGTTTGGTTAAAATCGTGGTCGATTCGATTGATCGTGTCAGTAATCTAAGAAGATCTCATACCTTTAATCAATGCATTACATTTCTTTACTTATAAACCAATTTTAACGGTCTCTCAGGTGATAGCAAAAACAGGAAAAACAATTTTATTCTTGCAACATTTGACAGTCAGCATAGTGCTGGACCAAACTAATTTACTAAATAATGCAATTGAAGTGATACATCATCATCTATAATAAACGATTTTTTAGGTTTCAGTACCTATATGTGGCGTGGCGTAGCAGCGATAGCTCAGTGGGAAGACCAACAGACTGCAATGCAGAGGGTCTCGGGTTCGAGCCCACGTCGAGCACCTCTGACTTTCGGAAGGTATATGACTTTTCAAAATTATGTGCGTATTGATTGACAATTATCGCCTGCTCCTTGCCTCGGAGAGCACGTTAAGCCGTCGGTCCCGGCTGCCATGAACATCTATGGCAGTCGTTATTGGGAAAGTTAGTACCCTCTAATATCCTGACACTGGTCTAGCCTTAGGGTATCGTTAGCCTTCGGGTTGTGGAGGTCAGGTGGCAGCCGCACCGTGTAAAAACTGATATCCAGTCAAATCCGGTTAGACCAGAAAAGTCGACCCCAAGTGACTTAGGAATAATAAAGGCTAAGAGAGAAGATGTGGCGTGGCGACTTTAACTCATCTTTAACAGATGACGTGCTGAATTTTTCCCTTCTTTAGGTAATTCAAAAAGTTTGATTATTAAGACTATATTATCACTTCGCTTAAATATAATAACCTTTGATTCTATATTAATCTATACTAGATGTCGCCCGGTTTCACCCGCATTTATTAACTAGCCTGTATAAACTGCCCCGCATACTTTATTATGTAAGTAATTTAGTATAGATACAACAGCTATGTAACTATAAGAAAATAAACTAAAATATCAGAATTTGGCAAAAACATGTACAGTGTATTATTAAATACACATAATCATAATGAACTGCTGCGTATTCTAATGAAGAATAACAACAATACTATGCTTTCTTAAAAAGTGCATTTACTAACAAAAATAAACAAAATACCAGTGTTCATAAGTTCCTGATTGTTTTAGTTCGATTATATTTATGCAATGTTTTTCATAAACATACTTCACGCATCGCAAAAGTCGTAAAGCGGATTCAACCACACTTTATAGGTCTTCTTTCGTCTTCTATAAGCTGCAAAATTTTAAATTATTAGGAAAATCACGCAGTACCTACGAAGAAAACTGCGCTGAACCATTTTTCCTACAAAAAGTATTAATCCATAATATACCACCTATTTCATTTATAAGTAATTAATATTTTCGGAAACGATTGACGTTAATGACAAATCTGTCTCAGCTGATCGGCTAATCTGCCATATTGTTTCTTAGCTAGGTTTAAACAAGATTTCTAAAATTACGATACGATTTACGCTTTCTGTACTGTTTAGGTATTGATAAACTTACTCAGCGCTAACTAACGTACATATATAAGTAAGATTTCTCATGAACAGTCGCTATATAGTAGATAAATAAAATATCTATAAATATTTAAAATGGATTTATTAGTAGGACGGTGAATCAATAATACTGTTATATCTACTTAAAATTATTTAAAGATTTAAATTGACACTTTTCACGACGATTCATTTGCTTTACAGCAGCCATGTTTACGGAGAGACTAAGATGTTGGTGGTGACTCAGTCGCGAGGCGATAACTTAAGCTACTACGCCATCCGTGCAATAAAAACTGTTGAAACTTACTGTCGAATATAACATCCTCGCCATCTTTGAACCAGTGAAGGGAGGGTGGCGGGTTACCGACGACCTGGCACGTGAGCCGGACGGGATACGTCGCCTGCACGCGCCGGTCCCGGAGTCGCATCGTGAACTGTGGCGCGTATTCACCGACCGCATCTTGGGACCTCTCCCTGTGGAATTAACATGGGATTAAATAACTATGTAACTTAATGTCTATATGGCGCCTTGCTATAAGTTAGCGCTTCTGATTGTTTGGAACTGTGACGTCACGGGTTCGCCGAATCGTTCAAGAAGCTGTGGGATAAGACAAAAAGACATCCTAACAGGACTTATAATTATGATAATAGTTTTCCAGCAGCTATGCTCACGAAAGCGTAGATAAGGTTAGCTTATCTTATCTTATGTGGTGGCCAGTCAGTGCAGACCCGCGACACTTCGACCCAGTGGTATCTATTGTGTCGACACTCTCCCAATAACGACTGCCATAGATGTTCATGGCAGCCGGGACCGACGGCTTAACGTGCTCTCCGAGGCACGGAGGAGGCAATAATTGTCAATCAATACGCACATAATTTCGAAAAGTCATATAACTTCCGAAAGTCAGAGGTGCGCGACGTGGGTTGGAACCCGAGACCCTCTGCATTGCAGTCTGTTGGTCTCCCCACTGAGCTATCGCTGCTCTTAGGTTAGCTTAGTAGCGGTAGGTACTGAATGAAAAGTACCCTATGTTCGTTACTGTTCCTTGGACAACATATAAATAAGTAACTTCCTGATGATCGGTCGGGAGTTAACATGTTAAAGCGTAACAATCAAATTCCTTCAACGTTAAAGCGAGCGACAACTATTTAATATGCACATAATATCGAAGAGTCTTGAGGTCGAACTTGAGACCTCTGCGTGCGTCAACGATCTCCCATTAGACAATTGCTGATTTTTATTTATGTTACTTTTTATATGACCACAACTTCCTGTTACACGCTATATACGCGTAAATATCCAGACCTAACTAGAAAATGTCTATCATACAACATTTTCTTCGAGATATTTTTTGGCTGAAATGACAGTAAATAAATCATTCGTTACCAAAGATACCACTGGGGTGTCGTTCAGTGGTGTCGTTGGTAACAAATGTATACATTTTGTTTATTTCCGTGTTTTTTAATATTGCAGGTGTATGCCTATTTTGGTTCCACTCGCTATTTTATTTACAACTGTACTTCTTCCGTGTATCTGATCTGTCGATTTGGGAATCTGCCGAATCACAAATCTGTCCAAACCAGAATCTGTCCTACACCGAATAAACCAAAATAACAAGTGCCGCATAGTCCAGACATTGTTAGTTCATTATAAGTCCAGGTATTGTTCAGCTTGACTGGTTAACGAGGTTATGTCGGAGGAAGGTCTTCACTAATCGATAATCGTTACAAACATGTATCACTTAGAAATGTTACCTAATTATGGAAATTATACGACTTGGTGCGGATTTTATCGCGTTCGTTTATTTTTTATTAAACACTTTTATTATAATAATATCAGCTCTGTATTAAACTGTCCCACTGCTGGGCACAGGCTTCATGTCAGTGTGACAAGAGTCAGGCCATAGTCCACCAGGCGGGCCCAGTGCGGGTTGGTAGACTTCACATATCTTAGTAGGACATTATGAAGAACTCATAGACATGCAGATTTGTCACGATATTTTCACCGTTAAAGCGAGCGATAATTAACTATTTAATACGCACGTAACTTCGGAAAGTCAGAGATGCGTGTCTTGGGATCGAACTCGAGACCTTTGCGTGGCAGTGCAACGGTCTCCCATAAGGCCATCACTGCTATTGCCAATATATATATACTAAATCCTATTACTGTTATTAATGTGAAAGTTTGGATTCATTTATGTATGGATGGCTGTTTGTTACTTTATCACGCAAAAACTACTGAACGAACGTTGATGAAACATTACAGTATTATTGTTTATATATCAGGATAACATACAGGATACTAAAAATCTATCTTAACATAAATCTAAATACCTACATGAACGCGAGAAAAACCGCAGGAAAAATATACTAAATTCTTCACCTACCAATTTGATATGACTCGGAGATGTTACAGATCAATTATCATTATTTAACAATCTAATTAGGAAGTCGGTTGACATTGGCACTGAGGCAAAGGTTTGGTACAGAGTCGGGGGACTCTGTACCGGCTTGCACGACCCACACGTCTGAGGGATGGCCTTGGTGAGCAAGGCCTTCCCTCCACAGGTGCTGAGGCCCGGTCACCATCAGCCGGGCCAACCGCCGGGGCGGGATGGTGATTGCTAACGCGACCCCATCCCGCCCCACTCCGTCGGCGGAGGGACTGCTCACCCCAGGTTTTTAGTGTGTATACCGACCCCCTTCAGGGGCGGAGAGTCTCACATAACCACCCTTCCACCCCCGGGGGAGGGGGTTTCCATAAAAGATTAACCTGGGACCGGTCTGAAAAAAAAAAAAAAAAAAGAGGCAAAGGTTTGCTAATTATAGAAACAAAAACAACATAAAACAACAGATGCATGTCTTTTTTATAATAATATATACTAAAGTTTCCAACTAGGAATGTGTAATTATCGAATAATATTTCGAATGTTCAAATGATTCGAATACATTCGATTGCTTATTTATGTGTACGCAATACGTAGAAATGTCAATATGTTCCAAATACAAAAAAGGTAAATAAATGATAATTAGCTATAGCATTAGAACCGTAATTTTTTATATTTATTATTATTCTTATTAGCTAAAAACAATCACACAATAGAATCATTAATGTATCTATTGTTTTCAGACTATATTCGTTCTTTAATAAAAGAGATAATATACATATATAGATTTTAGTTACTAATACGTTATATTTGCTAATCTACTAAACAATACTAGGTGGACACTAAGAAAATACACTATGCTTAAAAATGTAATTGAATATTAAAATAACAGTTTGTATATTCGACAGTATTTCAATAATAAAATTAATCGGCCGTAAAAATCGATTTACGTATGCGGATACGTACAATTGATAACGTATTCGATTATGTTTTCGGAGAAAAACTCTCGTCACTATAATAAACAAGCACGAACTCATTAATGAAATTTGTAGGCACGACCCAAAATTTGAAAATTAACGTCCAATTATCTTCTTTTGCTCATATAGGTCACAAAGTAACAATTATGAAAGTCAAGAGTACACTTATTAAACTATAATAAGAATGTACATTTAGCTGTTGCCATTTTCAGCAAAACAAAGGCATAGAAGCAATGACAGACAGCCTGAAACACAGGTCTCTGACCTAGTTCAGGTAATGACTCTCTGAGAGCACCGTCAAGGCAGCTTTGAATGCACATGGTAATGATAAACACAGGCTGGAGTGAATGGCCCTTAAGGGTTTGGAACACTCCAAGAAATTCATTGCAAACAGAGCCACAGGCTTCACCTGGAAATTCTGCGGGTTTAACAAGAGCCAAATGCGCCTGCTCACAGGAGCGTTCACTGGCCATTTTGGCACCAACGACTTCCTATGCCGATTGAGATTGGCACACAATTCGATCTGCAGAGCCTGTGGTAAAAGGTCGAGTCCATATCGCATATTGGCTGGATCGAGGATGGGTCTGATGGGACTGGCATATCCAAACCCTAAAGACTTCAGGCTTTTCCCTCTGAAGTGTACGCTGCAGCTGATGCAGTACATTCATAAGAAGATAGCTAAGGGATAAATCTTGGGGCCGAAACAAAAGATCCCACCGGGTCGAAGTGTCGCCGGTCTGTACTGACTGACCCCCACACACAAGATAAGATAGTTCAGGTAATACAATGTAAAAACAGTATTTTTGTGTCCAATATTTAAATTGCAAATGTTTTTCTTTAGAATTAATATAGTTTTAATGTTAATTTAATGCAATAAGTAGCCTGTAATGTTTTGTATAGACTTCTACATATATTAATTAAAAAGAAATTAAAAAACAAAAAAATGTGAAAATCGAGCAAGAAACTTGCGACCACACTTCTTAATTTCAAAAAGTCATATAACTTCCGAAAGTCCGAGGTGCGCGATGTGGGTTCGAACCCGAGACCCTCTGCATTGCAGTCTATTGGTCTCCCCACTGACCTATCGCTGCTCATACAATTTTGATATACTAAGCATTAAATGACTGAACTGTGTACTTTATTAGTATAATTGTTGGTTGATTGCAATAATTAGATTTATATAGATGATTAGATTTTTGTATGTTACGCTTGCACGACTTAACTACTTGACCGATCGTCGTGAAATTTCGCATACACGTTGTCTGGGGTACAGACCAAGACATAGAGTACCTTTTATCTGAAAAAGGGTTGTTTTTGAGCAAGCTACGCTAAGGGTAGATACGACAAATGTATTATTTGTTCGGCAAATAAAAAAATACTTAATTGTGCTTAAGGGATTACCGCGGTAGCGCGGAGACGCGGATGCGACTGCCAAGCGTGAAGTTGTATGCCTGCTCAGGTACCAGCCTCTTATTACGTAGGACCTGAACCTAAAGCAGCGATAGCCTGGTGGGAGACCGCTTGACTGCCACGCAGAGGTCTCGAGTTCGATCTTAAGACTGCGCCGAGCGAAATGTGCCAAAACAGGAGGTCACAGTTAAGTGAATAAAATCAACAGTTTTTGTTTAATACAAATATAAAATATACATTTATCATAACAATGAATGTGTTTACAATTACTCCGTGTAAAAAACTTAAAATAATTAATATTTTCGCCTACAAAATTATGTAAATTTGCATGAGAAAAGCAAAAACGTAAGCTCGTGTCACGTGATTTTTAGATTTTTAACAGTAGAAATCTATACTATTTTACAGCTTAAATGAAACATAAATAGTTATATTACAATTTGTCCGTCCCAAATATTTAAGTTATTGGTTGACAATAAAGATACATATTTATCAAGCTCAAAAGCTCTTAGAATCCTCCATACAATTTGACAATGGCGGCCGCGCGCCGATTTGAATATGCGGCTTACGAGCTCTGACATTATCTGTCTTACGCTCGGCGCAGTCTTAAGGCACGCATCTCTGACTTTTAAAAGATATGTGCGTATTTAATAGTTAATTATCGCACACTTTAACGGTGAAGGAAACATCCTGAGGAAACCTGCATTTCCGAGAGTTCTCCATAATGTTCTCTTAGATATGTGAAGTCTGTCAAGCCACACTGGGCCAGCGTGGTGGACTATGGCCTAACACTTATCACACTGGAAGAGGTCCCGTGTCCAGCAGTGGGACAATTTAATACAGGGCTGATATTATTATAAACCTAGTTGAAACACCTCTGCTTTACCCTTAGAAGCGTGAAACTATGTGCGCATGAAAAAGATTGATACTTTTATTGATACACGGACTTCATACTTTATCCGCAATTTAAATGCGTATGCAATGGCTAATCGCTTGAAGATAAAAATACAAATATTTATACGAGTGTGTAGTCTATAATTCCTGCCGAGAACTAGCACAGTAGAAATTTAAAATAGAGATTAGTTGACAAAAACTATAAAAATAGCCATATGAATATAAAACTAATATATTAGTTTTATATTCATATGGCTATTATTATAAATTTTATAAATACCTGCAAAGATACAAAATAAATTTACGCTAAAGTTTTAAGTATATATACTTAAAACTTTATCGTAAATTTATTTTGTATCTTTGCAGGTATTTATAGATTTTAAGTCACATTACAGTTTTTTTTAAGAATGCATTTACAATTTGAATTTAGAACTTTTTGAATATGACAAGTGTTATACTTTAGATTTAAGTCACCATTATAATTTATTTTTAAGAATGCCTTTTGAATTTGAATTTGGAATTGATTAATAATTAGACTGGCTGTAAAACAGTGAGATGTTTCGACGAAAATATAACAACGGGTGATAGAGTTCACTCACCTCTTGAGCTTCGCGTCGGCTTCCCAGATCAGTCGGTCGGTGACCACCGCCAGCCGAGCATACGTGGACGCGCGCCCGTGGATGTTCGACGCCTCACAGCTATACCTCGCCTCATCCTCCGAACATATATCCTTTATCGTCAAGCTACAACTGTGACCGTTGAAAGCCGTCGTCATCCGACTCTCCTCTTCAATCTCGTGGCCATTCTTCATCCAAATCACTTCAGGCAATGGCTTGCCTTTCACGCTGCAGCTTAAGTTCGCCGTCTCGCCAACCAACACCTTCAACTGGCCGGGCAGAATGTCCACGAACTCCGGCCTGTCGCCGGCGAGACCAATGCCGACCGGCGACGATGTCTGCACGGACTCTCCCCAACCGTATCTGTTCCGAGGTGTCACTCGGAAGTGATACTCCTCGCCTTGCTTCAAGTTGAACGCGTCGAAAGAGTTAAGAGGAGTGATGCCCAGTTCTAACCAGCGGGCGCCGCCTTCTTTACCGAGGAGCCAGCTCTCCACCTTATAGGCGAGGACTGGCGCGGTGTTCCCTGGGTCAGACTTAGGCCAGGCGAGAGAGACCCAGTTGTTCCCTCCGTCGACGATGCTCGGCTCTCCCGGGATGCGGTCTGGCACGGCTAAAACAAGAACCAAACCGGCACTGACCTTAAAGAATACTTGACGACATGCCAGATCGCTCGCCAGATGATCAATGTATTGATCGAAGATTGATTATACGTAGGTAGGGCATTGGCAGGTTTGTTTTATATAGATGATGCGTGTGATGCAGTTGCTAAGCGATTTGTTCTGACATTGAGATCAGTTCTGTAGTTCATAATAGGTACACAAATATATATCTCAAGCAAAGACATAAAGATAAATAATATATAAGGATCATAAACAATTTATCTGACAGAAAAAAAACTCAGATTAAATACCTTGACGTAAAATGAGAGGTACCTGTTACGATAATTATATAAAAAATAGTTTAATTAACCATTTTTTATTATTAAAGTTACATTGTTTACGTCCAAAACACTTAATGACACAAGATATTGTGCTTGACTAAACATAAAGCAATGAAAATCGGATGGACCTTTAATTTACTCTATACAGAGAGGTCAGACAGAATTAATTCACTGTCTACGATTGTGCTTGTGAACAATAAAATGGGATAAAATTGTTGTTTGATTGACTGACGATTCTATTAAGTAAAGATCTATGATATTTCTACTGGTGTTAACATTTCTAGGAAACACGGAACAAAAATATATTTTTGTCTAAATTTCCTTGATAGAAAAGCAACCACATTATAAATAAATAATCCCAATTTTAAGATACTCAATATTACAGCAGATGTTATTTATAACGACTAATATTTTTAATTATATTGTCATCGTCGACAGTAATACTTACTACAAACGATTTCACAGACCTGGCTGTGCGTGTTTTATTTAAAAGTATATTGTTTTAGCGTCACCAGTGTTTCGTAATAATAAAAATGGCAGCAAAAACTTATAATAGACATCTTCAAAGTTTGAATACAGAGCTCTGAACCAAGGCGCTTTTATTAGAGAAGAAAATAATTACTACATTCGTGTGAAATAAATTTACGGCTCTTAGCGCAGACAGTCTTCAATTCAAAAATATAGGTGGGCGTCGTATTTGTATCGCCTCCGTGGCGCAGCGGTAGTGAAATATATATACATAAAATACTGCGGATATTTCGTAAAATCTAGTAAAAGTATTTTTATTTTGATAAGTATATACAAAACACAAAAAATTCAAAATTCAAAATAAATTTATTCAGGTTAGGTTACAAGGTAACACTTATGAATGTCAAAGTTACACAAATTTTTCTGCGAATTTGCATTTACTGCCACGTTCAGCAAAGCAAGGGTTTAGGGCTCATGAGAAGAACGGGCAAGGAACTCATGGCCACTCATTTTAATCGCCAAGATTTTGTTTTTGTTTTTAATTGCTAGTTAGAAGTTTCTTATAACTAGTAGGTCATACTTACATTTATATTTTCTTTCAGCGATTGACAAAGCTGAGTCGTCTATGGGATAAGTCCAATCTGATATCAAATTCTCTGATGACGCCCGCTGTCGTACCTTTAAGAAAATATTAAATATAAATAAAAATATCTTAAAGCTCTGTACGTTATCGCTAATTGAGAATTTTTTGACTGTAAAAAGCATTCACATTTTTGTTGACCAGGAATCGAATCTGAGACTCAATGCAATGCCATTTACTACAGCCACCTAGGCAAATATTGAATGATATTATAACACCTGAATAAAATAATTGCTTGGAGTATTAACTAAATTTGTTTCATTATTGGTAGCTGATATTTTGACGCTGTTAAATTTACGCTCACAATTTACAGATTTAATATATTTTTGTTTGATTTGTGTTTGTGTAACGCATTATTGAATTTCGTAAATAGTGATTTAAGTGTGTGTATTGTGTACATCCCTACACGGGCGAAAATTTTGTATGATCTACAAATAGTATTTCTGAGCTCTGTGTGCTCTTAGTGTATGTTGTTTAAATATTTGGCAACTCCCCCGCCACACAAGAATTATTACCAGAGTGAGAGTTGCCTAAATGAAAAAGAAAATTGAAAATACTATATCCTATTGGTTTAGTCTTTTCAAATCTTAAGATATTTGAATTAGAGAAAAACAATGGTAGAATTTTGTACTCTCAGCATGATTCGCTGTTCAATGTATCAATAAAACGTATCAATATGCCTATTGTCTGCACATATTTTTTGTTCCATGTAGAGATTAAACCCTCAACACTCAGCATAGTTGCAGCTACGAGATGAGAATTTTTCACTGCGGCATTCAAGCAATCAAACTTTCAGTAAAATGGTGTGTAGTACATATACGTTTTTCAGCATGTTAGTGTTGTATCAAAACACATCAACTGATTGAAACGCTATTGTGTCTATTGTATACCTATGAAATTGCCGTCTGGATAAATAAAATCGGCAACGTTGTGTTATTCATACAAACAATTTCAACAATATTTTTAATGGCCAACCCGGATTGTCTGGAATATATTACATGTATGTATGTTTATTTGATTTTAAGCCTATGGTTTGTGTTATTATCTAATATATATCAATATAATAATCCTTTTATACAATTTGTTTTAAAGTTATATCGCTTTGTGTATGTCCGAGTTTGATGTTTCAATTCGCCATAATTACATGATGGTGGATGCTTTTGGTAATTTGGTAATAAAGACAAAACCTAGTGGAATATATAGAATCAGCCATTTCATAAATTTATTGTAATAGTTAGAAAATCACAATATATCAGCGATAGCTCAGTGGGGAGAACAACAGACTGCAATGCAGAGTACTTTTCGAAATGATGTGCGTATTGATTGACAATTATCACCTGCTCCGTGCCTCGGAGAGTACGTTAAGCCGTCGGTCTCAGCTGCCATGAACATCTATGGCAGTCGTTATTGGGAAAGTCAGTACCCTATAATATCCTGACACTGGTCTAGCCTTAGGGTATCGTTAGCCTTCGGGTTGCGGAGGTCAGGTGGCAGCCGCTCCGTGTAAAAACTGATATCCAGTCAAATCCGGTTAGACTAGAAAAGCCGACCCCAAGTGACTTGGGAATAATAAAGGCTAAGGGAGAAGAAGTTAGAAAACCACAATAATACCAATTTTCTTCATACAAAGAAATATAGCAAAGAAAAATCTAACGAGAACGCCTCGTGTGAGTCGTCAGTCGAAGTCAAAGGCTGGTCAAAATTATAATTATTTACCACAACGGTGACGAAGGCCCTGTCGCATCCATACGCGTTCCTCGCCAGCACGCAGTACGTCCCAGCATCCGACACAACTGATCTCTTGAGAGTGAACTTCACGTAATCGTCAGAGGTCATCTTGCAAACGCGCTGACTGTTCGTGATGTCCCGGATTCCTTTCATGAATACCACTGAGGGAAAATATATAACTTATATATACATGGATAAAATTTAAATCAAAAATATGTTAATTCATGTAGGTCACTTAGTAATACTTATAAACGTCAAAGTTACACTTATTAATGTAAGTTTACATTTACCTATGCCATGTTCAGCAAAGCAAAGTGGTAGAACCAATGAGAAAAACTGGCCAGAATTTCACGGCCATTCTTTTTAACACGTTCAGCGCAACGTGTATATACTCTGACAGGTCAGTGGATATTTGGTTATGCAGTAGTCAACTTCAGAGGCCGATGAATTAGTGAATATACACCGCGCAGAACATTTTGTACCCCAGATACACCAAACGATTTGTGAGGGCCAAGGCTACAAAGTCATAAACAAAATGATCGGCGCCGTGTATATTTAGTGTTCACTGGCCTCTGAGAGTTGCACTAAGATGTACAATGATATATACACGTGGAGCTGAACGTGTTAATCGCCAAGTTTACAGTATTGTTTATGTTACAAATCTTACTATAGATAATACAGTTTATTCAGGAAAAAAAGTTCTGAAGTGGCGGCCATGCAGTGGTATATACAGCAGGGTTCAATCGTACAAGGTGGACAGACGACCTGATAAGGGTCACGGATAGCGGTTGGATGCGGGTGGCCCAAGATCGGCCTTTGTGAAATAACTTGGGGTGGCCTTGTCCAGCAGTGGACATCTTTCGACTGAGATAACGATGGTAACTACAGTTTATCATCGCAGATAAGCAGAGGTGCATCGTAACTAAATTAAGGCAGGTTAGTTTTAGATGCCGCGTAAAATGAGGCAAGGGTATATAGGTATGTACGTCTACTAAACATAATAATATTTCTAAACATATCTATGTTTATAGATTGACCCCAATTTTTGCCGGGATGAACTAAAGTGTACCATATGTCAATTGCGGCAGATATATTTTGAATAAGTGGCAGTAGCCTAATGGATCAGGCATTGGACTCGAGCTCGAGACGTCGCGGGTTCAAGTCCCACCTATTGCACTATCGATGTGAGCACACTTCTAATACAAGCATTCTAGCTTAGCTGGAGAGGTTAACAAGGGTACTAGTAATTCGTAAAGAAAATTGTAATTTTCAAAAATAAAATATCTCGTAATGTGACGTCATACTTTTGACCTTAATTTCTGGACTCTTTGTTCCTATTAAGAATTTGCTAACAGAAATACCGCAAAATACTTTTGCCTAATCTGGGTATCAAACACAGGAGCTCACAATTGGTCAAAATGTTTCTCATGTATGTGTATTGTATGTGATATTGTAGTTGTTGGTGAATCAATAAACAAATATATATCCTTAATATTATAAATTCGAAAGTAACTCTGTTTGTCTGTCTGTTATCTTTTGCACGGCTAAGCCATTGAACCGATCTGAATGAAATTTGGTACAAAGGTAGATTAAAACCTGGTAAAGGACATGGGTTACTTTCATCTCCCGCACTAGGAATCCTGTGTCGTGGAGGACTTTACAAGCATTCAAACAAAGGACATAAAGAACACCCAGAATCAGAACAACCATTTGTGTCACACAAATGTTTGCCCCGAGTGGGATTCGAACCTTCAACACTCGGCGTAATGGCAGTGGCGATGCCTTAAACCACTACGCCATCCGTGTTATCAAACTAAGTCTTAAGTCTTAGTTACACTAACTATTTTCAATATGAAATGTGTATAAAAGTCAAATATTGAATATTAAAAGTCACGGGTAAAAGTTTATTAGAATTTTCAATTAACCGTGTAGGTACAAAGTGCACATCACAAGCAGTTTTTCTATCGTGCACAAAAAAAAATTAATTTTCTCTTTATTTTTATTTTGATAACACGTTTCTTTTGATGCACTGCTCTTTTGTTTGGACTCACAGAAGACAGAAGGGCTCAGACATGTTCCCTGTTCTATGCTCTACCCTTGTTTCTTTGACAATAATGATAAAATTTATACCTATATACATATGCGATAGCTCAGTGGGGAAACCAACAGACTGCAATGCAGAGGGTCTCGGGTTCGAACCCACGTCGCGCACCTCTGACTTTCGGAAGTTATATGACTTTTCGAAATTATGTGCGTATTGATTGACAATTATCGCCTGCTCCGTGCCTCGGAGAGCGCCTTAAGTCGTCGGTCTCGGCTGCCATAAACATCTATGGCAGTCGTTATTGGGAAAGTCAGTACCCTCTAATATCCTGACACTGGTCTAGCCTTAGGGTATCGTTAGCCTTCGGGTTGCGGAGGTCAGGTGGCAGCCGCTCCGTGTAAAAACTGATATCCAGTCAAATCCGGTTAGACCAGAAAAGCCGACCCCAAGTGACTTGGGAATAATAAAGACTAAGAGAGTAGAAGATACATATTTTGTTTAACGCTTTCTATCTATTTGGCCCACAAATTACTAATGTTCTTGTTAACCCCTTTATCAGCTAAAGCTAATGTTAGCAAAAGGTCCACGTCGCCAATGCAAGGATGGATTTCGACCCCACAGTCTATCGATTGCAAGTCAAAGTTGGCATGTCAATTTACGACCAAATAAAAACTGAAACATTAATATGTTATCACCTAAAAATACCTGAGACATCTGACCTACATACACAAAAACAATGTAATTTTACCTTCTACGTACAACAATAAAGGAAATACAAAACCGCAAACGAAATCTCCTCTACCAACATTTTCTTTAATATATTTTAAAAGTACACGTACCTTTTGGTTTGGGTTCGCCTTGAACTCTGAACGAGATATTAACATCCTCGCCGACCGATATCAGGATATCCTTCTCTGGTCTTCCAACGATGATCGCTGGTCTTCCCTCCATCTCGTTCGGCTGCACCACCGTGATGGCCGCGTTCATGTCAACATTGCCATGGGTACTCCATGCCCTACAAGTATACATCCCTGACTCCTTCTCCGTAACATCAGACAACGCCAGGGTATAAAGCCCATGTTCAACGAAAGTCTTCGCGTTTCTATAAACTTCTGTGACTGACAGGCCTTCTCGAAGCCATTCTACTCTAGTGGGGCACCCTCTGATCTCCACTTGAAGGCCGATGGTACCGCCTTTAGAGACCTTGTAGTCGCTTAAGACGTTAGTGAAGTGAGGACGACGGGATTCGAGAGCTTGGCGGTTGAAGCGAGACCGTTCGATCGTGGTAATGTTAGGGCTTAAGCGGCTTTCATTACCTGAAACGAAAGGAAGAATGAAGTTTGTCAAATTTTGTGATATGGATGGCGTTGTAGACAAAGAGTTTGCCTGACAAAGTCAATTAAAAATTATTTATTATGTCACAATGTAACACAAATGAACGTTAAAGACGAATGACAAAAAAAAGTTATTAACAAGTACATGTCGTATTCTTAATAAAACAGAGACTTATCTCAGTACTTTGGTTTAAACAAATTTAAACTCTATTGCAATAATTTAACACAGATATAATATTAGAATTTAACATACACAAATAGAGTTCAAATTGCCTTACTTCTAAATTTAGAGATAAGTCACTGTTTTATTAAGACTGCGATATACAAGTTCTTATAGTAAGTGACATCTTATCGAAAATTAAATATTATTGTGAAAGACAAAGACAAGTTAGGCATAGCCTGTCAAGCAAGCAAGTTTAAATTACAAATTTTCAATATGAATAAATGATAATATTTAAATAATAATACTAATAAATAAACATCCAATACAAGTAATACAATTACACTAGATATATGGTAGACAAAATCAAGAAAGAAATGTAAAATTATTTACCAAAATAATACCAGTGTCGTCGTAGGTTCAGGTATGTATGTATCTTATGTGGGGGCCAGTCAGTGCAGACCGGCGACACTTCGACCCAGTGGGATCTTTTGTGTCGACACTGTCCCAATAACGACTGCCATCGATGTTCATGGCAGCCGGGACCGACGGCTTAACGTGCTCTCCGAGGCACGGAGAAGGCGATAATTGTCAATCAATACGCACATAATTTCGAAAAGTCATATAACTTCCGAAAGTCAGAGGTGTGCGACGTGGGTTCGAACCCGAGACCCTCTGCATTGCAGTCTGTTGGTCTCCCCACTGAGCTATCGCTGCTCTATAGGTTCAGGTAAGTAATTTTTCTCTTATAGCTATTTTGGCATCGCGCATCGATATATTGGCTAAATGCCATGGCCTGAACATTTTAATATATATACATTCATATACATTTAGTAAAAAGCTGTTGACATTAAAAAAATATACTCAAATTTTATTTATCTATACCTATATTAATACGTGAAGCAAAAACTTTGTACCCCTTTTTACGAAAATTGCACGGACGGAGGAGTATGAAATTTGGCACAGTTAAGGTTTATATGGAGAAGGAGGGGCGAATCCTAATATTTTAATAAAATATGCATTAGAAAAACATAAATTAATGAAAAAACACTACACGCACACAACCATGCTTTTGACACATGCAGTCAAATCGCGTTCGTAGTATTTCGGCATTGTTCGTCTGACGTCCGTCGTACAATTCTTTGTAACTATGGTTACCTATACCTTATTTATATGTAATAGAGAAAAACAGAAAACAAAGTAGCAAGCTTAGGAATTTTGGTCGAATTTTGACCACTAGACGACCTCTAGTTTGTATAGATATACGTCTTTATAAAAGCACAGAACCGCCTGGTAAAAGCAATATTTGATGATAGGAATTCGGAAACGCGTTTCTTGATCATGTCCTCGTAGTCACTAGAGGTAAGCACTAACTTATACGCTAAAAGTGTTAGTATTTAATCAAAAGTTGTTAGTAAGTTCGTTTCCACACGAGATAAAAGCATTGTTTGGCATGTTTTTGCGTATATAATTTTAATATCTATATAGTCCTTTTCAATGCATTCGCGAAACATGACCGGGATCAAATTTTTATTTATTTTATAGTTTCGGTTCTGAGCTTGAGCCATGAGACGGAAAATAAAGTATGTTACTATTAAAAGTATTGAGTAGTTATGAACAAAACACGTAGAGCTGTATTGTGCACGAAGTGCATTAAAATATTGAGTACTGAGTATTGAAGTAAAACCTGAATTTTACTTAGGTTAGGCTTTCACGCCTTCTCGACCGATCATCAGGCAATTTCGTCGATATGTCAGGGAAAGTGTAAACATAATTATTAATATTTTTAATAATTAAATAGCTTAAAAATTAGTAAAGTTTAATAAGAAGTAGTAGTGTAACAGTTTATAAATTATGTAAAAAAGTGTCAAATAAACAACGCGATAAAATCCGTTTATAGTAGTTTAATTTTAATGAGTATTTTCTATTTTACAGACCCTGACTGTTTCCTTCTACAGGTATAAAACCTAACTAATATTATAAATGTGAGTATGAGTCTGTTTGTTTCTGCTGCATACCTTAACTTCTCGACCATGAAATTTCGCATTCACGTTGTCTCTGGTATAGAAAGGGACATAGAGCACCTTTAATCCAGAAAAAATTACTGTTCTCTAAGGATAGAAATGATTAACAAAATCTACTCCTAACTTAAGATTAAAGCCTGCTCGCTAGATTACTAGAACATACAACAACATGGATGGATGCAGTTTAATTCGTACCTTTTAAAGTGATCCCTTCAATTGTACTTCGATCAGAGAGCGCTGCAGCGCTGATGGGTACTGCCGAATAAATCCATAGCGTTTGCATGTTGCATAATCTCCCATATTAAAGATTTAACATAGTCATACCCCGAAAAAGCGTGGATTAGAGAAACGTTTTAACAATGTTTGCTGCCATATGGAAACATATCTATGTACATATATGCAGAAAGTAAAATCTGAAATACGTAGTAGTTCATTGTATATATTGGAGTGGAGTATAGAGTGGAGTGTTTAAATTATATATATTGGATTTTGCCCGCGGCTTTGCTCCCGTTAATAAAGATTATATTAATAAATTTCTATCTCTCGTAAGTAGTATTTTTTTCTGCATCAAAAGTCTTTTCTGTACCCCTAACAATATGTGTGCGAAATTTCATGATGATCGGTCGAGTTATTAAGGCGTGAAAGTGCAACAAATAAACTCACATTCGCCTTTATAATATTAGTGAGGATGTTATTTATTTTCGGCGGTATTGATCCTATTCGTAGCGACGACGCGATCCGCTACGCCGTGGCTACGACTTATGTAGCCCGTCGTAACACATTCGCTTATAGATCTACGCTGCTACGCACCTTACTTGCTACGATCATAGTCCACTGCACTGACCAACACGCAACAAACAAACAAACTCACATTCGTATTTATAATAATAGATATAATATCAGGCCTATATTAAACTGTCCCACTGCTGGGCACGGTCCTTTTCTCAGTGTGAGAAGGTTTAGGCCATAGTCTACCACGCTGACTCAGTGCAGGTTGGCAGACTTCACATATATTTAACATAACGATATTAACTTCAAAAAGTCAGAGAAGTGCACCTTGGGATTGAACCTGAGACCTGTGTGTGGCAGATCAACGGTTTTCCACTAAGCTATTGCTGCTAGTACTAGATAGAATGTAGGAAGTATATTTTCATAATCATATCGCTGAAAACACGACGTAACTGACTATTATTCAATTCATCGGTCGCTGAAATAGTACATTGAACCGGTACCTGTGGGATGGGCGACCTTGACCGGTCGCTACCGTACGAACGGCGCATATCCAAGTACCGATAGTACATTCACCTATTTCAATTGCTGAGGAAGCAGCTTCGCTTGCTTAAATGTAGGTCGGGTTAGTAACAGTACTTTTTTAATCAAAGGTAATCTACGTCCTTTTCTGTTCCCCTGACAACGTGTATTCGAAATTTCATGATGATCGGTCGAGTAGTTAAGGTGTAAAAGCGTATCAAATAAATAAATAAATTTACATTCGCATTTATAATATTCGTCATCTAATTCAAAATATTTGAAAAATAAATAAAATATATGTAAATAAATTTTCAAATATTTAATTAATTAATTAATTAAATTTAATTTTAGTTTTCTACACTTGCTTTATAGGTATATAAATTAATTTAAAACTTAAACGCCTGCGTGCGGGCAATATGCATAAAAGCTGTGCAAAATTTTTCTTCTTACATTAATTTATAGATAGCAAATAATTATTCTTGAGCCTTATTTATTATTGAAAAGTGAGTGTGAATTTTATGAATTGTGAGAGCTATTTAATATATTCTAAAGACAACATCCGGTAGGAATAATTCCTACATCGTTGTGGACTTTACAAGCATTCAAACAATGGGCAAGGAAAACCCCGACTCATAAAAACTATGTGTAGATCACACGAATGATTGTCCCATGTGGGAATCGAACCCACTACCCTTTTACAGTATCAAAGCGACCACTTAACCAGCTTCTATCCATACATCAAATTGTATAAATCGAAGAAGAAGAGGTCTCGAGTTCGATCCCAAAGCGCACATCTCTGACTTCGAAGTTATATGCGTATTAAATAGTTAATTATCGCTCGCTTTAATGGTGAAGGAAAACATCGTGGGGAAACCTGCATGTCTGAGAGTTCTACATAATGTTCTCAAGGATATGTGAAGTCTGCCAACCCGCATTTGGCCAGGGTGGTAGCCTATGGCCTTACCCTTCTCAAATTGAGAAGAGGCCCGTGCCCAGCAGTATGACCTTTTAATGCAGGGTTGGTATATATCTTTATATATTTAATTCTACTGTACGTGTGTATGTCACTAAACTCCTCCTAAACAGCTGGACCAATTTTGATAAAATGTTTTGTGTGTGTTCATGTGGATTTGAGGATGGTTTAGATTTGGGCTTTTTTTTTCATGTGTACAGGACAACGTCTGTCGGGACAGCTAGTATTGTATAAGTACATACAGTAAAGACAGCAGTCAATTTATTTCAATCAATAATTCAATTATACGTATTAATTGGAATGCTTTCAAATTAATAACAATACAAATGATAAACTATTAATTTAGAACTTATCCGTTATTATGCTGATGACGTTATAAGTGCCTGTTAGTTTAATGTAATCAGGTTAAATTGCACGTGAATTGTCCTGAAAAGCATAAATATATTTCGTCTGCCATAATTTTAATTATCATGTTATGCAGTGCAAGTATTTAGCCATCTACCCGGCTATTACTACTAGACGGATTTCCATGTAGTTTTCACCATTAGACAGAGGGATTCATGAGGAAGGTTTAGATCAGAGGTTCACAGACATTTTTCTCATGGACCACATTCAATATTTTGCAGGATTCAGTGCCCCCTGCAGCTATATTTCTACCATATTCCTTGGCATTCGTATTAAAAGTTTGATCAAATTTTTACGGGCTAAACATTTTTTTTTTAGAGTTTCTCTACCGAAAAATCAAAATTCGGTATCGAGACCACTGGTACTGAATATGGAATATAGGTACAAGTTTTTAAAAGTAACAGTCGCTGAGCTTCTTAAAATATTATCTGCCCACAGTGATAGGTGAAGTCAAGCCATTTTAGTTCTTCACTATTGAAAGCAAATACATTTTCGTGGAACCAAATTCTTTTGTCACGCCAACTTAGACCTCCGTCGAGTCTCCCGTTGACCCCTGGGGTCCACCTGGACCACTTTGGAAACTAATGATTTAGATGTAGAATTTATTTAGGTTTTGTACTACACGTGCGAAGACGGGGCGGGTCGGTATTATTATAATATAAGAATTTTCCCGGGACTTCGTTCGCATAAATGTCAATCAGGTTATGTTCGTAAAAGTAATTTGTCTGGATGAAAGGTGCTCTATGTCCTTTTTTACACTCCTGATAACGTGTGCGCAAAATTTCTTGAATAGTTAAAGTGTGAAAGTGTTAGAAATCAACAAACTCATATTCCCATTTATAAAAATAGTTAGGATACCAGCATTAGGATAATTTAATACAGATTCTGTATTATAATAATACATGATAGTCTTCTCTCTTAGCCTTTATTATTCCCAAGTCACTTGGGGTCGGCTTTTCTGGTCTAACCGGATTTGACTGGATATCAGTTTTTACACGGAGCGACTGCCACCTGACCTCCGCAACCCGAAGGCTAACGATACCCTAAGGCTAGACCAGTGTCAGGATATTCGAGGGTACTGGCATTCCCAATAACGACTGCCATAGATGTTCATGGCAGCCGGGACCGACGGCTTAACGTGCTATCCGAGGCACGGAGCAGGCGATAATTGTCAATCAATACGCACATAATTTCGAAAAGTCATATAACTTCCGAAAGTCAGAGGTGCGTGACGTGGGTTCGAACCCGAGACCCTCTGCATTGCAGTCTGTTGGTCTCCCCACTGAGCTATCGCTGCTATTATGATACATGATAGTGTTAGAATTAAATTAATAAACTAGCTATTATTTATTCCGGGACGAACATTTTCGTAAGACTTCCAGCACCGGTAGGTACCGCCACTACCACGGTATTAGTTTTCCGGTGGGATTACCCCAATTTGAGCAAATACCTAGGTTTACTGTAATTATTTATTTATATTGTGGCGACTCCGCACAGACGAAGAAGTTCCGCCTACATCTAACAGATGGCGCTACATATAATAAGCGCTCAAATGACGTCATACTATTCTGCATCGCACAAGTGGAGTTTACACAGCGACCAAGTATATATACAAGCTCCTAACATCAACTGTCGGGCTGCGGCCCGCTAGGCACGATCAACTAGCCTGGTCAAAGGAGCTTCCCTTTATGTTGGAGGGACATCACACCTTGTTACTCCACAATACTTTGGTATGGGCAAACTCCCGGGTAAACCATAACTATTTATTATTGACAAAATTAAATTAAAGTTAAAGCCATTTTGTTAAAGCATTCATATTTTAAATCATTACTATTTATAATATATGTACCTATTAACATGGCATTGAGCCGTTTGGTATCGAAACGCTGGGTCCAAGTGCTAGGTCTGTTTATCGAGACCTAGCTAAGCAGCTGATCGAAGCCTCTCGAGACCAGAGCAGAGGGCTGGTATTTTCTTTGCGCAAAGAATAAGCATTGCCTTTCAACGTGGCAATGCCACTAGACTTCTGAATATGTTGTCAATTGACATAGATACGGAGGAATAATATAACGCCTTTTAAATATTGTTGCCCTATTATTTTCTCTTGAAGTTATTGTAAATAATTTGTATGTATATATTATGTTAATAAATATAGTTATGTAATTGTCTATAGTAAATAAAAATAACTTATTTGAAAGGCATATATACATATTTTCATAAGACTAATCGTAGAATATCACAAATGAGGAATATGCTCTTTTTCTGACTTACCAGTAAAGCTGACTACATGGGTGATCTGGTCGGACCACACAGAGTTCTCAGCCTTGCAGGTATACTTCCCGCTGTCTTCAGGAGTGGGGGCGCTGATGGCCAGCCTGCAGACTCCATCAGCCAGGTAGTATGCCTGGTACCTCTCGTTGGTGCTCACTGGTCTGTCGTCCTTTAACCAGGTGATGGTCGGTAGCGGTTGACCGCGGATACGGCATTCGAGGACTAGCTCATTTTCAGCCAAGTGGTAGGTATCTGTGAAATTATAATTGCGAAAGACTGTCAACTTAATGAGTCACAGCGGCGCGCCAGTGGCTAGATACAATTTTATTATGTCTGGTATTCTAAGATATGACAGATTAAAAGTCATATTATATAATAATAATTCTGTCATTGGTTTGAACTTAATATGTTTGTGAACGATCTCGGTTCTGATTTCGATGTCTTGGTTCGGTAAGTATAACTCATTGAATGCCATGTAACAGATGCATTAAAAAATGTATTGTTTGCAATAATTTATGCGTGGCACGGCTTTCAATGTGTTAATTGACACTTTTATCATTCTTAGTAATGACTTCGTATGAATGATTGAATACAATAAATCATAGACTATAGATTGCTTCACAAAAGCCGGTCTATACTAACAATGCAACAATATTTTTCTAAACCGACAAATGTGCATACCCTCTGAAAACAGGGGGCAATCCAAGCATGTATGTAAACAGTCTGAGGATGTTGCTGAAACGTCCAGGTTACTCAAAAACTTATTATGTAAAACGAGATAGGTGTAAAAACCCAGGATTCAACCTCTTCGTGTGACCTTGTATCCCCTATATCTCGGGGGTCTTTTGACCCTCAGGGCTTATATTCAAATAGACCGAGATATGACCCGAAGGTGTCTGCACATCAAGTTACAAGTTAATCTGTCCAGTGGTTCCGGAGTTATGCCTGTCACTAAAACCAATCTGTCACTAACAGTCACACAGACCCATATAGTGTTTTCATTAACCTCTGAAGAAGACTCAGAGTTTAATAATGATAACACAAGCTACTTAATTTGAAGTGACATGATATATCATGAAGTCATGAGATAAAAGCAAACCATTAAATTGATAAGAAATTTGATATTTTTAATTTGGCAGATATTTACAGTACAATTATTGACCGTATCTATCTTATGTGGGGGCCAGTCAGTGCAGAACGGCGACACTTCGACCCAGTGGCATCTTTTGTGTCGACACTCTCCCAATAACGACTGCCATAGATGTTCATGGCAGCCGGGACCGACGGGTTAACGTGCTCTCCGAGGCACGGAGCAGGCGATAATTGTCAATCAATACGCACATAATTTCAAAAAGTCATATAACTTTCGAAAGTCAGAGGTGCGCGACGTGGGTTCGAACCCGAGACCCTCTGCATTGCAGTCTGTTGGTCTCCCCACTGAGCTATCGCTCCTTATTATTGACCGTAACTTTTAGATACACTTTATGCACAGTTACAAGATAAACTTAATAATAATAATAATGTCCTCCAGACCGAATTTCGGCCACGGCGGCCAGTCTTAACAGAGACTGGCCATCTGCGCAGGAGATATTATAGTGCACAAGTGTGTGCGCAAACACAAGTGCACTCTCTGTTCCCTAACTCTCATGATCCGATGGGACGGCAATCCGACACGACCGGAGAGAGATCAGGCGCAGGACCAACGGCTTTACGTGCTTTCCGAGGCACGGGGGTGTCTAACACCGCCAACTTCCTAACTCCGGGCTGCTATTGAGATTTCTTTACAGAAAAACCCAATAGCTTTTTGTTGGCCTGACTCGGGATTCGAACCCGAGACCTCATGCACAGCAGTCGCATTCACTACCGCTGCGCCACGGAGGCAGTTAAGATAAACTTATAATAGAAATTAAACAAACCATATCAGTTATCTTTCCCATTTGCTCGCACAATTAATTTCTTTGAACAATTTACTGAAATCTTAATACATTTTCTAGGCGTAATCTAATTAACTAATTCTATGTTGTATTTTTATCCGACACCTGTAATTATACCTTCTATAGCAGACTAAGAAAATAATTAGATCAAGATACTGGCGTTATTTAAAAGCATAAGTACATAGTGTTGCTCCTTAGTACCTTTGTCTGAAAAAAGGTTCTATTTTCCAGGTGTATGTATGACTAATTGTTTGGCATGGTCGCCTAAATGGCTTGGCTGATATATCATTCGATTCGTGTTAACAGCTGGCATCACATAAAGTGTATTCGTTTTAAGAAAAATATTTATATTCTCGTCACCTGTGTATTTTTGCTGCGACAATGGCCATTGAGGGCTAAATCTCCTAATAAAATATGTGCAAAATAGAGTTCTATTCTTGTCTAATACATGACAAATGTGAACTTCAATGCAATGCATGTTCACATTTAAGTTTATTACAATAAGGAGAATACTATTTGTGACATTAATATCACTGAGACTAGATTGAAATTCTATTTTGAACAGTTTTTGTTATGAAATGGCCTTTTGCAGCCCGCTTTTCTAAATCATAGCTGTTTTTTAAATACTATATTGTGATATTACTATGTGTACAAGACGAAAGTACAATTTACTTTAATTCACTTTATAATGTATTAGTATAACATAATATAAGTTATGTTTGATTAATTTCAGATCTGTATCGTACTTTACCACACATGAGTTAGTGTCTTACTCATGAACGAGAGGGCCTACTTACAAATGCCGCACATTTGTCAATTTTCAAACGAACATTTAAATAGCAATGTTCAACTTGGCAATCGTACTCCGTATCGTACAAAGAATTAAGTACATTTACACCATTAAACTAAACGGTAACAAAATTTTCATTTTTAATAGCATGAAATGTACCTAAGATGTCGTCAATAGCCAATCATTAATTAATTCAGGCGTATTTCATTCATTAGTGGTAGAAAATTACTTTGAATAGGTCGCGGGTTCGATTCCCGCACATGTCAAACATTTGTGTGAATGAACATGGATGTTTGTCTTGGTCTGGGTGTTTCTATGTATGTATAATATGAATGTATTTACAAAAAAAAGTATATCTTTGTTTATCCATTGTCTAGTACCCATAGTACAAGCTCTGCTTAGTTTGGGCTAGATGGTGTTGTGTGTATGTGATAGAATATTATTATTATTATTATTATATACATATTACTTTGTCTATTTTTTTTTATTTTTCTTTATTTATACCAAGGAATGTGCAACATTTACATTTTTACATAATTTCACCAAACTGTGTAACAGTTTGTTGGAAAACACTGCACTCATTTAACAAATTAAAATTATGTATACACACATTTAAGACACATTAGTTTGGGATTAAGTACAGTTACTTGCAGGCTACACTATTCTTATTAGCGTATTATTATTAAAGATACAAATGAACATTGATACGAAACTTAATACGTGTTTCTTGGTTATTGACATAATTGAATGCAAGTTTTCCATTTATATCTCATTCATTTAGGAAGTTTTATACATAGATTTACATCACGCTACAGTTCTTAGAAGCAGAGCGGTCGATACTGCCGTGCAAAGCTCGTTTATTATAACATTATGTGTTTGCAATTGTCAGTTATAGGCTACAATAGATTCTGCTCGTGATAGGACGAGCCCCCCTGACCACCGACAGCTTGGACCTTGTCTCGGTGCCAGTGGGTCTGCATAATTTTTATATTTCTAAATGTGTTTTTTTATCAATATATTTAAAAATGTAAATTGAGTGATGATAAATAAAGGATATAATAATATTCTATCACAACACCATCTAGCCCAAACTAAGCAGAGCTTGTACTATGAGTACTAGACAATGGATAAACAAACATATTTACTTTTTTATCGTAAATACGTACATATGTATTATACATAGAAACACCCAGACCAAGACAAAATCCATGTTCATGCACACAAATGTTTGATTTGTACGGGAATCGAACCCGCGATCACAGGCGTGGCAGTCGGTCACACTAACCACTAGGCCATCGAGGGCGAAAAATATGAAAACACCGTGAACTGTACCGAAAAATGCCATGCACAACCTGTTTCATAACATTGTATTGGTGTAAGACAACCATAGTACATACATAAATTAAACTTACCGCGAATGGACCGGGTGAACGTCGGCGGTATCGGCGACGCCTCAAAGCTTGGGTACACCTTCAGGTTGGCAGAAGTATTCACAGAACCATTCTCGTTCTCAACCGTGCAGCTGTACTCAGCAGAGTCGCTGGGTACAGCATTCAGGACCTCCAAAGTTATCAGACCATCCATAAATTTAGTTCTATACTTTAACTTGTTGTCCAAGATCAAGCCATTTTTGTACCAAGTGATCTTAGGAGCCGTCGATGAGAGCACGCTACAGGTTAACTTAACCCTTGATCCTTCAACAGCCGTTCTATCCGTAAGGTAGGTCGAAAACACAGGCTTCCTCTTAAGATCTCGTGATAGACCTGATCTTTTCTCCGAAATCAGACTCCTAACTTCACTTAGAGCTTTAGACCTGTGTCTGTCTATCTTATTCTCAGACTCGCTACGATCAGACACGGGTGGCATAGAGGAACGCAGTTGTGCATCTAGAACGAGGGTCTGGGCTTTGTATATAGTTGCATTTTTCCCTAAGCTTCTGCTATCCCTTTCATATTTCTCACTATCGAAAGTCCTTTCCCTATAACCAGATGGTCGTAGGAACTCCATGGTATAATCCCTGTGGTTGTGGTCTACGAACTTGGTTCTTTCTTCTGTCTTTTGCCTCGAAGGTTCATACTGATACTCCTTGATGTAATGTTCGTCTCTCTCCAGTCTGCGATCGATATCTCCGTTTTCCACCCTCTTGTATTTGGACTCTACTTCACTGTCTAATTCTGTCTTTTTCTGTAAACATTTCTTTGTTTCAATAACGTCTTCTTTGGTATCATAACGTCTCTCCTTTCGAAGGCTATCTGAATATTGTTCGTCTTTATTCGTTTCACGTATTTCAGTAACAATTTTATCTTTGCCTGTCCTTCTTTCCTCCGATTCCATTGTTTTACCAATTTTAAGTGTTTCTGTTTGCGTCTCAGTTTTAGTTTTAGATTCAGTCTCTGCCTTTAATCTCTTATCCGACAGACGTTTTTTGGATATTTTATCCTCTTTGCCTTTGGCTTTTACATCATCATTAAGTTTATTATCCTCGTTATCTTTGACAAGCTGGCTATCATCCACTGATTGCTTTGACTTGGACTCAGATTTTTTCTCTTCTTTGTTGGCCTTAACCACTTCTTCTGTCTCTGTTTTGGTCTTGACCTCTTTTTCTTCCTTTTCCTTTTTAGTTTTAGCTTCAGCTTCATCCTTTTCTTTCTTGCCTTTAGCTACTGCTTTTTCTTTTTCCGTTTTAGTTTTAGTCTCGGCAGCTTCTCTGTCTTTTTTAACAATAGCCCCTGCTTCTTCTTTTTCTTTTATAGCTTTATCATCTGCCTCTTCGTTTTCTTTCTTAGCTTTGGCCTCTGCTTCTTGTATTCCTTTCTTAGATTTAGCCTCTGCCTCTTCTTTCTCTTGCTTAGCTTTAGCCTCGGCCACTTCTTGTTCTTGTTTAAGTGTAGCCTCAGCTGTTTCTTTTTCTTTCTTAGCTTTAACCTCGTAATCTTCTTTTTCTTTCTGGGCCTTAGCCTCTATCACCTCTTTTTCTTTTTTGGCTTTAGCATCTGCCTTTTCTTTCTTCTTCTTAGCTTTGGCCTCTGCCTCGTCTTTTTCTTGTTTTATTTTAGCTTCAGCTTCTTCTTTGTCCTTCTTAGCTTTACTCTTTACTTCTTCTTTTTCTTTTATGATTTTACCTTCTGCCTCTTCTTTTTCTATCTTAGCTTTGGCCTCTGCTTCTTGTTTGTCTTTCTTAGATTTAACCTCTACCTCTTCTTTATCTTGCTTGGCCTTAGCCCCGGCTGCTTCTTTTTCTTGTTTTACTTTAGCCTCAGCTGTTTCGTTGTGTTTCTTAACCTTAGTATCTGCCTCCTCTTTTTCTTTTTTGGCCTCTGCATCTGCTTTTTCTTTCTTCTTCTTAGCTTTGGTTTCTGCCACGTCTTTCTCTTGTTTTACTTTAGCATCAGCTTCTTCTTTGTCCTTCGTAGCTTTAACTTCTGCTTCTTCTTTTTCTTTTATGGCTTTATCTTCTGCCTCTTCCTTTTCTTTCTTGGCTTTAGGCTCGGCTTCTTCTTTTTCTTTTTTATCCTTAGCTTCTGCCTTTTGTTTCTTCTTCTTAGCTTTAGCTTCTGCATCGTCTTTTTCTTGTTTTACTTTGACATCAGTTTCTTCTTTTTCCTTCTTAGCGTCTGCCTCTTCCATTCCTTTTTTGGTTTTAGCCTCGGCAGCTTCTTTTTCCTTTTCAGTTTTAGCCTGTGCCTCTTCTTTTTCTTTCTTGGCTTTAGCTTCAGCATATTCTTGTTCCTTTTTAGCTTTAGCCTCTGCCTCTTCCTTTTCTTTTTTTACTTTAACTTCTGCCTCTTCTTTTTCCTTTTTAGCTTTAGCCTCGGCAGCTTCTTTTTCCTTCTTAGCAATGGCCTCTGCTTTTTCTCTTTTGACTTTAGCCTCTGCCTCTTCCTTTTCTTTTCTGGCTTTAACTTCTGCCTCTTCTTTTTCCTTTCTAGCTTTAACCTCGGCAGCTTTCTTTTCCTTTTCAGCAATAGCATCTGCCTCTTCTTTTTCTTTCTTGGCTTTAGCCTCTGCCTCTTCTCTTTCCTTTTTAGCTTTTGTCTCTGCCTCTTCCTTTTCTTTTTTGGCTTTAGCCTCGGCAGCATCTTTTTCCTTTTTAGCTTTAGCCTCGGCAGCTTCTTTTTCCTTCTTAGCAACAGCCTCTGCCCCTTTTTTTTCTTTCCTGGCTTTAGCCTCTGCCTCTTCTCTTTTCTGTTTAGCTTTAATCTCTGCCTCCTCCTTTTCTTTTTTGGTTTTGGCCTCGGCAGCTTCTTTTTCCTTTATAGCTTTAGCCTCGGCAGCTTCTTGTTCCTTCTTAGCAACAGCCTCTGCCTCTTCTTTTTCTTTCTTAGCTTTAGCCTCTGCCTCTTCCCTTTCCTTTTTAGCTTTAGTCTCTGCCTCTTCCCTTTCCTTTATAGCTTTAGTTTCTGCCTCTTCCTTTTCTTTTTTGGCTTTAGCTTTAGCATCTTCCTTTTTCTTTTTGGCTTTAGCCTCGGCAGCTTCTTTTCCCTTCTTAGCAACAGCCTCTGCCTCTTCTTTTTCTTTCTTGGCTTTAACCTCTGCCTCTTCTCTTTCCTTTTTAGCTTTAGTCTCTGCCTCCTCCTTTTCTTTTTTGGCTTTAACTTCAGCATCTTCCTTTTCCTGTTTAGTTTTAGCCTCGGCAGCTTCTTTTTCCTTCTTAGCAACAGCCTCTGCCTCTTCTTTTTCCTTTTTCGCTTTAGCCTCTGACTTTTCTCTTTCATGTTTAGCTTTAGTCTCTGCCTCTTCCTTTTCTTGTTTTGCTTTGGCCTCGGCAGCTTCTTTTTCCTTTTTAGAAACAGCCTCAGCTTCTTCTTTTTCTTTCTTCGCTTTAGCCTCTGCCTCTTCTCTTTCCTTTTCAGCTTTTGTCTCTGCCTCTTCCTCTTCTTTTTTGGCTTTAGCCTCGGCAGCATCTTTTTCCTTTTTAGCTTTAGCTTCGGCAGCTTCTTTTTCCTTCTTAGCAACAGCCTCTGCCTCTTCTTTTTCTTTCTTGGCTTTAGCCTCTGCCTCTTCTCTTTCCTTTGTAGCTTTAGTCTCTGCCTCCTCTTTTTCTTTTTTGGCTTTAGCCTCGCCAGCTTCTTTTTCCTTTTTAGCTTTAGCCTCGGCAGCTTCTTTTTCCTTCTTAGCAACAGCCTCTGCCTCTTCTTTTTCTTTTTTGGCTATAGCCTCTGTCTCTTCTCTTACTTTTTTAGCTTTAGTTTCTGCTTCTTCCTTTTCCTTTTTGGCTTTAGCCTCGGCAGCTTCTTTTTCCTTCTTAGCAACAGCCTCTGCCTCTTCTTTTTCTTTTTTGGCTATAGTCTCTGCATCTTCTTTTACCTTTTTAGCTTTAGTCTCTGCTTCTTCCTTTTCTTTTTTGGCTTTAGCCTCGGCAGCTTCTTTTTCCTTTTTAGCTTCAGCTTCGGCAGCTTCTTCATCTTTTTTAGCTTTAGCCTCGGCAGCTTCTTTTTCCTTCTTAGCAACAGCCTCTGCCTCTTCTTTTTCTTTTTTGGCTTTAGCCTCTGCCTCTTCTCTTTCCTTTTTAGCTTTAGTCTCTGCTTCTTCCTTTTCTTTTTTGGCTTTAGCCTCGGCAGCTTCTTTTTCCTTTTTAGCTTCAGCCTCGGCAGCTTCTTCTTCCTTTTTAGCTTTAGCCTCGGCAGCTTCTTTTTCCTTCTTATCAACAGCATCAGCCTCTTCTTTTTCTTTCTTAACTTTAGCCTCTGCCTCTTCTCTTACCTTTTTAGCTTTAGTCTCTGCCACGTCCTTTTCTTTTTTGGCTTTAGCCTCGGCAGCTTCTGTTTCCTTTTTAGCTTTAGCCTCGGCAGCTTCTTTTTCCTTCTTAGCAACAGCCTCTGCTTCTTCTTTTTCTTTCTTGGCTTTAGCTTCACCTTCTTCTTTATCTTTTTTGTCTTTTGTCTCTGCCTTTTCTTTCATCTTCTTAGCTTTAGCCTCTGCCTCTTCCTTTGCTTTTTTGCTTTCAACTTCTGCCTCTTCTTTTTCCTTTTTAACTTTAGCCTCTGTCCCTTCTTCTTCTTTTATAGCTTTAGCCTCAGTATCTTGTTTTTCCTTTTTAACAATAGCCTCTGCCTCTTCCTTTTCTTTTAATGCTTTAACTTCTGCCTCTTCTTTTTCTTTATTGGCTTTAGCATCTGCTTCTTGCTTTTCTTTTTTGGCTTTTACTTCTGCCTCTTCTTTATCCTTTTTATCTTTAGATTCTGCTTCTTCTTTTTCTCTCTGGCCTGTAGTCTCTTCTTGTTCCTTTTCTTGTGCTAATTCAGAAATGGCTTCCTCTGTTTCCTTCTTAGCTTTAGCCTCTGCCTCTTCTATTTCTTGTTTTAGTTTAGCTTTAGCGTCTTCGATTACCTTCTTAGCTTTAGCATCTGCCTCTTCTTTTTCTTTCTTGGCCTTAGCATCTGCCTCTTCTTTTTCTTTTCTGACTTCAGTGTCTGCTTTTTCCTTCTTTTTCTTAGCTTTACCATCGGCCTCATCTATTTTTGGCTTAATTTTCGCTTTAGCTTCTTCTTCTTTCTTTTCAGCTTTAGACTCTGCCACTTCTTTTTCTTTTTTGGCTCTATCCTCTGCGTCTTCTTTTTCTTTTTGAGATTTAGCCTCTGACAATTCTTTTTCTTTTTTGATTTTAGCCTCCGGCTCTTCTATTTCTTTACTAGCTTTACCTTCTGCATTCTCTTTTTCTTGGTTTGCTTTAGCTTTAGCTTCTTCGATTTCCTTCTTAGCTTTTGCCTCTGCCTTTTCTTTTTCTTTTTCGGCTTTAGCTTTTACCTCTTGAGTTTCTTTAATAGCCTCAGCTTCTGCGTTTTCTTTTACTTGTATTAAATTAACATCCGCTTCTTCTTTTTCTTTCTTAATTTTAGGTACTGCCTCTTCGTTTTCTTTATTTTCGGTCTTACCTTCTGTCGTCCCGAGCTCTTCCATGGCTTTAGCTTCAACATCTTCTGCACCTTCTTTAGCTTTAGTTTTATCTTTCTTTTTCTTGGCTTCAAGCTCAATTTCTTCTTCCTCTTTCTTTGGTTTAGTCACCAATTCTTCTCGCTCTAACTCGGTCTTAGCTTTTTGTTCTTCATCTTGTTTCTTTGCTTTATGCTCTGATATTTCTTGCACATTTTCAAATTTAGATTTGGCTTCTTCTATTCCTTCTTTTGTCTCAGCCTCTACTTCTTCATGTTCCTTCATGACCTTAGGTTCTTCGACTTCTTTCTTTGCAATAGACTCTACTTTTATTTCTTTTGCTTTGTTATCTGCTTGATCGTCATCCGTTTTATCTGTGGACTTTTCGTCACCTTTTGTGGCACCGGACTTTGTGTCTTCTGTACTTTTGATAGTTAAAGGCTCATCTTCTTTACTTTCTTCATAAAGTTTGCCATCTTGTGTTTTCAATTTAGAAGCCTCTTCTTTTTCCCGTGCTAGTTTTTCAATTTCTTGGAATCTTTCTATCTCACTTTTTTCAATTTCCGTACTACACTGTGTAAGGAGCTCCTCTTCCTTTTGTTCAACAGCAATTTCTTTTTCTATGCTAATATCTTCTTTGTTTGCTTCTTCTTTTGTTATCTCTGCGGCCTTTTCTAAAGTGCCTGCAGCTATTTTATCTTGTCTGAGATCTACAGGCATGATTTCTGATTCTTCTGTTTTGCTTACCAATGGTACGTCTAATTCTTGTAGTGCCGGTTTTAAAGCTTGTATTGTTTCTGTTTGTTGGTTTTCGACAGGAACATCTGCTTCATTTCTTTGAGCTTCTTCTATTTCTTTTGGTCTTGCATCTATAGTTTCTGTCGGTTCTGATATAATGTCATCTTTTTCAATGATTTTGGAAGTGCTGGCTTCTTCATCATCTTTTTTATAAGAATCCTCGACTTCCTCTGGGAGTTGTGTAATAATTTCTTTTGAATAAATAATCTGATCAGTATCTGAAATAAGTTTATCCTCAATGCCTAAAGCTGGTTCAAGTGATTCTTCGGCAAATTCTACTAATTCATCTGCTATAGCCTGCTGTTCCATTATGGCTATTTCTTGTACTTTAGAAATTGCTTCTGTAGCTATTTCTGATACTAAATTTAAAGCTACTTGTTCTATCTGTGATTCAATATTTGTTTCTTGAATACGTACTTGCTTAGCAACTTCATTTGTGACACCGACTTCTGAACTGCTTGTAGGCTCTATGAGTTCTGAATCTACCATGGGCTTGTGACTTATATCTTCTGCTGATTCTTTAGAAATTTCAGACAACTGGGCCAATGTCTCTGTTTTTAATTGATCTTGAAGCGTATCATTGTCTGTAGCAGAACCTAATTTTCCTTTTTGGACTGCAGTTAGGGCGGTTTCTGTGGAAGTTGATTCAACCGGCATTGACTCCTCTTTAGGAATGTCTACTTGTATCTCTAAGAAATCTTCAGATTCTTTGATTTGTTTATCCTTTTCGGCTTTGATGAATTCTGTTACATTGAATAATTGAGAACATACTTCTTTGAAAATAGGTATTTTAGTTTTAACTTCTAATGTAACACTTGATTCAATGCTAAGTAAATTTTTATTAAGACATTCTAACAAATTGCTTACTTTTTGACTTGCTTCTTGTCCTAGTATTGAAGCTTGAGGTACCAAAACCTGTCCGATATTTAATTTTAGCTCTTCAAGAATAATCTTAGTAAATGCAGCATCACTAGGTAATCTAGCTGTTTTATCTAAATTAATATAAAATTTAATGTCCTCAAAATGATTATGAACTTTACGAAGAGACGATGAGAAATTTTTCCAATATTGTTTTCCTGTATCAGTTTCAGAGATTGAAGAAATATTCTTGATAGAGCGTAATAGAGCTTCAGATGGCTTTCCATAATTTTCAAACATGAACCTTTTTTGTATGCTTGATATAGTTCCACGCATATTAGAAATGCTACCATAAACGGAATGAATTGCTGTTAGAATGCTGTCTCTTGTATCTGCATTCATACTAGTATCAGTTAATTCCTTTTCTAAAGAAAATACTTGATCTTCTAAAATATCTAGATTATGCGTTATATTGACACCTTTCTCAATCAAAATATCAGCATTGCCTGTAAAGCTTAGTTTTAGTGTCTTTAGCGCATCTTTAAGTACATTTAGACCATTAATTATACTACATAAGTCATCATCCTTAACCTTGATTTTAGAGGCCATTTCCAACAATTTCACTGTTTCATCCGTTTCACTGGAACATTTGGCTAATATATCCGCCTTATCGACTTTCACAGCCTTCACTTCAGCGACGCAAGCTTCCTGAGTTTCACTCATGTTGTTTACAAGAAGTTGTAGAGTAGCACAGGCCTCTTTGAGTAATTCAGGGGGACTGTCTTCATTAATCTGGAGCTGGACACTCCTCACACTGCACTCTAAGTCTTCAAGAGTTTCATTGAGAGTATCGTTGGCAGCTCCGTCATAATCTCGTTTAAGTTTAATGATAACTGTCTGCACTTCATCAAGAGCATCTTTTAGAGACTCAGTATCATCTGCATCTCTAACTGATGCTACGCTTATTTTATCAGTCACTTCTTGAAGCAATAATTCTAGTTGTTTCATTGAATTTTCTTCTGTTTCAGGTAGATCCACTGAAAATTATTAAAAATTATTTGTTGTTATGTTGGAAATAAAATACTGAGTGGCAGTTACATTTTTGTAAATATCTACTTATCTAATTACAATCGACTATGCTAATTAACTGATCCACTTACCGATTTCAGCGCGTTTAATCACGAGTGGCATGCCTAAAACAATAGCTGTTTTTAAATCTTCCTGCAAATGCGTTATTATTTCCGAAACACGTTGCAGCGTGTCAGGTTTCATTGTAGCTGTAATCTCTTCAGCGTTTTCTAAAGCCTTGGTGTGCAAAACAGATAATGTATTTTGTAGCTTCTGGACCAAATTAGCTTGCTCCACCTTCGTTGCTTCTAATGAAGTCGTCTCTTCAATTGCTACAACCTCCATGCTTTTTTTCAACGCCTTAGCCATTTCTACTGTGTGTTTTAGTTCCTCATAATGAGTCAGTGATGATATTTCTTCTACCAGTGCCGATATTTCGTGTGATATAAATTCATCTATGTGTTCAATGAGATCTCCATGTTCTGAAAATAAGAAAATAATGTTACTTGAGGCATTATTGTTGATTACATTTAAAGCATGACTTACGTGCGTGTTTGTGTATGTGTCTGTGCATGTGTTTATATATATTAATGTAATTATGTGTATTAATATAAAATTTGACTACAATAAAAAGCAGAATTCAAATATTTTTATTTTTAGTTTAATGTAGGGTAGTTTGTTTACATTTATATATAGTAATGTACATTCAATGCAAGATTATTAGATCCGGTACTACAAAGTGCACGACGCAAAATAGATGTAGAAAGACACAGTATATGTTAAACGCAAAAAGTAAGTCTGAAAAGTCATTTGTAAAAGAAATGAATACATTAAGTAAGGTTAAGAGTCAAACGAATGACTATATAATTTATCATGTTTACCGCTTTTTTGTATAGAATTTTTTTCAGTGTCATCTGTTACATCATATCTTAAATTCATGTCTACAATCTTATTGGGTTCAGATTTGTCATCGACGACGACTATGGATTTTAAATTAAGCAGCGCGTCCTCTATTATAGGTGGTAGGATTACTTCTGCTACAGAAACATCTTTTGCGTCATTATAGACGGTTTCAATATTAATCATTTCAACAATGTCTGGCAAAATGTCTTCTCTTTCGAATACTAAAGACAATATTGTCTCTGCAGGTTTTTTTTCTAAATCTGTATCGTTATAAGTAAGCACCATAGCAACGCTGGGTACGACATCCTGAATAGGTATAACTGGTTCTAAGATAATCGATTGAGAAGTTTCACATACAATATTCGATTCCTGGTCCGCTAGCAAATCTAAATTTTTTTTATTATTTGTGTCAGCGCTTAGGACTTTTCCTGATTGATCATTAATTTGGTTAACAAATTTATTCTCAGATACCAGAATCACAGGAGTTATCGCATTTCTTTCTTCCATAAAAAGCAGCTGTTCTGGAACAACAGGCTGAACACTTTTACTCAAAGCAGATTGTTTAGTACAAACAACGTAAGGTAATACTTTATGTTCGTCATATGTTATATTCTCTAATAAAATTGGCATTCCATGTTCTAATGCCACAACGTTTTCGTTGATGTTATTACTATATCGAGGTTCATTGCTGTCAACTACAATTAACGTATCCTCAATTGGTGTAAAGCATTCAAAAGTATCTACTTGTTCGAGAGTCACTACACTTCCTTCGGTCTTGCCTTCAATTGAACGAATAGCTGCAGTTTCATTGGCAACAGTATTTTCTAAAACTAGCGGTGCAGTGTCCTGGATAATAGCATTTTTCTCCGATATTGTTAAATCATGCTCCAAGGTAATTGCAACAGCTACATCCATTATTTCGATGGGGGACAGCGCTTCTAAAACTGTTGGTTGAAAATTTTCATTTAGAGCTTTAAGCGAACCATTTATTTGTTCTTGATTAGTTAAGATAGGCTCATCAACCTGTGCCGATTTTTCAGATTTAGTTGTCGAAGGAACTATCGTCTCCAAAATTATAGGATGGATAATTTGTTCCAGAACATTTTGATCTACTAAAGAAATCGATTCTTTGCTAGGTACATTTTTTTTATCCATGCTAATTAAGGGCTCGAAAACAACTTCTTCTGATTTTTCACTTACTACGCTAGCAGTGGCATTTACGTTTAATTCACTCAAAACTTGAGCTTCCATTGGTCCTATTGGTGAGTCATTAGAAGGTAAACATTTTTCCAGAACAATTGTTTCATATTCTTGACCAGCGGCAAACTCTTTAGCATTATCAATAAAAGCTGTAGTAAACGTTTTAGATGTTTCCTCTATAGGTGCTAACAATTCCAATATCATAAGTTCGTTTTTCTCACTTAGATTTATAGCATTGTTTGTGACCTTACCTGTCTTTGCCTGTCTTTCATTATCATTTTTGAGTAACATGACTGCTGTTTGTTCTATAATAACAGGTGGATCGCTTTCAAATATAGCATTTTGCTTTACATTTTCTATAGTTTGGCTTGCCTCTTTTTCATGCCTTTCCACTTGCTCAAGTACTAAATCTATAGTCTGACTAGGTAATAAATGTTCAGCCAATGCAGCATCCTCCAAAGTAATATTAATTTCTGTTTGTTGATCCATGATGTCAGATACTGATTCCAATAGCATAGGTGACAAAACAGCAGTAGCAGTGTTACTTTTATCATTTATAATATTTTGCAATAACTCAGGTTCAACTCCCAGAAATGTAACTGAATTTTCTTGTGATTCTAAAGCATCGTAAAATGTGAGTATTTTATCTTCAACAGGCGTCAAAGATTCCATTAAGTTAGTTTCTAAGATCTCACATGGATGAAATTCAAGATCTTCGGTTTCTATCATAGAATCTATATTGGAAAATGTCATTGTATCAGTATTTTCATTGATAGGCGCTACTTGTTCTAATATAAATATAATATCTTCATTTATACCGGCATTCTCTTTGAGTTCTGTTTCAATATTTTGTGAAGGTATTTTATCATTTGTTTCTACATGTTCATATAAAACAATCTCTTGTTGGATTGATGAATTCTTTTCTGTTTCTAAAGTAAGTATTTCTGGTTTATCAGCAATAGCTTCTTGAACGTTTTCAATACATCCCAAAGTGTCTAAAGCCATCGATTCATAAGTATTAGCTAACGATGTTGGTTCGCAGATATGTTCATCTAAGACCTCAGTGATATTTAACATGTTTGTAGCAGGTTCTGCATGGATATTTATATTCTCGTACCAATTATCTACTTTTTCTAGTAAAATTGGCCCTACTTCTTGAGTCATCACCTGACGTAAAATTGTGTCTTGTAATTCTTCTGTGCATTCTAAGGCTGTCACTTGAATGGGGGTAACTGATTCAAAGATCACTTCTTTAAAATTATCAGTTACAGTTATTGCGGAAATACTGTCGTTAATTACAGGTGTCAAGCTTTTCTCAATCTGTTCTTCAACAGGTGTAACTGTTTCTAAAATAAATGGGGACAGACATTCACTGATTTCAGTAATATTTGTATTTAAGGGTTCTTCATTAGTGATTGCACATTCTAACACATTATATTCCGATTCTAAAATTTCACTAGTATTTTTTTCTAATATGTCTATTTCTGGGACATCCAAAGGTTCTAACGATACAGATATATTACCAGATTGCAAGACATTAGTTATTTGTGAGTGTTCATGTGTAACATTAGTGTCAATACTGGTACTCTCAGTATCTTCAGTTGGTAAAGTATAACCTGAAGGTTCATCTTCTGGTTTCTTCACAGAGCTTTCAAAGTGTGTGTCTGAAAATCATAAGTGAACTTAAATATTCAAGTATAATTATGCGCTAGTTTTGTAAGCATTAATGTAGGCTATGTTATTTTTTAACTATTTACGTGTACCTTAACGAGCAGCAGATATATTTTTAATGGCAATTTCGATACAAAATATACCGTTAGTTTATTTTGTTTATAAAACATATACGAGATACGTATTTTAAAACAAATCGGTTATTAGCTTAATTGGAATGTGAAGATTATCAATTTGACGATACAGAAAACAGCATGAATAAGTTTAATAAAGTAGGAAGCGATTTTAGTTTATTTATATTATATTTGTCTGTGTTCATACGTATTAATGATAAAATCGAAGGTTCTAAGAGAATCGATACGTTAGCAAGTTAATTATTTAAATAACCTATAATTTTTTTTTGTTTAGTTTTTGAAGTAGTATTATTATGCTAACTACGACACCAGTAAATAAATTGTGCAGACTACTACATTTTTTACCATTTTGTATTTCTATTGTTTTCGCGTCTTCCTTAGATTTCATTTCCATAGCTGTTTGACTATTTATGCATGCAGATAAGCCAGACGTACTTAAGATATCTTGGGATAAAAATGTGCCATCATCTCGTTCTTGAATACTTGGCACAAACTCAGTAATTGGTGAAGATTCTGGTTTACCTTCTTTAGGTATTTGTTTTGTTTCATTTATTATATTTTCCTTTGCTAAAACTTTTGAATGTTGATCTCCGGTATCAACAGTACAAGTATCAGTAAGGTGTATTGATGTATTATCATCATTAAGTGTATAACCAGTTCTTAGTAACTTCTTATTATATAAATTTGTTGCATCTACTTCTGTTACGCTTTTATTAGTTAAAACACTAAGTATTTCAAATAATTCGCCAGCAACTTCAATGACACGATACAAATCTTCTTCATTAATCGTTGAGCTCATGTCTTGAGTGGTATCAAAAGCTATTAATTGTAGAGATAACATTCCACTATGAAGTTTTTGTACCAAGCGGTCCCTTTCCACGTCTACTATATAATTGGTATTACCTACTTCAGTTACTTGTAGAGTTTCATTAATAGTTACGATATCACGTAGTTTTTGTGCTGCTTCTACTATTGTCGTAATTTGTTTATCACTCGATAGCATGGATAGATCGTGAACTATCGAAATTATATCTTCGGACAAAAAGTGATTGAGCAACTCTGTAAAAATATTGTAAGTGTCTACAAATCGTAAATATAATCGTAAGTCTATTCAATTAGCATAATACAAAATACAATAATACAAAAAATAGATCTAATTTACTATGCTACATAATTAATAGTGAAATCGAAGGTCCTTTCCGTTCAAACATGTCATAGTTAAGGGGTCATTAAATTAAATAACATGTTGAATGCTACGCGGTCCAACTGTGAGCCATTGAAACAAATCTGAGTGTAGGCCAAGAGGAACAATTTCCTTCGTTTTGTGACATCTCTGGAGACCGGTGTCCCATTCGCCTAGAACGAATCATTATGCTGAGCGTTGAACGGGTTCAAAATGTACGATTATGTTCGTATACTGAAGCGATTGGCTATTAGTTCTACTTTAATGGTATATTTTCCTACTACTACACGCAGCAATTAACAGTTTCTTGGTAATGCTTTACTGGTTAACTTTATATTTATGTGAACACTAACAATATTAAATTACATGAGTTTTGTTTGGCATATGTACAAACCCGCAGCCGCAGCGCAGCTATCATGTATCATTACATATAAATTATATTTCACTATACTATGTAGTATACCTGTTATATTTCATAAATGTCTAATATATATTGAATCGAATTAGGCGCTACTTGGCAGCTTGTCGTGCGATCCAGGTGTACAAAAACTTAAACATAAAACTGGTACGAACCAGCTAACGTGGCAAGAAAAAAAATTTGCCGATAATTTTTGTCTCTTGCCACCAATAGTAAACAGGCGATATAGATACGCATGCTAGATTGGGCTATGAAGAATAAGAACCGTGTTATGCGAAGATGTAAACATCGTTCAGTCAAATAATTAAGCTAATAGCTTGTTACACAAAAGTCTAAAATATCTGCACAATATGTCGTA
Source organism: Catocala fraxini (assembly GCA_930367265.1). Classification (NCBI taxonomy): domain Eukaryota; kingdom Metazoa; phylum Arthropoda; class Insecta; order Lepidoptera; family Erebidae; genus Catocala; species Catocala fraxini. The sequence continues at coordinate 2,975,502 of OV884024.1, read as the reverse complement.
ATGTCTTCTGCTCACTTGCATAAAAAATACAATGACTGGTTTTCAGTTTCTGTAATTTAGTTAGTCAATTGAGAAATGTTTACATAACAGAAATAAAATATATTTCTTTTCGTTTTAAGAGCTGGAATTCGTTTATAAAATATTAGCACATGAGTAGTCCACGGTAAGTCATTTTATATAAGCTAAGTTTGATAGTAAAGTTACAGTAATGACATAACAACTTATGCAAATTTGCATGGCGGCTGGCACGTTATTCCTTTTAAGTTTGCCAGTCTTTGTTACATGTTGCCAACAATTAATACTAACAGTCATTAAAACAATATAATATGTAAAATTCAGAGTAGCTGTTTTAATGTAAGCTTAGTCATATTTATACGAAGCTTAAATTATAATTTAACGCACCAATGACTTGCTGTTTTCCAGTCTATGTATGTATATATAAAAGCATGTGCAACTTATCAAGTTCTTATAAAAACGTGTAAATGTGTGTATAAGATATTCCGTAGTTACTTAATATGATATTGAAAACGTGCGTTTTAGTATTGCGTAGTGACCATTCATATTGTGCAGCTATTGTTTACGGAAGTATTATTATATTATCTATAAATGAATGAGAAAATTAATAAATTAGCGTTATAATAATATTCAATTTTACCGATGACAGGCTTCGACGTTCTATGAAGCTCTAGAGCCTCTTCTAATACGGTTTCTTTAGTTTCTGGTACTAGTAAAGAATCACTGAAACTGACAGCGGCCTCACATGGTTGAATATCTTTAACGACTTCTATATTTTCTTCAACAGTTTTTTCAGGTACTTTAGTCTGTAGTTCACAAGGCATTTGCTCATTGGAGTCAGAAACAATACCTTGTAGTTCTGTGTGAATGGTTTCAGTAATTTTAATGTTAGCTACTACCTGGTCCTGCTCAAGCGGTATTACTTCTGATACCACAGTAGCTAATGCTGCATATTCTGGAGTCGGTAGTTCCTCATTTACAACACCAGGTACACTTTCTGCTAGTTCCACTACCAAATTGGCTTCTGAAGCAATAACAGGCGTAATTTGAACGTCTTTTTCTAATTCAGGTTTTGCATCTTCTATGTCTGTTTGGACAATTTCACAGAGCTTTTTGTGTTCAATTGTAGCAACTGAAATGTTTTCAGTACTTGTTTCAGTTATTTGTTCTGGCTCTAAAACTTCAGTTATTGTTTCTTTTTGTTGTTCAAATTCAGAATCTTTTAACGTATCATGAGAATCCCTTTCAATTATATTGGATATATTTAATGACGCGCTTTCATCTACAGCGATTTCTTCACATTTAACAAATGCTTCAATCTTTTCTAATTCATATTGATTTTTAGTTATTTCAGGTGCAGCGTCTTCGTTACTAACAGATGGTGATAATTCGATACTTTCTGCACATACTTCTTGAATAGCCACTACATCCGTTTTTATGTTTTCTGTCTTTAATTCAACACCATCTTGCGGAACTATAATGGATGTTGTTTCTATGCAACTAATAGGTAGTTTATTTTCATCCACACCCGTTAATGGAGCTATTCCAGTATTTTTATTTTCTTGAGTAATGATGTCCTCTACGCACGGTTGATGTAAAGATCTAGGCTTTTCTGTGCTCATCATATCAGAAGAGATAGTTACTTTCGCGTCGAAAGGCGGCATGATATTATTTTCTTCCTCTAAAGGTTTTGTATCTTCAAAAGCAGTCACACTTTTAACATCTATACTAGCTATCTGATCAACCACTATATCAGCATGTTCAAATTGATTGCTTAATTTCTCATCATCTTTTATTTGCGCAACTTTAACACCAGTTATATCTAGGCTCTCTACTTTTTCTTGTGATTTAGATTCAGTTTCTACTAAACTGGATATAGTATCTTCTAGCAAAGGTGGCTTAGTTTTTTCTTCCGCAACATGGATAGTTGTGTCTACAAGACCTGTAACTAATTGTTTAGTGACTTCTGTATCGGTATCTGATAGGTTTTGTACTGGTACCTGTCCAGCATCATCAACTATAGCCATAAAAGGAATTTTACTTTTTACAGTTAGTTGTTCTGCAGTTGGCGTATCACTACTTTCAATTTGACTTGCAGGTTTTATCAATTCTCCGGTAATTTTATTAGTATCTGCAGCTAAAAGTTCTGAAGTTAGGATATTTGCCTTAATGATGTCTTGTTCATGTGGTTCTGTACTTTCTTGTACATTTTCAAGAGCATCTACAGATTTATATTTGCATAATGATTCTGTTATGTTAACAGCAGATACCTCTATTGCATGTGCAATATTATTAGTATCTATCACTGGTCCTTGAGTATTGATTTCTGCCGAAGTGGTGCACGATTCTTTACTAGTAACGTAAGTTTCATCAACAATACATCCAATTGGTTGATTTGCTGTAACATCTTCCGATACAGTAAGATTATCTGATATTGAAGGTATTTCTTCTTCAATAGTGATAACCTCTTTCTCGCTGGCTTTTTGATCAGGGGTTTGTACTATTGATACCGTTGTTTCTTTATTCAAAGGATTAGTAACGTTTGCATTAATTTCACTTTCAACCACCGTGGTTGGTAGTTCTGTACTAACCGTTACCTCTTTAGCTTGAATTTCAAGATTTTTTTGCTCTACTTTCACGTTTTTAATGGTAGCACACTCTTCGCTTATCAATTTAACTTCAAGGTTTGTATCGACACATGCAACAAGCGTTTGCTCACCTTCTAAAACATTAGAAGCTGCTGTCTTGTCTTCTACTATTTTACGAACTGATATTTCTTGAACAGCTACCTGATTTACAGCAGTCAGTTCAGAACATAACGTATCTACAGCAGCAGTCAGTTGTTGTAGTGATTTAAGGTCAATCTTTGTGGTAAGTTCTTGTGTGTTTTCATTCACCAAAACTTGAACAACTGATAAGGCATTCTGCAATTTTTGTACTACTGTTTTTTGTTCACTAACTGGTTCATATTTTACTAAATCAATATCAGCTGCAGCTGTTTGTCTTGCGATTAAACTTTCATGTAACTCCTGCGCTGCTGCTACTGATTGGTAAAGTTCATCAGCTTTTAAAGTCGCGGATATTTGTTGGACGGTTTGTAATACGTCATCAGATAAGAATACGTTGATGTTTTGTAACAGTGTCTCTGAAAATGTGTAAATTTCATGTAGTGTACAATCAAAATTCGGTAGTGTGTTAGTTTTATAATAGTGTGAGAATATAGTGCTACAATTTATGTGCATTGTGTTTTAATAGTGTAAGTGAAAGCCATAGTGAAAATAAATGTGTTGTAATATAAAGTTAAATGTAGTTTACAGATTTTTAATCGTTTTGCATATCTACAATATTTTACTACGAATTTCTATAAACAAGCTTATTAATTTTTACTAAGCGCATAATAAAGTATACTTAAATAGGATTGGATGGATTGGATCTTGTATGCAATATGCATATAGGTGGCATGAAATAATATTTATAAATGATTTAAAATAATATGTATGATGTAATCAATCTTTATGGAATATACAATGCTTATGATCTTTATTATTACTAATATATGGATATTGGTATAAACATTATAAATAATAAAATGATAAATATTAGTACAGTATAACGTTAATAAATATTACAACAAAATATTAACACAAACTACAGTTAACTTTGCTACAACATCGAATACAATTTAATTATTACCTATAATCGCCGTTTTAAGTGGTTTTTCAGTATTTTCTAGCGTTTGTACCACGGATTTTTCTTCTTCAGTACTTAATGTAACTTCTTCAAGTGACATTCGGGCTGCGTCTGCGCTTACTGCTAGTTCATGAGCTATTTCTTCGACTACTATGTGTGTTTCTGAAGCTGTATCAGCCTCCGTTAGTTTTGTTTCTACGGGTTCTAAGGCAGGTTCTGTTTTATCATTATCTAATACTGATTTCTCATCTTTAATCTTTTGAATTTCAACGTTTTCTATAGCTGTTTCTGGTTCTTCTGTGATGCTTATATTGACACCAGCTGCTATGTCTGATTCTGCAAAAATGTCTTCAACCAAAGCAGGAATTGCATGTGCAGCACTAGAAGAAACAAAATCTGTTTCTGATTCCGACGATTTCAATTGAGCCGTATCGACTGTCTCTTGCTCATGCTCTATATCTTTAGCTTGGTCAATGACACTCTGTCTATCAATTAACACTGCAAGATCAACTTGTAAATTCTTTGATACTTCAGCCACTTTTTGCAAATTATCTTTATTTATAGTTGCGATCTCTCCTAAGGTATCGAACGGCAAATTTTCTAATGTAGCAAGTGCCAAATGCAGCTGTTGCGCTAATTGTGCCTGTTGTTTATCAACTTCCTCTTTAAGAACATAGCTGGCTTCTGCTTTTAATGCAACTTCAGAAGCCGCAATATTCTCCCGTAACTCTTTTGCAACATTTACAGATTGCTTCAATTCATCAGCATCAACAACACTGCCTAACTCGTTAATCACCTCAGTAATATCTTCAGATATATACTGATCTATATGTTGAATTAACTTATCTGGAAACATTTAAAAAGATTTATTAAACGTAATGCAACGGTATATAATCATAGTCCAAAGAATACAAATATACATATCATAATGCATCGCACTACACACAAATAAAATGATAAATTACCAATAACAGATTTAGGAGTTTCTTCAACTGCCTCAACTGCATGACCTATTTCCACAGCAACTTGTGTTTCACTCGTTGTAGTTTCTTGCGGCAATTGTTCTTCCAAAGTCAAACTTTCAGAGATAATCGTAGATGAATCTCTGATTTCAGCTTCTGCCGCTGCCTGAGGTAACTCTGACGGAACTTCAGTGATATGTTCTATAGTTACTATTTCAGAGCTTTGCAAAGCAGCCACTTCTTGCACATCCATGGTAGACTCTGCAACAGTCTCTTCAGGCATTTGTTTTAAATCTTCTGATGTAAGAACTTCCTTGGTTTCTGCTATCATCATTTCTAGCATTTCTGTAGTAGTGATAAGCTGTTCAGTATGTAGTGGTTGTTCGACTTCAGCTCTTTCTTGTTCCAATATAGTTGGTACAGAACCAATTGCGACTGCTTCTAATTCTGCAGAAGAAACTGAGGCAACTTGTTTCTGTGATAACTCGACAATCTCAACTGCTTCATTTAAATATTCACTAGGTGCTTGCAGAGCAACGCGAACTCCGGTGACTGCTACCAAATCAGCTTCTAATTGAGCAGTCACTTTAGCAATACGTTGAAGTACCTCTGTGCTTAACTCCGGAGCCAATTCTTGAGCGCCTTCGAGAACTTGGACTTGTAAAGCAGATAGAGCTGTTTGCAGTTTCCGTGCTAATCTAGCTTGTTCTTCGTGTACCTCTATTGCTCTTTCTTCACTGATCTCTTCTTCTGCAATAAATTCTGATGCGGATATACTATCACGCAATTCTTTTGCTATGTCCATAGTTTCTTTGACATCTTCAATTCTAATTATTGTAGATATCTCTTCAATTATTTCAATCAATTCTATGTATTGATCAATATGCTGAATAATTTGTTTAGCTTTCTCTGAAAATCGAATATATTTTTAATAAACTTTATTAAGTTGCACCTCATTTTGTTCCAAAACGAAATTTTATGAATTGTTTTTTTTTAAATATTTATTGTTATTATGTAATGAATTGATGGTATGGATAATGGGAGATATGGATAAATAGGATACCGAAATTTACGTAATGACGTATATTTTGTTAAAGTGAAAATAGTCGCTTTCAAATCATTTGCATTTACCACAATGTGATACCACGCACAAAAATCACGTAACAAGTAATTTATACTGATCAAGATATTGCTAAATCAATATCTTGATCAGTATAAATCGGTACGATATGTTTTAGTGTAAACTACACTAAAACTAAACATAAAACATTTTTGCATAGCTGTTTATACAAAGCCTCAAAAAACCGATGACGAAGCCACATTTTTGACATCCAATCAAACTTTACCTTCTTTAATGGCAATAGTCTCCAATTTATTGACTTTGTCTAATTCTGCTAATAGTTGGTAACCCGTAAGAAATACGAGCTTTAATTTTTCTTTTTCAATTTGATCCTTATTTTCATATAACTCAGTGTTTTGCCAATCAAATTTTGATAAAATTTCCTTTAAGATTTTTATCTTTTCATTTTTGATCTCAATTGTTTTACGCGAGCGAAGGTCTTCCGTATTAAGCGCTAATAGACTTTTTAATTCCGTTGCTATTTTAACGCTCTCTGATATATTTATGTCTTCAAATATACCCGATACAATCGGTGAATCGATTCCCACATTGATAAAACGATCTACGGCGCATTCCAAAGTATCTATATTGGAATTAACATCTATAAAATAATTATATATATTATAGGCTTTATTTAAAACCCTCTTCAAATCATGTTTTATAAATCGTAACTTTTAAACAAACAATTTATATTATCTGGAACACGTAGTTAGACTTGTGGTCGCTATAGCAAGCATTCACTTATTACATTGGCAGCTGAAAACAAATCTATTTAATACATATATTAAAAAGTAATATATACAATCTTACCTGTAGGCAGCTTGTTCTCACTAGTTATTTCTGAAGACAGTATAGTCTGGAATGATCTTTCAATTTCTTCAACTGGCTTTGCAAATTCCTTTACTACCTGTGCAATTTGCGTGCTTTCCATGGATTTTAAACTATCCTGTATTGAGTGTATTTCTTTATCCACTTCCTTTATTAGTGAAATTTCTTCAATAGCAACAGCCGTCTCAGATCCAATCTTTTCAATAATCTCTTTATGTTTTTCAGTCACAGTTTGTATTAGAGACTCTGTACTGTTTATATCGACTGAAATTGAATCTTCATCCACTCCCTTAAGAACTTGTTCTTGAACGTCAATTAATTGGCTATGTAGTACTTGCAAGGGCTCCAGCATTTCAGTCAAAACCGTCTTCAGTGCTCCTTTTTCTACTTTTGGTTTAGATATTTTAATTTCTAATAGATTTTCTTGCAATATATCTGTGCAGTCAGACAAACATTTCATCAAAATTAAGCTTTTCCCTGTACCACTGGCGTCCTTATAATCTTGATGTTTTTCAATGCAAGTGAATACTTTTTCAAGAAGATCTTTTGTTCTGATATCTTTAGTTTGCGCTTTAGTTTCTTCAATAAATGTTGCAAATGCTTCAACTTTATCACTCAGCATGGTGTCCTCTTCAACTTGAATCGCATTATTCAGCTCCCTCATGATATCTGTTTGTACGGTTTGCAATGATGGTTTAGCAAATTCCAATATTTCAGTAAATTTCTTAATTGTCTGATTTATTTGTTCATCTTGTTTAGCAAATGCAACTTCTTTTAAAATTCCAGCTGTGTTTTCAAATTTAGCTAAAGGTGCGTCAATTAGTAACTCTGCTTGGGAATCTACAATTTTTACAAGTGAAGCTTGAACATGCTGTATACAGTCCTCAGCGTGAATCAAAAATGTCGCCAAGCAGCCATTAACATCTTCTGATAAGTTAAGTTCATGTCGTTTGGTTTTAAAAGCATTTATAGTACACTGTAGAGAACTAAATTCTTGCAATAATCGTATAATTTTTTTATGACTAGTTGCTTTTGATATAAGACAACGCAATATCGTAAATTCATTTTTGCATGTCTTGAAGAAATCTTCAACAATCATCAAATCAGCTAATGGTGTTTCATGAGCAGAATCTTGAATAACTATAACAGCGCTGTCAGCGATGTCACCAATAAGGACGAGTGAATCAGATTCTAATTCAAAAGCCATCTGAGGTGAAATGCAAGTTATATCTGATGCACGTGACAGATCAACGAAATCATACTGTTCTAGCACTGCAATATTACTTTGTACTTCATCAATAGTTTGAATTAGTTTAACTTCCTGCGCTAATTTGTCTAAGGGTTGTGGAGTAAACTGTATCATTTCTTCTTGGACTGTAATTACTTTCTCATATAACTTTTCTGTTATAGTCTTAACTTCGTCTATTTTAATTCCCTTAGATACATCGGTAGCATCTAACAAGTTATTAACAGTGATTTCCAAACATTTCACTTCTTCTGATACAGGAACAGAAGCTTCTGTTTTAGAAGTCTTAATAATGTCTTTCAAATGTTCACACACTTCTCTCAGTGCTCCAACCTTATTTGCTATTTCAACAGTGGTATCTGCTGTGTGCAATGCAGGGCATACAGCGAGCATACAGTTATTCAAATGCTCTTTGAATTCAGATATTTTCTGAATTACGGAATGTATTTTTTCCGTTGGCATTTCTAATATATTTTCGTATATTGGAATGTTACTTGTGTCTAATACTGACAAACTTTGCTGTAGTTCCTGCATGGGTTCAGCAATTGCTGTTAACTTTGCAGGATTTATTAAGTTAACTATCTCATTTGATCCCTCCAAAACAATCGGATGGAAAACCTCCTCAATCCCAGTATGTAAATCACCTAATCCGACAACAAAAGATTTTAGACTAGAATAATCGCTGACTTCAGATAATGTATCCAGTGCATCAATAATTTCCGGTGTTTGCATAATAACAATATGTTCATTTAATGTTTGCAGAGCTTGGGCAGTAATAGTAGGTTGTGGTTCCTGGTCGAATGGTGAAAGTGCTTGCTCAATTGCAGTCTCTTCTGCAGTAGGTAGAATTAAGCGATCAGAAGGAATAGTATCAGCTGTTGTTTTTATACCCGATATATCTTCAAGTGTAGACATCTCATCTGCCCCCTCGAAGCCTGCTTGTTCCTGAATTATTACAATGCAATTTTGGAGACTCTCTACTGCACTTGCCATATTCAAACTCACGTCATAAGCAGTAACATCCTCGCCATATTGTGAGACTACATCTTGTTGCAATATTTCAAGTGTCGTATGTAGTTCATGAAGAGGTTCTGCCACAACGGCCATTATTTCGCTGTTTTCTTTTATACTTTCTATATTTTCAATAATTTGTTGATTCAATATCATAATATTATTATTAAGTTCACATAGTGGCGTCGCAAGTGTTTGAGCAAATGACGGGGCATCTGATATTTCAGACACATGTTCTTCATCGATACCACTCGCTTTAATTGCAGCGACACTACGTTTCAATTCTTCTAATACAGGGCAGATATTTTCTAATGTAGGAGCTATGTTTAATTTTAACTCTTGCGTAGATTCCACTGTTTTAACATTCTCTATCGCAGCAATCGTATGTTCGATAAGTTCAACGATTACTGTGGCCTTTGATTTCTCATAGACCTTAGAAGTGATTTCTTGGATATGTTCGGAATCAATATGCACGCTGATTTCTTCAGCACTATTTATAGCTTCTTGCAGACCCACTAAAGTATCATTTATATTAGTAAGAATAGAGCAGTTAAGCTCTGAATCAAATACATTCTGGACAAATTGATCTTGAATAATTCTCAAAGTGTTATTGAGGCTTGCAAGGGGCATAATATGGTCAACATCCAAATTCTTTATCGAAGAATTGATCCTGTTTACTCCGTCACATATTTCCATAAGAGCAAAGTACTTTTTAGATTCATTACTTTCAATAACATTTTCTAAGACTTTGGTTAAATCTTTATGGAAAGCAGTAATATTATTCTTTACTTCCGGCATTGACTCCAATTTAGGTAGATTATTCTCAAGAGCAATTAATATTTGAGCCATTTTTTGCAATGCATCTAGCTTGTTATCACTTGCTAATACATCAAATGTTCCTATGTTAGTTTCTATGACATCAATTTGCGAAGATATTTTGTTCAAATTTTCTTTGATTGAGGATACAGCCTGCTGTAACACAGCTTTATCTTCGCTTCTTCCTTCAGTAAATATAGATAGTTGTTCAAAGGAAGTCCGAAGTTTTACTACAGACTCCATAACCATTTCGATAATTTCAGTATTGTATTTATGCAATGATGAAGTTGCTTCCTTTACAGAAAGAGATTCTATTTGTTCTAAAGCAGTTTGTAAATCTTGGATTGAGCCAGACATATCATTCAAAATTACTTCACTGTTTGTTACTTTAGCGACATCTACAATATTGCCACTGTCAGCACTTTCAGCAATACAAAGAAGAGAGTTAAGAGGACCTTTAAGTTCAAACATTGCCTTTTGAGTATCCCTTAGATGTTTTACTTCTTGAGATGGCTCGTCTACTTTAATATCGCTTGCTTCGCTAATGAGATTTCTGGCTTTAATTGTGTCGGCCGAAAATTTTATTACTGTATTCATTTCTTTATTCAGCGCCTCGATTTCATTAAGAATTCGGATTTCTGTGGTTAAGTAATCTTTGGATGTGATATCATTTACTTCAGAAATTAATTGTTGCATCTCAGGGCCACAAGTTTCAATAAATGCTACGCAAGTTTTCTTAACTAACGTTTTACTGTCACTCTCCATGTCTATACATTTCTCAATAATCGTTAGGGATTGCTGAAGAGCTTTCAAAGGCTGTGGTAGGCTGTTAAATAATGAACTAATAACTTCTTTAGATTCAGAAACAGCCTCTTTAGCGGCATCAGCTATACTGTGAATTTCAGATAACGGAGATATTAAGCTGCTGATGATTTCTAAACTTCTTGAGGCGGTTGCGGCTGACGACATTAGTTCCGACTTCAGAATGATATCTCTTTCAATTATTTGAACATCATTAATAACTTTTGATAAAGACGTGCTAATATTGGTCATTTTTTGCTTAAATTCACCTTCAGACATTGCGGGTTTTTTTGGCATTTCGATTTCAATAGACTCCATTTTGCGGAGAGCTTCTTCTCTAGATTTACTTACAGATTTCTCACTTCCTGAACTAGATCTTCTAGAACCTCGACTGCTTCGTCGTTCGCGTTTTGGTTTCACAGTGGGAGATGGTTCAACTTCTAACGAATGTTTTGTAGCTTCTTCTTTGAATAATATAGTCTTTGTTGGTTCTGAAGATTCCTGGCCATCTTCGGCAGAGGGCTTAGAAGACTTAGATTTTGGTTTACCTGAACTATGCGCACTAGCGAAGCTAGGCATGTCACTTTCCGATATGGGCTGTGTGTCATCATCTCTTTTTTCCTCAGATAATGACTGATCGCGAGACAAACTAAAGAAGTCATCAGCACTTCTCTGTGAATCAGACTTTTTCCTACTTGATCTTAATGGTATATCTGATTTCTCTTCTGATAACAATGCCATCGTTTTTTCCAAATAATCGTCGCCACCGATGTCATCTTGCTCTAATGATAATAACGAAGCCGCGTTCTCATCAGCTATCGATATATCTTCTACATCAGCCTCTGTTCTTAAGTCTTCGTCAGGAGATTGGAAGTAATCCGGCGACACGTCAATAATAACAGCTTCCATTAGCAAATTACCCGAAGTCGATGTTTCTTTTACGAATCTTAAAGGTGGAAGTTCAACCACATTATGTTCAGTTATGTTTTCTGATAGCTGATCAGCGTACATTTCTACAATTTGCAAGGCTTCTTCCTCCGTTAAATCTGGTGTTTCATATAGGGATACGGAAACTTCCTTGCCATCGAATGAGAAGGAAATTTCTCCCTTATCATCGTTCAGCGTAATATCCCCTACTGGTGTGTCATACATTTGGGAAGTTCTCTCTTCGTGTATTGTACTTAATGATAAGTTTCTCTGTAAAGCTTGTTCTTCGGCCTTTTTATTTTTAGCTTTCATTGAGTCATCGAACCCAAGTAGTGAAGCAGAGCTGGCTGCAATACCCATGCAGTTCTGCGCTTCACAAGTGTAGGTACCGAGGCAGCATGTACCATCTTGGCCGGATATTATCCTGTGGATATCACCGGGCTTCAATTCTTCTCCATCCTTATACCACTTTAGTACAGGTTGGGGAACACCAATAACCTTACATTCTAGATTAACCGCCCCTTCGTCAGATAGTATAGCCTGGAGGTTCTCCAAAAATCTGGGCTTTTTATAGTGTCTGGGTATGATTAGTTTAAGGAAACATGAAGTAACGCTGTGCCCAAAGTCGTTCATGGCAACACATTTCCACTCAGCCTGGTCTAGAAACTCCAGGGTCTGAATATCGAGGTAGAAGACTCCCCGGTCTTCCTTGCCGTGGTGGCACCGAGAGGACTCGTCCACGGGTTGGTCGTCACGGTACCATAGTACCGACGGTTCAGGCGGAATGGCGACTGCAAGAAAAAGAAATGTTATATTATTATATATACATTTATAAATATTATAAATACAATGCAAATGAACTGATATCATATAAAGGTGCTGATAGGCTTGAGCATTTACTTGTAATAGAAAATAACACGACTCTTCACCATATTTTTATTGTCGAACAGACCAATGAACAGAGCCTAGCATAGCCAAACATTGCTACGAACATTTTCAAGATCATTCTGGCAAACGATATAATTTTGAAGCTAATTGTCCTTTCGCTAGAATACTCGCTAAAACGTTTTATTATTACATATTTTACGGTTACGTATCTTTTGTAATGTAACATTCGCTAATTACAAGTGAATTCTCAAGTCTATCAGCACCCGAACATATTAAGCTAACCTAATCCTATAATATGTCAATAGCTTTATATGGCCATATAAAGGCCTTCAATAATTCACAAAGTAACATTTTTATCTTTGTTTTTTATGTTATATGTCGCAAACGAGCAGACGAATCGCCTGATGGTAAGCGATTACCGCCGCACATGGACATTCGCAACATCAGAGGAGTCACAAGTCCGCTGCATTCCTTTTAAATTTGTCCCCATCAGAAGAGGTGGGACGGTTGGACCTCCGGTACCCGCACTCGCTCGACAAAACATAACGCAAGCGCTATTTCACGCCGGTGTTCTGTGAGGCCGTGGTATTACTCCGGTCGAGCCGGCCGTCGTGCCGAAGCGTGGTTCTCCCATGGTTAAATTATTATCTTCTACAAATATTATAAATATGATATTGTGCTTGTTGGTTTGTTCTCTTTGCGTAGCAACGAAGCAACGAACTACACAACGTGACATGAAAGTAGTTAATGAGGCAGCCAGTGACGTAGGCAAATTTTTACTAACTGTTAATTTTCACCTTGATACAGTGAATGCAGATCATTGAGAACAAGAATCTCGCAAGTAAAAGTTAGTACTAAATTATCATCTCAACTGTTTTACAACAGAATAAAAGTATGTAATCGGTCAAAAACGAACACATCACTGAAATATGCGATTTAAATCGATACGTAATGTTTTAGCGATGAACACGAATACAATGATATCGTAAGCGCTGTCTAATCGCTGTGTCCTTTAGTAGTGCTATTGTACAATTATCCTAATGTATAACTTCTCATATTTTGTGTTTACATATTATTGTTGTACTTTGAAGCAATAAATATTATTATTATTATTTCTGTACCTATCCCAAAGTACATACCCGAAAGTATGCAGAGATGTCTGCCTACACCTTTGCATAAGTAGGCTACTATGTGATAGGTATTATCTCCCACATATTGTCAGTCTTTAGGTACCTCTTACAAGAGGAGGGATTGCTACTTTTCGGACACAGTTCTAAACTTCGTTTTACTACTGCGAATATCTTTACAGGAAAAATCAATAATACTTTTCTGGACATGGAAGACGAACCCAAGACCTCAAGCACAACAGTCGTATTCACTCCTGGGTCTCCATCGAACCGTAATACTTTTAATACTTTGAGAATAATCCTTTCGACGCACGCATTGTTTTAAAGCCAACACAGACCTGTGTTGGCTAAAATGGCCACAGAAATAATACGCTTACATAACGACCTCATTATCTTTATTGAAGCAGTTGGTACACCACATTTCGCTTAAGCCTTGAAAAGCTAAATGCCATTTATATTGTATGTCATTAACACTTATTAGACTAAATAAATTAAATTGATAATATTCTAGTAAAATTGGTATATACAATGTACTGACTGTATTCGCGGTTTCATTCACGCACACAGGTACAATTCATGGAATCATTAAGTGCTTTAGTAATTACTAATTAATTTAAATCATCTACATAACAGCGATAGCATGGTTGGAGACTGTTGAACTGTCACGCAGAGCTATCGAGTACGATCCCAAGGCACGCATCTCTGACCTCTTAAAGTTATGTGCGTATTAAATAGTTGATTATCGCTTGATAATGATGAAAGAAAATATCGTGAAGAAACCTCTATGTCTAAGAGTTCTCCATAATGTTCTCGAAGATATGTGAAGTCTGCCAACCCGCATTGGCGCAGTGTGCTGGACTATGGCCTAATAATCTCACACTGAGAAGAGGCCCGTGCCAAGCAGTGGAATATTTTGATACTGGGCTGAATTTTTTTTTTCTTTTACAACTATCTTGGCAAACGATCATAAAATATGTACGTAATTGGTCACCGTAGCCTATGGACGCCTGCAACACCAGTGGCATCACTTGCGCCTTGCCGACCCTTTAGGAATAAAAGGAAGTGGGAGGGAGAAGGAGCGGGAATGAAGGAAAGAGGGGTGATTGGGCCTCCGGCACTCTCACCGAACGAAACACAACAGTAGGAATACTGCTATTTCACGTCGATATTCTGTGAGAGGGTAGTCCTTCCCCGGTCAAGCCAGCCTATTCATGCTGAAATTAGCGAGGCTCAACTACTCAAAAACATTATATTATACTCTATTATAGTTATATATATAGATATGTGTGATGTGGTATTCTCACCTTTAACAGTAAAACGGAATGGCTCATCAATCTTCGCTTCAACGCTCTTCAATCCTTGGATGAACTTCGGGGCCTGGTTCTTCGCTTGGAACAGCTGGTGTTTCTCCTCCTCGTTCAACTGGTTCTGGATATCTTCCACTGTCAGCTCGGCAGAACTGCTGGCTTGGCCCATACAGTTCCTGGCTATACAGCAGTACGACCCTAAGGAGTTGGTACCAGTTAGCTGATACACGTCACCAGGCTTCAACTCCTGGCCATCTTTGAACCAGCTGAGGACTGGAGTCGGGAACCCTACGACCTTGCACTCGAAGGAAACCAAGCCCTCTTCAGTAAGGACTGCTTGTAAGTTTTCCATGAAGCGAGGTTTTCTGTAGTTCTTTGGCACTGTGAAAGGAAAACATAATTAAAGATTTGACTTAGTGACTTGATTTGCGCTTTCACACAACGATACCAGTTCGACGCCCGGATTGTGTGTCATATTATCGAAGTGATCAGTAAGAGAATTCTTAGCAGCGGTAGGGAATGAACCTAGTACACGGCAAAACGCTTGCTGTCTAGAATATAAGATCCAGAACGTTATTGAAGATTGTTTTTTTATTTTGGCACTGCAAAGTGATTGTTTTGGACCTGTTAGAAAGCCCAATTACAGTCCAGAGACAGTCACGACGAGGAGAAGATAGATGTCTTCTAGCTGTCGTCAGTGTCAAGCCTGTCCGAACAGATGCTTCTTCACACTACGTTTGAAGGACTCAATGTCATAGAAGGGAGGGAACACATGTGCCGGAAGACCATTCCAAAGTAGTATGGTACGGCATAAGAAGGATTGCTGAACCCTTTGGTGCGAGACGCGATTGTGCTAACCGTCCATCCGTGGTTACGAAGACCGGTGTGGTTCTCAAAAGGAAGGGAGAAGGTGGGATTAGGTCAAATAACTCTTCAGAGTTTTAATACAACACAGTTTCAGTTAATTTTGTATAGGTATTTGGTGATATTATTAGTATGTATTTATGTATCATATGTGGAGCCAGTCAGTGCAGACCGGCGACACTTCGACCCAGTGGGATCTTTTGTGTCGACACTCTCCCAATAACGACTGCCATAGATGTTCATGGCATGGTAAAGGACAACGGGCACCTTTAATCCAGAAAAAAGTTCTGTCGCTAACCTAACCTAACCTACGTTTACGCGACGGCAGCCACGAAATAAATCTAACAACATGGGTGTAAAAACCCAGAATTCAACCTCTTCGTCTTCATGTGACTCTTTTTCCATCTTCTTTTTGTAATGTCCCACTGCTGAGTAAAAGCCTCTTCCTTGGACTTCCAAACCACTCTGTTGGTGGATATCGCCTGACCTTATCACCTTGTAACCCCTATATCTCGGGGGTCTTTTGACCCACAGGGCCCATATTCAAACTCGACCGAGGGATGACTGCAAGGTATTTGTACAGCAAGTTACAAGTTAATCGGTCCAGTGGTTCCGGAGTTATGCTGGTCACTAACAGACACACACACACCCACAAAGTGTTTTCATTAACCTCTTCGAAGAAGACTCAGAGGTTAATAAGTTATATATTTAATATTGTCTTCTGTTTACGCGAATATTATTCATTGAAATTAAACTACTATATACGGATTTTATCGCGTTGTTTATTTGACACCCCTGTGCCAACTACCTTTACAAGATGCAGGGGTCTATAAAATAGATTGTGACTGCGGACTCTCATACATTGGTCAAACCAAGAGAAATATAGGCACCCGCATAAAGGAACACATAGCTGATGTAAAACACCAATGCTCGTTGAAGTCTGCTGTGTGTGAACATGTGCAACAGGGGACCAACCACTACATGAGATTTGACAAACCACAGATTCTCGCTAAAGAACACCGATTCCTACCAAGGATGCTTTGCGAGGCTATTGAAATCAAAAAACATCCTAATTTTAATAGAGAAGATGGTTGGAATGTACCACCAGCTTGGGATCCAATAATACAAATAGTCAAACCCAAGAAGAAGCAAACCACAGATAGACTTCATGATACTTTGTGCTCATTCTGCGTAAATAGAATCACCAATGATTAAATTATGTTCGGGTACTTTGAAATAACTACACTGGAACATTGAGACAACTACCATCTTAGTCTCCCCGTGACCATGGCTGCTGAAAAGCAACCGAAACGTCGGGGAATGTGTAAAATTAAATTAAATCTAAACAGTTTTATAAATAATTTAATTAGCTTAAAAATTTGTAACGTTTAAGAGTGTAGTAGTGCAACAATTTTCAAAATTATGTAATAAAGTGTCAAATAAACAACGCGATAAAATCCGTATATAGTAGTTTAATTTCAAAGTTATATATTGTTACTCACTCTAGTCATAACATGCCAGTCACCTCCTCACCTATAGCTATTAGTACTGCAGATTCATATCAAAGGATAATGTTTCAAAGGATCACATAGCGCGCAAAATTCAAGCAAGCCTTTCGACCGCCATAGTCATGTATACATGACAAAGCAAAATATGTCCAGCACGCCACGGTCACGACTACATGACAAATTAAAGGATGAATTCGTAGCTTGGCGCCGAGCACGCTTTTTGCTTTTTTGACATGGCGGCCAAAGCGTAAAAAGTGCCCTTTGTCGTGAATGAGACTCAACACGGTAAAAAGTCCTCGTTCGCGTGTAACTTGTTGTGAGCCAAGTTATAAAGGGCTTTCAGAAAACAAGGTTTTATAACTTTGTTTTGCTTCATATGTAAGGTACCGACTTTTTAGTTTTACTTAACCTGTACTAATATTAAAAAAAGGAAAATTATTTTTTGTATTTTTTTGTATGGATTTAACTCAAAAACTAATCTATAATAATAATAATATTATTAATATTCTACCACATACACACAACACCATCTAGCCCAAACTATGCAGAGCTTGTACTATGGGTTCTAGACAATGGATAAACATACATAAATACTTTTTTTTTTAAATAGATGCATATTATACATAGAAACACCCAGACCAAGACAAACATCCATATTCATGCACACAAGTTTGACTTAATAATTTGAATTTTTAAAATCAATCGATTTTAAAGATTCTTTTTCCATTAGAGAACTATTTTATCATTAAGTAACTTAGACTATATTTTATTTAAAATAAGTACTGTTATAAACATAACCTTACCTACTTTTACGCGACTGAAGTCGCGGTCAAGAACTGGTACCTTATATGCCGCTAGCAAAATTCGGCCACGCTTCGCTGTGACTTTGTTTAACATTTTTTGTAGCCAGTTACTATAAAACATCGGGATTAAAGTATATAAAAAATTCTTAAATGAGACGTCAATGTTGTATAAAAATTTTCAATTCATTCTATCGACTTTTTTTAGTTATACCCATATATAAGCTGCTGATTTTTTTGAGTTCGACCTATATAAAAACCTCTTATACAATAGCTTTGTCCGTCCTAGTCTGTTATACAACTTTCAACTTAAGAAACGTCAGAGCTTGAGACTCGCGGCCAACGCCATTCGACTCAGCGTAGTCGATATACCCCCAAAATGACTATGACTTTTGACCTCTGACGTCAAGGTCACTTGAACTTTGCATATTACTTAAACCATTTTTCGAATTCTAAGATTTACTGCAATTCATTGCCGATTCTCACTTGTTATATTAAAGATTCAAGTTACATGCCGTTAGTTCAACTTCGTATTTATGAATAATTCGTCATAATTATCGTTATAATGAGTGATATTTCTAATTCTAACTTAATATTATAAATACAAATGTGAGTTTTCACGCGTTACGAACGCCACCCGGTCATGTAGTTAAGCTTTCACGTCTTGACTACTCGACCAATAATTTTGAAATATCGCATATATGTTTTCAGGAAAACAGAAAAGAACATGGTTACCTTTCATCCAGGAAGAGTACTTTTGCCAAGCGAAACCGCGGGCAAACTTGTATTTTATATGCGACTAGTTATACCCGACCACGCTGTATCTCAGTCTGATATTTTAAATTTCCCTATACCTACCATAGAAACTTCTAAAAACATGAGCAATATCAATAAAAATGATTTTTGTATATTAAGATTAAAGTTACATGATTACATCATTGGCTTTGTAAAAATTCGTGATGTGATGGTAATATTTAGTGATATGATACAGTGCAGTGTTCCCACGTACTGACTGTACACACATACTGGCTAGACATACTTCTTTTGTTCCTTATGAATTCTATAAGCCAACAATTGCGACGAAAGAGCAATAACTTATATATTATTAGGCAACAGGTCTTTATCGCGTTGATAAATCAACCGACTTGCATCAATCGCGGTCACAGTTTGACTAGTGTGAGATATGTGTACAAATCGCAAAAGTCTAAAATACTGTTTAACTATTCATAAATCACCGTATTTGAATATACATATGTACATATCTTATGTGGGGGCCAGTCAGTGCAGACCGGCGACACTTCGACCCAGTGGGATCTTTTGTGTCGACACTCTGCCAATAACGACTGCCATAGATGTTCATGGCAGCCGGGACCGACGGCTTAACATGCTCTCCGAGGCACGGAGCAGGCGGTAATTGTCAATCAATACGCACATAATTTCGAAAATTCATATAACTTCCGAAAGTCAGAGGTGCGCGACGCGGTTTCGAACCCGAGACCTTCTGCATTGCAGTCTGTTGGTCTCCCCACTGAACTATCGCTGCTCAGTATTTGAATATAATATCTACGTATACATGATATGCAATTAGCTGTGAAGCTTTTAATCTCTTCGGCGCTGTAATAACATTAATTGTTGGTCGATATGTTTTATCATAATATTTTCAATGCCATTTGTTGACATGATATTTCCAATGACTATATTGAATTCGTTGATCGTGATATCAAATAATATGCTTTTATTAATACGAATATGATGGCGTAGTAAGCCGAGTGCAGTTCTATATGGGACAAAACTATGTATAGACCACAAATAGTTGCACTAGCAGACCTAGGCGAACGTTTCCAGAACAGATCGGAGGCGTTTTGGACAAAAGCCAGGTTAAGAGCACCTTAAACCGACGACCGTGTATGAGGAATGTGATGAAAGCACTCCATAAGAAAACCACTTAATCTAGGTACAAAATTTAGGGCTTAAGGAATACATAACAAATTGGATACCCTGACTTCTAAACTAGGTATGGACTTGTATCTTAGAAGCCAGTGCTACCTTCTGATAGTTACATTTATATAAGCCTCACAAATGTTTACAATCATTGATATACTCATGAATAGTGAGAAAATACTAAGTACAAAATAGGGCTAGTGAAAATGGAGAAACTATCTTTCTTTAATAAAACTGTGAGATTTATGATTAATTGTTGTGTGTCGTGTGTGTGTATGTGTATGTATGTGTGTGGGTGGGTGTTTATAAGGATGTTTGAGTGTGTATGAGTGTACATATAAATAAATATGAGTGTGTAAGAGTATTTTTCTACATAACTGAGTATGTGTATTATCCAACATTTAATTCCCCAACAAGAGTTCCTCAGTATCACGGAAGCTAAGTTTTTTAAGAAAATCCTTTTGTGCAAGTTTACGTTGGAATTTAAGTTTTAAAGTGTATTTTCAGTTTTTTGTTTAAATTGTTATAAAGTTTAGTACTTGGCGCGTAGTAGTGTCGTTTTGTGAATGAGGTGTTATGTGAAACTTGAGTAAAGATTTTGTGTTTTAATCTGCCAACTGGCTCCGAAAGGGGGCGAGATGAGTGCCTACGCAGGATGGATATAAAAACATAAAGCTGTCGAACTGTTAGCAAATTCAATGCTGCATATAGCTGCTCCGTAGGATATCTAAGCGGCCGTAAGAAATTAACCTAAAGCACTATCCTTTGCGCACGTTTAAATTTTATGAAATAGCACTTAGCGGCTGCACCCCAAGCGGGAATACAATACGTTAAGATCGATTGGCAAATTTTATCAATTTTAACGTATCTATATAAGCAGACCTTCGTAATTTTTTGAATATATAAATATGCTTTCGTGTCCTATTGGAAAGTGATTGAAGCCAGAAAAGTGTGTCAGGATCATAGCAAATGGAAATCCGTAGTCTCTGCCTACCCCTCTGGGAAACGGGCGTGAATCTATGTATGTATAGTTGAACTGAGTCTGGGTGCTCTTTGTGTCCGTTGTTTGAATGTTTGTTAAATACCCCGCGTTGTTGCGTGTTAAAAACAAAACAATATTGTTTATGCGTATTCCATTGAAGGTACTTTATTTCGAGAAGGAGGCGTTTTCATTGCGTATGTTTGGAGCTGAATGGTATTCGTCCTTGTAAGATGACTGCGTACTCGCTAGGCTTACTGACAAAAGTGACTTAAACAGGCTCTTCTGGTCGATAATAGGAATTGTGACTTACCATCCATGGTGACATAGCAGGTGGAAATGCCGACGCGGCCGCCTGAGCTACAGGCCACGCATTTCCACTCGCCTTCGTCCGGCCATTCCGCTGACGGGATCTCCAGGAGGTAGCCACCAGCGCCGTCTTCCAGAACATGGTAGCTGACGATAAAGATGCCATCAGTTGGTCAATTTGTTATTAACTAGTTCAAAAGTCATTGCTACTTTTATAAAAAACGTAACACTATTCACAGAACAGATGACGTAGCGGCTTATGTGGTAGACTCGAGTACCGCCGCGCCGAGTGTTGTGGGTTCGATCCCTACGAAGAACAAAAATTGTGTGATCCACAAATGGTTGTTCCGAGTCTAATTTGTGTTCGTTGTTTGAATGTTTGTAAAGTTTCCCACGACACAAGCAATATTCCTAGTGCGAGAGCTGTCTTTTTAACAATAATTAACAATAAAATAATTGTATCTTTCAGTGGCGTAGCGTGCGTGACGGCCCGGAGTGGAATAAAATTTTGCTGCTCTCTTAATTAGGTATTTCAATTTAAAAGACTAATATACAGAAATTCAAACGAACTTTTCGGCAAGAACAGTCATCATTATTGTGTATTGTACATTTGCCCATTGCTCTCGTTCGTCATGAAATTATTTAAATATTTGCAAGATAATATCATTCTTTATTGTGAGATTTTGCCGCCCCCTAAAAGTACCACCCGGGGCGAGTCGCCCCTGCCGCCCCCATTACACTACTCCACTGGTAAGATTAGACTAGCATCTTCGCTTAAAATGTTGGTTCTAGAGAAAAATAACTATCCAATAGAAAGCGTGCATATTTTGATTTATTACATATCTGTAGAAATAATATTATGTTACGCAGATCGACAGAGCAAGTAAACAACTTACGCTCGCTTCCCTCACAGAGCGCTAGTTTCACGCTCTGTGCTCAGATTCATGCAAACAGACAAGGTATCATACTTTCACATTTATTATTAATAAGGGATAGCAATAATATACATGCTCATTTTAAAGCGGCGGTAGTCCAATGGATAAGGCATTGGACTTGCGGTCGAGAGGTCGCGGTTTCAAATGCCGCCCATTGCACTACTGACGTGAACCCACTCCTAATACAAGCATTCTGGCTTAGCTGGCGGGTTAACAAGAATACTAGACACTTGAAACCCAAATTGCTAGGTGTACCTTGCGCCAGTAGCACAAAATAATAACAACATTAGAAGTTCTGATGTTGGCTACGGTAAGCCTTTAATATTTAAATTATATGGATTTAATCGCGTTGTTTATCTATATATATAAAACTCTTCCGTTACTGAGTGACTGACAGACAACGCACAGCCGAAACTACTGAACGCAAGAAGCTGAAATTTGGCATGTATATTCCTTGGAGAGTGTAGGGGAGCACTAAGAGAGGATTTTTGGAAATTGCACCCCGAAGAGGGTGAAAGGGGTGAGAACTTTTATATGAAAGTTCTTCACCGTTGAAGTTAGTGACTTGAAAATTTGGATTTTCACGCGGGCATAGCCGTGGACGGAAAGCTAGTTTTATATAAAACACTATAATTACAAACAATCTTGAAACTTTAAACTACTATTGTTAAACAGGCGGTGATAAGAGCGCGACGGATAATGTCATTTAGCTGAGCGTGTCGTGAAATACGACCAGCGCTTCTGCTGCAAGACAGCCCATGGTGTCCGAGGCTGTCGACGGCTTCTCCGCAATGACAGCGATGTGGAGAAACACAAGGGGTACCTAAACGAAGACAGGTGGCGAGGCGGAAAACACACACACACGTGTTAAACACTTTTACTAGTTAATGTTTATTTATATTTAAGCTATTTAACCGGTCGTATACCGCCGGCTCGCATACCAGCCGGCAGATTTGTACCCGTCGTAGGCCGGTGGCTCGCATGCGAGCCACCAAATTGGTTTTACGTTAGCTTAAGCTAAAGCGAAGGCGGCGCGCGGCGTTTTGGCGCCAATTTGGTGGCTCGCATGCGAGCCACCGGCCTACGACGGGTACAAATCTGCCGGCTGGTATGCGAGCCGGCGGTATACGACCGGTTAAATTATTAAATCTATTTAGTTTTAATTTTACTCTTTCTCCAACGTCGCTTGCTTTTCAGCAGCCATGGTCACGGGGAGTTTGGAATCCAAAGTTATGTGACAATAGTATTTTATAAAAATAAACAATGCGATAAAGTTGTTTAATTTTAATGTAGGTATAACATTTGCGTTAACGTAAATTGCGGCTCTTTAAGGGTATCTTACCGGTCTCCAGGTTCCACCTTCCCCTCCTTGTTGTACCAGACGACATTGCGCGGCCAGGGTGGCACCACGATGTGGCAGCCGAGGGTCAGCGGCTCCGTGATCCTCACGAACTGGTCCTCAAGCTCCTTCGTGAAGATCGGGGGAGGTTCAGGTGCTAGACTGTTGGGGCAGAAAAGTAGCTTAGAAATTATACTATAGTAAATGCCGCTTAAGGCTGATCGAATGGCATGTGAATAAAATATGTTTTTAAATACAACGATCCTCTTTTACAACAATTTAATTTAATAAGAAGATTTTACTTAGAAAGTAACTTAGTAGTCAATCATGAATTGGCTAACGAAAGAAAGAATTTATAATGGAATTCACCGGTCGAAACATAGAATTCTCAATAACCCTAACTAATAATATATGTATAAACTGACATTGATTGTTAGTGCAGATTGGATTCAAATGAATGCGTATATGCGTAATTAAGATACCTTAACTTCCAGCTTATATTGCGGTCATGATGGCCTTTTACCATTTTCTTTACAGAAAAATTTAATGATGTTTAATTGACTGTACTGGACTCCGAACCCAAGACCTCATCTACAGCAGTCTTTTCTATACACTATATAAAATATGTAGCTGAAATAATACTATTTTATTCCAAGACCTCATTTACAGCAGTCTTTTCTATCTACTATATAGCAAAAATAGTAGTTCGGAGCCCTGTACAGTCAATTAAACACCATTAGGCCTGAGGTCGCGGGTTCGATTCCCGCACAAGTCAAACATTTGTGTGCAAGAACATGGATGTTTGTCTTGGTCTGGGTGTTTCTATGTATAATATGTATGTATTTACAAAAAAAAAAAGTATATATGTATTTTTATCCATTGTCTAGTACCCATAGTACAAGCTCTGCTTAGTTTGGGCTAGATGGTGTTGTGCGTATGTGGTAGAATATTATTATATTATTATTATTATTATTAGATTTTTCTGTAAAGAAAATTGTAAAAGGCCATCGTGACCGCAATATAAGCTGGAAGACATTATTATTATGAAAATAATATAATAAGCATAAAATCTAATTTTACCAAGAGTTTACTTCAATTGAATATTTAATTCAAAGAAGTCAAAGGGACTGACATAGTGATTTAAGTGGTCATCTTACCACTGTCTCTGCGCCGTATGTTACGGGTTCGATCCCGTGACAAAAATGCAATAAAAAAATCTTTTTTGAAAGAGTTAAACCTATTTAAGGTAGACCACTTACCTAGAGCTAGGCCTGGCGGATCCTTCCCTGCTGCCACGCCCTACAACGTGGACCTTTGATGAGGAGTAGGCCCTGCCCATACAGTTCACTGCCTCGCAAGTATAGGTGCCCAGGGACGTTGGGTCCTCGGCGTTCGCTGTGAGGGCGAACACATCGCCAGCTTTGATCTCGCGACTATCCTGTAGTTGCAACAATATTTTATCTAATAATTTTCTACTGCACGCGGTTTTGGACACAGGAATGCATACCTGGATGTCAAGTACCCTGTATTATTCTGCCTCCTAGGCGCAGCGGTAGTGAATGCGATTGCTGTGCATGAGGTCTCGGGTTCGAATCCCGGGTCAGGCCAACAAAAAGTTATTGGGTTTTTCTGTTAAGAAATTTCAATACCAGTCTAGAGTTAGGAAGTTGGCGGTGTTAGACACCCCCGTGCCTCGGAAGCACGTAAAGTCGTTGGTCCTGCGCCTGATCTCCATCCGGTCGTGTCGAATTACCGTCCCATCGGTTCATGAGAGATAGGGAACAGATAGTGCACTTGTGTTTGCGCACACACTATTGCACTATAATATCTTCTGCGTAGTTGGCCAGTCTCTGTTAAGACCGCCATGACCGAAATCGGTCTGGAGGATATTATTATTATTCCAGGGTAAAGTCTATCTATGTACTAGATATAATTCATCCATATATACGTAGTCTCACGTCTATAGGTAAGTGTATCACACTCACATTTTCACCAACTATGGTGTAACGTAGTGCTGGTCGGTCACGTTTTTAGAAACGTGCTGAACCAGGAAAGTTTAAGTAGCGGAGATAATTTAAACGATATACTTCGCAATTAAAAGATATTTAATCCTAGATTTACACAATTACGCGTATTATTTATTTAACAAAAGGTAACAGGGCGTGGTTCTAAAATAAGGCGTCGTTACGAGGTCCAGTAGTAGCTCGGAGGACCACTTAACTTGGATACGGCAGCCGGCAGAAAAGTCCGGATACTTATTTTTTTTAATTTGTCGTTTATTTGTTAGCCTCAAATGGCCTCTACAACTTTACGCGGACTGTGGGTGAGCGCAGAGGGCTACCAACCTGTTGTAAAGTAAACTAGACAATGTTAACCCTAAGGGCGGACTACCACGGACCTCGGCTTGGCGCGTTGTCGGCAACGTGGATCTAAGGTGATCCACGGGATTAACGTTAACGCGACGCGTATTCCGACCTCTGCAGCGAGGGTGGAACCGCGGATGACTTTGTGTGGCTTCGCGAGCCGCGTATGCTTTGTCTTGAGCGAGTGTGATCCTATCATCTGGTTCATCTAATATGTGCCTAGGTCTCCTAACTTTCGATATCCTACATGAAGTGTAATTTAACGCTGCAACCACTAGCGGGTTGAGGTGTGTCTTCACTTGACGACCGCTATGGTCGTCAAGTGAATGTAATCATAGTTACGAAGAATTATATGACATCAACCGAACCATGGCGAAATACTTCGAACGCGCTTCGACTGCGTGTGTCAAATGCATGATTGTGTGCTTGTAGAATTCCTTTATTAATTTAGTATATTTCTAATGCATATTTTATAAAATATTAGTATTCGATCCTCCTTCTCTATATAAACTTTAACTGTGCTAAATTTCATACTCCTCCGCCCGTGCCATTTTCGTAAAAAGGGGCACCTACAAAGGTTTTCTTCACGTATTGGTATATAGATACTGTCGGTAAACGTCATTGAATAATTGTATAATTAGTTAACAATAATTATCCATGTAATAGATAACGAAAACTGACGAATATAATTTTAGTTCATACAGTCAGTGTCAATTACCCAGGGGCATAGGATAAAATATCCAGGGGCATAGGATAAGCCCCATCAATAGTGACAAAGGGAGACTGGGGTAACCCCAAGCTCTATGGAATCTGCAGCAATAGACTCAGTAACACATATTTAAAGATTATTAAGATGATTATAAGAGGTTAATGAAAACACTATGTGGATCTGTGTGTCTGTCTGTTACTGACAGGCATAGCTCCGGAACCACTGGACCGATTGACTTGTAATTTGGTGTGCAGAACCTTAGGGTTATCCCTCGATCGAGTTCAATATGGGCCCTATGGGTCAAAAGACCCCCGAGATATAGAGGTCACATATTTTAAATGGCAAAATATTGATTTGTAACATGGTGTGCAGACACCTTGGGGTCAATTTTTTTTATATGGTCCCTTTTGTCGAAAGATCCCCGAGATATAGAGGTCACAAGGTCATAAGGTCAGGGTATATCCACCAACAGAGTGATTTGGAAGTCCAAGGGAGAGGCTATTGCCCAGCTGTGGGACATTACAAAAAAAAAAGAAAAACACCTCATATGAAGACGAGGAGGTTGAATCCTGGGGGTTTTACACCCATCTCGTTTCACTAGGTCAAGAGAAAGTAAACTAGATGAATTAGTCCAACTTTAGCTCATGGCGTAGTGGTTAAAGTGGTCGCCAGGCCTTTGCCACTCCGCCGAGCGTTGTGGGTTCGAATCCCACACAAGACAAAACTGTGTGTGATCCACAAACGGTTCCAAAAAATCCTAACTTATATTAAAATGCGATTGTGAGTTTGTTTGTTACACTTTCACGCCTTAACTACTTCACTAATCATCATCAAATTTTGTATACACGTTGTCAGGGGAACAGAAAAGGATATAGAGTTATATTTACATCCAGAAAAAGTACTAACATAACCTACGATAACGGGCCAAATCGTGGTAATTACATAATTTAAAACT
The DNA here is from genome assembly GCA_930367265.1 of Catocala fraxini. Taxonomy (NCBI): domain Eukaryota; kingdom Metazoa; phylum Arthropoda; class Insecta; order Lepidoptera; family Erebidae; genus Catocala; species Catocala fraxini. The sequence continues at coordinate 2,948,062 of OV884024.1, read as the reverse complement.
ATTATTATAAGTTTGAATTATCTCTGCTGTAGCAGTGATAAGCTATGGGGTGATTATGTAGTCTTCCTTACCTTGAACCACCTCAATACTGGTGTGGGCACTCCAACCACCTTGCACTCCAAGGAAACAGTGCCCTGTTCCGTGAGCAAGGCCCGAAGCTCCTCCACAAACTCGGGACGCTTGTAGGCCTTCGGCACTGAAAGTATAAAGTAAAGTAATTTAATCCTAACTAATATCGTAAAGGCGAATGTGAGTTTGTTTGTTACGCTTTCGCGTCTTAACTACTCGACCGATCATCGTGCAATTTCGCATACACGTTGTCAGGGCAACCTGTCATCCAGGAAAAAATACTCACCCCGAGGTACAAACATGTAACGACATAATCTACGTTAATGCGATTGAAACCGCGGATGAAATCTAGTATTTATTAACTTGGACATCCAGTAGTTGTTACGTTAATGACTATTCCAACTAACAATCATACAAACACTTAAATTAACTGTAGGTGTCCACCATTAAAGTATATGGACGGTGGCACTTAATATTATTATAAATACTGTAATGACCGTCCAGCGGTAGACATTCGACCGTACCTAATACATTTTCTGTCTTCTTCTTGTCCCTCAGCCTTTATCATTCCCAAGTCACTTGGGGTCGGCTTTTCTGGTCTAACCGGATTTGACTGTATATTAGTTTTTACACGGAGCGGCTGCCACCTAACCTCCGCAACCCGAAGGCTAACGATACCCTAAGGCTAGACAAGTGTCAGGATATTAGAGGGTACTGACTTTCCCAATAACGACTGCCATAGATGTTCATGGCAGCCGGGACCGACGGCTTAACGTGCTCTCCGAGGCACGGAGCAGGCGATAATTGTCAATCAATACGCACATAATTTCGAAAAGTCATATAACTTCCGAAACTCAGAGGTGCGCGACGTGGGTTCGAACCTGAGACCCTCTGCATTGCAGTCTGTTGGTTTCCCCACTGAGCTATCGCTGCTCAATACATTTTCTGTCTATCTTTCTCCATATAAACTTTAATTGAATCAAATTACACTCCACCTTGCATGTAATATGTTTAACCTGTCATTGGTCGGCATGCCAATCATATTTGAAAGCCTATTGTATCTGGCCGCCGGTGTGCTGTTACCCAATAGGTTAAAAAGGGATATATAATATTAATCATAAAGGGATATACAAAGCATATATAATATATTATTATATATAATTGTCGCCCTTGATGACGTAGTGATTAGTGTAACCGACTGCCACGCTTGAGGTCGCGGGTTCGATTCCCGCACAAGTCAAACATTTTGTGTGCATGAACATGGATGTTTGACTTGGTCTGGGTGTTTCTATGTATAATATGTATGTATTTACAAAAAAATAATAGTATATATGTATGTTTATCCATTGCCTAGTACCCATAATACAAGCTCTACTTAGTTTGGGCTAGATGGTGTTGTGTGTATGTGTAGAATATTATTATTATTATTAATATTAGCCTTGTTTGTAAGCTATTCCTTTGCTGGGCACAGGTGATTGTAGTATATTAATATGTCAACAATGCGACTTTTCTGTATAATTAAAATAAGTATTATCCAAATCAGATTACCTTAAAAGTTACACATGGTTAAAAATAAAATAATAATTCATGTCGACCTGAGAACCTTTTTCTTTTCGGATGGCAAAAAATGTACGGTCGTAGTCCACCACGATAACGTAGAGGACCACCGTGGTAGGTTGAGTCGGTATTACGGGGATGTCGCACCACATACAAGAATGAGTCAAAGCATAAATTCAAGTGAAAAAAAAAATGTGTCCATAACGAAGACATCCTAAATCTTCGAGAACGTTACGAAAAAATACAAAGGTTTTTAAAAAGCTAATTGTAAATGAATTACTTAATATTGATAAAACTTTCAATAAGCAGCGTTTCCTGTCGTGGGATCCGCTTAAGTTGGGTTACAATATACCTAAGAAAACGAGTCGAGTCGGACAGATTTTATAGAAAACTAGTAGTTTTGCCGCCGTTTCACCCGCGTAAGTCCCGTTCCCGTGTGAATATCGGGTTTCACCCCTTTCACCCCCTTAAGGGTGGAATTTCCAAAAATCCTCTCTTAGTGCTCCCCTACACTCTCCAAGGAACATACATGCCAAATTTCAGCTTCTTGCGTTCAGTAGTTTCGGCTGTGCGTTGTCTGTCAGTCACTTAGTATCGGAAGAGTTTTATATATATAGATGTGTAAAAAATTAACTATAGTAATATCAGCCCTATATTAAATTGTACTACTAAACGGCACGGGCCTCTTCTAAGTTTGAAAAGGGTTAGGCCATAGTACACCTCGCTAGTCCAGTGTGGGTTGGCGGACTTGAAACATCATCGATAACATTATGGAGACCATCCAGATATGCAGGTTTACTTACAATGTTTTCCTTCGCCATTAAGCGAAATGTTCCAAAACAGGCGGTCACAGTTAAGTGAATAACATCAACACTTTTTGTTTAATACAAATATAAAATATACATTTAGCATAACAATGAGTGTGTTTACAATTACTCCGTGTAAAAAACTTAAAATAATTAATATTTTCGCCTACAAAATTAAGTAAATTTGCAGATTATAACAGTAGAAATCTATCCTATTTTACAGCTTAAACGAAACATAAATAGTTATATTACAATTTGTCCGTCCCAAATATTTAAGTTATTGGTTGACAATAAAGATACATATTTATCAAAAAAGCACTTCAAACCCTCCATACAATTTGACTATGGCGGCCGTGCGCTGATTTGAATATGCGCCGCACGAGCTCTGTCATTATCTGTCTTACGCTCGGCGCAGTCTTAAAGCGAACGATAATCAACTATTTAATACGCACATAACTACAAAAAGTCAGAAGTACATGCCTTGGCATTCAACTCGAGACCTCTGCGTATCAGGCTGACGGTTGCCTCTTGGGATATTGCTGCTGAAAATTAACTATCTGAAGGTAAAACGATTTTTAGATATTGGAACTGGCTCTTTGAGACCTCTACGTGTCAGACCAATGGACTCTCCAATGCTTGCATACGACGCAAGCTAGTGTGGGCTACAGACGTGGCTACTCGAGCGGGTTGCATCCTTTGCGATCCGATCAGTTAATAATATTGGGTACTTTGCGTGGCTCTCATCAGTCGACGCATAATGCATAGAAACCGGTGACGCTCGAAACCCCTAACCACTCGTACCGGTGTTGCCCTCTGCTGCTTTTAAGACTTATGCTCCTATGGAAGCCATTCAGGGAGCCCACCTAGTGAATCGGCGATCCACCGTCTGCGCATCTAACCTGATACTATTAGAGTATTTAGAGCAGACGCCGTCTTTTATTCATAGTTACCATTATACCGTTCTATCTAACACCGTTCCCATAACCCTGATATATTAGAGTCCATACGTAGCAATAGCGGCTAGAGAGCAATTGTCTTTTTTTTTATCTTCTTAAAAAAGACAACTGCCGCACTAGGAATAAACTCTGTGTTGCGGGGGTACTTTACAGACAATGAAATAACGGACACAAAGAACACCCAGACTCGGAACAACCGTTTGTGGATCACACAAAGTTTTGTCGCGTGTGGGATTCGAACCCATAACACGTGGCGCAGTGGCAGTGGCGAGACGACTAGTTAAACCACTTCGCTATGCGTGCAGTCATATCATTCCATCCCGCTTTAGATTAACATTTTCAATAGGCTTCTGGAGCCATGGCCTCAGACGAAGTCCTTCCTCTCACAGGTACTATTCTAACGTAATAAGTTACAAAAATATCTATTATATGAACATAATAAAAATGATGCTTGACTAGCAAACGTTAGAAGCAGAGAACGGTTTTGTATTTTATTTTGACCAGCTGTTATCTACGATTTAGTATAAGTGAGCTACATACATTATTCTGAACCATAACAGTCAGTTATTCAAAAATAAATCTATTGATTTCGGATTACGTTCACCCTTTTATACGGTGCCTAGTGCTTGTGTTGGAAAATAAAGCTGCTTTTCAAGTTTTAGTAGTACACGGCTGTTTACACACTGGAACTCTTCGCCTGACGGTCTAATCCTCTTTACTCGATGCATCATGTTTTTAATAGGGAGTTAGGTGATAGCGCACCTTAATCCTCCTCTTTGGTTAAACATTTTGTTTAAGGTTTTAATTTTAGTCAGTAATATATGGTTTAATTTAATGCATATGAGTAGTGAAACATTCAACTGGAAAGCACGCTCTTTTGTGCCAACTTAATCATAGGGCAAAAGGGTTATTATTTTAGTTCTATTATCCTTACAAATGTAAAATTTGGTTCCTAGGTATCATCTACGCCTACTGCAACGAAACGCACCCCAGCTTGCCTCTACTCCGCAAACACATCGAAACTGCCCACATCAACGACAACCTAATAGACAGGAAACGCATAGAGTCACAGACAACTGACGTCAAGTGCAACATCTGTCAAAAAAGTGACGTCCTTTTACAGTTACAGCCGCAAGCGCCTTCCACTCTATAAGATTATTCGTCTAGCGCATAAGTATCTTGAGTTTGTAAGACATACTAATTAAGGCAAAAATGGTATTGTGTAAAAACAAAATATACGAAAATAAAACACGTTTGCCTAACCTAGCAACTAACATAAATAACTTTACATACATAATTACATAATTGTTACTTTTAAACCTAAATGAATAAGTAAATGATTTTTGACTTTTACTCTTATTACAGTGTAAATTTACAACCATATACCTAGAGAGACGAGAACACCATTTAAATAAATTTCAAAAAAAAAGTCATGTCTTTTAAAAAATAGTTTCTATAAATACTAAAGAATTTTTTAGCTATAAAAAGTAAATATAGATGTTATTGATATCTTAGGTTTTGTAATATGTAGAAATAATTATAATAAATAATGAGGTAAATTAGTAAAAGTGTTAACTAAATTTAAAAATTTCGCGTGTCCACTGATGGTTTTTTTATACCATGTCTTAAGCTAATAAAGATTTCTTTGTAAACTTACTTTACATAAAACAAGTGAGAAACAGCCGTGAATTGCCGTAAATCTTAAAGTAAAAAATAGTATCACGTGACCTTGAGGTCAGAGGTCAAAGGTCATAGTCATTTCGGGGATATATCGACTATGTTGAGTCGAATGGCGTTGACCGCGAGTCTCTAGCTCTTACGGTTCTTGAGCTGAAAGTTGTATAACAAACAGCCGGACGGACGGACAAAGCTGTTGTTGCTGTTAATTGTTATGGTAAATGTATATTTTATATTTGTATTGAACAAAAAGTGTTGATTTTATTTACTTAACTGTGACCGCCTGTTTTGGCACTTTTCGCTCGGCGCAGTCTTAACTACTCGACCGATCTTCACGAAATTTCGCGTTGTCAGGAGAACAAAAAAGACAGTGTACCTTTTATCTAGAAAAAAATACTGTTACTAACCTAACCTGACCTATATTTACGCGAGCAAAGCCGTGAGCAAAATCTAGTGTAACATATAAGGGAATGGTAATGTTACCCTTAATTTTTGTGTTGAACGGAGCGTCAATAGCAGCGTCAGACGCGTATTACCTTGAGCGAAGCAGACACGGCAGAGCGTTCGCCACTTGCATCTTACATACCGCACGCATAAATGGACCGAGTCCTTTAAAGTTTTTAACACTATGTCAGCAGTTTATCCTTACTAATATTATAAATGCAATTGTAGGTTTGTTTGATACGCTTTCACGTGTAAATTACTGGACCAATCATAATAAAGTTTTACATACACTTTGTCGGCGATTCAGAACAGCACAAAGGGTACTACTTCGACTTTCATCCAGAAAAATGTACTGTTCCAGAGGGATAGAAATTTGTTGAGAAAATTTACATTAACGCAGGTGAAGTCGTGGGTAAAATACCGTTTAAACCCTGACTACATTTCTAAAATCGACGTACAAACAGCGACACATCAACCTAGACTGTTTGTACTTTGAACCATAAAAAGTTGAACGCTGCGAATCGTGCGAGAGAGGGCGTTATATTTTTGTTATTTTGTCTCATTCACGCTGAACGGGAAGCGACGCTCTATCCTTACCATTACATCGACACCACTATGCACACTATGTAGCGTAGTTATTCGTATAGGGTGTCTAACTTAATGTGTAGCCGTGTGTACAACATAAGTTTATTATTTATTCACGATTTACAATCGATAGGAACAGGCGTCGCTTGAAATATACACCTTTGTGACACATGTTAATTCATAGTAGACCCGACTACACATTCAACTCACTTTCTTATCGCCTCTACTGTGATTCATTGGAAACGTGGTAGAATTGTACTATTTGACATGCGATTGTGAGGTTTCATTTTCGTGTCTCGAGCGGTGATACGTGTTATTAGGTTTTCGCAAGGAAAATAGCTGGAGCCTGATAATAATAATTAAAAAAATATTCGGCTAAAATGGAGTACAGTAGTAAATTTCAATATCTAACAATAACTGAATGCTCTAATAAACCAGTTTATAACAAAAATAATAATAATAGTTATGGCAAGAAAGGGTAGGTACTTTGACATCTTTGAATTATTATAAGCTACTTGCCTTAAGTAGGTTACACCTGTGTAACGTGACCGGTAAAAGGCCGACAGGCTTGTCTTTTGTACCATAAGAATTAAACAGATAGCTTATATATATATATATGTATATATATATATATATATAGATATAACTCTTATAGATTTAAAAAATCTGTATCTGCTACCTGAAATGTCAGAAGCGTTCTTAAACTTCTTATACAAATAAACGATCGTGCGATCCGATAACTTTTTACAAAGTTACATTGTTCATTATGATATCACGCTGTTTACGTTTGAAGGAGTAAGCTGAGATTCAGAACATAAAATTTTCGCTAGTTATCCTACATACTAATCTCTGATAGTTTAAACAGAAGTATAAAATGTTCGCCCTATCTTCTCTTTATACAAATATTTAATTGTAGAACTATATAACGCAGACAAGTTTATTAAAATTGTTACAGCAGTTTAACTGCAATAACGTCATGAGGCACATAGCCTCTTTCGTGATTTTCTAGTAAAGTAAATAGGTATGCATGTAACAAAAGTGAAACAGACGTGAGTTTTTGAACATACGATTAAAACCAATGGTAGCGTTTTTAATTTTCGCGCCTCCAGGAAATGCTACAAATATTACATTGTTTTAACAACCAAGGCAAATTATTACGTATACGTCCACACCCATGACAAGCGGCAAAGATTTGAAATACCAGAGGTGTCATTATCGCTTCGATGACACTTTAATATCAGAGTCGCTGTGTCAGAAATTACTAGTTGCATGCGACACAGGCTTTATTCCAAGGGAGCGTTTATGGGTTGCGTCATTAATACATTACGAGGCCTGTATCGTATTAATTGATTTTTACCATCTTTGCTTACAATATTTCACGAATTTTCGTATAGCTCTCTCGTGTCATAGCAATAATTTGCGTGCATAATTTGGTGGACAGAGTTTGCACTCTCACTCTCTGGGCAAAATTACCTGAGTAAGAACGTAAGATCTTGAGTTTGCCTTTGTTAGAAAATTCTTAGTAACATTACAGAGTTTATAATAGGCTATTGTAGAGTACAATATACTTTTAATGACGTCATACCTATAGAAGTAAGATCGATGGTTTCGATGCGGCGTTGGCGAAGACTGCTGCGGTAGTAACTAATGAGTTTATATTACATTGGAAAGACTGAAGGAATTCATAGAAGTAATTTGTCAAGAGCAAGTGCTACGCTTTCAAGATCACATTGTACGATATTTGAAGTACAAGCTGCAGAAATTAGCCGTTTGGAAAAGATAGATAGGGAATGATTTTAGGGCCTAGTATTATTACTAAGCCGCCGCAGTATAGCTGTTAGTCCGCTGAGAGAAGTAGTGTAATTTTCAGTTATACTGAGTAGTATGTATGTATCTTATGTGGGGGCCAGTCAGTGCAGACCGGCGACACTTCGACCCAGTTGGGTCTTTTGTGTCGACACTCTCCCAATAACGACTGCCATAGATGTTCATGGCAGCCGGGACCGACGGCTTAACGTGATCTCCGAGGCACGGAGCAGACGATAATTCTCTATCAATACGCACATAATTTCGAAAAGTCATATAACTTCCGAAAGTCAGAGGTGCCCGACGTGGGTTTGAACCAGAGACCCTCTGCATTGCAGTCTGTTGGTCTCCCCACTGAGCTATCGCTGCTCAATACTGAGTAGTAAGACAAAAGGCAATAAAGGAAGATTAAAATAATTAGTGCCACTAGAGGGTGCATGTGCTAGTTTGGTGCTTTGAACTAAAGCTATTGAATGATAAGTTTGACGACTTCGATCAAGCGGTCTAATGAACGACATGGCAATGACTACATTGTTTCTTTTATACAATTTCTTATTATTTCTGTGAGAGAGAAATAATAAACTGAAATGAAATTTGAAATGAAATTAAATTTATTAATCACAAATAAGTAAGTCACAGTAATTAATGAACACTGGTACCCAAGCTAACCAGGCCCCACTTTCAGGTTTCTTAACAGTTTGGTATTAATTAAACTATTATTATTATTATTGTTTTAAATTTAGTCTCCCGTTTATTTCAAAAGTTAAGAAGTAGATGATGCATGAAATTTATATTATTATTATTGTCAAGAAGGCAGTGCAGGAGACTGCAGCTTTCGCAATGCACCAATTTATTATCATACGATCGCAAAGATTGACGGAAATATGTGTCTGTTGAGAGTTCGATACCCCGCACGAGACAAAAAAAAATAGTTGTTGACAATCAATTGTTGTTCTTTGTTTACATGTTTTAAATTGTATTGTTTAAAAAATGAATGGTAAGATTACTGTAATATCAACTCTGGAAAGTTTAAAAGGCTGTTTAAAATAATAGGCTTGCAAAAAAACCAGTGGAGAAGTATGGTTCTCAACCATATGCAGTAATTTTCATGACTCAAAAAGAATCGTATGCACAGTTACATTGTATTAGAGCAGCGATATCTGAGTGGGGAGACCAACAGACTGCAATGCAGAGGGTCTCGGGTCGAACCCACGTCGCGCACCTCTGACTTTCGGCAGTTTTATGACTTTTCGTAATTATGTGCGTATTGATTGACAATTATCGCCTGCTCCGTGCCTCGGAGAGCACGTTAAGCCGTCGGTCCCGGCTGCCATGAACATCTATGGCAGTCGTTATTGGGAGAGTGTCGACACAAAAGATCCCACTGGGTTGAAATGTCGCCGGTCTGCACTGTCTGGCCCCTACATAAGATAAGATAAGATAAGATAACATTTTATTAAGCTCGCAATGCTTCGTTGCGGTCCTAGGTTCGACTAGCGAGCTTGCGCCTGCCACGAGCACCGTGCACGTCAAAAATATTTGACGTGCACGGTGATACAGAGGTCTCGCGCCCGATCCCCAGGCGCGCAATCTGACTTTTTGAAGTTATATGCGTAGGTGCAAACGACACGCAACGGGTTAAATAGTTAATTATTGCTCGCTGTAATGGTGAAGGAAAGTATCATGAGGAAACCTGCATTAAGTTATGCAGGTTTCCTCACGAATTAAGAGTTCTCCATGATGTTCACAAAGATATGTGAAATCTGCCAATCCGCAATGAGCCAGCGTGATGTACTGTAACCTAACCCTTTTACACTGAAAAGAGGCCCGGGCCCAGCAGTGGGACAGTTTAATACAGAGCAGATATTATTATTTATTGACTTGACAGACTATCAGATTATTACTTTATATTTACAACAAGAACTTGTATCACACCTTTCATAAGGCCGAGTAAAAAGAAGATACAACTCACCAAGAACATTTAAATGCGCCGAACAGCTGGCCCTGCCGCCGGCGTTCTCTGCCGTGCACGTCCAGCGACCAGCGTCGTCCACACTGACGGCCGCCACATCAGCACACCAGAAGTTACCATCGCGAGCCAGCGCCACCCTCTCAGCCTCCAGAAGACGACGCTCGTTCCGGTACCAGGTCACCTGGAAATGAAAGGCAGGTTTTACAGAAGTTGTATAGGACAGCATTAAACGTGTTTACAGTCCTAACTAATATTATAAAGAGAAAAAAATTGTCTTTTATTGTTTGTTTGTAAGGATTTAACTCGGAAACTAATCAACCGATTTTAAAAATTCCTTCGCCGTTATAAAGTTACATGTTGTGGCATAAATAATGGATAACCCTGAAACTGTCGACTGGCCAGATTATCATCTATCATTTACCCCACTTATATCACCATATGCCCATTGACATTTGTTTTTCGATACAGGAGCCCAAATATGCCTAATTCCTTAGAAAACATGTTAAAATTTGAGAATATGTATTTTTAGCGAAGTTGTCTTAGATTGTAACAAAAATACTTTATACTGGTCTGATGATACAAGTATTCAGGAGTGAATTAAAAAGAACAGAACGAGAAAATGTCGCCAATTGTAGAAATGGCAGCTGATTTTGTATGAGTAAGTACGATTTTTATTTAAATATCAAAAATATCAATAATTTGGTCATCCATGGGCGTATGGTGATATAAGTGGGGTAAATGATAGATGATAATCTGGCCAGTCGACAGTTTCAGGATTATCCATTACTTACGCCACACTCTGTATATTATCACCGAGTAACATAGGCTATATTTTATTTACTACTTTTATACGAACGAAGCCGTGAGCTTATGAGAAATAAAGATATCTTTAACCTTAAATGCGAATGTGAGTTTGTTTTTAGAGTTCGAAAAGACTCTTATACAACAGCTTTGTCCGTCCGTCTGTCTGTGATACAACTTTCAACTCTAGAACCGTAAGAGCTAGAGACTCGCGGTTAACGCCATTCGATTCAGCATAGTCGATATACCTCCGAAATGACTATGACCTTTGACTTCTGACCTCAAGGTCTCGTGATACCATTTTTTCGAACTCTAAGATTTACGGCACTTCATTGCCGTTTCTCACTTGTTACTCTTTCATGCCTTAACTACTCGCTCGATCATCGTGAAATTTTACATACATGTCAGGGGAACAAAAAAGGGATGCCTTTTATCCAGCAAAAATATATCTTGTGTATGTGATAGAATATTATAATTATTATAAAATCTAACACGGACATTTTTAAATTGGATATTGGTTTATTAGGATGAATGCATTAATTGTGATAATGCGCGTGATAGACTATGGCTACCTTACATTGAGAAGACACCCGTGTCTAGTAGTGTCGCAGTTTATACAGGGTGATTTTGAAATCGTGTAATTCCTTTTAACCACGCATTCTACTGGTGGTATAAAATAACCCTGACCATATATTTTTTATTTGAATTATGTTTTTGGAGAAATTAATGTACGAATTTTTCGTGAAATGGTTTCAGATAGTCATATGTTAACCACCCGAAACAATATTAAAACGTAACAAATAAAAAAAAATAACATACCAATAACTGATGTCGTAAATAATAAGGGGCAATAAAAAGGTCCGCTTTTTATTATTTACGACATTAATTAATGATATATATATATTTTTTTAATTATTACAAAATTAAAATTGCCTCAGGTGGTTAACATATGACTATCTGAAACCATTTCACGAAAAAAATATGTACATTAATTTCTCCAAAGACATAATTCTAATAAAAAAAATGGTTAGGGTTATTCTATACCACCAGTGGTTGTTACCACTGCGGTGACTGCCGCGACGTTGTTGAGGACACGGCGCTGCACACTTTGGCGTACTGCCCTGCCTGGGCATCGCAGCGCCGTGAGTTGATCGCGGCAGTCGGACTGATTGCCCTCTCACTTCCGGCCGTAGTTCAGTCTATGGTCCGGAGTGAGAGGTCGTGGAACGCCATCGCCTCCTTTTGTGAGGAAGTCATTTCCATCAAGGAGGCGGCGGAGCGGGAGAGGGAGCGTTTAAACCCTCTCCCCAACAGCAGAACCGGGCGCCGGAGGGCGCGAGATGACCTCCAGCCACCCTGAGGATTGACCTGGGGATGGCGGGCTTTGTGGGCCTGCCCGCCATCCGTTCAGCACCAGGTCCGAGAGGCGGCATGCGTGTTCCCACGTGCGCCTCTGTGTCGTGTCTTTGTCCCCCCCAGGGGGACAGTGGAGGAAGTATTTTTTTTTTTTTGTGAAGTCGCCTGCCGTTTCACACGGCGGGCCGAAACCTCGGCGGGGTCGCGATTGCATGTGAAAGCGATTCGCGCGGCCCCGCCGTCTATGGTTATGTCAAGGAACACCGTGGTAGGTTTAGTCGGTATTACCGGGGTATCTTTCCCCCGGTGAGCCCGGCATAGCCTCTCCGTCGCCCCGCGGAGAGGTATGCGTCAATGCATTCCCCAGGTAAAAAAAAATAAAAAAAAAGAATACCACCAGTAGAATGCGTGGTTAAAAGGAATTACACGATTTCAAAATCACCCTGTGTATATGGCTCATATGCTGATATTATTATTTGTTTCTCTTTCACGGGTATCTTCATAGCATGCTTACACAGGGACTCTGGTCCAACGTACAGAGGCCCATCAAGAATTTTAGTTTATTATTATTATATATTCTTCATACTAGAGGAAGCATCTCAAATTGATTGCAGTACGCGTTAGAAAGCTTCCCTACTAACTTAGTTTCAGCCTGGCGCTTACTGCAACGAGACCTTTGATTGGAAACTTATTATATTCAAAATATGCCTTCATGTACATATTTATTTATTGTCTATTTGACAACTAGAAATAATACCTGTGTATAGGGACTTTACAAACATTCAATCAACCGACACAAAGAATACGCAGACTCGGAACAATCATTTGTGGATCACACACATTTTTGTCCCGTGTAGAATTCGAACCCACAACACTCCGCGATGTGGTAGCGGCGAGGTGACTACATAAACCATTACACCATCCGTGTCCATCCATATCCACTTGTATTCTGTAGTACTGTCTTCTAAAGATTTAATCTTAGGTTTTTAGAGAGTATACTTCTACTCTATCTGATCGAGTTGTTTCTTCTATGTACATAATACCTCATCCATATAAATTAGTATACGTCATCAGGGAAAAAGACATACCTGCCAAAAAGGAAGTTTTTTTATAAATGTACTTGCAGATGATTTTTTACTGATTTCAAATATATAAAAATCTTAATTTCGTAAAACAATGTAAGATGTTTTTCCCATATTATTTCCAGCAGTATAACATTAATAATTTTTACATTTAAGTCACAATGTAAAATACTTAATAACGAGACATTACTAAAATTAAAATATGTCTCGAGTTTTTTGTATTAAGTTCAATTACCATTATCAAAAGTATTTTTAGTTAGTTAATACTATCATGCGTGACCGGTACACGAATGGAGCAGTATATGTGTTAACCGTACTATTGACTTGAACAAGAAATATCATAGCACGGCGCGCAAGTTTATTAATAATTCCAGTTATGCTAGAATAGCACGCAAAGCAAATCCAAATCGCCGAGGCCCGCTGAGCATACATGACGCAATCGCTTTGCAATAAATACATACATATATTCACGCCTATTTGTTCAAAAAGGTATAGGCAGTTGCGTATTACATATACATTTCGCTAGCTATTTTATTAGTCCAATATAGTTAAGACTTTATTGGCGTTTACCAAGTATAGTGACCCTTACTAATGGCATCCTGAAGGTCATTTCGGAAAAATATGACTCCGACATAATGAAGGGGTTCATTCGAGTCTTAGTTATGTAGCTTGATCTGTTTTAAATATGTACTAACATAGCGTAAGAAAAATTGTTACTAACATTATGGACTCTGTCTGAATAAAGAAATATATTATTATTATTAAAAATTCAGATATTCCATAAATATATCTACATACGGCATAAAAAAAAATCCTACGATAGTTGTATATAACGTTGTAGATTATCAGGGACATACAAACTTACGAATCATCCGCGTTTACTAAGTTTGAGAACTGATGTGTACCTACTTAGAATTAGCAAGGTACAAGTACATAATATCATGTGTTGCATAATAGATGCACGGACACGGGGGTGTCTAACACCGCCAATTTCCTAACTCCGGGCTGCTATTGAGATTTCTTTTACAGAAAAATCCAATAGCTTTTTGTTAGCCCGACCCGGGATACGAACCCGAGGCCTCACGCACAGTAGTCGCATTCACTACCGCTGCGCCACGGAGGCAGTTAAATACTACTTACACCATGAGTTCAACGAGCAGTTAGAACCAAATAAAATACATTTATAGATACATTTACGTACAGTATTTGAGTATTTTTAATATAGGGTATCTAGAGTATGATTGCAGTGTCCAACAATCGTTTTATTCTGCAAAAAATCTCACTTCAAACTCAATTGTCGCCTCGCCAGTAACCAACTACAACCAACTGGAATTGCCAATGTTACTGTAGGAAAACTTTATTTGTTACAGCCGATTCGGATGTACTCACATCCGAACCGATTGTTTCAATTAAAGATTGCCAGAGCAATTTTACAGAATGGCACAGTTGAAAGGAAAATATTAGTAACAAAAATATCTGAAATTTTGAGCTAAATATTTTTTAGACGATTATATGCATAACAAATTTTAACAATTTTTTTTATCATATTAAACAAAATTGCTGCCTAGCTATTCGCCACATACACAACCGTGAAGCTATTTAAAATGCTATGAAATAATATTGTAACTAGATACAACAAAAAATATCCCAGAAATAAACGAATGAAAAAATTATTCGCGCGCTTTCGGAAGCCATCTTTGTTTTTCCGGGAGCTGTCAGTGAGCGCGGGAACTCAACAACATTTTATTATAAATACGTACGGATGTTGGCGTTGGAAATAGACAGAATTATGTCACGACTACACTGTTGTTGGACATTCCGATGTATCTCAAGGTTTCTTCGGAGCGTTAATGAAATCTCTTCGTAGGTAGACACCTAATAGTAACGACGTAACGACGAAGGGCACAAAAAAATGGCGGCGACTATTTTTAAACTGCCTATTCTTACTTTTTATCATTACAGCTTGCGTAGAATTTGATTTTCGAATTCCTAAGTCGCATAACTCCAATCGAATAGAAGCAACTTTTTAAAAATACATATTACTTCGCATCTGTCTACGATCATTAGATTAAAGACTGTGAGTGACGAACACTGTGATCACACAAACGTTTGCTGTCCTTATTCCTTTTTTAAATAAGTCTGGCAGAGATCGCTCTTTGAGATAATGCCGCTCATTGTAAATTTTATATTTTTACGCGGTTGCGTCAGAAGTAGGCCAATGTTCTACGGGTGTATTTCCATTTTAATAAATAAAATGTAATTATATTTACTGTTAGTGATATAATCTATGGTTTTTGTGAAATACATAGTGCCCATATCTGCATTAATTCTTTTTCGTAGCAGTGGCCATTATATCAAATGGCGTTACACAAATATTTTTCTTTTTCAATATATGTATCTTTTGTCTCTGCCTCTAACTTTACATAAAAATACTTTAGTTTACAATAAATAATTATATATCTATCCATATTTTACACGCACCAGAACAGAACTATTCAAAACAAAGCTATAACAGGCGTTTAATGGACATTCTTATATTAGAAGCGATTTATATAGTTCAAAAGAGATTAAACATTTATTTTATCATCCCGCTTGACGCCCTGACGGCGGCCATACGTAGTGCTGGATGCTATTTCGGGAGAACGCTATAAATTTCTTTTTAATTGAACTAAATCTTTTCGGCGTGCACTATTTTTGTACCGGTATGTGTGCCCTTAGGTGTTGATAGATCTTGTTTGCCAAACAACACGGCTGCTGACTTTGGCCTAAGATGATATGGATTTTACTAGCTGTTTCCTACGGTATTACCTGCTTTCTATGATTTTGAAAGATATATATGATTTTGAATTATTTATATCGACGATATTATATCGGCGATTACATGGATAGCACGATTTAATAGGGTTCCTTGCCACTGCTAATGTTTGAAATGGAGGTTCGATCCCCACGCGTGATGATGTCAATGTAAGTGATCCATAAATAATAAATCAGCATTTAGTGCGATGGCTTTTTATGTCCATTGTTCTAACGTTGGTAAAGTTTATATATTAATCAAAGTGTCATCTATAAAAGTATGTATGTAGTGTATAATTAAGCATATAAAGGATACAACTTTCTTAAAGAAAATAAATGTTCTAATATTTTTTATTGGTTCCCAAAACTGGATACAATCTATCGATAGTACAATGGTATCATTAGCTTCTTAAACTTCCATTAAGATGTATCCTACTAGAAGCAAATACTACATGCTTATAATTATATGAAATATTATGCATGCTTATCTTAATCATTGACAAAAATTAAATTTATACTAATATAAACAATGAAGAATTTTCTTTATTGAGGTCATAGAACTACATTTAAATATCACAAAACTAAAATAAACGTTAGAATGTGAATTTCAAGTATAGCTATTTCATTTAATATTAGACTAAATCGGCGCTCCATTTTGAACATATTTTATAACGAGAATTTACTTTGAGATTATAATAGTTTATTTTGAACGAATATCGATACGGCGCGGCGTACCTATAACAAAAACAATTTTGCTGGTTTGCGAAGTATTTTTGGCGACATCGGTTTCCGTTCAGACGACGTTCAATGCCACTGGTTTTTCAATGTAGGTACCATGATAATATCTCATATGGTAAGAAGAGCTAATATGTATTACATACATACATAACATTTTTTCTAAGGACGTCTCCCGCACTAGGAATAAGTCCTGTAAATTTACAAACATTCAAACAATGGACGCAAAGAACACTCAATCACCTTTTCTGTACATGTATGTGAAATGACATGATGATCGATCCAGTAGTTTAGGCATGCAAGCGTAACAAAAAACAAACTCACATTCGCATTTATAAATTAAGTTGGGATAAAGCTTGCACGTATTAAAGTTTTATACACAAAAAACAAGTAAAAATGTAATATTGATCTATATCAATATTACATTTTTTACTTGTTTTTTGTGTAAAAAAATACCTATGTATTTGAACTGAAAAATGAGCGCAAAATGGAGGTCCAAATTTTTAAAGTACGATCGTGTGTTTACCAATTTTTAACGTAAACGGCGAATATCATATTTACAGATGGAATATTCGAAACTGCTATATTTGGTAAAACAGGCAGACTCTGACATTTTATTCATATGTTTATTATTTACCAGACATAGCCCGCGGATTCGCTCGTTAAGGAACAGTACGTTTTTGCTGGGTGTAACATCCCTCTCTCCCTCTGTCCTGTTCTATACATTTGGCAACGGGTATGCAAAATTACATGATAATCTGTCTAATAGTTAATGTGTGCAAGCGTAACAAACAATCAGACACATTCACATTTATCATATAGGTTGGTTGGTACATAGCATACGTTGTAGTTATATATTTAGACATACAAATTTCTACAATCAGTGCGCCGGTAACGCAGTGAATATGAAATTGGATTTCGATTGGGAGGTCGTGCAATTGTCATTCCTGCTTTTGTCATCAAATAAAACAAAGACAGCACTCTTGTTTCAAAAGATAGATTAGATAATAATAATAATATTGTTTATTTCTCTTAAAAAGGTAAGTACATTGATATGTTACAATAAGGTACAGCATGTATGCACCTTAGTGAGAGCTGGAGCTTGTACTAGGTACGAAACCTGTGTGACAAATCTCCAGGCTCTCGCCTTTAGTAATACAAAAATATGCAGCTAGAGATTGTAAAATGTGTCAGAAACAATATGTACTTCAAAGATACAAGAAAATGTAGGGCAATCGATAAAGTAAATTAGCAAAAAGTGCGGGGATGAGAGTGTATATTTAAAGAGAATCCTTGCGTTGCTGTGATAAAGGTACTTTTTACAATATAATATATTTTTTATTAGTGATACGTTATTGCTGTTGGCACCAGGCAATGAAAGGATTCGTACCGATTATTATTTTGGTTCGACGCCGGAAATCGGCTGCCGATACATTTTAAAAGCTTTTGTTTAAATTTGTAGACACCGGTGCTCGTGTAAACATATGGAGCTTTAATTCAAACCACTGTGCTCAATATACCTCTGATATTGCATACGTGCGGTTACGTGCAGGCTTTATAACTCGACTATCAATCGAATCGATTACAATCGAAAATACTCTATAAATAGATATATCATACATGTTGTTCTCTCATTAATACGCGTTTATTTGCAGCATTTGTATGAAGAAATATGCTTGTTTACAATTAAATGACTTTGTCATTTTAATTCATATATTAAGTATTTGCAAATATTTTTTTATATCGTGTGTTACGACGTGCTATATCGACTGCTGCATAGTATAAACAGACGAACCTAATTAAGACAAAGTATGTTTCTATAGCACTCGTCATGTGATCTCTCTTTTTATCTTCAACTAAAACCAAGAAATATATCTTTTAAGGATCTGTCTTCGTGTAAATGGGTATGTTATAATGTTGTATTGCAACAAATGGGTATCTAACTTATCACTTCAGTCGCGAGTATAATAACTTTATCATCATCATCATCATCTCAGCCGAAAGACGTCTACTGCTGGACATGGGCCTCCCCCAAGGTGTGACGGCCTCGATGGCGTAGTGGTTAGTGTAACCGACTGCCACGCCTGAGGTCGCGGGTTCGATCCCCGCACAAGTCAAACATTTGTGTGCATGAACATGGATGTTTGTCTTGGTCTGGGTGTTTCTATGTATAATATGTATGTATTTACAAAAAAAAAAGTATATATGTATGTTTATCCATTGTCTAGTACCCATAGTACAAGCTCTGCTTAGTTTGGGCTAGATGGTGTTGTGTGTATGTGGTAGAATATATAATATATCTTTCTTTCTTTCTTAAGGTTTTCCACACAGACCGGTAACTTAACCACAAGATAATAGCCGTTTCAAAGTTACTAATATTTTAAAATAAATGTTCAAGCGCGAATTACCACGCTAGTTAGGACATATATAGTCGACATTAGTAGGTTGATAGGTGCAATAAGTAGCAGACGTAAACTTACGTGCGAAAATGTCTGAGGAAAAACGGGCTCGACGCAACCTAACTTAATATTATAAATGTGAATGTGGGTTTGTTTGTTATGCTTTCACGCCTTAACTACTCGACAGATCATCATAAAATTTCGCATACACTTTGTCAGGTGAACAGAAAAGGACATAGGGTACCATCCAAAAAAGTACTGTTATTAGCCTAACCTAGCGGCTAACCTAGTGTTTTTATAGTGTACTTACTGTTTAGACGCGGCTAACGGTCACGACTTATGTTATACCTGGTCGGCAACATACATAGATATGTGAAATCTGTAAGCTATAAATCACATGACCTTGACCGTATGGAATTTGACGAGAGAGTGGCTCGTCGTACGTTCGCGAACTCTACACTCTATAGAGCTAGTTAAGTCGCGACCATCGCTCGCTACTGAAAGTCGAGTCCGATAGTTCATATCCAACAAGCACTATTGCCGACTTAATAGAGCCTTTTTTTTAACTTATTGAAATGCATGACGCATTCCCCGACGTTTCGGTTGCTTTTCAGTAGCCATGGTCACGGGGAGACTAAGATGGTAGGAGTTGGACAACTGTGTGAATGAATTATATTCGCGTAAACAGAAGACAATATTATGCTTTCTTGACAAGTTAAGTGGCGTTCGGAAAAACATTATATTGTTCTTTTGTTTTTTGTAATTTTTTTATTTTTAGTTGTCATTTTCACATTCTGTGTTTTGTAGCATAACATAATATTATATTACGCTAATTATTATAGACTATTTACGTTTATATATACATTATATATATATATATATATATATATATATATATGTATATATAAACGTAAAGGCCAGGTTAAGAGCACCTTAAACCGACGGGCGTGTATGAGTAATGTGATGAAAGTGAATGAAGCCAGAGAAGTGTGTCAGGATCGCAGCAAATGGAAATCCGTAGTCTCTGCCTACCCCTCTGGGAAACAGGCGTGAATCTATGTATGTATGTATATATATATATACATGTATGTATGAATATAATATAAATATATTGTTATAAGGTTATATTTATTAGGTACTTTTATTCCATTTTTTGTATGTTTTATTTTGCCTGCGAGAATACCAGCGTTGTAGTCTATACTGCAACAATAGCTGACGCAGTTGCCTAATTTGATCTCCATGTACCGCCTTCTGTTTAATTGTATTTATTATTGTTTTTTTAAATTATGTGTGTATGGAGATTCAAATAAAATATCTTTCTCTTTCTTTCTTTATTGCGAAACAAATATTTATGAATTTAATTTACTATTGTATAGAAAATATAGTTACTTATATTTTATATGATAGCTGCCTAATATTGCCCTTCAAGTCGACGGTTTTATATACATGACTATATATTTCATGACTGCGTAGATGTCGTAGTGTTTAAAGTTATCACCTCGTCACTACCACTACGCCGAGTATAGGGAGTTCGAAACCCACACGGTACAAAAATTTGTGTGATCTGCAAATGGTTGTTCCGAGTATGGGTGGTCTTTGCGTCAGTTATTTGAATGTTAAAACTCGCCCGCGGCACAGGAATTATTTCTAGTGCATTTCTTTTTTAAGAACACATTCGCTTGCTCCAGCTCGTATTGTTGTGACTAACCTTGCACTCAGTGGAGCTGATGATCTCGACGAGGAAGCGTGTCCTGGTGCCGACCTTCACGGTGAGGTCCTGCAGGCGCCGCAGGAAGGTAGGCGGGTCCTCGCCCGTCGGTGCCTCATCCGAGGACACCTCCAGGCGGACCTGGGCTGTGTCCGTGCCGGATGCATTGCTAGCCTGGGGACAAACACATAAAGGTAAGTAAGGTTCTTCGAGGAGTCATACTTACCATATGACGCATAAACGAACTGAGCGATGCAAGAAGCTGTAAGGTGCTTGCAGCTATCGTACTCTGTTTGCCACGTTTGCGTCACATAATGACACTCATTTAATGCTGCATTAAACGCAAATACATAAGCGACGCAAGCAATAGCAGCGATAGCTCAGTGGGGAGACCAACAGACTGCAATGCAGAAGGTCTCGGGTTCGAACCCACGTCGCGCACCTCTGACTTTCGGAAGATATATGACTTTTCGAAATTATGTGCGTATTGATTGACAATTATCGCCTGCTCCGTGCCTCGGAGAGCACGTTAAGCCGTCGGTCCCGGCTGTCATGAACATCTATGGCAGTCGTTATTGGGAAAGTCAGTACCCTCTAATAGCCTGACACTGGTGTAGCCTTAGGGTATCGTTAGCCTTCGGGTTGCGGAGGTCAGGTGGCAGCCGCTCCGTGTAAAAACTGATATCCAGTCAAATCCGGTTAGACCAGAAAAAAAAAGCCGACTCCAAGTGACTTGGGAATAATAAAGGCTAAGAGAGAAGACAAGCGACGCAAGTACTAAAGCGAAGCAATAACTTTATATGTAATAAAATAATACGCGTCAATCGCAATGCGTTCATCGCACCGTATCACCCATGAAACGTTCCGCAGACGACGATCTTTTTCCAACTTTTATTTGTCCTTTTGTATGTTGTTGTATAGGATTCAATATCATGGTACGGCTCAAATTGACCGATCCAGCGCTAACCGTCTGTAAAACGCTTATACAACGTTAACGTTACCAAAAGTTCGAATCACAAACTTTTGGTAACGTTTACGTTGTATAAGCGTATTAAATAACTATATTCAGTTCGTTCTTTTTGCAGTTTGGACTGTGCATTGATACGTTAGTCAGTCAATCAATTGTCCGTGTTTTTATGTTTGTAAGTATTGATAAAAGCTTTTCATGGAGACTTAGAGATTTTATTTTTACTTTTGTTTTATAAATGTAATCACGTTAAATTATTGTCGATGCTATTTATATTATGACTAGTAGTTTTCCCGCGGTTTCACCCGCGTAAGTCCCGTTCCCGTGTGAATATCGGGTTTCACCCCTTTCACCCCCTTCAGGGTGGAATTTCCAAAAATCCTCTTTTAGTGCTCCCCTACACTCTCCAAGGAACATACATGCCAAATTTCAGCTTCTTGCGTTCACTAGTTTCGGCTATGCGTTGTCTGTCAGTCACTCAGTAACGGAAGAGTTTTATATATATAGATGTCAACCGAGCAAGCAGTTAATCTTAAATTACAATCGAATCAGATACCCACAGGACAGGCTTTGCCTAGTGTGGGACCACTGAATACCGCATATTACTGAAAAACAGTTTTTATACTTTATTTCTTCAGTTTTTATTCACTAAACGCTATGAAATGAAGAGCAATTGGTGAAAACAAATAAATCAACATTCAGTGGCGGGATCGTTCCGATTTCAAATGATCCGATATTGCTGTAACTGTAAGGTTTCACTAGGTAGAATCATAGCTATCGCAAATTCTACCGGCCTACCTCTGTAGAATATTGGCTTAGGTTACTTTATGTTTGTGGACGAACGAATTGATATTGCGAATGGAGCGGAAAATATTCACCATATATAGAGACGAACTGGTCTGAATTTAACGTGAGGTGAATGCACTATTGTATACGAACGTTTAGTTTCCAGGAACGGCAGCGTATATCATTTTTCTCTTCACTAAACGTCAGCAAAATCTGACATACTGTTTTGAACCGCAGGCATATATCGTTATTCAGTTTGTATGGCAAAGGGAAATGCCTATTCTCTATAGTGTCTCAGGCCACAAATGGATATCAAAAATTACTATAAAAATGTTGTGTTTTAAGCTCTTAACAGTAGGACACATCTAAAAAATATATTCAAATTGACGACAATATTTTAGAAATACCTATAAAAACCAAATGTAAATTGAGGTTATTTTCTATACGAAAATGTGTCTGGCTGTGAGATCATTCAAAAACATCTCTTTTCTCAATGCTCTATTATTTAATTATGAAAGGAGATGTGATTGTAATATATTTTATGAAAAAAAACACATTTGTTATTTTAGACGTCTATATTCTCTTCATTGTTGACTCGATGGCGTAGTGGTTAGTGTAACCGACTGCCACGCCTGAGGTCGCGGTCTGGGTGTTTCTATGTATAATATGTATGTATTTACAAAAAAACAAGTATATTTGTATGTTTGACAAATGTTGTACTTGTGCGGGAATCGAACCCGTGACCTCAGGCGTGGCAGTCGGTTACACTAACCACTACGCCATCGAGTCGTCAAAAGGCTAAGGAAAGGGCATAGGGTACCTTGCATCCAGGAAAAGTACTGTTACTAACATAACCTAACCTACATCTACGCAAGACGTGGCCAAAATCTAGTTAAAATATAGATATTTTTCGCGGAGGGAATTTTTGAAGTGAAAACATTTTTAGGCGCTTTGAGCACTTTTTGGGTGAACAAAAATCATGGAACTCGCGTCTTCGTCACCGAACGCATCCAAAATTCAAAAATAGTTATGTAATAGCTGGAAGATTCAATTCACAAGTTACTTAGTTTTCACTTCTATCGGCAGTCCCCAAAGACTGCCCCGCATGTTTTTGTGGATAACACAAATTTTAGAAACGTGTGGGATTCGAACCCACAACACTCGGGGCAGTGGCAGCGGGGAGGCTATCTCGGTGTGTTGAATGTGATTCTTGCGTCTTACATAGAAGCGACTGACACATTCGGCTGGCCTTAAACTTAGTCGAACTGCGAACTACATTGTCAGAAGACTGCGTTTACACTTGGTCTTTAACCGAAGTACTCATGTAGGTAATGTAAAGCCGGACTTCCACTGCAAATAACTCACTACCCGTCGAGCAAACTCACACGACTGATCAAAAATGGCTAAAGGTGTCTTGGCCACAGTGAGGGTTTGGTAAGGTATGGAGTCAAAATTTATAGAAGTACTAACAAAATGTCTAGCGGAAAGGACTGGCCTCGCTTCACTTGTCCGTGTTTGATTCTAACAATTTTTTTCGAGAACCACCACCCCATTATTATGTTAATAATAGTCAAAAGTCTTCGGCACTCGTCATCTACAATTTAACTCACTTTTAAGAACATTTATTTAATTTTCCATTTCTATTTAATTTTCATTTAATTTAAATTTCTACTGGCTTTCAAACGGAGCTCTATTGATCTGAGTTTATATGATACGATGTCCTTCAACACAGTACGATGATGGCGAGAAGCGATGGCAGCCGAATGAGCGAAGAAATTCTTGATTTTGGTAAAGGCTAATATTTTAGTAGGTATATCATCCCCGTCATACTATGAATAAACAACTACCACATTTTTCTTACATATCTTCAATCAATCAATTTGTTTATTGCGAATACGGCAACAATAATATAAAAATTATATCATGGTTCAGGAACCATTATTCGAAACCGATACAATGGAACTAGTACCGAAATATTGCCTGAACCGAAACTGTACTGTAAAGAAGAACCCTTTTAAGAACCAAAATGAAGAACCAGAGAGGTTGGAGGTTAGATATTCAAAAACCGATAAATCCAGTTTTCTTTTTTCTTTCGGATATGAGTATGCCTCATATTTCTACCGGTTGATTAATCTCTAACTTTAAAATATATAGGTGTATACTTACTTGTAGTGTGTAAACGTCAGTGTCGCCAGTCCGAGCGGCGGAGACAGTGAGTCGTACGCCGGCCGGGTCGTCGGCAGTCGTGAAGCGTTCGTCTAACGACGCTCCCGCCCGACTCCTGAACACCACACAACACATAGATTAATACTACTTACTATACTCAAAGGGGTAAGCAGAAATATAGAAGTAGTACAGTGGTTGAAGTGGTCGCTTCGCCACTGCCTCTACGCCGACTGTTGTCGGTTGTATGTCGAGACAAAAATTTGTGTGATCCGCAAATGGTTGTTCTGATTCTGACTTGTGTCCGTTGTTTGAATGTTTGTAAAGTCCCCCGCGATACAAGAATTATTTCAGTTATGAGCTCGCCCCTCAAGGTTTTGGAGCGGAGCTCCGTCTTTCTATGAAAGGGGCGAAAGTCAAGGGGCGTACGGATTCGTAGCCATTATTTCTGGCCAATTAAAAACAAGAAAAACATAATAAGGACTAAGAAATATAAAAATTAATAATATTCGAGATACGCAGTAGTAGTCAATGCGACTGCTATGCACAATGTCTCAGACTCGATTCCTGGATCAGGCCAAGATTTTCTGTCAAGAAATTCTATGTAAGACCACGGAGTCTCAAACTGCGCTATTGACGGCAATAGGCTGGCCATAAACCATGTCATGGGATTCGAACCCAAGATCTCTCGTTCGCAAGTGAAGTGAGCTACTGCTAAGAATTTACGTACATATCAAGCCTGTAATCCGGGAATGGTCAGGCAGAATTGTAGAACCACTTCAAGTCATAGAGGCCCTAAGACAATTCATATATAACAAACATAGGCCCTAGCCTTGGAAACCCCTAAGGGCTAGAAAGGTTATAATACACCCACATTTTACCAGCTGTTTTAATGTGACAACAATACTGTATTATTTTTATATATTATACTACTAGCTGACCCGTGCAACTTCGTCTGCTTCACATAAGAGAATTTTCCCCGTTAACATTTTTCATTGATGCTCCGCTCCTATTGGTCGTAGCGTGATGTTATATAGCCTTCCTCAATAAATGGGCTATCCAACACTAAAATAAATTTACAATTTGGATACGAATTAGTTCCTGAGATTAGCGCGTTCAAACAAACATACAAACTCTTCAGCTTTATAATATTAGTATAGATTATTATAAAGAGAAAAGATTTTCTTTTTGTTTGTAAGGATTTCACTTCAAAAATTCCTGATCCGGTTTTAAAAATTATTTCACCATCCGAAAGCTATATTATCACCGAGTAATATAGGCTAGTTTTACGCGAGCGAAGCCGCGGGCAAAAGCTAGTTTATTATATAGTCAGTATCAAATATGAAATAATTCCTTAAAAGCACGTATAGTTAGAAACACGAGATTATTTTTTTATTAGCCCTGAATTAAGCAATAAGTACTGAAATTTTATCGTTTTGTACCTGGTTTTCGAAAATATTGGCTATCTTTATAGAGTAATACAGTTCGCCGTGCTTTTATTTAATATTTTTTACGAAAGTAACAATGGTGTCACGTGACGGCGGCAGCGGCGCTAAGCTCAGTCAACCGTCAATTCGACAATACAGGGTTCATATTTGTATCGCCTGTTTGTCAATGACATGCTTGTATTTATAT
This sequence comes from Catocala fraxini, assembly GCA_930367265.1. Classification (NCBI taxonomy): domain Eukaryota; kingdom Metazoa; phylum Arthropoda; class Insecta; order Lepidoptera; family Erebidae; genus Catocala; species Catocala fraxini. The sequence continues at coordinate 2,921,765 of OV884024.1, read as the reverse complement.
ACTAATATTTTAAAGAGATTAGATTTATTTTTTGTTTCTTTGTTTGCAAGGATTTAGCCGAAAAGTACTGAATCGATTTAAAAATTTATTTCGTTATTAGGAAGCTATATAACCATCGAGTGACATCGGCTATATATTATATTCCAAAACATACTGTTAACAACATATCCTAACCTATTTTTCGCGAGCGAAGAAACGGGCAATAGCTAGTCTATTATAAAAAGATTACGTTTAACTTTGGTTTACAAATAACCAGTACAAATAATACATAACTAGTAATTATTCTAGTTATCTTATCTTATCTTATTTCAGGGGCCAATCAGTGTAGATCGGCAACACTTAACTATTCCAGTTAACTCTTTGAGCTAAGCTCGATTGCTAGCTTGTTTTAGAAATGGGTTCACGTCGCCAGTGCAATAGGTGGGATTCGAACCCACGACCAAGTCCGATAGCCCATCCATTGGGACATCGCGGCTTCTAAATTTGTATATAATGAGACAAGGGGAGCATTGGCATATTAATTGATTATTGCTGGTGAAACATGGGTGGAATATACCAGAAATGTTGCATGTGGGAATCGAATCCACTACTTACATTTACTAGAACCTATGTAACATTTTAGACATTTGATAAAAGGCACATATATTCCAAATAATAATAAAATAACCAACATATCACAGGTCACAGTACCACACAACTATGAAAGAATAACAAACAAAAATGCCAGCTTAACAGGGAATCGAACCCAGAATCACGCATCCAGAGCAGAAGTCGACTGACCAACACAAACAAAATAAGTTGAAATAGAGAAAAAAGCAGAAAACCGTATTTCTATAATGATTTTGATGATGACAACATTCATAAATTAGCTTTGACAAGTGCATCCTGAGTGACAATGAATCTGAACTAAAATCTAAATGAACTAAAAGACAACTAAACATAACTAAAAAAATCTTCATTCTTGGGAGCATACGTCATTCGCAAATATAAACGAGATGTTTCATGTAACACTAATTCAAATCTAAATTCAAATCTGGTTCGCTTTTCAACAATTTTTTTTTACTTGTTTTAATTGTGGTGCACGACAATGTAACAAAATATAAATTAAACCAATACACATTTCACCAGTATTACAGATATGCAAAAATATAATTATGTCAATTAAACTACTTAATTACATATCTATTAATCAAATTAGGTACATGATATTATTGAATTTGAGGTCAATTATTGAAAATAAATTTGCATTCAATCGGGTTCATTTCAATAATTAATATAATATTTTAATCAAATTACATGTCAAATTAAATAGGATTCTGGTTTTCGTTTACATGTCAGAATAAATAGACTTAAATAAGTACAAATAATTAAGAATAATACATAGCGTTTAATTAGGAATCTGCTAGTAGCAGCGATAGCTCCGTGGGGAGACCAACAGACTGCAATGCAATGCAATGGTCTCGGGTTCGAACCCACGTCGCGAACCTCTGGCTTTCGGAAGTGATATGACTTATCGAAATTATGTGCGTATTGATTGACAATTATCGCTTGCTCCGTGCCTCGGAGAGCACGTTAAGCCGTTGGTCCCGGCTGCCATGAACATCTATGGCTGTCGTTATTGGCAAAGTCAGTACCCTCTAATATCCTGACACTGGTCTAGCCTTAAGGTATCGTTAGCCTTCGGGTTGCGGAGGTCAGGTGGCAGCCGCTCCATGTAAAAACTGATATCCAGTCAAATCCGATTAGACCAGAAAAGCGGACCCCAAGTGACTTGGGAATAATAAAGGCTAAGAGAGAAGGTTTAATTAGGAATCTGTACCGACTACCAATGTAGTAGACGTATACAATAATAGATGATAAACTTATAGCTAAGAATCAATTGTGGACCCTGCCGGGCACAGCATACTAAATATATTAGGAGACAGGAACTAAACTATTTACAGTCGATTTTCAATCCTCAGGTGACTTTTATCTGAGGAATAAAAATACCGGTTTGACATAAAAAATCTGTCAAAATTAAAGATAAACCCTAAATAAAAAAAAATCTAGCTATTGAAAATCAGCAGCGATAGCCTAGTGGGAAACCGTTGGACCGCAACGCAAAGATTTCGAGTTCGAACCCAAGGCGCGCATCTCTGACTTCGAAGTTATATGCGTATTAAATAGTTAATTATCGCTCGCTTTAATGGTGAAGGAAAACATCGTGAGGAAACCTGCATGTCTCAGAGTTCTACATAATGTTCTCGTAGATATGTGAAGTCTGCCAACCCGCACTAGGCCAGCGTGGTGGACTATGGCCTAACTCTTCTCACAGTGAGAAGAGGCCTGTGACCAGCAATGGGACAGTTTAATACAGGGCTGATATTATATTATTATTAATATTGAAAACCGGGCTTTTAAAAATAAAGCATTCCAGAACCTCTTTTCAAACGATATCACCTTTAACGGCTATAGTGAACAAAAGAGTTTTCATATCTGTTGCTTGTCAATAAATGGTTTTATAGAAATCTACCGTTTTTATTCATAAGGTATCTTATTCAATAGTAAGTTATGTCTTCGTGCTGGTAATACATTACTCATGTGCAGAAGTGTTTTCTGCATGGTATCTTGAGGACCTGTTCCACCACCTCCAAATAGCGTTTATCTATAAGATAAAAGTCTCACCATCTCTCTTAAATATCTCTTCCTAACAAGAGTAATACAACATGCAATTTATCTTTCGGACAACTTTTACTTGTTGGTGATAAAACTGACCGTGAGTCTATTTAAAATATCTAATAATTGAAGGTAATTAATGATGTAATTATTTACAAAAAATGCTTCTTTATTTAGCACATTAAGCATTCTACAACATTACTGAATTCTTAACTGAAAAGCAAAAACTTTTTTGACGTATTAATAAATTCTTAGCTTTTACAATTTGCATGACTACTGGTAAAACATGACTGAATCTGTTTATAATTTTAATTAATACCAAATACTGTAACCATATTTGCATATAAAACTATCTTCATCTGTATAAATTACATCGCTATAAGAATTTTTCTAAAATTATTGTACCTATATATAAATGCATAATAATGCTAACGTAACTAATAAATATGCAGTAGATAATAAAGTCGTCAGCTTAGACATATCCATAATGATAAAAGCATCATGTTTAAACGCTGGCATCCGATCAATAGTTATTTAGGTATTTAGACTTACTAAGTAATTAAATTACTGAACTTATTAATAACTAAGTAAAGATTTGAATAAGGCCCGACATCTTAACAGCGAGATTAAGAACAGCTTACAAAATTTCGCCAAAAGCATAATTTGAGCACCGCTTGAATACCAATCGCATTACTAAGTAAGATTTTTTTTATTATAGCCTGTCAAAATTGCTGTTCTCCTCGCTGGCCTGATGGTAAGCAGTCGTATAGTTCAGGAGAAGAGCCCTCCACACCACGTCCTAACGTGAAGTAGTACCGAGATCTCTATTTTGATTTCGTTATCTGCTGAACGTATTTACAGAACTAAAAATGAAATCTTGTAGTCAGATACATTTTGCCTGTATCTTTACACAGATAAAAATGAATATAAACTTTTCTCAGTTTTACTTACATTAGATTCTAGATTTACATCGAAAATATGCAGGAAAACCAAGAAAATTGTTATAAAAACATATGTATGGAGTCTGGCATTGTATGGGTGTGAGACGTGGACACTTACACAAAGGGATAGAGAAATTTTAGAGGCGTTCGAGATGTGGTGCTGGAGACGAATGAAAAGGATTAGCTGGACAGAAATGGTTAGGAACGAGGACGTCTTGGTAGAGATCAATGAAACCAGAACGCTACTTAACTCTATTGCAGGTAGAAGACATAAAATGGTTGGCCATCTCTTACGACATGACACTTTTATTAAAAACATCATTGAGGGAAAGGTAGAAGGAAAGCGCGGAAGAGGAAGGCCAAGAATAAGTTACATTAGTCAGATCAGGGAAAAGTTAGGTGTCATGTCGGACAGAGAAATGCAAGAAATGGCGCTAGACAGACAGATATGGAGAGACAAGCTACACCGACAAGTCACTAAGACTTAAATAAGAAGAAGAAGAAGAAGATTCTAGATTGCATACCTCGGTACTCTACAAAAAGAAGATATCGGCAATTTTATTTTTATTATTCGTAACTTAAGACTGCGCCGAGCGAAATGTGCCAAACAGGCGGTCACAGTTAAGTTGACAAAATCAATAATTTTTGTTTAAAAAAAATATAAAGTATTATTACATTTACCATAACAATGAATGTGTTTACAATTACTCCGTGTAAAAACTTAAAATAATTCATATTTTCGCCTACAAAATTACGTAAATTTGCATTTTTAGATTATAACAGTAGATATCTTATTTAGATATCTTTCCTATTTTACAGCTTAAACGAAACATAAATAGTTATATTACAATTTGTCCGTCCCAAATATTTAAGTTATTGGTTGACAATAAAGATACATATTTATCAAAAAAGCACTTCAAATCCTCCATACAATTTTACTATGGCAGCTGCTATGATTAACATCGAGCTCTGTCATTCAGTCCAATCGCGTCTTACGCTCGGCGCAGTCTTAAGTCATATTACCAACTCCGTTACGATATGCACGCGGCAGATGTGTATAATCCTATCTCAATTGTTTGCTTGTTATGCTTTCAAACTTTAATTTCCGTTTACACGTTGTTCATCCTGAAAAAAAACTATTGTTAACGAGCGAGAAAAGTCGCGAGCAAAGACTTTCAGATAATATATTTACTTTGTAATATCAATGTATCATATATCTACACACACTTCACTTTATCTATAAATATAAAACTCTTCCGTTACTGAGTGACAGACAGACAACGCACAGCCGAAACTACTGAACGCAAGAAGCTGAAATTTTGCATGTATGTTCCTTGGAGAGTGTAAGGGAGCACTAAGAGAGGATTTCTGGAAATTCCACCCCGAAGGGGGTGAAAGGGGTGAAACCCTATATTCACGCGGGAACGGGACTTACGCGGGTGAAACCGCGGGAAAACTACTAGTTTTATATATAAGAAAACATTGCCTTATAAGTATACTTTATAAAATACATTGACGATTTTAAGTGATTAACATATTTGTACGAATGAAACCCTTTTAAACAATTTACTAATTGACGTAGTGATTCCGTTACATTAATTCGATTGATAAATTAAGTGCGATGATATGAAAACAATTAGTAAATATTATGTATTTAAATTTGCAAGCCCGGTCATTCGTTAATTGCGGTTAACAAATAGTTATACCAGTTTATACTACGTATAAGTAAAAGTGTCAATCACGATTTACTTAAGCGTGTATATTGCGACATACGCAATTGTCTTATATTGTAATACTTATTCTATAAACTTAGACGACTCGATGGCGTAGTGGTTAGTGTAACCGACTGCCACGCCTGAGGTCGCGGGTTCGATTCCCGCACAAGTCAAACATTTGTGTGCGTGAACATGGATGTTTGTCTTGGTCTTGGTGTTTCTATGTATAATATGTATGAATTTACAAAAAAAAGTATATATGTATGTTTCTCCATTGTCTAGTAGCCATAGTACAAGCTCTGCTTAGTTTGGGCTAGATGGTGTTGTGTGTATGTGGTAGAATATTATTATATTATATTATTATAGGTTAGGTGTAGCTTCTATTAGGCGAAGGCTTATGAATTGCAACTTAAAATTCAAGTTGCTAATGAAATTTGGGAACGGTGGTTCCAAGATATTCTATGCGGCTGAAGACGTGTGCAGCTAGCCGACTCATCCCTGTCACCGGTCATAGCGCCGCCGCGGCAAAGGAACACAGACCAGCACCGATAGCCGCCACATAATCCCCTTGAGTGTGGTATTGAACGACATCCTACAGGATCCGTCCGGTTGATTTCTTTTTGCAATTGATTTATATATTATCTTTTAACAATAAGTTTACTTGTAACACTGTTTGTGATTGTATTTTCTTTACTATTTTGAATAAAACGTGACAATAGCGGAGATAAATGAATGTGACATACAGACAAACGGACCAACAAACACGCATCCCTCTTTTGGGTAAATAAGTGCTGTAACCAACTAGGGTATACCCACACTAGAGTGGGTCGTACCATACCATAGCATTAGAAGCGATTCGTGCAGTGCTGCCTCCCATAAGTAACAATTTACTACCGTACTTAAAATATGTTTCGATCTCACGTTATAACAAATTATGTATAGATTCCCTTTTCACCTTTAACATAGTCGTATAATAGTATCAAACCAAACCAATCTTAACAGAGATTGTAAATCTGTAATATCCCAATATTACAGACACACAGCACAGATGCACTCTCCAAGTCCAGTGTATACGTGCTTTCCGAGCTACGGGGGTGTACAACACTGCAGTTCCTAATTCTGTGGTGCTATTGTGAATTTCTTGACAGAATAACTTTCTGACTTTTGTCCCGAGACTTGAGCTGGAGACCTTACACACAGCGGTTGCCTTCAATACCGCTGTGCCACTGAAATAGTCGAAATTTTCCTAATGTCATACACAGTAGTTGGTTCGAAATTTAGCATAAAATGAAACCACGTTAACGCCATCGATTGCACTTTGATAACACCGAATATAGTAAAAAGAACAAAACTGAACGCAATGAGTGCGTAAGATAAACTTTATCTCAAACGTGGCCGTGAAACAAAGGATTTTAAATGAAATATTAGCATGAGGCAGCGCTTTTATGCTACGTTGCGAGCTCGTGTGTTTCGATGCGTCGAAGCCTCCAGGCGGCGGTGCGACGGCGACGTTGCCGCTCTTGTGTATACAAACTTTTATGCCAATTCTCGGTGTCACATTTAGTTGACGCCGATATTGATTTTGCGTAATAAGTGGTGCGCGTTATTTGGTTAATTATTTGACTTTAATGAAACGTTTAAAACTATTGGACACAAATACGAAAGAAAGTAAGAACTGAGGTTTTAAGAAGGCAGTGAGTCTTTATTGTCATTTTTTTACAATTACAATGCTTTATTTTAAATGAGAGCCTTATGATAATCTCGTTTCGGGTAATCGTGTAATAATTATTTTTACAATCAGCCGCCTCTGATCGCAAAGGCTTGATGTCTGTCTCGGTAGCGCAGCAGCAGTGAATCTGACTGTAATACATAAAGTCTCGAGTTTGATACGCAGTCGGGACAATAAAAGGTAGGTACTATATTTTCCTAAAAATCCTTACTAATATTATAAATACGAATGTGTGATTCCCATTTATAAGATTAGTTAGGATTACTAGCTTTATCCACAATAATACCTGTATAACAATCAAAAGCGGAAATTTATAATTTATATTCACATTAATACTTAGTTTACTCGAAATATAAATGTTTTTGAATAGTTGCATTCCAACAGGCCTTTGAGCTTTGATCGCTCATGTATTTCGTATTTATTCAGCTATCATGTTGGAACACCGAACATGAATAGCTGTATATTTGCAATGACGTTTAAAATTTGTGATATTAAACACAAATGCATCGCTAAATTCAATACCTCGGTTAATTAGCTGGAAATACGGTGTAAAGTGCAATTTAATTTGTTGGTTGGCCGTAGTGGTATCGCGGTGAATGCGACGCGACTATTATTCATGTGTTTTCAAGTTCGAAAAGGATTTTATGTAGGCATATTCTTCTCTAGCAGTAATTTCTGTGTCGCGGGGGACTATACAAACATTCAAATAACGGACACAAAGAATACTAAGACTCGGAACAACCATTTGTGGATCACACAAAGTGTTGTCCCGTGTGGGATTTGAACCCACAACACTCGGCGCAGTGGAAGTGGCGAGGTGACCACTTAAACCACTATACCATCCGTGCAGTCATATATTCATGACGTCTCGAGTTTGAATCTTGACCCGAGGCAACATAAAGTTATTGTGATTTTCTGCAATAGCAGTTGCAAGTGGATGGCGTTTCTCATCCTCTTGTCTCAGAAAGCACGTAAAGATGTTGAACCTTCACCTGATCTCTCTCAGGTCGTGTTGGGTTTGCACCAGCCTTTGAGAGTGAGAGAATAGGGAGTGCAGTTGTGTTTACCTCCCCTAGCGTGTGCTTACGCCTTATGTATTAATAACGGACTAGCGGTCTCCCAGTGGTCGACCACATTCCACCACAATTAATTTAAATTTTATGTTTGGTCGTTATTAAGGTTTTATTGTCTATAACTATACCCTTATAATCACATTTATTTAGTCACCTACTCCACATACATATGTAACCATAGTTACGAAGAATTCTACGTCATCAGCCGAACAATGCTGAAATAGTACGAACGCGATTCGACTGCTTGTGTCAAATGCATGGTTGTGTGCGTGTAGTGTTTTTTCATGAATTTAATGTATATTTCTAATGCATATTTTATAAAAATATTTGGATTCGCCACTCCTTCTCCATATAAACTTTAACTGTGCCAAATTTCATACTCCTCCGTCCGCGCAATTTTCGTAAAAAGAGGTTCAAAGATTTTGCTTCACGTATTAATATATAGATGCTTCATTGATCCCATTGTATATATTTAGGCTTGTTTGCATGAGGTCGAAGTTTCGATACGTGGAACATCCGCATCCGCAATTGCGGAGTTTCCGCATCGATTTGGACATCCGCATACATATCCGCGGATGTTAAAAAATCTACATCCGCAACATTCCAAGTATATATGTATTTAAAAAAGGTGTTTGTTAAAGTTGAAATGTAGGTATATACATACATAGATTCACGCCTGTTTCCCAGAGGGATAGGCAGAGACTACGGATTTCCATCTGCTACGATCCTGACACACTTCTCTGGCTTCATTCACTTTCATCACATTTCTTACACATGCTCGCCAGTTTTTAAGGTAATAAATGTAAGTAGTCTAGGTCACCATAAAATCTCAGGTCTCACTTCTAGGAGCCTTTACAAGCATCGAGTTCACTGAAATAAGCATGGCTAATAGAATAATCAAATAACTCCATGAGTTAACGAAACGAAACGAAACTCCAAACGAGTGGCAAAATGATTTTTGAATCTTTGGATGGCAATATTGTCAGACAAACTGCGGTTATAAGTTAGGTATACCCATGTATGTTTACTTTTAGGGGGTAAGCAGAGAAGTGTCAAACTCGTTGACGAGCTATATTTTAGTAATCTGAATCCTAACTTTTCGTAATATGATATTATAAATTCAAAAGTAACTCCGTCTGTCTGTTACCTTTTCACGGCAAACCACTCGACCGGTTTCGACGAAATTTGATACAGATATAGTTAAAGACTTGGGGAAGGAGTCCACGCGGGCAGGGCCGCGCGCAAAAGCTAGTAATAGTATAAATGCGACTGTGAGTAGGTATATTTGTTTGTTACGCTTTCACACCCATTAACTATTCGACCTATCATCATGAAATTTCGCATACACGTTGTCAGGGGACCATAAAAGGACGTAGGGTACCTTTCATCCAGAAAAACAAACTGTTACTGACCTAACCTCAACTAATCTAACCTATATTTACGCGAATGAAGTATACACAACAATCTAGTGAAGAATGCAAGGTGAGCCTACACGTACTGCCATCTAGCGGCGAAACAGTGGCGTTTGTGACGTAGTTTTTTTCTTTCTATCAACCAATGTTAGATAATAATAATAACTAGCGGTCGACTAGTCGTCAAAATTCGACTATAAATGAATTAAATTTAAAATGTTTGCCTGTTGCGTAAGATCTTAGAATATGCAGAGTTATAGAAATGTATATGTAAAAATGCACCGCTCTGCCTCACCCTTTCTTTAATAGGTAACTACCCCCCGAGGGTATTCGGTAGGTTGTATTCGCATTAGTGATTGTTATTAAGGTTTTATTGTCTAGAACTATAATCACATGTAATTTAGATTTCGATCTATACAGGTTAATCTACATATATTTTTCAAACAAATTATTGTTTACTTAACTATAGTCTTTAATTGACGCTATCCTAAGCTTGCTACTTTGTTTTCTTCTTTGTTTATTACATAATTAAATAAGGTATAGATAACTATAGTTACAAAGAATTGTTCGACATCAGACGAACAATGACGAAATACTACGAACGCGATTCGACTGCGTGTGTCAAATGCATGGTTATGAGTGTGTAGTGTTTTTTCATTAATTTAATGTATTTTAAATGCATATTTTATATAAATATTAGAACTAGTCTCTCCTTCTCCATATAAACTTTAACTGTGTCAAATTTCATACTCCTCCGTCCGCGCAATTTTCGTAAAAAGAGTCCAAAGTTTTTGCTTCACGTATTAATATATAGATAACAGAAAGCACTAAAACATGTTACCAGATTCAAGACTAAACACGAATCTTCACAATCGGTCTTAATCGTAATAGCCAACTTCTTTCTTCTTCCTTTCTTTTCATGTGGTTAGTGGCCGACCTGTTGTCAAGAGTTGTTCAAGCCGCCCCTAGGCCTCTGACATGGCTTAACGACTGCTGTCAATTTGACAACAACCGGGACCGACTTTTCACGTGCCCTCCGAAGCACGGAGACGCTCAGATGAAATCCCACTAAGCGGTCACCCATCTATAGACTGACCGCACCCAACGTTGCTTAACCACGCTAATCGTTTACCGATCAGTGAGTGCAACTGGCTATGAGCGCCTCAAATCGCTAACTAAATAATATATAATTATAAATTATTTTGCATATTATTTTTGATTTTATTTCACAACTAGTTTCATGTTATGATCGAATATATGTATTAGACGTAAGTCATGTGGAATGAACTGTTTGGGATGCAGGCTACAACAACCTAGCCCAGGAGGCAGAGCTCACTTTGATTTGTAATTTATTTAGTTGCCAATAAAAACATATTATTAATATTTTATATTAATTAATTTGTTGGCGTCGATGGCGTAGTGGTTAGTGTAACCACATATGAATTATAAAAATATCTATATTTTAACTAGGTTTTGGCGACGTCTTGCGTAGATGTAGGTAAGGTTATGTTAGTAACAGTACTTTTTCTGGATGCAAGGTACCCTATGCCCTTTCCTTAGCCTTTTGACGACTCGATGGCGTAGTGGTTAGTGTAACCGACTGCCACGCCTGAGGTCGCGGGTTTGATTCCCGCACAAGTCAAACATTTGTGTGCATGAACATGGACATTTATCTTGGTCTGGGTGTTCAAAAAAAAAGTATATAAGTATGTATGTTTAACCATTGTCTAGTACCCATAGTATAAGCGCTGCTTAGTTTGGGCTAGACGGTGTTGTGTGTATGTGATAGAATATTATATTATTATTATTAATCCTACTAGCAGCGATAGCTCAGTGGGGAGACCAACAGACTGCAATGCAGAGAGTCTCGGGTTCGAACCCACGTCGCGCACCTCTGACTTTCGGAAGTCATATGACTTTTTGAAATTATGTGCGTGTTGATTGTCAATTATCGCCTGCTCCGTGCCTTGGAGAGCACGTTAAGCTGTCTGTCCCGGTTGCCATGAACATCTATGGCAGTCGTTATTGGGAGAGTGTCAACACAAAAGATCCCACTGGGTAGAAGTGTCGCCAGTCTGCACTGACTGGCACCCATATAAGATACTTACATACATACAAACATACATAGATTAACGCCTGTTTCCCAGAGGGGTAGGCAGAGACTACAGATTTCCATTTGCTACGATCCTGACACACTTCTCTGGCTTCATTCACTTTCATAACATTCCTCATACACGCTCGCCTGTTTAAGGTGCTCTTAACCTAGCCGTTATACAGAACGTCTCCGATCTGGTTAAGAAACGTTCGCCTAGGTCTTATTCTTGCGACTGTTCCATTTACACTAGCATTATAAACTTTCGTAGTCAGTCTTTTACATGCCCAAATCAGCTTAACATACTCTTTTTTACTCTCGTCACTATATCCACTTTCATGCCGCATCTCTCTCTAATCACACTATTCCTTTTCACATTATAACAATACTAACAAAATTACTGCATGTAAGGTGTACTGGTTAAGAGGTTGCTTTGCCGTTGGCACAGTGCTCAGTGCTGTGGGTTCAATCCTCAATCCTTAAACGGGAACAAAATCTGGGTGTCGTTTGTGTCCGTTGTTTGGATTTTTTGTAAAGTCCTCTGTCACATAGGATACATACTGAGAACTTTAAAGAAAAATGAAAGTAAACACATATCCTCTAATGTAAAAACAGACGCTTCATTTGTATCATGGTATAAATTTCCACTTGTTTACATGAGGTGACGGTTTCGATATACGGGTCAGAGAAAGTGTTATTGCCTATTGGATTTGCCTGTAAAGAAAATCCTAGTATCAGCGCGAAGTCTGAACCTAAACCCAGTATCTACAGGCCGTAGTTTCAGACTCCAAGTACAGTTTAGCAATATCAAGTGGAATTTAAAATCATAATCTAAGCAGAAGATTATTACACACCTCTGCCTATGAAAAGGTCTATGTCAAATGCCATGTGTATATTTAAATGTGTCTAGGTGGCCTTTCAATCTTAGGATCGACTTTTAGTTGGAGGATTTTTTTATGTAGTCTATAATATATTATCTTTTAACAATTATTCTCTCTTAATTATAGTAAGTGGTCTGCGGCCGTACTAATTAAGAGCAAATAAATAAATAAATGATATCTTAGTAACTTTTGCGACCACTTTTTACTGTAATATACATAGCTAATAGAATATCAGTTACACTGTCAAATAATCTGACAGTTCTCGAATATAATTGATGCTTGGCGTACTGCCTGCGTCGGTACTGGTTGTGGTCAGCGCCGGTCGCCATTGTCATGAATATTGTTAGTACATTCGTCTCTACCTAATAGAAATGTAGATATTCGATAGACGACAAGAGCCTTGCCTAATATTACAGTGCACTTGAAAGCCATGGCTAGCGATGTGTGGGTGTATTACATCACTGCTTGCCCCTTTAGGTAATAGAAGTGCATGTGACTATACAGATTCTTCTACCCCCTTTGAACAAAAAACATGCCTATATAAGTTATTCATCCAAAATTTAAGTGCTATGTACTTGTCGGTGTAGCAATCTCCAACTTTGTCAATCCGATGTCAAATCCTTCAATACTCTTTATGTCTCTAGTCTCTACATTTGTTTTTCTCTCAGTTGATCTGCAAACTTTCTTATTGACCATCCTCTATTTCTTTTTGCTTCTATTTTCCCTTCCATAATATTGTAGTTATAGGATAGATTGGTAAACCGGGGCATCATAAAATGTCACACATGTGTTATTATTATTTTAAAGGTGGTTCACGGATATAAAATAGTAAATTAGTAACATGCCACTTCTGCAATGATGGCTTCCTACAATTACTTCTCATTTTTACTTCTTATAATCAGCTGGAACAGTCACTTTGCCAACTAAAAGTGAAAATGGTCTGATGAACAAACCGGGATGTAGATCATGTCAGAAAGCCTTTTTGTTTTGACGGTTTCTTAAACCAAAATACACTCGCCAGCCATTTTGATATCTCACCGATTAAAAAGTCTACCTTAGTTCTCTAAAGGAAAACCCTCAAACTAAAGATCTCAGAATTGAGCTTAAACTCAATTTTACTACGAAACCAACAGCAGCAAATACAAGATAAAAAAAATCCAAATCAAATATTCCAATCTAAATTTGAACCTTATTGCTATACTGTTAAAGTTCACATTCCAATCCATAGTCGCACAAGCCAAATGTTACCAAAATGAATACGCTGATGGTACAAACTCACGTGCAAAAGGCTCTTCGGTGAAAACTACTGAAAGCCTACCGATACACTCAGTACAACCGAACCAAACGTCAGAATGTGCACAAAGGCATTCTAAGGCATTTTGACAGGTCGACACGTCGCCGATCTGGCAACAACCGCTGTGTTATGGACAGCCACGACTTACCTAGCTAGGAAATATGGTTCAATTTGGAGTAGTAATTGTATTTGACAGGCATGGTAATTGCTCTTTCATCACGGACGGCTTGTTACGCGGCCTTATTCAGTTTCATTGATATATCTGCTTACGTAGCTACTTAATTTTCTGCTTATAGTAATTTGAAAATAAGTGAGATTGTCATGTCGTTTTAGAACGATTTATATGATTGGAAATGAGTCGATAATTCTTTACGTATCGTAATCGTATTATCCCGGTAGTGATTATACTCGCGAACGTGTCAGTAGGCCTAGTGATTCAGAATTTGGTATATCCGATATAATTATATTAACAATTGAAAATTTAAAGTATTAGTCTTCAGTTTCACTGCATGAGCCCACTAAATCACATGGTAGTTTTAGATAGAATATAATAACTTATATGAATAGAGTTTTGAGCTTATACCAAGGTATTGCCATGTAGTATTTATGTATCCGAACCGTCAACATGACAAAATTATTGTAATTTTAAATGAAGCTACGTACATTGTAAATATAAATTTTATCTATACTAATATTAATAATATAGAGGAACGATTAGATTTTTTGTTTGTTTGTAAGGATTAATTTCAAATACTACTCTAAAAATTCTTTCACCATTAGAAAGCTATATTAACAGCAAGAAACATAGGCTGCAAGTTATTTTAAAAAGTAGTATTTCTAACCTAACCTAACATACCTTTTCGCGAGCGAAGCCGCGGCCAAAATATAGTTACCTATAAAATAATATACTTCGGTAGATGTCTTTGAAAAGTTCTATAATTAGGTAACCATAATTATCCGTGAAATAGTTACCGAAAACTGACGCATATACATACATAGCTGTAGTTCGTAAAGTCAGTGCTTATACCCAACACACGGGACAACACAGGGACACTGCCCTACCGAGAGTGCTATTAAGGGCTACGGATACTAGATTCCATACCTAAAAGTAGAAATTTTCTTTGCTTAAATACCAAACCGTATCACAAAAATTTAACTATTGTAAAGGGACATATTGAAGCAGGGTATTGAGTAATCACATAAATTCAACTTAATCTATAGCTGTGCCGATTTTAACAGGCCTTTTCCTGGTAGATAGCTGATGTTATAAGGAGTAACTTAAGCTCCTTTATTTTATAGAAATATAGGATACCGCGAAAGAAAATTAAATCATTTTTGTCACGCGAACGAAGTCGCGGCTGACAGCTAATATGATATATGAGAGACCTGTCACGTATTACTTGTGTCCCTCGTTTAATCAGTCACGCTGTGTAGGTAGAATTATATCCATACGTCCATCAATAGCCTCGAGCACAATAGGCTGTCTTGGAACCGAATTTCTCATCACGGCCATGTTAATAGTTTAATCAAGTTCTATAACAGCCAAGAACATGGCTAAACAGGTTGCTTCTATTGAGCAACATAATATTGACATGAGCAATTGTGTAAACAAATCTGACATTCTGATTAATAATTCTATACTGTAGTATATATATAATAATATACATATAGTATATATGTATATTATTGTCTTCTGTTTACGCGAATATTATTCATAATTAAGTAATTAAACTACTATATACGGATTTAAGCAACGATAGCTCAGTGGAGAGACCAACAGACTGCAATGCAGTGGGTCTCGGGTTCGAACCCATGTCGCGCACCTATGACTTTCGAAAGTTATATCACTTTTCGAAATTATGTGCGTATTAATTGACAATTAACGCCTGCTCCGTGCCTCGGAGAGCACGTTAAGCCGTCGGTCCCGGCTGCCATGAACATCTATGGCAGTCGTTACTGGGAGAGTGTCGACACAAAAGATCCCACTGGGTCGAAGTGTCGCCGGTCTGCACTGACTGGCCCCCACATAAGATACATACATATACGGATTTTATCGCGTTGTTTATTTGACAGTTTATTACATAATTTTGAAAATTGTTACACTACTACTACTGTTAAACTTTACTAATTTTTAAACTAATTAAATTATTTTTAAAACTATTAAAACTACTTAGATTTAATTTAATTTTACACTTTCCGCGACGTTTCGGTTGCTTTTCAGCAGCCATGGTCACGGGGAGACTAAGATGGTAGTTGTCTCAATGTTCCAGTGTCGTAATTTCAAAATACCCGAACATAATTTAATCATTGGTGTTTCTATTTACGCCGAATGAGCTCAAAGTATCATGAAGTCTAGCTGATAGCTATCAAACCCTAGAAGAAGCAAACCACAGCAGTTATTTTAATATTTCTTAATCCTAACTAAACTTTATGTGAGTTTGCTTGTTTGTTACGCTTTGACGCCCGAACTACTCGATCGATAATCATGGAACTTTAAATACATGTTGTCAGGGAAACAGAAAAGGACAAAAAGCACTATTACTATCATGACCTTACCTAAATTTACGCAAGCGAAATCGCGGGCAATTAAAATCAAGTAATGTAATCAATTTTAAAATTTGTTGGTGATTGCGTTATACGTATAGAATCTTTTCAATTTTAAGAATAAACCGGTTCCAAACTTAGCCTACAATCTTCTCCAGACATTCTCTATGGTAGTAAAAAGAGACATTTTAATTCACCGTAAAAGTAGGGGGACCAGAAATAACTACTTCACTCTTCACTCTTCAGTCAACTCTCAAATCCGCTTAACGGCTGAAGTGATCGAGCTAATGAAAATACACCGAAGCTATGTCGATAGATATATGTATGATGTAATACAATTCTGACTAACGCTTGGGGGTATAGTAGCTCAACTATCTTAACTAATATTATAAATGCGAAAGTGTGTTTGTTTGTTACGGTTTCACGCCATAACTACTCGATTGATCTGCATAAAATTTTGCAGAGACGTCAGTTGTCCAGAAAATGACATAAGGTTCTATTGACTCAGAAAAAGTCCTGTACTCGAGCGATGAAAATGTATTGATAAAACGTCATTAATGCGAGCGAAACCGCGGGATAAAACTAGTATAAAATACCACGGAGTATAATTATTATTTATTGTCGGCCTCGATGGTGTAGTGGTTAGTGTAACCGACTGGCACGCCCGAGGTCGCGGGTTAGATTCCCGCACAAGTCAAACATTTGTGTGCATGAACATGGATGTTTGTCTTGGTCTGAGTGTTTCTATGTATAATATGTAGGTATGTATTTACAAAAAAGAAGTATGTATGTACCTATGTTTTTCCATTGTCTAGTACCCATAGTACGAGCTCTGCTTAGTTTCGGCTGGATGGTGTTGTGTGTATGTGATAGAATATTATTATTATTAATTCTCATCCGCAACTTGGTTTAGTGCACTTATTTCACAGAAAATACATTGAGTAATACGTACCTTACATCCGGAAAAAGTAATTACTGTTTCCGAGCGAACAAAATCGCGGACAAAACCTAATCTAAATATAATATAAATAAATCTAGGCCGATGTTACCAACCAATCAAAACAACACGCTAAATTTTTCGCAACATTCAACGTAAATGTATTTTAGTACGCATTAAAATAATAATACCCTAGTAAAACGTACAACGGGAACTAAGACCAAGATCAAAAGTTTACGCAATTACTGTAAATATACCAGCGACCAAGAATGAAGTATTTGCTGAAGAGAACATTTATTTCTGACTCTCACGTCATCATTGCACATACATCAATTTATGCCTGTATGTGTATTCTCGATGATACGTGTATATGTTACGGTACCTAAGTGTGATTAATTGAAAATTATGAATAATAATTATTATGCAAAAAATATTTTTTTATTTTTAACTTTGTTCACAGTATGTAACTATGATTCGTCACCTTAAAACTATTTGAAATATTGTAAGAAAATTATATATCACGTCCATTTCAGTAGTGAAATTGATTTTACTTAAAATTCTATGAAGGAATGACATAAATTGTTATTCTACATTAAAAACAATTTTCCTCTGAAACGATTAGCTTTTCTCTTATAGCCAGGAGTAGCAGTATCCCTCTGGAGGCTCCAACAGTAGTCTGCAAGCATGGCTGGTTCCCATCTACCCTGGTAACGCTTCTCAAACTCTGCAATGTCTTGATGAAATCTTTTACCGTGTTCATCACTTACTGAACCCATGTTATCCGGAAAGAAACTTAAATGGGGGTGTAAGAAATGGATTTTCAACGGCATATTGCACCGTAGTTTATGAAATGCATCCAGCATCCGATTAATTTTCTCATGGAAATAAAATTGGCTTTTTTTCACTTTTAGGAGTGAATTGACCACAAATATAACAAAATAAGCTAGGAGAATTAACACAAACACGCGGCATTTTTATGATTTATGAATAATTTAAATGTTTTGATGACTTTTGTATACATCGATGATATAATTATATAGCTCAACCAAGTGTTGCGCCAAGTAAATAAAGTAAAATTATCGGTATTTATGTTTTGGGACGTGATATCTAAATATAAATTTGTTTTCTATTGTTTACTAAGCATACCTAATACGAATCACCACTCAGGATATCGGGGATTATTTTGGTGTTGCATACATTGATGTATTAAAAGTTTTTTAATATATCAATCGTTGCGTAGTAAGCTGCCGTTACCAGGCGCTCCCACATCCCGGACACCGCTCTCCCACCCCGTCCTCACCTCTGATGCTCGAACGAACAGAAAGACGCTTAGCTTATGTTATTTTTGAAAATGTATTACATCTATCAGTACTGACGTTAAATTATTAATAATCACTGTAAATGTGATTAATTTTTTACTTTTACCTCGCCTTTCGGTAATTATAAGTAACTAGATGTGCCGCGGTCGGTCCGTGGGTCGTAGCGTCATGTTATATAGCCTACAGCCTTACTCGATAAATGAGCTATCCAACACTAAAATAATTTTTCAATTCGGACCATTAGTTACTGAGATTAACGCGTTCAATCAAACAAACAAAAAAACTCTTCAGCTTTATAATATTAGTATACCTAGATGATAAACAATTATGAATATTTTTTAAATAATCACACTTTCCGTAACATATACATTACTACAGTACGGCAAACAAGAGAAATTCTGTAATCATACGCTCCTTTATTAAGGAAGGTACTAGATTTTGACCGCGGCTTTGCTCGGCTAGGTTAGCAACAGTTCACGATTGCATGAAAACGCGATTCGCGCGGCCTCGCCGACAAAGGTTATGTCGAGGAACGCCGTGGTAGCTTTAGTCAGTATTACCCGGGATATCTTGCCCCCCCCCCCTCCTCCCCACCGGTGAGCCCGAAATAACCTCTTCGTCGCCCCGCGGAGAAGCATGAGTCAATACATTCCACCAAGTAAAAAAAAAGAACAGTACTTTTCCTGGATGTAGCCCTGATAACGTGTATACAAAATTTCATAGCGATCGGTCAAGTAGTTGAGGCGTGAAAGCGTAACAAAGAAACTCACTTTCGCATTTATAATATTAGTTAGAATTTTACAATAGTGGGCGATAATAATGTTTATCGTTTTCTCTCACACGCAATGATATGAGAGAAGTAAAAAAGAGGATGTCATCATGTCATCCTAAGTACGGCTGCAATTAGTCCACGATATGTCAACCCTATTTTGTGTTTCGTGAAGTTAGTAATATTCATAGACAATAAAATGAAGTATTATTCCAGCTGAATGTCATCTATTTACGTAAGAAAAACACTTTGTGAAATCGCTGTAAACCTTCGGATTCAACTTTTTCATATTGCGAAAACTCATGAAAATAATTATACGTCCTAAGAAAACGTGCCTTCGAAACCTTAAAAGTAAAAACAATTGGCATTCATTTCCTACAAGGCATTATTAAAAGTTAAGAAAACCTTACCAAACAAGAACTCAAGGCAAGGTATTTGACCGTGGTGACCCGTTTTCAATAAAAACGGGGTACTTGCCTAATCAGGCTTCTACGGTATACTTACGCAACTTTCCATTATGCCTTGACTCAATTTATATAAAAGTGTTGAAATACTTCTACGCAGTTTATTTCTGACATACTTAAATTTACTGAAAACGAAAGAACAAGTTACCTTGCTCAAATAATTACACTTCAAGTTCAAACAAGTCTAAACAGATGATGTTGTGATTCAAGTGGTTATTTCGCCGTTACCATTGCGCCGAGTGTTGTGCGGTTGATTACCGGGCAAAATTTTTGTTCAACAAATTGTTGTTTCGCGTTTAGGTATTCTTTGTGTCCGTTGTTTGAATGTTTATAAAGATCCCTACGACACAGGCTTTATTCCTAGCGCGGGAGCAGTCTCCCTCAAAAGAAAATAAAAAAATTATACCAAAATCAGTAAATGGACTTTTAAATTCTATTAACAACTCATAAACAGCAAATCAAAACATAATTTCCTGAACCGTAATGCGGTCCTTCATTATAAATCTTATGTTTATTGTTGCAATTTAATATGTTACGAGATTAAATGGACGTCAAACCTTCAGTAAACTAATAGAGACGAATAATGCAAGGCAATCTACGACGTAGCTTTTACCTCTATTAGATTCAAATGCCTATATAGCAGGAAGACAGTTCAGTGACGTATTTCACTGAGAGCAAAGTTATTGCACCGACGACTGGTCTCGAAGGAGAAATGATTAATTGAAATAGAACTTCACCGAATTCTATTTTATAGTTATCGATTATTCGTGTTGAATTATATTTGAATAAGGCGATACATATATCACTTTTGCTAAGGCATAATCGATAACTTAAATGAAAAAGAAGTCTACCGACTTCTTTTTCATTTGCCGATTATTTATGTTGATATAAATAATAATGAATATTCGAATAATGTACAAAATCACTATTACTACGGATTCAGATGGTTTAGCGTACAAATGAAATAAGTCCCTGGGCACAGTGCAACAATAGATGCAATATATCGAATTCTGCTTAAATATTTAGTTTCACATGGCTGCTGAAAAGCAACCACAACGTCATAAAAATTGTAAATCTAAACAGTTTTATAATTAAAAAAGTAGTATTGTTAACGACTTCAAAGTTATGTAATAGTACTGCTTCAAAAATAAAAATGCTATAAAATCCGTATAAAAAAGTTCGATTCGCATCAACTTAAACAATATTACGTCAACTATTAAACAAGTGACAATATTAAGTTAAAAGACACATAAATCAATACCACAGCTAAACTCTTAATCTGCTTACCCCACAAAACATCAATCGTCGTTAAATACATAACAGAATACATATAGAATCCGAATACTTAAAACCAAATAAGCCCGAATGTCTGTTAGCATAATATTGAAAGGCAGACTCCCATAGAATGTTGAGCTACGTTGAAATCCGTTCGACGTAGATACATCGATACAATAAAGACAGCTGAAAGCCTGCAGGCAGGCTTTAAAACAAGCCCTTAATTAATTAGGTAACGGGAAATCTACCGGCTCCCCTCCTCCTTAATATAAGATTTTAGAGAAAGGATCAAGATGCACTAAACATTTCGAATAGATATTATTTTCAAAAACGTCTCGTCTTCAATAATTATTAGGTATGCTTTGCGTCTACTGCGAGTTCCTCACGAATTTTAACTAGTAATAAAATATTATGTAAGAACGAGGTACTATCGAAGCCACGGCTTCGATTATCACTCATGTGCTACCGACGTCAAAACACCCTTAACTTAAGTATTTAGCATTACTGGGTTTGTAAGGGATTAGACATTTGTTTACTAAAGAACTAGTAGTATTGTTCACGTATGTGTGTAACGTACATAAATTATCAATTAAATGATGACCAAGCCCATTAGAGTATAAAAAAGAAACAGAAAACTTCTCAACATGGTAAGTCATTCATCCAGTTAGACCTTCAATCGAGTGGCTGTCAGTTCGATCCCCACCCAGGTATGTACAAAAACATTTTACTCCTTCTAGAAATAGATGGAAATAAAAAAATATTTCACCGCTCGAATTTACAGAAAATGGAACACATGCTACTCAATTGGCGATTTTAAGAATCCTTGAATAACAATGCTTGCCTGACCCGTAAATCAAAACTAAACCTACACGACCAGTTATAAGCTTAATCAAGTATGCGCTTGACCGATAAGTAACTATGTCAATAATAGTCATCACAAAATGAGCGTGGGTAAAACAGTAATTGTTCACACAGACCTATCAAAGCAGATTCAATTGGCTCAAACGTTGGGTTCGGGCTCGTGTGTATATACATAGAACATGGTCTACCACGTCGACATCACGAAAATGAACTGCATGAAATAGTATGCTCCGTGTAATGAATGTGTGTGCCCCTAGAACGATCCCTACAGCCTCTCTATTGCATACAGCCAATTTTGCCGTGTTTATGAAACGATGTGCTCGGTAACCGTCAAAGCATCGTCAATAAATTGATGTTGGACATGGTTTCTATGTTAATTGACAGATTTCGTAATGGTTTTGGGGACGTGGTAGATATATATATATATATATATATATATATATATGAATTGAACTATTATTAGAAATATCTACAATTTATTTTAAAAATATTTTTCTTTTGGTCTCACTATCAGTCGACTGTGCTGCGGAGTAATTCTGTAAAGATTTTTCTGCTCTATGACACTGTATGTGTAAATTGGTGGTGAAAATAATTAATATATTTACTACTTGAAAGCTACGTAACAAATTGATAAATTAAGACTTGTAATCAATTTGCCCAATAACTGATGCTTTAATAAGCAACTTGAGTTTTTGAGAGAGGTAATTAGGTATTACTTATTTGTTTGTGTGCATGCTTTAAAGATAAATTCGGTTTTTAAACTATATTACATAAAAAGGCGTTATTCCACAACTGACATGGGTATACATGAACACCTCTCTCTCTTACAAGCTATATATCCCTCATGCTGATGCCAGCCTGACGGCTCTTTTTTCACCTTGCTCTTGCTTCGAAAGCGTGTTAAAATAGCTCGCACTTCCTCATATCTCATTGCACTACAGCGTTCCTACTTGTTATGGTTCGGCAATATAAACACGTATGTAGGTATATAATACAAGCGAAAGCCTAATGGGAGGTCGTTGGACTGCTACGCAGAGGTTTTGTTTTCAATCCCAAGGCACGCATCTCTGACTTTTCCAAGTTAAGTGTGCATTAAAATAGTTCATTATCGCTCGCTTTAACGGTGAAGGAAAACACCGTGAGAAAACCGTGAGCAAGGCTGAGAGTTTTCCACCTTATTTCTGAGAAGAGGACCGTGCCCAGCAGAGGGTTAATTTAATACAGAGCGGATATTATTTTTATTACTTATATAGTAGTCCAAATAAAACCGCAACACAACCCGTAAACATAGTCTAATTTCAATATGTAATCTTCGTAAACGACATTACTAAAGAATGATATATGAGTAAAATGTTAGTGGAAGACCTTCTTGTGCACTATACAATCCTCAAACACGTCCATTAATACGTAAAACAGTGTAATATCTCGAAACACTTTATTTACGACATAAATGTATAGACATACATTTATGTCATCGGTAGATATACACCGGTCACTTTCAAATAGAATTGGGCTACGATTTTGGCGTCGCGTTGTGTGTAACGCAACGTAAATTTATTTCGGGAGAGTGGCACAGTGAGTGTTGCAAGGCGCCCAAGGTCACGGGTTCGCTTCCAAGCTCTTGCAACGAAGGCCACTGAGCGTTGACAGTTTAATGTAACGTGTTTGTCTAGACAACAAAAATAGTTAATTAGGGAAATAAAACTAGAATTTTCCTTTTACCGGATTACGTAGCATTTCTACGAGTCTATTAAGCAGAATTGGATGAAACGTAGCTCAGTAGGCCTACCATGAAACTTTAATACCGAAGTTTCGAGCCGATTTGTCTGTTTAAAGATTCTTTATTCTCATAAGAACAATATACATATATTTTTCGTACCGTGATACACATTTATTCCAAAATTCGACCTGCATTTCGGACGCAACCTAACTAACCTCTTGCTTGTTTGAAACCTTTTCCCGAAGTAGTCCAAATAACAAAGTAATATCATTTTAAAAGAAATAAATCTGACGGAACTTCATTGTGTATTTTTGGTGTCAACGAAATATCAGATAGAAATTTTCATGTTAAACCTACCTACCAATTATTAGTTGAAGTAGATTTTGAATATCGATTTACCGGCTTTTGCGTGATCCCGATACAAACATTACATTGTATTCAGATTTCTTATTCCTATAAGCGGCCGATCTCAAGTAGATTTTCAAAACTAACTCCAATGTTACTCAGCCGTATTTTTTACAAACATAACCCCATGTCTATATCGTTGAAAGGGTAAGCAGAACTATGTTACATCCACATTTATCAGCTATTAGTGCATCGCGTCGTACGTACACACTAGAGATATGAACTGATATTCGAATCGAAGCGAGCTGGGACGAGCGGCGGCTATGACACGAGTAGGGTTGCCATCCGTATTTTTTTATAAAGTAACAGATATAGCCCGCGGCATCGTTCGTGTAAAAAAAAAACGTTACGAATAATATTTGCTATATTCTAAACTACTATAAAGTGGCAGAGGAAAACAAGCAGAGCGTCTCTGAATATGATAAAATCAGAATTATTTATGTAATTTCCTTTAAATAAATAATAATAATAATAATTTATTGCAAGAAAAATTGCAATAGTATAATCACAACACTAAAAACACTACGTGGTAACAGTTTGGCAGAAAATGATAAAACGTTGACACCTGTACTTATGAAACATTGTATCACAGGTGCCAGCGCCTTCCATGAGTTGGGAACTAATGCAACATTTTAACATTTTTTTAATAAAGATGTTCGGGATTGATAACTGCTTAAAGTAATAAAAATACGTCTGAAACAAAAATAATAAGTGAAATTAAATTTGTAATGTGTATGTATTATACTATTTTTACTTAATTATAAATAGAAAAGATTTTCATTTTTATTTGTTAAGATATAAATCAAACACAAACCCACCGATTTAAAAAATTCTGCCGCCATAGGAAAGCTATTTTATCTCCGAGTAACATAAGATATATTTTATTTTTAAAGTAAGAACTGTTACTAACATTTTTAACGTGCAGTATAGCATTGACACACACGCCTCTGCGGGGGCGGGTAGGGGGTTTATGTCGGAAAGATACCGGGGAAATCGGAGGGATCCGGGGGAAAGATACTGTTACTAAAATAATCAATTTTATTTTTTTACGTGGTGAAATTTTCAAATCACTTTCTCCATCGCCGGTTTTGGGGCTGGCGATGGGGATATGTCGGGATCCAGCCCCTAAGATGGAAATTTGGGCTGAACCGACTAAAACCACCGCGGTGTTCCTCACACCTATACGGCGTGGCCGCGCGGATCGCTCTCGCATTCAAATCGCGACCCCGTCAAAGGTTCGACCCTGACGGACGTGGCGGGTCCCACACAACCATCACACAAATTAATCTTAATAATCTAATCTAAAATAATCTACTTTTACGCGAGTGAAGCAGCGAGCAAGAACTAGTAAGATAAATAAAATTTGAAATACAATGTGCTGTACTTTTACAAATAAAACGTGGCATCCCTAGATACGAGCGTTCAGCCTGCTAAACATTTACAGCAGCTAAAGCTTAGTGGGAGACTGTTGGACTGCCACGCAGAGGTCTCGAGTTCGATCCCAAGGCACGTATCTCTGACTTTTCGAAGTAAAAACTGATATCCAGTCAAATCCGGTTAGACTAGAAAAAGCCGATCCCAAGTGACTTGAGAATAATAAAGGCTTGGAAGAAGAAAATTTTGCCTGTAACATTGCTCACGTAAATGTTAGATACCTATATAGTTAATACCTAACAATACTTTTTTCTGTAACTTGATGAAAGGTACCCTACGTCCTATTCTGTTAACCTGACAACGTATATGCGAAATTTCATAAGGATCGGTCCAGTAATTAAGGCTTGAAAGCAAACAAACAAACTCACATTCGCATTTATAATATTAGTAAGGATATCTTCCATAACAAAATATTTCTGCTTACAATACTATTTATAGCTTGATCGTTTAACAGACCGTTTCACCAAGTAAACTTAAATCTAAATTTACAATAGTGAAATATGAAATACAGAACAGATACGAACTGAATTCTCTTGGAACGCAGTCGTAATCCTGTTGCCGGGTCACAGTACAAATATCATGGACTGGGATAACTGGGTAATTAGCTTAAGGAATATTAAAGTTTAAAAGTAGTTAAAGGTGTTTAACCTACCTTGTTTATAGGATAGACATAAATATAAGTAGGCTCGTGTGTGTATGAAGAATGTGTTTTACAGCTCGAACTGCTTTGTAATGTAAGTGGGCCTGCTTTATTTTGTTGAAATGTACTACTTCTGCAATATGAATAGTTCCTGGGTCGCGAAGGACTTTACAAACATTCGAACAACGGACACAAATAACACCAAGACTCGGCACAACCATTTGTGGATCACACAAAGTTTTGTCCCGTTTGGGATTCGAACCCGCAACACTCGGCGCAGTTGCAGTGGCGAGACGACCACTTAAACCACAACACCATATTCACAGTTAGGTTGCGTGGCCACTGTCGATGCGCTGACTACTGCGGGTTCGAATAGAAGTTGGTCGTAGCGTGGGAGTAGTGAAATTTGGTTGTACTCTTATAAAGACGTGTAAATAACTGCCTCCGTGGCGCAGCGGTAGTGAATGCGGCTGCTGTGCATGAGGTCTCAGGTTCGAATCCCGGGTCGGGCCAACAAAAAGTTGTTAGGTTTTTCTGTTAAGAAATCTCAATACGAGCCTGGAGTTAGGAAGTTGGCGGTTTTAGAAACCCCCTCGAGCCTCGGAAAGTATGTAAAGCCGTTGGTCCTGCGCCTGATCTCTCAGGTTGTGTCAGATTATCCGTCCCATCGGATCATGAGAGTTAGGGAGTGCAATTGTGGTTGCGCACACACTTGTGCACTATAATATCTCCTACGCTGATAACCAGTCTCCGTTAAGATTGGCCGCCGTGACCGAAATTCGGTCAGGAGGACATTATTATATCTCAATAATAAACGAGGTTATTAGCAAGAGATAATGTAAGTTATGACGTCGGACGTTGTGGCACGAATAGCGTTTCAGGTAAGATGTCACGATGCAGCTAGTTGGCTATTATAATTATGGGTTAGATTCCTCCACTAGACAATTTTTTGTGTAACGATATGCCTATAGTGTTAAGAAGCATCTTATAGTTATTAACTCGTGAAAAGCTGATATTTTCTAATATTGTCTCCAGATTTAAGATAGGTAATAATCTGTAATTATTTTTATCTGGGCTGTATTTGTTCTGCGAGATATTTTTATTTATTACGTTATTGGGTCTACTATTTCGAGTAGTCTAAACCTAAAACTAAGGATCTATTTCGAAACACGTAAAAAGAACTAAACGTATTATGATGCGGTTTTCACAATTAGGTAGCTTGCAGTTCATTTAAAATTAAAAAGCAATGTAGGTTACAATATTGTCTACAAAAATCACATTGCCCACGTACTACGTGGGTATAGCTAATGTGACGTCAATGTCCAATAGTGGATATAAAAAAATAAAAGGAGAATCTCTAGTGCTCACTTCAGTCTTCAAATTGAAGGAGGGCGTCACACACGTATCCTCAACACTATCAACAATACAACGCGTTGGATCTTGATCCAACAAAGTTGTCGGTCAGGCGTGTGAATTCATCTCGGGAGGGTGAGGAGGGAGGCATTACTTTGCCTCCTAACGCCTCCGAACAACGCTAAAAGACTTCATAGGGTGCAAGATCGGGGGAGGTTTCGCCTCATATCCTATTGAAACTCACTTGATGACTTCTTGGGCACGCCTACCACTTTCGAAATATTTTGGCAAACTGCCAAGTTAGTGCAGACGCCCTTATACCTCATACTCCCAGAAGGAGTTGCTATATAACACAATAAACTGTATGAAATAAACACAACAAACGTTATGTATGTATATAGGTTTTGAATATTCCACAAATATCCTCTTGAAATTACCCTTACTCTTTTTTATTTATGAGCAGCGATAGCTCAGTGGGGTGACCAACAGACTGCAATGCAGAGGGTCTCTGGTTCAAACCCACGTCACGCACCTCTGACTTTCGAAAGTTATATGACTTTTCGAAATTATGTGCGTATTGATTGACAATTACCGCCTGCTCCGTGCCTCGGACAGCACGTTAAGCCGTCGGTCCCGGCTGCCATGAACATCTATGGCAGTCGTTATTGGGAGAGTATCGACACAAAAGATCCCACTGGGTCGAAGTGTCGCCGGTCTGCACTGACTGGCCCTCACATAATATATATTATGTGAGGGCCAGTCAGTGCAGTATTACATATACATACATACATACTCTTTTTTTAAGTGGCAGCGGCACCCCAGTGCCCAGATACAATAAATGTTTTCAATGATGTCTAGCCAACAATTGAGGGGTACTCCTAACTAGTAATTAGGTAATATATATATAATAGATAATTTCTATATAACGAGGTAATTTACTCACGCTCAAACTATAATAAAAAGTTCACTCCGACTCGGCACTTTATATGGTTCACACATATTTTTACACAATGCTCGCTATAGTGACTACGTTGGTTAAACTCACAGGACATATAATCTGCCCTGTAGATAAACCACTGCCTGATCCGTAAAGATACATTTTAAGCAGCAGTAGCAATAAAGGATACTGACCTATTAAGCCAATGTGCAATTAATATTAGTAGTACAGTAAGTGTCAGGAGAAAATACCTAGGTAACGTTTTCCGACCAGCCCAGAGAAATTCTGGCGAAGGACGCCGTTAACAGAACGATACAATACGACGAGACGATAATATAAGACAGTGAATGGAGCAAAACTGATACGCCAGGAACGCTGGAAATCTATACATTCTGCCTACCCATCCACGAACCCTTACATCGATTGACAGTATTCGGTTCTATTAACAAGGAACATGAATATCTAACAAACAGATCCGCAAAGCTGTCGACTAGATATCGAGAATTTCCATTCAAATTTGTACATTATATTAGTAGCATTCATAGAAATGACAAATACATGCATACATATATTTCCACCTACGGTTGTTCAAAGGAGTAGACAGACGTGCACTGCACACATTTTGATGCATTTTCACATCCACCTGATTAAAAGCGTACGGGCTTTGATAGGTATTAACGTCTATTGAGCACATTTCCAAAACTCGAATTGCTACTAATAATTTCCATCCAAAACCTAATGACAATATTCTCGATCAATGAATTGAACGGACACACGACTAATGCAGAGGACACAATTAGATAAATTTTTTTTTGATCTTAAGAGTCTTTTTCCAACCCTAACTCTTAAACGTAGTATTTATATTCTCCGATAATCTATTTATGTTACGTTTCTATATTCAAAATAAACTTAAACAATAGTCGTTTATAACAGCTTACACTAAAAACCGATTATAAATCCATCTAATATAATTGGTATAACTAGTAGGTAGGTATATATAGAATTTGAAAGTGCATCGACTCTCCTCAAACAGACATTATGAGCCTCAACACGATTAAGGCAAGAATTCACTACCTAGTACTATTTCTGTTTTATATTTTGAATAGATCTTTGCTTGCAGCTTGTATCACCATAATCCTTTACATAACACAGCATACATACGTTTCCGGACAATTGCGAGGTGCTGGGTTCGAAGTGGTAAGAGATTAAAGCCGCTTGATTATCACTAAACTAACACGTATTGATAATAAATAATTTGGGAACCTAAACTTCATGTCAGTATAACAATGCCTAAGCCAATTTTCAAAATTAACTGTTTATGGTAGTAGCAATAGAAGGTAACCTTTTCATACACCCGATATTAAAAATGCTGGAAAAGATATTACGTACGCGGAAAACAACATACAAAGTTTTTTTCCATTCGTAGTAAAGTAGAAAGTAAAATTGCATGCATGTATATTAAATACTCAAACAGAAAGACGGACATTTTTAGTGTTCATAATGCAATATTTGTCTGTTTGCCCAACAAATGCGAACCGAATATTAACTTTTCAGACTTTGTCAAGCGACGCGTAATCAGCAAGCTTTTGTTCAATATGCATGTGTGTGTGTAACATCGATGTGGCGTGCTACAATCTTTATGTATTTTCCAGCTTTAGAGAGAAATCCGCTCCGTGCAACTCGTTTGCAATATTCACGCACACTTGTACACAGTGTGAGTATCAACAGGCTATGCGAAGCCGAGTTGCCTCTGAGTGACGCGTACAATTCTTAGAAAGCGAACATTCGGTCGTTTCACAGAATATGGAACACTGTCCGCTATTGAAACTAGACATGAATGTAATTGTGTTGAGTGGCAGCAACGCCGAGCAGCCAATACCGTCAGCTTGATAATACAAATGCAGAGTATTACTTTTGGCTCTATAGGTTATTAATACGCTGCAGAAAATAGCATCCTAAAGAAAGGTTTTCTGTGATAACAGCATTAATATTGGTTGTATAATGAAATTGCAATTAACATTCTAAATTTCAGTGTGAGCAAAACAATCTCTTTATTTTACACGCACGCCGATCGCCGCGTTGCGTCACACAATATACCCAATAGTACATTCAAAGTCTCATATTCTTGGCTTTATATTTATGGCTTAATATTTTTAAATACTTAATCCTATCATATGTGGGGGCCAGTCAGTGCAGACCGGCGACACTTCGACCCAGTGGGATCTTTACTGTCGACACTCTCCCAATAACGACTGCCATAGATGTTCGTGGCAGCCGGGACCGACATCTTAACATGCTCTCCGAGGCACGGAGCTGCGAAAGTTGTTAATCAATACGGACATAATTTCGAAAAGTCATATAACTTCCGAAAGTCAGAGGTGCGCGACGTGGGTTCGAACCCGAGACCTTCTGCATTGCAGTCTGTTGGTCTCCCCACTGAGCTATCGCTGCTCAGTTAATTCCTTAATCCTAACTTATATTATAAACGCAAATGTGAAATGTTTGTTTGCTACGATTTGACGCTAACTACTCGATCACGTTGTCATCTAGAAAAAAGTACAGTTACTAATCTAACGTACATGCAAGCAAGCGAAGCCGCGGGTGAAACCTAGTTATTTATATTTTGGATTTTTGATTACTTAACATATAGACTGAAAATTAAAAGTGAAAGCTGATATCAAAAGGCTGTGCAGTTGTAACTAAGACGCTTGTATTGTCTAATATAATTCTAGGATACTCGCTCTGTGGCGCACGTGGTAAATGAAAAACAGATACAGCAAGTACGCTTTTTTCAGTTACAGTCGGTTAGTTTCAGTATACGTTTGTGTATTCGAGTGTTTCCGTAGAAATGGCGTCGCTACCAGGCGAGCACTTGGATGTGCTCCATTGATATCGATCTGGAGCCCAAGTCTGCTATTTTTATAAATTCGTCATTCCGACACGACGTAACTGCAATTCCATTGTCATTTTGCTAAAAGTTCGTAATCTGCTAAATTCATAATGGTCGATCATTGGTCGGCCAATGGTCTCGTAATATTCATGCCAGATTTCGTTTATATATATTTTTACATATTATTTATTAGTGTTAAAAGCAATTTGATCAAAGGAACTGTCAAAATTTTAGCAGATTACCGCATACGTCAGTCATTCATTTGTCATTATGTACGAGATTACCATTCTATGCCATTTTTTCAATGAAGTGTCAGTGGTTGACCATCAGAAAGTCATAATGACGCCATTATATTAGTAGATTACCAAACTTGTCAAAATCAACAATTGTGAAATCAATGATAGACCATTCTGACACTATTGTAATAGCAGACTTGGACCCCTGATCTCATAAACTGGCGATTATGCTACGCGACCTGTGTTTAGAAATGATTCGGTATCTCTTTGTAGTTGTGGTCCGTAAGTATGTTGTTTTAATCATAGCTACCTAGTTAAATATTATATGAGGCGCTCATAGCCAGTTGCACTTACTGATCGGTAAATGATTAGCGAGGTTAAGCAACGTTGGGTGCGGTCAGTCTATAGTTGGGTGACCGCTTAGTGGTATTTCATCTGAGCGTCTTCGTGCTTAGGAGGGCATGTAAAAAGTCGGTCCCGGTTGTTGTCAAATTGACAGCAGTCGTTAAGCCATGTCAGAGGCCCACGGGCGGCTTGAACAACTCTTGACAACAGGTTGGCCACTAACCACACGAGAAGAAGAAAAGAAGAAGAAGTTACATATTTGGTCAAGGAGTTCTATTTAATCAGTGATCGTAAAAACATGAATTTTAAGGTTATTATCATGTTAATATTAAATTTAATATATCATTAATTAGATTGTTAGGTTAAGCCTAATTAATTGATATATTGTTGTGTTTTAGATAATTAGAGCTCCGCTTATTAGAAAGTTATATGTCGGCCTCGATGGCGTAGTGGTTAGTGTAACCGACTACCACGCCCGAGGTCGCGGGTTCGATTCGCGCACAAGTCAAACATTTGTGTGCATGAACATGGATGTTTGTCTTGGTCTGGGTGTTTCTATGTATAATATGTATGTATTTACAAATAAATACCTATATATGTATGTTTATCCATTGTCTAGAACCCATAGTACAAGCTCTGCTTAGTTTGGGCTAGATGGTGTTGTGTGTATGTGGTAGAATATTATTATTATTATTATTACTCATCACCATTTTTTCTGTAAACAAAATTATCTTGAGGTAATATTTAATTCTGAGTAAATATTCAATAAATTAAGTTTAGCTTTGGTAAATTAAGCAGAGTTAGGAAATTACAACACTACGGTAAAACAATTAACCTATTGAGTAACAACAGCACACTAGCGGCCGGACACAATATGTTTTCAAACTTCATGCTACCAAAAGTTAAACCCGGTGGACTTCGATCGCTTATCAATATTAAATATATACATAGTATATAGATTCACGCCTGTTTCCCAGAGGGGTAGGCAGAGACTACGGATTTCCATTTGCTACGATCCTGACACACTCCCCTGGCTTCATTCACTTTCATCACATTCCTCATACACGCTTGTCGGTTTAAGGTACTCTTAACCTGGTCTTTGTCCAGAACGCCTCCGATATGATCAAGAAACGTTCGCCTAGGTCTTCCTCTTGCGACTGTTCCATTCACACTAGCCTTATAAACATTCTTAGTCAGTCTTTTCTCATCCATTCTTTCTACATGTCCAAACCAGCTTAACATATCCTTTTCTATTCTTGTCACTATATCTACTTATATTAAAATAAGAATGAAGAAGGCTTTGAATATCATGTTATCCTTCATAAAGACTCAATGTCATTACCTCTAGTTCCTGCGATAATATTGCTTAACGTCTCATCGGTACGGTGAATGCAATATCACTATATGGAGACAGTGGTTCAGGATCCATATTCTGTAGGATACGTGTTTTTATTTTTATTTTTGTTTTTATTTTTGTTTTTCGTTGTTCCTTGTGTATTTTTATCATTTTATTTTTGTGTGTATGTAACTAACATAGTTTTAAGTTATCCTTTTGTAATACTAACACTCTATGGACCGAATAGTCTGAAAATAAATGTTATGAATTGAAAAAAAAAATTTAATATAATATTCATTCTACTTTGGAGCACAAATACAAATGTTTGAACTATTATTAAACTACTATATACGAATTTTATCACGTTGTTTATTTGACACTGTTACATAATTTAGAATCTACTACTATCAAACTTTACAAATTTTAAGCTAATTCAATTACATTACATTAACCAACAACATTTTGTCAATCAATAACGCTGACACAACCAGATGAAAATGGCGCATATAAATGCGAATGTCTCATGAACGAGTCAGATACACCGCAGGGAAAGTAAACACAAGTTCATGCGACGAAGATATTAATTTATATGCCTGTATTTATCGAAAAGCCTGTATTCATTGCCTGTTTATTTATCTAAACAACTATTAGAACTACTATTTAACATCCACACAAAGCTTTGCAAAGCTAAACGCTAAAGATTTTTGGTCTGTTCACATCAGATCTGTTAAAAACAACCGCCAAAACCGACTCAATAAACAAGAGAATCTACGAGTATTCAATATTTCCTTGTATGACAAATATTATGAACTAAATTGTCGTATTACAGCTAAATAGGATCAATAGATTGTTACTATGTTCGTTGCATTGAATATCAACCTTACGTTATGCTAAATAGAGCGCATTTTCATCTAATAATGTTATTACAGTATGCATACTGAATACCTATGAAATGACAATTTATTCAATTTTGCAAATGGACGGTTGCGTTTTGAAGAACTAGCGTATTTATTATTTAGAATATAATTTCAGTTATATTTATGTGGCAAACAAGCATACTTCCCACCTGGTGGTAAGTGGTCACCGTAGCCTATGGACGCCTGCAACACCAGAAGCATCACTTGCGCGTTGCCAACCCTTTAGTAAAAAAAGGAAGTGGGAAGGAGAAGGAGCGGGAAGTGGGAAAGAGGGTGATTGGACCTCCGACACTCACTCACCAAACGAAACACAACAGTAGGAATACTGCTATCTCACGTCGATATTCTGTGAGAGGGTAATACTTCCCCGGTCGAGCCGGCCCATTCAAGGCTCTACTAGTCATGGATGCCTATAAATGCCTTGGGAAGTGTTTTTTAAAAAGACAAATCCCCGCTTTAGCTGTAATTCCTGTTTCGCTAGGGACTTTAGAAACGTGCATGCAACGAAGACAAAGAACACCAGACTCACAACAACCATTTGCGGATGACACAAATTTTTGTCCTGTTTGGGGATCGAACCCACAAGGCTCGACACGGCGGCAGTGGTAAGGCGACCACGTGAACCACTACGCCATATCTGTAGTCAAGTTTGAAGTTTCAACCATTCAACGAAATTAGTATGAAACTTACTGCACAAAGATAAACCATATTCTGGAATAACATAAAATATATGTTTAATCTGGTAAGCGATCTCATAGGATTCACCTGAACGATTACACCGGAGCGTTATTTTTTGCCTTCGTCCTATCAATGGGTAGGCAAGGGTGGATCATTTCTACATTATACTCGCTACCTTTTCAAACTAAATATAGCAACTAAAACTAAAAACCTTCTTCTCTCTTAGCCTTTATTATTCCCAAGTCACTTGGGGTCGGCTTTTCTGGTCTAACCAGATTTGACTGGATATCAGTTTTTACACGGAGCGGCTGCCACCTGACCTCCGCAGCCCGAAGGCTAACGATACCCTAAGGCTAGACCAGTGTCAGAATATTAGAGGGTAATGACTTTCCCAATAACGACTGCCATAGATGTTCATGGCAGCCGGGACCAACGGCTTAACGTGCTCTCCGAGGCACGGAGCAGGCGATAATTGTCAATTAATACGCACATAATTTCGAAAAGTCATATAACTTCCGAAAGTCAGAGGTGAGCGACGTGGGTTCGAACCCGAGACCCTCTGCATTGCAGTCTGTTGGTCTCCCCACTGAGCTATCGCTGCTGGCGCCGCTAACACTCTGTCATTTCCACAGTCACCTCTTTTTCTGTTGCCAGTGTAAAGAAATAGCGTCAATTTGGTAGAAATATAGAAGTGGTACAATTTAAGCGCCGGTTCAAGATAGGTAACTCTCCCCTATATGTATGTTTATCCACTGTCTAGTACCCATAGTACAAGCTCTGCTTAGTTAGGGCTAGATGGTGTTGTCTGTATGTGGTAGAATATTATTAAGTTATTTGGAAGCCAAAGCTTAGATTGGGATTCCACCTAAAGTCCACGTTTATCCAATTTCGTTCAGAAATCCTGATAAACGCCCCGGGCGGCTTTATAATCCACGTGGACAGAGTCTCAAGCAAATTCTAATGTATAAATTAGCATGGCTTACTGTATAACAGTTTCCACTTAAGTAAAAAAAATAAAGAAATGATATCCTCCTAACTATTATTATAAATGCGAATGTGACTTTGTTTTTTCGCATACTCATTGTCAGGGAACTGAAAGGACATATGATACCTTTCATCGAAAAAAAGTACTGTTATACTTAACGTACATTTACGCGAGCGAAGCCGCGAGCAAAATGTAATAAATAAAACGCGAGCCAAACTTGAACAAAAGTTTCTATAAAATGACCAAAATAAAACAATGCCGTGACTGACAAATAACTAATATTTGTACTTTGAATGCCGGGAAATACGTAACTGTGTATAGAAATGCTTTTTTTAGAGTTCATCCGTCTGTCTCTTATACAACTTTCAACTCAAGAACCGTAAGAGCTAGAGACTCGCAGTCAACGCCATTCGACTCAGCATAGTCGATATACCCCTGGAATGACTATGACCTTTGACCTCTGACCTCAAGGTTGTACGCGTTGTATTCGGGCGAAGACGATGCATTATCGGGGCGCTGTTGGTAAACTGGCGCACATCAAAGGGATACGGCACGCTAATATTCGCTTGGGTGGCTACACCTACGTCACTTCAGTGTGTGTCGTCCAGATTTTGGAGCGGGACAGACGTGCTTGTGTTTTTTTGTACACTATGGAGTGGAGTATCGAAAAAATGTTGGAGTTCATTCCATTCTATAAAACTGAGAGTATTATATGGAATCCTGATATGAGATAATGCAACCACTTCCTCCATTTTGAATTACCGCCTACGTCTCGGCCGCACAACAGGTGGAACAACACAACTCGTACACGATGATTTTAGCGCGCCAACACGACACGAATCTTCGGTCGCTAATGTAGCCCCAGCATAATACAGATTTTTTTAATGAATACTTCCAAATTGGGTTTCGAATTATTAGTATTCTTGTTAACCTCTCCAGCTAAGATAGAATGCTTGTGTTAGGAGTGGGTTTACGTTGGTATTGCAATGGGTAGGGTTCGAACCCGCGATCCTAAGTCCAATGTTTTAACCATTGGGCTAGAACCACATAATTTGTAACTGATAGATGTGTATATGATATATACGTACATATGATTACATATTATCACTTTACCCACATTATAAAATGTAATTTGTTTATAATGTATATTAATTAGAATAAGTTAAGACTGCGCCGAGCGTTAGACAGATAACGACAGAGCTCGTGCGGCGCATATTGAAATCGGTGCGCGTCCGCCATAGTAAAATTGTATGGAGGGTTGGAAGTGCTTTTTTGATAAATATGTATCTTTATTGTCAACCAATAACTTAAATATTTGGGACGGACAAATTGTAATATAACTATTTATGTTTCGTTTAAGCTGTAAAATAGATTAGATTTCTACTGTTAATAATCTAAAATCACGTAACACGAGCTTACGTTTTTGCATTTCTGCACCAATTTACGTAATTTTAATTTTTTACGTAATTATTTTAAGTTTTTTACTCGGAGTAATTGTAAACACATTCATTGTTATGGTAAATGTATATATTATTTTTGTATTAAACAAAAAGTGTTGATTTTATTGACTTAACTGTGACCGCCTGTTTTGGCACATTTCGCTCGGCGCAGTCTCAATGGCTATATATTATTATAAGCTCTTAACTAGCAGGTACTGTTATTATTGTAATAATAAAATAAATATACAGAACACAATTGTTCTGCAACTTGTTTCTTATGTACAACAACTAAGTTTAACTTGTATATCTCAGTGTCAGTGCATCACTGTATTCTTTTTTAAGAAAATAAAGATCTTAAACAGTATGTTATTTTAGCATTTTTGTTAGTTGTCCGTATATTTGTACGCGGAACATGCAGAAACTGCTGCAACTGGTGCATGTTTCATCTTGATAAGCCGCCTAGAAATCGAGAATTAACAATAAGAAATTTTTATTCATTTATTTCGTTCTAGCTTTAGAGCGCGATTTGGCCCGCGTGGTACCTACATCAACGAGATGGGTATACAAACCCAGGATTCAACCTCTTTGTCTTAAATGTAAAAGCATTTAATATGCATGTGACCTTGTGATCCCTATATCTCAGGGGTCTTTTATTCAAACTCGACCGAGGTATGACTCCAAGGTGTCTGCACACCAAGTTACAAGTCAATCGGTCCAGTGGTTCCGGTGTTATGCCTGTCACTAACACCAATCTGTCACTAACACACAGACCCACATGGTGTGTTCGTTAACCTTTGAAGAAGACTCAGAGGTAAGATGTCCTTTCCCAGGTTTTAAACTATATCTGTACCAAATTTCATCTAAATCGGGTGAGTGGTTTATCCGTGAAAAGGTAACAGACAGACACACAGAGTTACTTTCGAATTTGTAATATTAGTAACGAGTAAGGATTACGACGATAGACGCAAGTTCTTGTCAATGTAGGTCGATAGCATTAGTACTATATGGCCATATAAAACAGCACGTGCTGTGATGCCACTTCCTTCTCTCCTATTACGTAGCAGAGCAGTCGCCACCATAAACTTTCAAGTCTATATTAAGAATGTAGATCAATGTAAACAAAACTCTCCGGATGAGGAATACATCCCGCTGTTGCGTCATTTCATCTTAAAAAAGAAAATAAACGCATCCATGCCAGGGCATGTCGCTTAATTTGTAAAAGTTAACGCGGCGACATAATTATGCGTTGAGTTGTGAAAAAAAAGGATTTAATTATCTATGGAGCAAACAGATGTAGAAATGTCAAACATGTTTTTATTTATACCTTAGTTCGGTCTACATTGGAAACAAAGAGCGTGACCGTAGCGTCCTTTGCTCTGGTTTTCCCTTTATGATGTTACATGACGAACTACATTCGGGGTTTTAATTAATATGCTAATTTGGAACTCCTACTTGATTGTGCAATCAGTGGTGCAGCATAGTGGAGGCGGTAGAAACGGCCCACCCCGGGCGGCACTTTTAGAGGACGGCAAAATTTCACAATATTTTTAATAATACCTTGTAAAAATTTAGACCGTTTCATGACGAACAAGAAGAATGGGCAATACACAATTATGACGACCGTTTTTGCCGAAAAGTTGCTTAGAATTTATGTATATTGCAGTCTTTTAGAGTTCGAAAAAACTCATATACAACAGCTTTGTCCGTCCGTCCGTCTGTCTGTCTGTTATATAACTTTCAACTTAAGAACCGTAAGAGCTACAGCATAGTCGATATACCTCTGAAATGACTATGACATTTGACCTCTGACCTCAAGGTCACGTGGTATCACGTGACCTTTGCATATTACTTGAACCATTTTTTCGAACTCTAACATTTACGGCAATTCATTGCCGATTCTCACTTGTTTAATTTAAATACCTAATTAAGAGGGCGGCAAAATTGTCTTCCGTCCCGGGCGGCTGACACCCGCGCTACGCCACTGTGTGCAATCAAGTACCTAGTTGTCGGAATCCCAAATTACGCCGCCGGAAGGTGTAGTGGATTATGTGGTATTCTCGCCACTGCGTCGAGTGTTGAGGGTTCGATCCTGATGCGGGACAAAACTGTGTGGTCTATAAATGGTCGTTCTGAGTCTAGTATAAGAACACCAAGAGGTGTCCGTTGTTAGAATGTTTGTGAAGTCCGCGATACAGCGATTATTCCTAGTGCCAGAGATATATCCTAATCGACTATCTAATAATATAAATGCGAAAGTGAGTTTGTTTTTTTGTTTATTTGTTTGTTACACATTAACTCCTTAACTACTCGACCGATCATCATAAAATTTCGCATACACGTTGCCAGGGGTACAGAATAGGATATAGGGTATCTTTCATTCAGAAGAAAGTACTGCTATTAACCTAACCTAACCTTCATTTACGCGAGCAATGCCGCAGGAAAAATCTATTTTTTAATTAAGTAAGAAGTCTATCTGTGTTATCTTCGTATGATTGTTATGAGTCTTTTAATTGTACGTTCAGTCACCGCGCTCAGACCTTGAAATTAAATGCGGGAGTAATTTTATTAACAAAGAAGTAGACATTTTGTCTTAGGTAGAGATCGAACCCACAACACTCGACGCAGTGGCAATAGAAAGGCGATAACTTAAACCACTAGGTACGTTATCCTTACGGTCAATTCTGATAGCTCTTAGCAAAAACGAATGTCAATACTTTATTTATACAGTTACGGCATGCGGGCATGCATGCAAATACTAAGAGAAAACCTACAAAATAGGTCATCGCAGGGAAAGCCTAAAAAAGGGTCTGACTCTTTACAATACATTGTCGAGCACGATTGATTGACAAGGACTACTAGCGAACGTGAATCGTGAAAACACTTGCGAATTGTTTCGAATCTAATGTAAGCGGTCTTTTGAAAAAACACTCCATCTTAGTTAAGACTGCGCCGAGCGTAAGACAGATAATGACAGAGCTCGTGCGGCGCATATTCAAATCGGCGCGCGGCCGCCATAGTAAAATTGTATGAAGGATTTGAAGTGCTTTTTTGATAAATATGTATCTTTATTGTCAACCAATAACTTGAATATTTGGGACGGACAAATTGTAATATAACTATTTATGTTTCGTTTAAGCTGTAAGATAGGATAGATTTCTACTGTTATAATCTTAAAATCATGTAACACGCAAATTTACGTAATTTTGTAGGCGAAAATATTTATTATTTTAAATTTTTACATGGACTAAACACATTAATTGTTATGGTTAATGTATTTTATATTTGTATTAAACAAAAAGAGTTGATTTTAGTCACTTAACTGTGACCGCCTGTTTTGGCACATTTCGCTCGGCGCAGTCTTAAGCATTAAATTTAGTTATTGCATTTTGTCTACCTGCCATAGTGCTGTCTATATCTGTAACTGGTGTAGCACATGCACTTTGATAATTGACAATTATATGTGAATGTCTTTCTTACCTTATCTACATTTACGCAAGCGAAGCCGTGGGCAAAATGTAATCTACTATCTGGGTTAGATACATTCTAACTCAAAGGGCAAGCACCAGAATAAACAAAATTTTTTGAAAATAAGTGAATTAACATTCAGACGACGCAATAATCATACGGTTTACTTATATTTGAATTTCTTTTCTCATAGCAATTGCACATCGCTAATTTGAACAATCCTAACATCCTCACTAATATTATAAACGCGAAAGTTTGTATAGATGTATGGATGTTTGTTACTCTTTCACTCAAAAACTGCTGGACCGATTGCGATGAAACTTAATATGTAGATAGCTAGAAATTTGGATACACATAGGCTATTTTTTATCCCGATATTCTTACGGGAACGAGACTTACGCGGGTGAAACTGCGGGAAAAAACTAGTAATAACATATAAGTAGGGCGCTTAAACCAAGCCTCTAACAAGGCGTTTGGAATCTACGATGCTAGATTTGAATTTAATTAATCTTAAATAATAATCATACGACATATTCCAAAATAAACAGTACTGAAGGTTTATTCATCATACATAATAATAAAACAAATCTTAAACTAGCCAACTGTTCAAGAGATATTATAATTCAGAACTGTACACGCTAACACAAGTGCACTGTCTATTCCCTCACTCTCATAGTCCGATGAGACGACAATCCGACACGACCGGAGAGAGACCAGGCGCAGAACCAACGGCATTTCCTGCTTTCCGACGCACGGCACTGTCTAACACCGCCAACTTGAGATTTCTTAACAGAAAATCTCAATAACTTTTCGTTGGCCAGCCCTGGGATTGAATCTGAGAGCTCATGCACAGCAGTCGCATTCACGACCGCTGCGCCACGGAGACAATTGCAGTCTCCTTTCATATAAAGGAAAGGCATATGGTCTAAAAATTGTGTCTAAGTGTGACATCAAGCGAATATTTGAAGCAGAATGACAATGTCTTACAAAAATATTAGGCTACGATTACAATTAAGATAATAAATATGCTTTGGAATCTTCAGTGATACCGGTAGGCTTATTGTCGTTGCTAATGAGAATCTTTTAAATCAATTAACAGAAAACTGAAACATATATTTTGTGCCATTCTTTATTATTTTGTACTTATAAGTAGTTAGGCTTTTTAATATTAGAAAGAAAGAAAGAAAGACAAATATTTATATTGGCACACATAGGGAAACACGCAAAAATTGAAGAAAATAAATATATAAATTATTATAAAATAAAAATAAATATAAAAAAACAGAACAATAATAAAACTAGAAGAATAAAAAAATACTAAAACTATGATTTCATTTCCGCTCACTGGCAACACCACACCTTTCGCTTAACTAAACGGAAGTCAGCAACTGCCTCCATTTAAGTCAAGGCTAGTATTGTCAGTGAGCAGGCGATACAAATAATAATAGATACATATTTTGAATTATTTTAAGTTTAACTTAAGTTTAAAAGTAATGGGAAAGTGTGTGTCCCATCAGTGCCAAAATTTGGACATCGCTCAGCGTACGTTGCGATTGTTAAATTGCAACACTGGTACTCGAAATCCAGTGTAGTGACGCCGGCGCCTAGTGTCCATTAGTTAAGTTGTATAATATTACTTTTGCTTTTGTACATGTAAATAATGATACACTTAGGTATTGGAAAAACTACAGAGTATCAGACTTCTGCTTTCTTTAAAATAACAAAGGTAGCCCGAAAACGTATAACAAACACGCAATTCCGGAAAAATCGATAAATTAGGACAAAATATTTTTTTTGACTACAAACATGAATCATGCTGTAGGCAGCTCCTAAAATAGTGATTGTAAATCGCGGTTATACAATCAATCCCGACATTACAAGCTAAACGTAATACAAACGGTTTACACTGAAACTTCCGTTGCTCTGTACGATTCCGGTAAATAAGCCAGCAGTCAGAAATAGGAACATTGTATGCGGCAAACAGTTCAACTTATGGTATTTTTAGAATGACTCATGGTTTCGCATCTCACTTATACATACCATACTCACTTATACACAGCTGGCAGTGACTGATTGCAGCTACATTTCACTTCCCATGCTTAGGCCTTCACTTTAATAAAGAGATAATTGAAATCATTTCGGTCTAATATTAGCTTTGACTAACGGTATCGCTCGCCTAAAATATAGCCTATGTTACTCGGTGATAATATAGCTTTCTAATGTTGAAAGAATTTTTAACATGGGTAAAGTAGTTTTTGTGTTAAAGCCTTACAAATTAACAAACATAAAAACAAATATTTCCTATTTGTAATATTAGTAAAGATCAGAGGCACCCAGACTTATTTTCTCATAGACCACTTTCAAAATTTAGCGGGTTCCGGTGAACCCCCTCACTACAGCTACATTTCTACCATATTCCTTAGCATTCGTATTTATATTGGTCAATTTTTTTTTTTCTTTTTATATAACATTTGCTTTAACTTCTTTAAATATTATCTGCCTACAGTGATAGGCGAAGTCAAGCCAACATTTTAGTTCTTCACTATCGAACACTTACGAATTGTGGACCCTCATGTTTTTGTCACGCCAACGTAGACCCCCGTCGAGTCTCCCGTGGACCCCTGGGGATCCACCTGGACCACTTTGGGAACTAATGGTATAGGTTATCCTGGTTTATAACGTAAGGCATAGGCGTCTAACCAGTATGGGACGAGAATGGATAGATGTATCGTACTGATGTAGGTACCAGGACTGTATGCACGGATGGCGTAGTGGTTTAGTGGTCGGCTCGCCACTGCCATAACGCCGAGTGTTATGGGTTCGAATCCC
This sequence comes from Catocala fraxini, assembly GCA_930367265.1. Lineage (NCBI taxonomy): Eukaryota > Metazoa > Arthropoda > Insecta > Lepidoptera > Erebidae > Catocala > Catocala fraxini. Next base: position 2,878,195 of record OV884024.1, on the reverse strand, counting down.
GCACGGGAAAAACCAATACCACATTGCATGACTCAGCAACAAAACCCGATATTCTTCTTATATGGAAGCTGTATTCCGAGATAGATCCCGACACCATGATATTTTTTAGAAAGAAAGGAAGAAATCTTTATTGCTATACAGCTGGGCACAATGTGTATAGAGACATAAAGAAATAAAAGTAACATACATACATACATAGATTCACGCCTGTTTCCCAGAGGGGTAGGCAGAGACTACGGATTTCCATTTGCTACGACCCTGACACACTTCTCTGGCTTCATTCACTTTCATCACATGCCTCATACACGCCCGTCGGTTCGAGGTGCTCTTAACCTGGCCTTTGTCTAGAACGCCTCCGATCTGATCAAGAATCGTTCGCCTAGGTCTTCCTCTTGCGACTGTTCCATAACATAAAATACTTAATAAACATCCTGACTTGCGTCCCACAGCTGCAGCAATCAGGACTCCAGTTCAGCACTTGCCTGGTCTCAAGAACTAGGCACTGGTCTTCCACTGGAGCCTGTTATTGTGTTATTAAACGTCAACACTGGCACAAAACAACTATGCTTGATTATATTCCATTACCGTGGTTTAACGCCTGCAACAGTATTCTCACTACGACATTTAAATCCCGAAGTTTCAGGTTGAAGTTTGAACATCCTAACCTCTTAACTTACGTACGTAAAGTGACCAGATCAACGAACTAATGTCACTTTGAAAGAAACTTTGCAATAGATATAATCTTAATATTTGATTCGCCCGAAGTTATACATACATATTACACATTATTATCATTATTATTATTTATTATATATAGCACGATAGCTCAGTGGGAAGACCAACAGACTGCAATGCAGAGGGTCTCGGGTTCGAACTCACGTCGCGCACCTCTGACTTTCGGAAGTTATATGACTTTTCGAAATTATGTGCGTATTGATTGACAAATATCGCCTGCTCCGTGCCTCGGAAAGCACGTTAAGCCGTTGGTCCCGGCTGCCATGAACATCTATGGCAGTCGTTATTGGGAAAGTCAGTACCCTCTAATATCCTGACACTGGTCTAGCCTTAGGGTATCGTTAGCCTTCGGGTTGCGGAGGTCAGATGGCAGCCGCTCCGTGTAAAAACTGATATCCAGTCAAATCCGGTTAGACCAGAAAAGCCGACCCCAAGTGACTTGGGAATAATAAAGGCTAAGAGAAAAGATTATATTATTTTTTAATTTAAGTTTAATCATACACACATGTCTACTATGTAGTTAGATATGTGTATGATTAATAATGTAAAAAATTAATGTACTGTGTTTACTAAGAAAACTGATTACGCAACTAAACATCGGTAAATAATCTTTGTTAGCCCTCATTAAAACTGCCAGAGATTTAGTATGTCGTAACACATAAACGTAACAAATATTTACGGAGCTACGCGTAATTACGCTGCGGAACAAATTTTACGAAACATTCGACTATTAATGGCGTAATTATTCTACTTAATATATTATGTCTCTTCTTTAAGGCACTACGTATACCGAACATGTAATTATTATATATATAATATGTAACGGGTATTAACGCGATCATGTATAATGTTTACCTTTTTTATGCTTGACGTTTCAACCAGGTTACACCGGCCGTGGTCACAAGCTGACTGGACCCTCATCATAGCATTGCATTAATTTGTCAGAAAATTCTCAGCACTTGTTGTTAGTAAGAAGGTTGAAAAATAAAATGTCTCTTGGCCCAAGTCGGGTATCGAATCCGGATCGTCAACAGCGATGGAAACTTATGTCTAGAGACCAGCAAAGCAGTCGTTCAAATGATTTTTATATAGGTATAATAAAAATTATCCGTATTTATTCATACTGACCTATTAGATAAAAACCCCGAAAGAAATAATAAATGGGGAAAAAGACTGATTGACTTAGAGGAATAGAAATAGAAGTCATACAAGGGCGAGTTGTAGGGAAGAAACAAATATAGCGTATAATAATCGTTCAGAAGGCCTCGAAGGTCAGCTCTTGGTGATGGTACCCCATCGGATTTAGGAAACGGTGATATCTACGGGAATCGTTCTCGAACAAAATCTTCCTAAAACCCTGGGCACTTTTATGGAGGGCGGTAAAAAACATGGCTTCCATACAAAAAAACATGGCCGACATATAAACTTTGATCTCTAATATCTCCGAAACGGTTAGAGATAGGCGGGGTGTGTTCAAACAAATGTCATAGAGGTCGACGAGATCTTTTCAGAAAAGGTAATTTTGAAGGTCACCAGGGTCATCGGTATTATATTTTTGTTTCTCTTTTTACCCCTCGCTGTACACCTCCCATCGCGGGCCGCTTGCGGGCCGCGCAACCACGCGAAGTACTAGTTAATATTAATACGAAAGTGAGTTTATTTGTTACGCTTTCACGCCTTAATTATCCGACCGATCAGAATGAAATTTCGCAAATGTACATGTTCTACATTTGCGAAATTTCATTCTGATCGGTCAGGAGAACAAAAAATTACATAGGAACCTATAATCCAGAAAAAAATCTAGCGTAACCTAACCTACATTTAAGCGAGCACAGACGCGGGCAAAATCTAATATAATAATACCTACTCCTAACACAGAAAGTACAAAAAGACGCCATGACAGTTTATCAAACGTTTAATTTTCGCATAAATATAGATGCAGAACTTCGTTATCTCACAGAATTGAGTAAATATCAAAACGCAATATCAAAGGGATAGAGCTAAACTTAGTTTATACAAAATAACTTATACAAATTAGGGATGTTGCGAATATTCGCATCCGCATCCGTAATTGCAGAGATTCGGCATTGATTTAGACATCTGCATCCGCATTCGCAATAATCAACGCGGATCTTAATATCGATCCAGATATAGCGCAGGTTGCAACAAGAAAGAAATTGGGTGAGCCGATGAATGGCGTGATGATTCTTCAAGTGAAGATGAAAATCAAGAAACACCTGAAAATGGTTTAGCTAAATTTATGAACCTTTGCAAAACAGGCTCGAACCTGCATGATATAAGATACCTTTTATTAAATAAGATGCACAATTTTCATTAACATCCGCATCCGGAATTGCGGTACTGCCGCATCTATTTGGACATAAAACCTACCTCGGGCATCTGCAAGCGAATTTGCGTATGTGAGCTTTTAAATATCCGTATCCATATTCGCATCGCGGATGTCAAAAAATCTACATCCGCATCCCTGATGCAAATTTCACTCTCTCATACAGTTTTACTCGAATAGCGCCATCTATTGGCGTGAAATGGAACTAAACGGTATGGAAGATTGTTTCAGTAGGTCAGTAAGTTCATATTGCGTTCCGTTTTAAGTGTGAGTTTATGTTTGTTCTTATACGTGAGTTAGTAGGTTCGGCTCAAGTGTTGAGCTGTGTGTTATTATAGGCAGTTTTTAGTCGTTAGTAGTATGTTGTCTGATCTCGGTGCTTTTACGTGGTGCCAAAACATATCTCCACAATGACGGCACAATAACTTTTGAACGCAGTACTTGGTCCAATTATTCTCGTCTCTCGAATAGACGTTTTAAGACTGAGTGTTCCTTGTAATCATTATATTATCTTACGTTTACACGAATGTTATACATTGAAACTGAACAACTTTTACGGATTTTATCACGATGTTAATTTATTTATATAACACTATTATTACATCATTTTGTAACTTTCATCTAATCCTAGTTATCTACTGTTTACTTCCATTTAGACTATGTATTTAAATTATATATATAGGTACATATTTCGTTCGCGACACACGGATTAAACCTACTGCAGGGCATGTCAGTTTATAGAACTTTTCCAATATTTTCTATAGACATATATAATAGTTCGTATGTTTAATCGATATTAACTAACTGACGTAATGTGTTTGTAATACACAATTCCCTACGCCTTCCAAAACTGAGAAGACACTGGCTCATATGTTATCACACTACAGAAGCATCAGCAACCAACTGGTGACTCTTCTGAACTATCCAGACACAAAGAAGTACAGTACAACATGGTTTTCTTTTTGGACTGAGCAAAGGTGTTATGAGTAACTGAACAATTCTTAGCTAAGGTCATTTAAGCACGATAGTCCGATTGTGGGGTAAGTGGGCAAAACGCACGTACAACTAACGCTATGAGGGTTATACAGACTGTAGTCTAAGTAGCTGAAGATATTGTTTGTTTATTTAAACGCACTAATCTCTGAAACCACTGCACTTATGTCTAAGTAGATTACGTGGTCGCCGCGCAGCTGCCTTTATGTCGAGTATTGTGTGTTCGAATCCCACACGAGACAAAAATAGTGTATTCAACACATGGCCGAGTGTGCCGAGTGCCGAGTGCCGAGTCTTGGATTAGTTTTGTTTGTTTTAGAGTTCCTCGCGACACATGAGTTATTTCTGCGGTATTTGACTTAAGGATTAAATCTATATTCTCAAAATATAACAAAACACATTTAATAAATTTATTATAAGTAACCGTCACCAAAACATATATAATATATTATAAATCCTTTTTTAGAACTATGATTGTGTGATAGGCATTCCACAGTTTCCATTTCAAACGTTGTGATTACGCTCTAGAGACTTACAATAATTTTCTATTACATATTCGAACAGCCGGCATCGAAAACTATTGAATGAGTTGACATTTTTTGTATAGGAGGGTAAGATATTAAACATTTATGCTCCTTTGTACATAGTATTTTTTTTAATTTTAATCTTAATTTTAATTTAAAATTGTAATCCATGACCGTTTTTATGTGCATGCGGTGTTAGCCTGTAAGTGGTTGTTACACATGTAAATGTTTTCCAGCAAGTAAGCAGTTTTGTATAGTGTAAACAACCGTTGGTTAACCTAATAAATAAATAAATAAAATAATGTTATGAAGCTGAAGAGTTTGTTTGTTTGTTTGGTTGAACGCGCTAATCTCAGGAACTACTGGTTCGAATTGTAAAATTCTTTTAGTGTTGGATAGCCCATTTATCGATAGGAGCTATAGGCTATATAACATCACGCTACGACTAATAGGAGCGGAGCAAGCTATAGGCTATATAACATCACGCTACGACTAATAGGAGCGGAGCAAGCTATAGCTTATATAACATCACGCTACGACTAATAGGAGCGGAGCAAGCTATAGGTTATATAACATCACGCTACGACTAATAGGAGCGGAGCAAGCTATAGGTTATATAACATCACGCTACGACTAATAGGAGCGGAGCAAGCTATAGGTTATATAACATCACGCTACGACTAATAGGAGCGTAGCAAGTTATAGGTTATATAACATCACGCTACGACTAATAGGAGCGTAGCAAGCTATAGGTTATATAACATCACGCTACGACTAATAGGAGCGGAGCATCAATGAAAATTGTTACAAAAACGCGAAAAATCTCTTATGTGAAGCAGACGAAGTAGAGTCAGCTAATAGGTAATATAAAAATAACTAAAATGTTACATTATGCCTATTTATTAAGAACGGTTATGTCTATCAATCATCACGCTTTAGTAAACTCACTAACCCCTTTGACATTCATAAGTGTTACTATGTGACCTAAGTGAATAAATGGTTTTTGACTTCAACTTTGACGCTACGACTATTTAGAAACGGGTAGATATATGAGGCATGGCTAGTGTTATAATAGTTAAGTAACTTTAGTAGTAAACATTTGGCTATCATTACCACTACAGAACTAAATTGGAAGATTGATGAAGATGGATGTCATAGGAGTTGCCAATCTTTTGTGTGAGATGCGACATTACACTGCGCTGAGCTCAGCACACTCGAATTAAACATGGACTCACTGTATTACACAACTTTATTTCAACAAACTACACACACTGCACGGATGGCTTAGTGGTTTAAATGGGTTCGATCCCCAAACGGGACAAAAATTTGTGTGATCCACAAATAGTTATTCCGAATCTGGGTGCTCTTTGTGTCCGTTTTTTATATTTGTAAAATGCAGCGACACAGGATTCATTTCCAGTACGGGACTTGACTTATCCAAAAAATAAAATCTCTGAGATTTATTTGATAACTAGTTTTTCCCCGCGGTTTCACCTGCTTAAGTCCCGTTACCGTGGGAATATCGGGATAAATAGCCTATGTGTGAATCCAGGTTTCTAGCTATCTACATACCAAGTTTCACCGCAATCGATTTTCGACAGTAGTTTTTGCGTGAAAGAGTAACAAATATCCATACATTCAAACAAACATTCGCGTTTATAATATTAGTAAGGATTTACTTAATATAATTAATAATAAACATTATTAAGATCTATAGGCACCCCTAAATGATGTAAGATGTATTCCAGAAACTATTACGCCTGAATACTGAACTAATTATAATGTAATCAAGTATGACGATAACATGTCAATCAAACTAAATAGGATTGAGACGGACACGTTCGCCGCCGAATGAGCTGACAGCTGCACATTAGATCACAGTTGGTGGTCAAAGTAGGTATCGATCGTGGGACGCGTAAAGGCCATAGCACACATATCAACTCAGGAAGGGAAGACTTTTAAGAGGAGAAGGGCGATACGGTGACGATCCTTTTCTGAGTTGATATGTGTGCTATGACCTTAAGACAGATGACATTAGGGCATAACATAATTATAAATGTTGCTTGAATGGCAGAGTGATTTAAGTGGTCGCCTCGCCACTACCACTGCGGCGAGTGTTGTGGGTTCGAATCCTACACGGTGCAAAAATCTGTGATCCACAAATGGTTGTACCGATTCAGGGTATTCTTTGAGTCCATTGTTTGAATTTTTGTACAGTCAGTGTCATAGGATTTATTCACAGCTTTGCGCTTTTATTTTGCACTAGAAAGCTATTGCGGTGCGGCAATGGCGAAGTGACTACTTAAACCACTATACCATCCTTTTGAGTCCGTTACATGAAAGACTTCCACTAAAAAAGATTATTACAAAGTGTAGAAAATGTCTCTTATAAAATAAGTGAGAAACGGCCATGAATTGCTGTATATCTTAGTGTTCGAAAAAAATGGTATCACGTGACCTTGAGGTCTGAGGTCAAAGGTCATAGTCATTTCGGGGGTATGTCGACTTTGCTGAATCGAAAACCGCGAGTCTCCAGCTCTTACGGTTCTTGAGTTGAAAGTTGTATAACAGACGGACGGACGGACAAAGCTGTTGTATAAGAGTTTTGTCGAACTCTAACAAGGCGGAGTGAAATTAAGAGAAATCTATGTTCATTATTGTATTTCACTTGTATCCATGTAGTGTAAAACTGTACGATACTGAAGCAAGTGCTTTAAACTTGTTTAAAGATAGAAACACTAGTAAGAGCATTGGATAGAAAAGAAACGAACCAAGTCACGATTGAAAATTAGTTTAAATAATATATCGTATCATAGCACGCAGAACCGATGGCCGTTGGGGCGGAAAGGTTCTACAGTGGCGGCCATGCACCGGAACACGCAGCAGGGGTAGACCCCCCACAAGGTGGACCGACGACCTGGTACGGGTCGCGGGAAGCGGTTGGATGCGGGTGGCCCAAGACCGGTCTGTGTGGAAAACCTTGGGGGAGGCTTATGTCCAGCAGTGGACGTCTTTCGGCTGAGATGATGATGAATATATCGTATTTATTTTCTTATATATATTTTCTTTCTCTTAATGAAGATTGGTTAATAAATTGTCATATCTCGCGAACAGTTCTTTTTCCGGATGAAATGCATTATTTCGTTTGAGTAGTTACATTTATTAATACATTGTTGATGCCGTTACAAACTCACATTCGCATTTATGATATTAGTTAGTATTTGAATACCCTTTGATTAAACTTAAGGTTCGTGTAGATTCGTTAAACATTAAGCTACTGACTACCCCGTCTGATAAGCAAGTAGTTATGCACGTACCACAAATAGTTACAAATATTAGATAAATTCACTCTGAAGCATCCTCTAACTGCGTTATCCGTATGCGTATATCCCCTAAAGGTCAAGTATAGGTCCTGCCACCAACAATTCGTCAGATATGGTATAAGGTACCATCTCTGTATTTGAATTTTCTGTCGGTAGCGTAAAGTCTGGCATTTTATCTAGAACCTTAGAACAGAAATTTCCAAAAAAAAACACTTTGTCCGGAAATCAAATGTAAGACCTCACAGAGTACGTACATTCGCATCCATCGCGCCACGAAAGCAGTTTGACAGTACCAAGGTCCATAAAAACGCGCGTTGCGAAAATCCCAACTAGAACTGGCCCACCGCCAACTTGTTTGCGATATAACTGATTGACAAATGCAGCTAATAGTACATATTACATTAAATAGGGATTAAATATAATGACCACCAAAAATACTAACAAAATATGCTCACTAAAATATATCATAACAAGCACCTATACGCCTCAAATCACTACATTCTATCTCGGAAGGGTTAGGTTATGATAGGTTCCTTCTTAAACCCACCCAAAAATAGGAGCTCCACCAAGCGGAGCTCCATCGACTTATTTTGATCTCTTTAAATGTAATGCGGTTTTAATTTTGCTGATCATTTACTATTTTTGACTGTTATATTTTACTATATCTGGTGATAAGTTAAACACATTAAATATCTAGCTTTGACGTAGATTCTTTGAATAGAGCATAATAAAATAAAGCTCTCTTTTTGCTAAGAAAGCGTGACCTTTGTTTCCGTTGTTTGAAAGTTTGTTAAGTCCCCCGCAATACAAGAAATTTTCCTGAAACAGGAGTTCTATTTTTAACTTAAAGAACAAAAGTACCCTCCCTAATTAATCTAAGCGACAAATGAGATACGGATATTTTCATGTCCTTCGATAGCAAAGCGAAACTCTAGCGTTTTAACAAACATTAAAGCATCTTTAAAAATTAACACATGTATAATATTAATAGGTTTCTGGTATTGTATTAAATTAATTAAAGTAATAGGAAGTAGCGAATACCTAGTGGGTGACAGCTGGACTGCCACGCATTTGTCTCGTGTTCGATCCCAAGGTGTGCATCTCTGACTCTTCGAAGTTTTGTGCGTATTAAACAGTTAATTATCGCTCGCTTTAATAGTGAAGGAAAACATCGAGAGGAAACCTGCATGTCTGTGAGTTCTCCATAATGCTTTCGAAGATATGTTAAGTCGGCCAATCCGCACTGGATCAGCATGGCAGACTATAGTCTACACTGAGAAGAGGCCCGTGCTCAGCAGTTAGCTTAATACAGGGCTGATATTATTCTAAAATTAAAGTAATCAACAAAATTACGAACAGTCTATATACCAATGCCAATAGAACTACAGAACACAGACAGAATCGAGGGTACTATAAATCGATTTAAATTCAATTCGATATCGGATTTAGTCAGTGAAGTATCGATTACAGCCTATGCAAAAAGAACTTATAAATAAAATTATATTATTATCAGAAGATTTCTTCTCGTATTTGTTACTAATAACTACACGTTAAATTACGTTACGACTGTTTAAATTTTAAATTATACTTTGAATGACTCAAACCACAGATATCAGCTGACTTAGGCTCTGATCGATTGATCGTAGGCAGTTGAGTGAGAGAGTGGATACTCTATATGTGAATATATGTACATTGTATATGCGAATAGATTAAAAGTAGCTTAAACCAATGAGTGTGCATTTAGAATGAAACGAAATAAGCAAAAGAACTATGCTAGTTTCGTAGCAAGTGGAAAACGTACGAGTATTATCTACTTCATTTTCACAGTTTCTGCTTACTCATCCGACAAATAGGCTCACGATGTACATCTGTGTATTCTCGCTTTACATACAAACCGTATGTAAAGTAAGAATTTTTATGATGTGTTAACTAAAACATATTTTTCATTTCACTAGACACAAACAGACGTCCCTAATGAACCGATCGCATAACCACCCACCGAGTCAAATTGTGAATCTAAACCATCCAGAAACCCAATCAATCACACAAAAATTTCATCAAAATCAGCCCAACCGTTTAGTTGAAATTTAGTAACGAATACACGCAGAAGAATTACATAATATAAAATACATACATAGGTATCAAGTTCTTTACAAATATACTAATAATATAAATAATACCTTTTATTGGAAGGCCTCGATGGCGTAGTGGTTAGTGTAACCGACTGCCACGCCTAAAGTCGCGGGTTCGATTCCCGTACAAGTCAAACATTTGTGTACATGAACATGGATGTTTGTCTTGGTCTGGGTGTTTCTATGTATAATATGTACGTATTTACAAAAAAAAAGTATGTATGTTTATAAATTGTCTATTGCCCATAGTACAAGCTCTGCTTAGTTTGGGCTAGATGGTGTTGTGTGAATGTGAAAGTATTTTTTATTTTTATAATCCTTTAAATATAAAATACTCGAAGAGCACGTTAAGCCGTCGGTCCCGGCTGCCATGAACATCTATGGCAGTCGTTATTGGGAAGTCAGTGCCCTATAATATCCTGACACTGGTCTAGCCTTAGGGTATCGTTAGCCTTCGGGTTGCGGAGGTCAGGTGGCAGCCGCTCCGTGTAAAAACTGATATCCAGTCAAATCCGGTTAGACTAGAAAAGCCGACCTCGAATGACTTGGGAATAATAAAGGCTCGGGAGAAGAAGTTCTTTCAAGTAATAAAGATAGGATCAATCGAAAAATGAAACTCATATTGCTGTTACTGAGTAAAGCTGTCACTGTTCAATTTTACTGCATCAATATAGGATTTACATTACAGAATAGTATCCGTGAACTTTCCGTGAAACATCCACAATAATTCTGTCTGTGAACGTATCAATTAGCAACCGGCAGGGCTGCCAATCCATACATCCATAATTGTATTAATGCGAAAGTAAATCTGTTTATTTGTTACCTTTTGACGACTAAACAGCTGAACGGATCGTAATGCAATTTGGCAAGGAGATAGATTGTATCCTTACCTTAACACAAAGTAATTAAATGTGAGATGAAATGATAGCAATGGTATGGGTATGTCCAGACAGCAAGTTAATACACACTTGCGAGATTTCCATTACTTCTATCTTTGATAATCATCACAAATGTGGCGTTTTATAGCTGTATTTGTTAAAAATAGTTGATTAAATCACAGTTTAAAGATCTTTGACGAGCAACTACTTGTGTATTATGAATTCATTGATTTCTTTTTGTTTTATGAACACCATTTATTTGTATTTTCTAGCTATAAGTTTACGTAAAATTGTAAAATTGTAAAATACTGAAGTTATATCTACATGACGATTTAAAAGAGTGGCCGTGAGTTTCTTGCAGGTTTCTTCTCATAGGCTCTACCCTTTGCCTGAACCTAGCAACTAACCTAAACGTAGCTTCAGTAATTTAGTAAACTTCTCTAACCTATATATTTTAAAGTTTATAAGTGTTACTTTGTGTCCTAAATGAATAAATGATTTTTGAAAGAATTGTGAAGGCAACCCTACGTTACGAGCACGTATGAATACCGTGTGCGGCAGGTACCTATTGTGTGCATGATATCTGAACCCCAGTGCAAAACATTTCGGTTTTACGGTATTAGCCGACGAATACCCTTCAGATTATATTTATTTTACAATAAATTCATTTTGCTATCCTACACCATGCTTTCATGTCTATATTTTAACCTGAGCTGAAAATATGATTTGTATTTGGCTACGAAATGTTTATTAATTTTTATTCATATTTGAATTTGAGTATCGGACTGTTTTGTTGGATCATTAGCATTGTGAACCCTACCCATTTCACAGCCGATGTGGACCCACACCTAACATCAGAATTTATCTTAGATACTTTTTTTTTTATTGCCCTTGGTTGCAGACGAGCAAGTCCCACAAGCCCACAACAAAAGCCCACCTGATTGAAAGTGGTAACCGCTGCTTATGGACTTTAGCAATGTCAGGACACAGCAAAGCCGCTGTCTACCGTGAAAGAACTCTCTTTAAACCTCGTTTGAAGAAGGACATATCATAGCGCTCGGGAAACACCGAAGCAGGCAGTTCATTGCAGAGCTTGCACGTATATGGGAGAAATGATCGCTGAAAGCGTACCGTCTTGGATTTGAACGCTTCCAGGTGATATAGATGAACCCTGCTTCGTTGTGGGGTTATTAACTTATTGAATGACAACGGAATACGAGACATGTTTTTTCTCTTTTTTAAACAGATCTTGACTACGATTATATTCTATATCGCGGGGCATTTTCCAAACATTTAAATAACGGACACAAAGAACAACTACTTTGTCTCTTGTGGTGATCGAATCCACAACACGGCGCAGTGGCCACGACCACGTAAACCACTACCTGCGCCATCCGTGTAGTCGTCAAGCATTCTAGCAATTGACAGCTTGGTTTACAATTTTTTAAGTAACATGTATACTCCAGGTCGGCCTCGATGGCGTAGTGGTTAGTGTAACCGACTGCCACGCCTGAGGTCGCGGGTTCGATTGCCGCACAAGTCAAACATTTGTGTGCATGAACATGGATGTTTGTCTTGGTCTGGGTGTTTCTACGTATAATATGTATGTATTTACAAAAAGAAAAGTATATAAGTATGTTTATCCGTTGTCTAGTACCCATAGTACAAGCTCTGCTTAGTTTGGGCTAGATGGTGTTGTGTGTATGTAGTACAATATTATACTAACGATATCTGAAAATATTTTAATAAGCAACCCTATCAAATACGGCATTTAGCTATCGCAGCATAGCGTTACCTCGAACTGCGCGCTGCTATCGATCGCAGCGCCCAGTTCAATGCCAAGGGTATGACAGTTTTAATTAACATTGCGAAATGTCTCTGAAGCAACATATATGTGCACATGTAACTAATATATAGCAATTTGCCCCTTACATTAAATATTACATACGGGACGAGGTAATATCAAAATGTACGCGAAACGAGGTATATCCCTACTTATATTAGTTAGTTTACTTGTTACGCTTTCACGCCCTAACTGTTCAACCAATCAGGTAAGGTACCCTATATCCCTTAACTATAACCTACTCTGTACCCCCGACAACGTATATGTTAAATTTCGTGTTGATCGGTCGAGTAGTTAAGGCGTTAAAGTGTAACAAACTAACTCATATTCGCATTTATAATATTAGTAAGGATGGTGTCTGAACATCTGCATGTTGGACGACAACAACCTTGCCTCTTATTGCATAGACCAGTGCTTCAGTAGCACAAAAAACGAGAATAACTTATTAGGTATTATAATTGCGATCGAACGGTTGCAGATTCAAAACCTACTCATTGTAAAACCTCATAAAACTGTTCGCGTGACACTAGATTGCACTTATGTTCGGCTGGAAGTGCCCGGATTCAATTGCCGGGTTAACAAGTGTTATTAGATTTTCTGCTAAAACACAAGCAGGCTGGCAAAGAGCCCGGCCTTAAAAAATAGCTCACGTGTACACACGCGTCCATCTATGAACCATGGCACGCTAAAAGGTTTACGGGAAATGTTAAAAAACTTGTTTGGGCGTAAAAAGCTTTGTTTAGCTCAGAGGATCCTAGACTTTTTTCTCATAGACCACTTTCAAAATTTAGCAGGGTTCCGGTGGATCCTCTGCAGCTACATTTTTACCATATTCCTTGGCATTCGTTTTTATATTGGTGAAGAATGATTTTTCCTTTGTTTTTTAGGAAATTCTCTATCTTATAATCGGTAGGTTCTAGACCACTGTTACTGAATATGGAATATGCAAGATTTTTTGTTCTTCATTATCGCAAATAAATTTTCGTTTTTACGAATTGTGAACCCCCATTTTTTTGTCACGCCAACGTAGACTCCCGTCGAGTCTCATGTGGACCTCTGGGGGTCCACCTGGACCACTTTGGGAACTAACGGTTTAGCTGATGGACAACGCTTTCTCTCCCACTAAACGACATCTCTTTTATAAGGAACAATCTATATATCGCGGTGAAGTTAACAAACATATGTACAATTAACTAGCTTTTGACCGCGGCTACGTTCGCGTAAAATTAGGTTAGGTTATGTTAGTAACGGAACCTTTTTTTAAATAAATATAGCTTTTTAATAGTGAAAGAATTTTGAAATCGGTTATGTAGTTTTTGAGTTAAATCCTTACAAACAAAAGATTAAATCTTTCTTCTTTGTATACTATATTAATATTATAGAGCTGAAGAGGTTGTTTGTTTGTCTGAACGCGCTAATCTTAGGAACTGAATTTGAATTGAAAAATATTTCAGTGTTGGATAGCCCATTTATCGAGGAAGGCTATATAACAAACGCGGGTGAAACCGCAGGAACATCTAGTATAAGTATAGATGTAGTAAAAGTTCACCCGTACTAATGTATTATTATACTAATGTATTAAACTGTCCCACTGCTAGACACGGGCGTCTTTTCAGTGTAAGAAGGGTTAGTCCATAGCCTACCACGCGGACCTAGTGCGGGTTGGCAGACGTCACATATCTTCGAGAACATTATGAAGAACACTAAGACATCAGGTGTCCTCACGATGTTTTCCATCGCCGTTAAAGCAAGCGAGAATTAACTATTTAATATGCACATAACTTCTACAAGTATAACGTTCATTTATATTATAAGGCTTTTCGTAGATGATGGCAAGTTTTCCAACAAACAGAATATTTCGGCTCTATGGCAACCGACCCCGGACAGCTGCAGTTCGCTCGCCACGGGCCAGCAGCCGCAGTTTATTTTGTCGGCTGACGGCCAGCGGACGTTTTCTTTTAATCTTTTATATGCATTGTTGAATAGGATTCCATACGTTTTAGAATGCCAGTCAAATGCCGGACCGGACACGGTCCGCCGTTGTCCGTCGTCTGCGTAACGCCCGATATTACCCGCGTTTGTCCGGATATTATAATTCAACATAAAATAATGTTATTTTATAATATTTTACTATATGTCTGTCTCTTTGTTTCGGTATAAAGTAAATGGATTTAAAGTTTAGGTCGAAATAAACCTCACATTACCCTTTTCGTGACCATGGTTCCTGCAAAGTAACCGGTTTATTACAGAATGTGTATAAGGATATAGATAAATAATATAATATATAAATATTAGCTCTGTATATAACTTATAAACTGTCCCATGGCTGGTTACGAGCCTATTCTCAGTGTGAGAAGAGGCCTGTGCCTCACCACGCCGGCTGAGTGCAGATTACCACACGTTACATATCTTCGAGAACATTATGGAGAACACTCATACATGCAGGTTACCTCGTGATATTTTCCTTCACCATAAAGCAAGCGGTAATTAACTAATCGATACGCACAAGGCTTCAAAACTAGGAGATTCTTATCTTCAGGATCGTACTCAAGACCTCTGCGTGGCAATCCAACGGTCTCCCATTATCTATTGCTATAAATATGTATATACTTAATTTCAAAACTTCATAAACAGAATAAACTGAGGTAAAATGTAATTATATTATTTTAATTAATGCTTCAATGGCGTCACCACTCAATTAATAATAATAATAATAATAATAATCTATCACATACACACAACACCATCTAGCCCAAACTAAGCAGAGCTTGTACTATGGGTACAAGACAATGGACAAACATACATATACAAATTTTTTTTTGTAAATACTTACATATTATACATAGAAACACCCAGAGCAAGACAAACATCCATGTTCATGCACACAAATGTTTGTGCGGGAATCGAACCCGCGACCTCAGGCGTGGCAGTCGCTTACACTAACCACTACGCCACCGAGGCCGACAAATTAAAATGCATTCTGCCCGAGGTAAAGGTTCGAGCGCTAACTTCGAGGTAAAAATAGAAAAATATTTAATTACCGTTCCAATAATTATATATCATAACAACATTTACACTTAATTAACCAGGATTCAAATTAAACAGTGAAAAGTATTTTGTAACGCCGATTGTATGTAAATTATTGTCCGATTGTTTGGAAAATATGCATTTATCTATACAAATATAATAAGAAAAGATTAGGTGTTTTGTTTGTTTTGTTTATAAGGATTTAACTCAAACACTAGTCAACGGACTTTTGGAATTCTTTCACCATTACAAACCTATATTATCACCAAGTAACATAGGCCTTATTTTATATAAAAAAGTACTGTTAATAACAACCTAAACTAACCTATTTTTATGTGAGTGAAGCCGCGGGCAAAAATCATTAACCCATATATCTGCTTTATGGATAGACGGTACCAGACTTTTTATGGCATTCGTATTAAAAATTTGATCAAATTTCTACGGACTGACTTTAGATACCTTTTTTTTTTAAATTCCCGCGGCTTGACGGGCTTACCATTTTTTTTTTTCATAAATTCTCTACCGAAAAATCGTTAGGTTTGAGCCCACTGGCATATACAAGTTTCTAAAAGTAACAGTCGCTGAGCTTCTTAAAATATTATCTGCCTACATTGATAGGTGAAGTCAAGCCAACATTTTTGTTCTTCACTATCGAAAGCAAATAAATTTTCGTAGACCCCTATTTTTTTGTCACGCCAGCGTAGACTCCCTTCGAGTCTCCCGTAGACCTCTGAGGTTCCACCTGGACCACTTTGGGAACTAATGATAACTGAATCTTAACTTTTGTGAAAAATCGCTTGGAGCATAGCTGGGTATTGTACCCGACTTGCTTTAAATTACATCTGCCACGGAGATGATTGAATGCTGTGCATTAGCAGGTTCAATTCTCTTACTATCAAGAAATCACAGAAGCAATCTGGAACTGCAGACGACGATAGAACCACCCCATTAATAATTTAGTGTTATAAATTTCTGCTTACCCCTCGGATTATAAGCGTCATAGTATACATGTATAATAAACAAAACCAACCCAAAAATCATATCCGATCACCAATCAAACCGTATCTCAAAGAATCTGACCGAATAATCGTTCTTAGATTATAGTACAACAGTTAAAAATAGCCGCAAAGCCGCTGGGGTATAAATATCCCGTACACTGAATCGGTCTAAAGGCCGCCTGCATATCTGTGCCATGCGATGATAAAATGATACTGATTGCTCAACTACTCTCAATGAAAGCTAAATGAATGTACGGTATTTGTCTTTGAGAAAAGATAAAGATCATCAACCGAGCGCAGGGTACACGTGGTAAAAGGAAAGATACGATGCGATGAGTCAAAGAAGGAATGGTTTGGGTTATTTGAAAAAGGAACAATTGGTTAAGACTGCGTCGAGTGAAATACGCCAAAACAGGCGGTCACAGTTAAGTGAATAAAATCAACACTTTTAATTTAATGCAAGTATAAAATATACATTTACTATAACAATGAATGTGTTTATAATTACTCCGTGTAAAAAACTTAAAATAATTAATATTTTAGACTACAAAATTATGTAAATTTGCACAAAAAATGCAGAAACGTAAGCTCGTGTTATGTGATTTTTAGATTATAACAGTAGAAATCTATCCCATTTTACAGCTTAAACGAAACATAAATAGTTATATTACAATTTTTCCGTCCCAAATATTTAAGTTATTGGCTGACAATAAAGATACATATTTTTTAAAAAAGCACTTTATATCTTCCATACAATTTGACTATGGCGGCCGCGCGCCGATTTGAATATGCGCCGCACGAGCTCTGTCATTATCTGTCTTACGCTCGGCACAGTCTTAATTGGTCGCTTCGCCACTGCCGCCGCGTCGAGTGTAATCGGTTCGGTCCTCACACGAGACAAAAATGGTTGTAACGAGTGTGTTCTTTGTGTCCGTTGTTTGAATGTTTGTAAAGGCCTTCGAGACACAGGCATTATTCCTAGCGCGGGAGTAGTCTTTTTAACAAAGACTAACGTTTTGACTTAGGGTTGTTTTTAATAACCGTAATTACTAATATTGTTTAGCTAAAGAGTTAAAAGACTGGCAATATTTTTCCAGCAATTAAAATCATACGCCATTCGCGTTCATTTCATGAAATGCCTAAAGCTCAACTTGCATATCAAAGTGATCAAACCAGTGTATTTAATTGTTGATTATATTGATTTTAATACTCTCCATGTTGTAAATATTATGGGTTAAAGAGTTAATTAATATGTCAATTAAATTAAACCTCGGCGGGGTCGCGATTACAAGCAGCGATAGCTCAGTGGGGAGACCAACAGACTGCAATGCAAAGGATCTCGGGTTCGAACCCACGTCGCGCACCTCTGACTTTCGGCAGTTATATGACTTTTCGGAATTATGTGCGTATTGATTGACAATTATCACCTGCTCCGTGCCTCCGAGAGTAGGTTAAGCCGTCGGTCCTAGCTGCCATGAACATCTATGGCAGTCGTTATTGGGAAGTCAGTGCCCTCTAATATCCTGACACTGGTCTAGCCTTAGGGTATCGTTAGCCTTCGGGTTGCGGAAGTCAGATGGCAGCCGCTCCGTGTAAAAACTGATATCCAGTCAAAATCGGTTAGACTAGAAAAGCCGACCCCAAGTGACTTGGGAATAATAAAGGCTAAGGGAGAAGGAAAGGGGGTCGCGATTGCATGCGAAAACGATTCGCGCGATCCCGCCGACTCTGCTTATGTTAAGGAACACCGTGGTAGGTTAAGTCGGTATTACCGGGGTATCTTTCCTCCGGTGAGCCCGACATAACCTCTCCGTCGCCCCGCGGAAAGGTATGCGTCAAAGCATTAACCCACGTAAAAAAAAAAGGAAAGTGACAGCAGGTACTTTTTTCTAGATGAAAGGCTTGTATCTTGTATCTTATGTGGGGGCCAGTCAGTGCAGACCGGCGATACTTCGACCCAGTGGGATCTTTTGTGTCGACACTCTCCCAATAACGACTGCCATAGATGTTCATGGCAGCCGGGACCGACGGCTTAACGTGCTCTCCGAGGCACGGAGCAGGCGATAATTGTCAATCAATACGCACATAATTTCGAAAAGTCTTATAACTTCTGAAAGTCAGAGGTGCGCGACGTGGGTTCGAACCCGAGACCCTCTGCATTGCAGTCTGTTGGTCTCCCCACTGAGCTATCGCTGCTCTTGGATGAAAGGCTTATACGAAATTACATGATGAGACTCGTAAGTAACGGTAGTGAATGTAAATGCTGTGCTTGAAGTCTCGGGTTCGATTAACGTGTCGGGTAGTATTATTGCGGAATCCCAATTTTAAAAACTGTAAAGATTAGAAAATTTCAAATGTTATAATTGTGTTCTGAGGATAACACGATAGCAAAACGAAGGACAAATTGCCTTATTTTTAACGTGGATGAATGCATTCCGCATTGACGTGTGCGTCCTTCTCCGCAGGAATCTGTTCGAAGGTTATGTCGAGTTTACCTCGGGCAAGATGGAACGTCCCGGGTACCTACTAACGGGTTATTCCACATATCCCCGTTGAGTATCGTTATCAATGGTGATCTGTGAACTTTTTGTCCACCAAGCCCCATTGACCAGTCATCAACTTCGCAATGGGGATTTGTGGATAAAAAGTTCACAAAGCCCCATTGACTTGTCTCATCAATGTAACGACTAAGCCTAACACGGTGTGCGAACTCGCTGCCTTGAATAGTGGGTGGGTCGCTGGAACTGAAAATACATCAGCGACCCAATCCACATAAAGCCTAAGACAAGACGAGGGATAGTATGTAAACGTCACTATAAAAATTTACTATCATTGCTAAACTAGTAAATGTCATTCCTTACTTTAATAACCTATCAGAAATACGTTTTGAAATCGCATTTTCACCCAAATATTCTGGCTCATATATTAATATCTCTCTATTACAAAAATATCAACAAGATCCGTTGTTGAAGCGAATTTATTCGTGTTCTGTCAAAAAGAAACGATTTGGCACAAAACTGCATGCACGGAGCATAGATAATATATAACATCACTGTCATAAAAGAATGTTATGACAATATTTTTATTATAGCAGTCTGTTTAAAAGTTGTGTTTTTCTATATATTTGTACCAAGAGTTCTTCATAATGTGCTCTAAGATGTGAAAGGCAAAAGTTTTTATTAACGTGTAGTAAGTGATAGTTTTCTTTGACAGAATAGGTACTCATTTTACAGAACTCTTACTCACTAAAAGTAATAACGCAATCTAACAACAATACTTTTTAATACCAAAGCTTTGTAAATAAACTATTTTATACTAAATTTATCGCTTTGTTTATTATTAAATCCGTGTAAAGAAGTTTAATTTTATGTATATCTTACATTCGCGTATTTGATGAGCAGCGATAGCTCAGTGGGGAGACCAACAGACTGCAATGCAGAGGGTCTCGGGTTCGAACCCACGTCGCGCACCTCTGACTTTCGGCAGTTATATGACTTTTCCAAATTAATAAATATATAAATTATCGCCTGCTCCGTGCCTCGGAGAGCACGTTAAACCGTCGGTCCCGGCTGCCATGAACATCTATGGCAGTCGTTATTGGGAGAGTATCGACACAAAAGATCCCACTGGGTCGAAGTGTCGCCGGTCTGCACTGACTGGCCCCCACATAAGATAAGATAAGATACATTCGCGTAAACGTAAGACAATATAACCAAAGCTTTGTCTAAATTACAGATGAGCCTTTATTATATTTTACAAAAACTACTTACTGCAGTTGTAGTTATATTTAAACCAAGCGGCTCTATTATCTTTCAATAATAATTGTAATTCGAATTAAATTTTGGTATTGCATGTTATTGTGATGGTATATTTGTTATAGTAACATTACGAACCTTAATTTCGTCTCATAAATGTAAGTCTTCGGTAGTATAGTGGTCAGTATCCCCGCCTGTCACGCGGGAGACCGGGGTTCGATTCCCCGCCGGAGAGACCTCTTTTTGTCCCAAGTTTTGATATATTTATGTTGATAAATAAATCTCTAAAATATATTTAAAATTTTACGCAATTTGAAATATGATTGTCAAGTTTTAAACATATCTTGAAGAAAAATTTTGGTGTTTTTAATAAAAAGAGATACTATGCAATTAGTATTTTTAATTAATTCAATTATCATTAAAATTTAACTTTGTTGTTTAATAGGTATGCAGCGATCGATCAAGCGATATTTTAAGAAAAGTGCCGTCGCGCTATATTCTTAGCTATAAGAAGAAGTATGTTTGTTCAAGTTTGATATTTTCTCGTCTCATCTCATCTGTATAGTTTGCATACCGATTCATTAAAATTAACACTACCTTTAGATATATTTGTGAACTACATTCACGCTTTCTACAACGTTTCAATTTTTCTTTTTCTGCCATGGACACAGTGAGAGCCTTTCGGTAAACGTGGCTGCTGTTACACAGGGTAAATTTAGATAGTTTGATATATTAAATGTATAAAAAGTTAAAATTATTCAATCGCTGTAAAATAAGTAAATTGTAGTTCAATTTCAATGTACAACAATCGTTAACGTACGACAATATTAGATGCATACGTTCAGATTTAAATAAACAGAACCCAGCAAATTGAGATATGACTAGCTTTTGCCCGCGGCTTCACTTGCGTAAATGTAGCCCAGATTACGTTAGTCACAGGAATTTTTAAAATAAAATATTTTCTATGTTACTCGGTGATAATATAGCTTCCTATAGATGAAACATTTTTAAATCGGTTGGTTAGTATTGTAATTAGAGCCTTAAAATCATCCAATCTTTCCTCTTTATAATATTAGTACTGAAAATCTGACTTACATATAATACAAAATTGCCAAATACTATAAAAAGTGATATATACGTTTAGACTGCGCCGAGCGTAAGGCAGATAATGACAGAGCTCGTGCGGCGCATATTCAAATCGGCTTGCGGCCGCCATAGCAAACTTGTATGGAGGATTTGAAGTGTTTTTTTGATAAATATGTATTTTTATTGTCAACCAATAACTTAAATATTTGGGACGGACAAATTGTAATATAAATATTTATGTTTCGTTTAAGCTGTAAAATAGGATAGATTTCTACTGTTATAATCTAAAATCACGTAACACGAGCTTACGTTTTTGCATTTTTCGTGCAATTTTACGTAATTTTGAGGCGAAATAATTAAATAATTTATTTTTTTTACACGGAGTAATTGTAAACACATTCATTGTTACGGTAAATGTATATTGTATATTTGTATTAAACAAAAAGTGTTACTTTTATTGACTTAACTGTGACCGCCTGTTTTGGCACATTTCGCTCGGCGCAGTCTTAACAAATGTAACATAAATTAACTAGTAGCGCGCGCGCCGCCTTCAAATATTAATCAATACTAGCGGTCGCCCAGTGGTCGAAATTCTACCATAATTGATTTAAATTTTAAGTTTGACCGTTATTATGGTTTTCTTATCTATAACTTTACCCTTATAATCACATTTCATTTAGATTTCGTCAAGGCCATTCTACCATCGGACGACCAGACAATCGGGCCAGTAACACAGGTACATGGTGGATATACCACATTTACGCACGAAGCGATTTGCTTCCAATTTTATAATGCGGACCGCTGAGGAGTGAAATTCGCTACCTAAGTTTGTGTTTCCCGATGAGTATAATCTGGGTGTCTTCAAGAGGCGAATGAATAGGCAAGCGTGCTCCATCGTCGACTACATCTTCACCTAAAATCAGGTTAGATCGCGGTCAAACGCAAGCCTATTAGAGTATAAGAAAAAAAAAGGCTATACAGGTTAATTTTACATATATTTTTCAAACAAATTATTATTTACTTAACTATACTCTTTCATTGACAATATTCCTAAGCTTGTTACTTTGTTTTCATTTTTCTTTATTACATAATTAAATAAGGTATAGATAACCATAGTTACAAAGAATTGTTCGACGTCAGACGAACAATGCCGAAATACTATGGAAGCGATTCGACTGCGTGTGTCCAATGCATGGTTGTGTGCGTGTAGTGTTTTTTCATTAATTTAATGTATTTCTAATGTATATTTTATATAAATATTAGTATTATCCCTCTTTCTCCATATAAACTTTAACTGTGCCAAATTTTATACTCCTCCGTCCGCGCAATTTACGTAAAACGGGGTATAAAGTTTTTGCTTCACGTATTAATATATAGAATTTAAAAGTCAAAGTGTGCGCTTCTACAATAAAATCCTTAACGATAATATAAATAAAGCAACAGTTCATTTAAGAAAACAATCATATGAGAATTATGTCTCACAAACTGATATCCTAACTAATCCTAACCTATATTTATGCGAACAAAGTCGCGGGCAAAATTTCGATAAATTATATGAAAGTCGAAAATGCTTTAACCCTACAACAACTTTAGGCAATGTCTACATACATACGTACAATCACGCGTATGTGCGTGAATGGGTGAGCATAGAAGTATACCATTACTGCCCAAAGTGGACCAGGTGGACTCCCAGGGTTCCACGGGCGACTCGACGGGGGTCAACAAAGGCGTGACAAAAAAATGGGGGTTCACAATTCGTAAGGGTCCACGAAAACACAAAAATGTATTTGCTTTCGATAGTGAAGAACTAAAATGTTGGCTTGACTTCACCTATCAATGTAGGCAGATAATATTTGGTCATCCCGTAGAAATTTGATCAAATATAAATACGAATGCCAAGGAATATGGTAGAAATGTAGCTGCAAGGGGTCCACCGGAACTTGCTAAAATTTAGAGTCCGGGGTGTACACTATACACATGTAGCTGGCTATGCTTTTTAGTGTCATTGATGGCGATTCTATAGCCGTCTACTGGGCACATGTACACATTACATATAGCTAATAAAAGTAATTTAACAGTAAAACCCAATTTGCCTGTATCCAGTTAAGCTGCCATGATTATTTATGAACAATCTAGTCTCCCTACAATCTACTCGTAACTATTGTCAGGAACAGGAAGGCAATCAGATTAACAACTTACTTTTGTAATAATCTTTTTCAATGGATATAACTGCCTAGTAGCACGGATATTTTGCCAAATCTGGATCCGATGCTCGGGTCAATCAAATATTATAAACTTTTCTTTAAGATAATGATAGCTTAATCAATCCAATTTAGACATATTTAAAATTAATAGAGTTCGCGTTTTCAATTAATTGGATTTGTGTTAACCAGCTAGGCCTGAATGCTTATTTTAGAAGTGTCTTCGTCTGTAGTGCAATGGATGGAATACGAACCTACAACCTCTTGATCGCAAGCAATGACTTCATCGTTGGGCTAACCCGCTTCAAATTCATCAAGAAAAATATTATTTTTAAGGTAGGCTTTGAATTATGCTCTTGATAGACGGATTTCTTTTTAAAGAGGTTAATGTCCTATCAAAAGCAGTTTGATCTTTGTCCTAGTAACATATTGAAAGCCTTTCTAATAGAGTTTAGTAAAAATCCATAGGCTACGATAATTCCCTACCCTATACCTTTTGCAAGCTTGTTTACCTTTCTTTTATTTTTAAAAGACAACTACGCTAGCTGTAATGTCTGTGTCGAACTTATCAAACATTCAAACACAGGACTCGCAGAACACCTACACCCAAAAGAACTATGTATGGCTGACGCATTTTTGTCTTGTGTCAAGATTGAACCCACTTGTGTCAAGATTGAACCCACTTGTGTCAAGATTGAACCCACAACACTATGCCAGTGACTAGACAACCACTTAAACCACTACAGCGTAGATTCTATTCTATTCTATGTACAAATCGAAATAATCTGATTTATAATTTTGAATTCGATATCTTGCATGTTGTGATGTTATAAATCAAAAAGCAAATAATCTTTTGTGACGTGTGCGGATCGAACTCTCATCAGTTGCCACCGTGGTGGTGGCGAGACGGTACCGCCACGCCAGCCAAGCTATAACGGACCTAATAGCAGTGATTACTTCACTGTTCAGTTATGAACCATATGTTTACTAAACAGGGTAGCAGGAGTGTGAGAAAATTTATCTTCCACCGATGATTAACGGAAACGCATAAGCAAAGCATTCTAACAATGAATGACATAACATGAACTGTTCAATGGAGATTTTATAGTTACTTTAAGCCTTTTGGGGTCTATAAAGGTCATTGAGATGATAATCCTAACTAATATTATAAATCCGAATGTGAATTTGTACGACACGACTTAAGTACTCGACCGATCATTATGAAATTTCACCTAAACGTTGTCGGGAGTACAGAAAAGAGCGTAGAATACCTTTCATCCAGAAGAAGAAGATTAGGAAATTGACATAACCTAACATTTACGCGAGTGGAGCCGCTGGAAAACTAATTAAACAATATAAATGGTAGTTAGTACTTCATAGGAAGTCCAAAGAGAAACTAGTAATGTTAATTTTATCGTTAAGGCCTTTTCGAGGCGGTCCAGATGTTATATTTATATATTGGTAATAATATATGTATATTGATAGGGATAGTTATATGCCAGAACCGTATATAGCGTATTTATATAATACTTATCTTATGTATCTTATGTGGAGGCCAGTCAGTGCAGACCGGCGACACTTCGACCCAGTGGGATCTTTTGTGTCGACACTCTCCCAATAACGACTGCCATAGATGTTCATGGCAGCCGGGACCGAAGGCTTAACGTGCTCTCCGAGGCACGGAGCAGGCGATAATTGTCAATCAATACGCACATAATTTCGAAAAGTCATATAACTTCCGAAAGTCTGAGGTGCGCGACGTGGGTTCGAACCCGAGACCCTCTGCATTGCAGTCTGTTGGTCTCCCCACTGAGCTATCGCTGCTCTATATAATACTTAATCTTATATTCAAAATAATGCTCAAAGGCCATGTTGAAGCCTCATTCAGCTAACGGCTTTCTTGAAGCCTTCTGATGTAATTCAGATATGTACAATGACGAGAAATACAATATAGTGTACAAACTTAGATACTTTCAAAGGGCGTACAGCATATTATATCGTCATAGTATATATAAGTATACATAACAATAAGTTCAAATTCCCCTAGGCCTTAGGCCTTAAGAAAAAACTTATATCGTTAGTTCCAGAATAACAATTTTATCTATTATTATTTACAAAACATTGATGAAGGCATCACGAATTCTTTTTTCTAAGCACAGGATTCAGTGTCGTAATGGCGAGGTACCACTAAACATACGCCATCCGAGAAAACAATGCACAGCAAAACACAAGAAAATCAATAAAAATGTACGTAATAATTACATACATACATACGTTTAATACAGCACACAAATTAGCCAACATATGTAGACACGCCCTTAAATTCCCCTGGCTTTAACATAGCTAATTCGCGTCAGCTGTCCGTTCCCAAGTACGATTCCTAGTAAGGGTAAAGTTTTATGCCGGTAAGTGGAATCAATAAAGTCTTGCAAATAGTTTCTTTTGTTTACAGAGCACCTTCATGTATCATTTATCGTGTATTGAACAATTGATCGTACGTAATTGCTATTGTGAATCAGAAGCGTATAAAAGAAGGGTTCTTCTTAGGTCACAGTTGACCTAGTATGCCGGCTCAGTGGGAGCAGATTTGTCCTCGAGAATTATAAAGAATGTTACGCACATCACTTTGAAATATCAGAGGTGACCTTGACACCTCTGCATGGCAATCAGTCTCATGTATGTAGAGATAATAGAAAGCAGCGAATACCAAGTAAAGTTACGATAGCCTGCGGGTCTACCGTGAAAATGTTTTTACGCAATGACGTGCCGAAACGAATTACGAACGAAATAATAAGCATATACGTACCATGAAAACACTTCGGATTTTTTAGGACGTACAAATGTCATACGACGATATTCGTGACGAATGTCGGCGCGAATGATAATTATAATAATAATAATAATAATATTCTATCACATACACACAATACCATCTAGCCCAAACTAAGCAGAGCTTGTACTATGGGTACTAGACAATGGATAAACATAGATATATACATATTATACATAGAAACACCCAGACCAAGACAAACATTCATGTTCATGCACACAAATGTTTGACTTGTGCGGGAATCGAACCCGCGACCTCAGGCGTAGCAGTCGGTTACACTAACCACTACGCCATCGAGGCCGAATGATGTTTCATGGTAAGAATAAGCACGAACGAACGTACGCAATTGCGTATAACGCGTTTCACGGTAGACCCCCTGGTGTGAGACTGATTACCATGCAGTGGTGTCGTGGTCACTCACGCTTATATATTGTAGGAAGGTTTCTACAATATATAAACGTGAGTATATATAAAAGGGCCTACAATTTACGTAGTCACATAAATTTCAATGATAGTCAACATACTTTTACATAAGAATTTTATATTTCTTGCAAATGAGTCACCTCTTACGAAACGAGTGCGTAATCAAATTGTTATTTTACTCTACTATGAATGATATAAGTATCTATATTTAGCCCTTTATTTCTATGTCGGCACACTGAACATTGTGGGTCGAGCTTTTTTCATACTACATCGGTGGCAAACGTGAATAGCGCCTGATGGGTAGCGGTTATAGAAGCCTATGACCGCTTGGAATATTGGCACTCATGTGTTGCCAACCTAAAGAAAAATAAATACTACGCAGACGTCTTGAGTTCGATCCCAAGGCGCGCATATCTGACTTTTCGAAGTTATATACATATTAAATAGTTAATTATCGCTCGCTTTAACGGTGAAGGATAACATAGTGAGGAAACCTGCATATCTGAGAGTTCAGCATAAGGTTCTCTGTTTCTTTTACAAAAACATTACTTCGTTGTTCGGTCCACTTCACTGTAAACTTGGGAAGAGCAAGGCGTTATTGAATGTGTTTCATGGTACTAATAGAACCAGTTATAAGCCCGAAACTAGGGCATTTACGTTTCATAGTATGGTCTGTTATAGAGCAGCGATAGCTCAGTGGGGAGACCAACAGACTGCAATGCGGAGGGTCTCGGGTTCGGACCCACGTTGCGCAGCTCTGACTTTCGGAAGTTATATGACTTTTAGAAATTATGTGCGTATTGATTGATAATTATCGCCTGCTCCGTGCCTTGGAGGGCACGTTAAGCCGTCGGTCCCGGCTGCCATGAACATCTATGGCTGTCGTTATTAGGAGAGTGTCGACACAAAAGATCCCACTGGGTCGAAGTGTCGACGGTCTGCACTGACTGGCTCCACATAAGATACATACATGGTCTGCTAAAATCTCGCAACCACGCGATTGCTATAGTGCAATCGTTAGCAGACTAAAGATTTGGGCTTGTCTTTGATTGTTTCTTTTCGATCTGAAGGATTTAAAACTATAAATACGTTTGTAAGTAAAGCTAATAGTAGTAACATACATACTACAGGCTACTAATCATAAAAGTATTTATAACTAGTTTTTGCTAGCGGTTTCGATCGCATAAAAGTACGTTAGGTTAGGTAAAATGTAGCAGTACTTCTTTTAAAATAAAATGTAGACCATATTACTCGGTGATTGTATAGCTTTCTAATGATTGATGAATGAATTCTAATGATGAATATTGATATGCGTGGAATTTGGAAGTAGTAGTACTGTTCTATAATAGTGTTTCTTTGCATGTTCTCACCTAATACAAGCAACTCCAAGATCAAAAAGTGATCTCCCAACAATAAAAAAATATAATACAGCATCGATAGCTTAGTGCGAGACCGTTGGACTGCCACGCCGAGCTCTCGAGTTCAATCCCAAGCTCGCATATCTGACTGATTTCGAAGTTATATATTAAATAGTTAATTATCGCTCGCTTGAACGGTGAAGGAATACATCGTAAGGAAATTTGCATATCTGAGAGCTCACCATAATATTCTCGAAGATATTTGAAGTCCCGCACTGGGCCGGCGTGGTGGACTACACTCTAACTCTTCATAGTCTGATAAGAGACCCGTGCTCAGCATTGGGACATTTTAATACAGAGCTGATAATATTATACAGCATGTAAGAAGCATACTAGCATTACTCATGAATGTCTTGAATCATTTTTAACATAAAAAAGACACCACGGGGACCTTGTATCGGGCACCTGACACGTTGACCTAAATACACGAGACAAGGCCAGCCGAGTGATATTAAAAGCAGCGATGACATATTTGAGATTGTTTTAATGTTCTCCGATACGGCAGAATACGCACAAGTTCATTGTTAACGAGAACGATAACCGAGCCGAGAGAGAACAGACATTTTACACACATATTATGTATTCTCGGAGCTAAGCTAGATGTAGGTCGGCACGACTTTTTGCAGCTACCCTCGTTAGGCTAAAAAGAGCCGTCTAAATATGTACATACATACCTACGTATGTATTTTTTATGAGAGACAGGCGTGAATCTATATACACGCCTGTTTCTCAGAGAGGTAGGCAGAGACCACGGATTTCCATTTGCTACAATCCTGACACACTTCTCTGACTTCATTCACTTTCATCACATTCCTCATACACGTCCGTCGGTTCAAGGTGCTCTTAATCTGGCCTTTGTCCAGAACGCCTCCGGTCTGATCGAGAAACGTTCGCCTAGGTCTTCCTCTTGCGACTGTTCCATTCACACTAGCCTTATAAACTTTCTAAGTCAGTCTTTTCTCGTCCATTCTTTCTACATGCCCAAACCAGCTTAACACAACCTTTTCTATTCTTGTCACTATATCCACTTTCATGCCGCATCTCTCTCTAATCACACTATTACTTATTCTATCTTTCAGAGTCACACCACATATGCTTCTCAGTGCTCTCATTTCTGCAGCATTTATTCTGCTCTCATGCTTCTTTTGCCATACCCAACTTTCACTTCCATACATAAGTGTGGGCACTAATAGTCCTCTATGAACAGCTAAACGTGCCTTTTCGGATACATTTTGACTGTTCATTTTATTTTTATTTATTAACACTAATTAAATTTGGCTGCACAGATGGCGTAGTGGTTTAAGTATTCGCCTCGCTTCTGCCGCCGCGTCGAGTGTAGGTTCGAACCCCACACGGGACAAAAATTTGTGTGGTCCACAAATTGTTGTTTCGAGTCATGGTGCTCTTTGTGTTTGAATGTTTGTAAAGGCATCTGCGACAAACGAATTATATCTAGAATACGTGATGTCCAAGAAAACAAAAAAAATTGAGAATTGAACTTCAAACATTATGATCAGCCACAAATGTATTTTATTCTGCTTATGTCATGACGTTCTGGACAAAGGCCAGGTTAAAAGCACCTTAAACCGGCGAGCGTGTATGAGGCATGTGAAATCCGTAGTCTCTGCCTACCCCTCTGGGAAACAGGTGTGAATCTATTTATGTATGTATGTTATGCGATCCTAGGCATTGTTATGGAAACATAATATTTACAAATATATACATATATGTGGGTTGAGGTGTTTTACACTAATATTACTCCAGGTATGTTTATGTCCCACGTAATAAGCGCCTATTGCTGTCTACCTTCGTTACGTTACGTAAAATTTCTTGACAAATACCCGAATTAGCGACCCGGCAATCGAAACTGAGACCTCATGCACAGCAGTCGTATTCACTGCGCCACCGAGCCAGTGTAATAAGAACATAATAATAATTAAAGATACGTAAATAAATAAATACTTAGAATAATATACAAATAACGGGTACCCAACTAACACAAACAGTGCTTAAGACTTTACAAACGTTCAAACTCGGTATCGGCCTCGATGGCGTAGTGATTAGTGTAACCGACTGTCACGTCTGAGGTCGCAGGTTCGATTCCCGCACAACTCAAACATTAGTGTGCATGAACATGGATGTTTGTCTTGGTCTGGGTGTCTATAATATGTAGGTAGTTACAAAAAAATTGCATATACATGCATGTTTATCCATTGTCTAGTACCCATAGTACAATCTCTGCTTAGTTTGGGCTAGATGGTGTTGGGTGTATGTGGTAGAATATATAATTATTATAATATTTAAACAATAAAGTTTTAGACGCTCAAGCTCAATCGCAGGGAATGAACCCACAACACTCGTAACCAACATTGGTGAGCAACTACTTCAACTATTGCGCCATACGTCAAGTAGAATACTGTAGCATGCATTATATTTGATCGATAGCCTCGTGGATTCTATAGCATAAGTTTACGTTTATGTTTCATTCGATGGTAACGACCCATGTTCGATTATCGAGTGGTGGAAAGTCTGGCACGGTATCGGCAGATGTGGTGCCTGGTAGACTTCAATAGCCATTTATTACGTTGGACCTCTAAACCTTAGCTGGCAAAATGTAGCTGTAATAAAACTTTACCTACCCCTAACTTACCTATAATATAATAATAATAATAATTTATATTTATATTTACTACCCTGGTAAACATGAGGCCAATCTGACGGTAAGAGGTTACCGTAAGCTTTGGACGCTTCCAGCGACCCACCCAACATAAAAAGCAGCTAGTTGGCACACGCGTAATGAACTTCTCGCTGCCCCTTCGAGGGTAATGGAGACAATCTCATGATGCCTGGTAGATTAATCTTCAGAACCAATAAACCAAGATCACGGTCAATAGCTATAATAATACCAGCCCTGTATTAAACTGTCCCACTGCTGGGCACGGGCCTCTTCTCAGTGTGAGAAGCGTTAGGCCATAGTCCACCACGCTGGCCCAGTGCAAGTAAGCTAACTTCACATATCTTCGAGAACATTATGGAGAACTCTCAGACATGCAGGTTTCCTCACGATGTTTTCCTTCACCGTTAAAGCAAGCGATAATTAACTATTTAATATTGTCTTCTGTTTACGCGAATGTTATTCATTGAAATTAAAGTACTATATATGGATTATATCGCGTTATTTATTTCACACTTAATTACAAAATTTTATAACTGTCACACCACTACTAGATATTATTAAACTTTACTAATTTTTAAGCTAATTAAATTATTAAAACTATTTATATTTAAGTTTACACTTTTCCCGACGTTTCGGTTGCTTTTCAGCTGCCATGGTCACGGGGAGACTAAGATGGTAGTTGTCTCAATGTTCCAGTGTCGTTATTTCAAAGTACCCGAACATAATTTAATCATTGGTGTTTCTATTCAATAAAGTGTAAAATAAATAACGCGATAAAATCCGTATATAGTAGTTTAATTTCAATAACTATTTAATCTATACTAATATTATAAAGAGGAAAGTCTAGATTTTTCTTTGCTTGTAATGATTAAAATAAAAAAAGATCACAATTAGGAATCTATATTATCAAAGAGTAATATGGATACATTTTATATTAAAAAAGTACTGTTTCTCCTAACCTGCTTAGGCGAGCGCCTCAGGTAAACGCTTGTAGGTACGCACATAACTTCGAAATGCCAGTGATGCGTGGCTTGGGATCGAACTTGAGACTTCTGTGTGGCTGTCCAACGGTTTCCCACTGGGCTATAGCTGTGATTGGAGATACAGCAGTGAGTCTATGTATCCTATTTGTAATTCAGAACAGACAACACATAACCAGATTTATAGTATACTAAAGACAATGTTGTAAAAGCAATGCGAAAGTAGGTACTGCTTCACTCATTCCTAGTTCACTATTGAACTCATTTAAATTCTAAATGTACCGATGGCGTCGTGGGTTTAATGGTTTCCTCGACGCTATCAATTATTAAGGTAGGGAATCGATGCGCGTAAGGGAAATTTACGTGGACAGAAACAATCGATCCAAGTTGTGTAATGCTTAAAACAGTTTAGTGTAAAATTTCAAGCTGGCTGCGCAGTCCCGAGTTTAAGACAAGGCTTGAGCATAGTTTTAATGAGATAACGCATAAAACCTGTTTAATAAGGAATATATTTGTTAAACACCAGTCTACCTTGGATGTAAAATATATGTATATGCATGAACTCCCATGTTTGAATATGTGTATAATACACAGCTACCTGTCTCTGGGATATGTAGAGCTATATTATTCATAATTTCACCTAGTTATGCATTAGATAAAAGACAGAAGCCTATTGACGTCTATAAAGTACAACAGTGACTATACGTACTGCTCATCTCATCTTATGTGAGGGCCAGTCAGTGCAGACCGGCGACACTTCGACCCAGTGGGATCTTTTGTGTCGATACTCTCGCAATAACGACTGCCATAGATGTTCTT
The DNA here is from genome assembly GCA_930367265.1 of Catocala fraxini. NCBI lineage: Eukaryota > Metazoa > Arthropoda > Insecta > Lepidoptera > Erebidae > Catocala > Catocala fraxini. The sequence continues at coordinate 2,845,206 of OV884024.1, read as the reverse complement.
GGCAGCCGGGACCGATGGCTTAACGTGCTCTCTGAGGCATGGAGCAGGCGATAATTGTCAATCAGTACACACATAATTTCGAAATGTCATATAACTTCCGAAAGTCATAGGTGCGCGACGTGGGTTCGAACCCGAGATCCTCTGCATTGCAGTCTGTTGGTCTTCCCACTGAGCTATCGCTGCTCTTATATACGTACTGCTACTTGAATGTTCCTAAAATAAAACCCGATAGAATATTGTCTTACCCAACAATCAAATTCGTATCGATCTTTAAATTCCAAAAAAACCCAATACTCCATTGCCAGACTCAAAAATTTAAATCGTTAAGTTTAGATGGCATTGCATCTGTGTTGCATTTGAATAAAAGTAATTACACATTATAAAATGTTTAAGCTCACAAGGCGTAGTACACACTGCTGGATAAGTGGGACTCCATAAAAAAAAGTTTCTTACAGAATTTCGCTGAAAATACTTTGACAGCTGGATTCTTTTTTTGTCTGGCTGTTTAAGGCCTCTACTACCTTGCTGGTAGAGTGTTCAAGCCTTTAAATGACATATTTCTCCATATATTCTCTAACGTGAAACGGGAACGTTAATATGCGGTATGTATATACCTATATCGTGTAGGTTAGTTGGTACCTACATTAGGTATGTATATACCGGCACACACACATTATTGCATGTATGTGTGCAGGTATGTTTATACAAATATATGCAAACGTTTATACGACGTAAATAATATCAAATCTTTATCTAACAATTTTTTTTGATCTACCTCTTATTTCGTGGTTCCTGTACATATTTTAAATGTTTTGAAGTCTCTGTGGCCATGGGTGAAAACAACAACAAAAGCAAACGAAACGTCGGGTAAAGTGTAAATGCAAATAGTTTAAAAGATTCAAAATTAAAAATTAAATCAGTTTAAAATAGTTTAATTTTAATAAATAACATTCACTTAAACGTAAGACAATATTACTGATAATTAAATTTATGACGATAAAATAATATGCATAAAAACATATTATAAATAATCTACAATTAATGTTATATATGACCGCTTAGTGGTATTTCATCTGGGCGTCTCTGTGCTTCAGAGGGCACGTAAAAAGTCGGTCTCGGTTGTTGTCAAATTGACAGCAGTCTTTAAGCCATGTCAGAGGCCTACGGGCGGCTTGAACAACTCTTGACAACAGGTTGGCCACTAACCACACGAAAAGAAGAACGAAGTAGACAATTAATATTTAGGCATGCAATTTGTGTTTAAAGTTAATACCTTTCGTTTTCACTAGATATATCATCATCATATCATTTCGATATAATTACATGATAGCTGTTATTATATTATGACCATTTAAGATAAATCATAGCAGCTACCCATATCCTAACTAATATTATAAACGCAAATATGAGTCTGATTTACATAATATTGTCTTCTATTTACGCAAATATTATTAATTGAAAGAGACCAGTCTCCCCGTGACCATGGCTGCTGAAAAGCAACCGAAACGTCGGGGAAAGTGTAAAAATAAATTAAATCTAAATAGTTTAATAATAACTTAATTAGCTAAAAAATTAGTAAAGTTTAATAGTAGTAGTAGTGTAACAATTTTCAAAATTTTGTAATAAAGTGTCAAATAAACAACGCGATAAAATCCGTATATAGCAGTTTAATTTCAATGAGTGTGATTGTTTGTTACGGTTTGACGCCTTAACTACTTGACTGATCATTATGCAATTTCGCATGCACGTGGTCAGGAGAACAGGAAAGGACTAACGGTACTTGTTATCCAGAAAAAAATACTGTTACTTGGGTTAGTAACAGTTTTTTTTTCTGGATAAAAAGTTCTAATAAAAATGTGTTTTTATGTACCCCTGGCAATGTATACTTATGCGAAATTTGATGATGATAGATCGAATAGTTAAGACTGCGCCGAGCGTAAGACAGATAATGACAGAGCTCGTGCGGTACATATCCAAATCGGCGCGCGGCCGACATTGTAAAATTGTATGGAGGATTTGAAGTGCTTTTTTGATACATATGTATCTTTACTGTCAACCAATAACTTAAATATTTGGCACGGACAAATTGTAATATAACTATTTATGTTTCGTTTAAGCTGTAAAATAGAATAGATTTCTACTGCTATAATCTAAAAATCACGTAACACGAGCTTACGTTTTTGCGTTTTTCGTGCAAATTTACGTAATTTTGTAGGCAAAAATATTTATTATTTTAAGTTTTTTACACGGAGTAATTGTAAACACATTCATTGTTATGGTAAATGTATATTTTATATTTGTATTATATAAAAAGTGTTGATTTTATTCACTTAACTGTGACCGCCTGTTTTGGCACATTTCACTCGGCGCAGTCTTAAGGCGTAAAAGCGTAACAAACAAACAAACTCACATTTGTAATTATAAATAAATAGATAAATTAGGATAATAGCGAACTGCTGCATGTTCTAATGAATAATTACAACAAAAGGCTTTCTTTAAAAGTGCATTTAATAAGAACAATAAACATAAATACCAATGCTCTTCAGTTTCTGATTGTTTTTGTTAGTTTATATTATAGAAAAGTTTTTGTTATATTCATCTAATGATAAACAAACAAACTCAGATTCGCATTTATCAGAATTGGCATGAAGTTTGTGTAAAAAAAATGTGGGTAACGTTGGGATTTTCATACTAACTGTTTTATTACTGGATTTTCGCTTGCGTTTATGTAGATTTCATCAATAAATTTTTATATATATTATCTCGAAAACAGCACCTTTCCTGGATTAAATTTACTCTATATTTCTGTACCCCTGACAACGTAAATGCGTAACTAGTTATGCCCGCGGTTTCCTCCGCGTTTATGGTTACTGTGCCGCTCCCGTAGGTTGTAACGTGATGTTATATAGCCTATAGCCTGCCTCAATAAATAGGCTATCCAACACTAAAAGAATTTTCAATTTCAACTAGTAGTTTCTGAGATTATCGCGTTCAACCAAACAAACAAACTATTCCGCTTTATAATATTAGTATAGATTAAATGATGACACTGGGAAACAAAAAAAAAATTTTTCGCGGCATTAATTTTGTTACTGGTTTTAATAAACACCTTCATCAGTCATACCCGAAATGTATTTACTTTGTATGGATTGGCTCTGGTTCTTGAGATATTCAACAAAAAGAACGGTTCCATCAGGACATTAGAACAATGAAAGAAAGATACCAAGGCCGATGGGACAGCCATATTATGATGGCAGACTATTGCTTGAGTTTAATAATGGATTGTCCTGAATATAAACACAATAGCAAAGCTTACAGATAAAGTTTTCTAATATTTTTTTTATAATTTTTTGTTAGTAGCATATGTATTAAGTTTTCTTGTCGTTATTATATAGCCGCTTCTAAAATATATATTTAATATGTAATTGTATTTGCGGGATTGCGAGAACGATTGCGGGAAACAAAGTGAATGGAGCTCTACGCGCTTTTATGAACAGTCGAAATGTTGCCGAAAAGGCACGTTTGGCTGTTCATAGAGGACTATTAGTGCCCACACTTATGTATGGAAGTGAAAGTTGGGTATGGCAAAAGAAGCATGAGAGCAGAATAAATGCTGTAGAAATGAGAGCACTGAGAAATATATGTGGTGTGACTCTGAAAGATAGAATAAGGAATAGTGTGATTAGAGAGAGATGCGGCATGAAAGTGGATATAGTGACAAGAATAGAAAAGGGTATGTTAAGCTGGTTTGGGCATGTAGAAAGAATGGACGAGGAAAGACTGACTAAGAAAGTTTATAAGGCTAGTGTGAATGGAACAATCGCAAGAGGAAGACCTAGGCGAACGTTTCTTGATCAGATCGGAGGCGTTCTGGACAAAGGCCAGGTTAAGAGCACCTTGAACCAACGGGCGTGTATGAGGAATGTGATGAAATTGAATGAAGCCAGAGAAGTGTGTCAGGATCGTAGCAAATGGAAATCCGTAGTCTCTGCCTACCCCTCTGGGAAATAGGCGTGAATCTATGTATGTATGTATGTAATTGTATTTTTATTTCGAACTTTCAGTCATAGAGTTATAAGCAGCGATAGCTCAGTGGGGAGACCAACAGACTGCAATGCAGAGGGTCTCGGGTTCGAACCCACGTCGCTCACCTCTGACTTACGGAAGTTATATGACTTTTCAAAATTATGTGCGTATTGATTGACAATTATCGACTGCTCCGTGCCTCGGAGAGCACCTTAAGCCGTTGGTCCCGGCTGCCATGAACATCTATGGCAGTCGTTATTGGGAGAGTGTCGACACAAAAGATCCCACTGGGTCGAAGTGTCACCGGTCTGCATTGACTGGCCGCCACATAAGATAAGATAAAATAAGATACTTGAGAATGGAATATGCATTGTGCTAGTCATATTTAATGTAGGCTAAGGGTCACAGAACAATACCCCCAAAGACAATTCTCGTCTAGAGAGAAAACAGGTTCTCTGACGCAGCTTCTTCACGCCTATTGTTTCGACACTGAGATGTACTTAGTTAGTGCACATCCTTGAATTAAACTACCGGTTTAAATGCAACTAACATACAGATTTTGTTACTGTTATCTATACTAGTATCATAAGGAGGAAAGGTTTGATTTTTTGTTCGTTTGTGAGGATTTAAATCAAAAACTACTAAACCGATTTTGATAATTCTTTCACTATTGGAAAGCTATATTATCACCAAGTAACATAGGTAATAGTATTTCTCTATTGAATCTAAGCTTGAGTGCAAATGGCGCAGTGATTTTTGTAGTAACTGCCAATTTATGGTAGTTGTAGGTTCGTTCCCCACGCGGGTCAAAAATATATTTTATTCACTTATTATACTTGTCCTGAGAGCAAATTTTATTGACCTACTGCAACACAAAACCATTAACTAGTGAAGAAGTTGTTTTCATATATATCCATAGAATTAAATAAATATATATCAATTAAAAACTATGAACATATAAATGAAATATATAAAAGCACTTATTTATTTTAAACATGTTTCATCGGCGTATACTGATGCAGTTTATGATCGATTTGTATTTTGCTTGTCAACCGATTAATATAAACAATTTACTGAAAGACTTATCAAAAACATACAGCTATTGTAGTTATAACCGTTCACAAACGCACAGGCAAACAGACGAAAAGTCTGTAAATAATTTTATTATTATATATTTTAGTCGCTTAATGCGTATTCAGTTCAGTACTATCCGAAATACTGTAAGTCTTAACAGTGCAGTTATCACTGGATTCTAGTATCCTGCAATCCAGTGAATCCAGCGAATAAAGTCCTAAATCATTTACAAAACATAATCCTCTCTGCCTACCCCACCGGAAAATAGACGTGAGGCTACTACGTACATATGTAAAACATTACAAAATAACAGTCATCGCTAAAAATACCATTAATCAATAGCGCCAAAAGCTATTAAGAGCAACGACAATTAAAAACATCACTGTCGAATATTACGCTTTTCTCAATTACCTGATTTTAAATCTAGATAGGCCCAAATACCAGAGCTTAAAACGTAACGAAAACACATTAAACGCACTCAATCTTACATAATAATCCGCATCTCATATAAATTTCACGCAAATATTCATAACGAGAATAACTGACGTAAAATAAATATCCTGAATAATAAATATAATCAAATAAATAAACGTGTAAAAATATACCGCCAGCAGTAAAAATAACATAATGAAGTCATATTTACGTACAAATAAAACTACGCAGCGGCCAAATGTGCGGCCGATAAGGCCACCTGTCGCAACGGAGGGTTAAACTCTTACGACACCGGAGATCAATAAATCGATCGAATGATATCATGATGAAAAATTCGAAGCCAACCAGCACACGATGGTAATTTGGAATTTTGACAATTGATGAGAGATGAACAATGAACCATGCGTACCGGACCTTGTATTAATTACATAATGAGACTACACTAAATCACAAACACTAAGACACTGGATGCACTGTAATAACGTACTGGCGACATATAGGTCTAAGGACCCAGGGTACGCTGCAGAACTCCTGTAGAATTGAGATAGCCAGCAAGAAATACCTGCTGTATATCGAGGAGGAGGACCTGATGGGTCTACCGGCAGCGTCGCCTTTGCAACAGTTGCTGCCCATTGCGCGGGCTCATTTCGTACGTGCGCGGGCGCTGGGCGCTAACTGAGCCGCGTGTATTTTCGTTAGATCGACGCCAGCGCCGCGGTTGTTTACGCGGGGATTAACGCCGGGTGCGCGGGAGCGACTGAGCTTGCGCCGTACGCGCCGCGGGCTGCGCAAGAGTCGGTTCTAGAGCTGCGCCGTCTACATAACATATAGAGTAACTAAATGTAAATATACCCTTGTTACAAGTGTAGCTGTAGTGCGCATATTTATTAAATATAAATATTTATGTATTAAACTGTAAATATTATTAATATAATAATATCAGCTCTGTATTAAACTGTCCCACTGCTAGGCACGGGTCGCTTCTCAATGTAAGAAGAGCAATAAGAAATTATTATTAGGATATTATATTTAAAAAAGAAGGCACACACCACGAATATTTCCTGTGTCGCAAGAAACTTTACAAACATTCAAAAATCGGGCTCATAACACTCTAACCAACTATTCGTGTAAGGTTCGAACCCACAACACTAGTCTCAGCGTCAGTGGCGAGCTTAGCGTAGAGTCCGCTTAAATTGTCGTTTTATACGTAAAAACTAAATAAATCAAATTTATACATTTATATTTAGTGACTATTTTGAATTCGATATCTTGCATGATCGAAGTATCGGTTGCTATAAATGGAAAAAGCAATCATCACCTGCTGCCATAAGTAAAGCAACGTACGGCGAAGACCTCTACAAAGGGATTACTAGACCTTAGGCACTCTCGCTCACCGAACTGATCACGACCGGCGACACTTCGACCCAGTGGGATCTTTTGTGTCGACACTCTCCCAATAACGACTGCCATAGATGTTCATGGCAGCCGGGACCGACGGCTTAACGTGCTCTCCGAGGCACGGAGCAGGCGATAATTGTCAATCAATACGCACAGGGCGCTATGGCGCTCATTAGGGGAGGGCTATGTCCAGCAGTGGACTATTATAGCCCGATGATGATGATGATGATGATGACGCACATAATTTCGAAAAGTCATATAACTTCTGAAAGTCAGAGGTTATCACCGAGTAACATAGGGTAAATTTTATTTTTAAAAGGATCTGTCACACCTAACATAACCTTTACGCGAGCAAAAGCCACGGGCAAATGCTAGTGTATATACAAAACAGAGACGACCAAATTCACGTACAGCCCAATTAACTAAAGACGGATGACGTTGAAGGGAAATTATCTCAACATATTCCAAGTCCGGGCACACAATGTTTCAAACTGGGAGCACACTCCACAGGTTAATATTAAGTAAACCTTTGCTATGGAATAGAGCTATGATAGGATCCGGTATGCCAAACGCGTGGCATGATCTTGGACGGCAGACCATGACTTTCTTTAATTATACTAGAGAGTTGATGATATTTAGAGTAGTAAAGCCTCGCTAATTTCAGCATGAATGGGCCGGCTCGACCGAGGAAGGACTATCCCTCACAGAATATCGACGTGAAATACCAGTATTCCTACTGTTGTGTTTCGTTTCGGTGAGTGAGAGTGCCGGAGGCCCAATCACCCCCTTTCCCCCATTACCGCTCCTTCTCCTTACCACTTCCTTTCCTAAAAGGTCGGCAACGCGCAAGTGATGCCTCTGGTGGTTCAGGCGTCCATAAGCTACGGTGACCACTTACCATCAGGTGGGCCGTATGCTTGTTTGCCACCTTAGTTGAATAACAAAAATACTAATACTAGCTGATCCGCCCAACTTCGTCTGCTTCATATAAGATAAGAAATTTTAGCCCTCTTTTGCAACATTTTTCATTGCTGCTCCGCTCCTATTAGTCGTAGCGTGATGTTATATAGCCTATAGTCTTCCTCGATATCTGGGTTATCCAACGCTACAAGAACTTTTCAATTCGAACCAGGAGTTCCTAAGATTAGCGAGTTCAAACAAACTCTTCAGCCTTATAATATTAGTACAGATTATAAAAAGGAAAGATTTGATGTTTTGTTTGTGTATAATATAATTTTAAAACTGAAGGAAAGCGCATAATTTCATAAAGTTGAGTTTTGTACGAAAGAGCGTTTATTGTATTTTACAAATAAAAAAACTGTTATGTTTAGAATTACATACTTCGATATTTTTATTTGATCGATAGTCACATCCCTCGCGCGGTGCGTCTGTGCATAAGGCTTTGGCGGTGTCTGCACCTTTGAATACGCGCCGAACATGGCCTTTGACAAGAAGCCGACACTTTCTAATAGAAAAATAAACACATCATAGAAGCCGACTTTTAGTGCAGTGTTGCCAGTCTGTGCGAAATTTCAGAGATATAAGGGTAAAATTGTTAATCAATACTGAGATAAAATATATTATGTTAACGTTTTATGATGATATAGATTTTTTATAATTTTTCTTGAAATGTTTATCATGGGAGAAATAAGCCCTTAATGGATCGGACAGAGTTTTGTATACACACTGTAGGTATATATATCCCATATGTATATATCATGTTTATGTTGCAATTTCATTCAATTTCAAATTAAAACTGGATACATTTACAAAAATAATTTCCGAAAAAAATTCCATTCACCCGAATTTTTGATTTTCGTAATGGTGTCCTGTCCCAATTGATCCGGATAATTGGAGTTCCACTGTACACAAATTACGTTGCATTGATTGTAAGTGAGGCCAGTGGCAAATGTACTATAGGTACCCTACAAACACATCCATTAATTCCATCGAAACTAATGCTTTTTGGCTCGGCTGAATGCAAATATCATGTACCGCCATAATGAGATCTCTCCGTGCATTCTGCATACCAGTGTACAGTGGCGTCTAGCCACGCGGTAATCCATTTAACAGTGTCAGGTGTGACCGATAGGAACCCCGCCGGCATTCAGTTAATGGACCGTGGTTTAATAATTACCAACACCGGGATAATGTGTATCTGTGTACGCCCCGTCAGTAGAGCACAGGTTTGAGAATAAGGTAATTACGGTTAAGCTTAGCAAAGCGGCGATAGACTAGCGGGAAACCGTTGGACTGCCACGCAGAGGTCTCGAGTTCAAATCCAAGGCGCGCAACTCTGACTTTTCGAAGTTATATGCGTATTAAATAGTTAATGACCGCTCGCTTTAACGGCGAAGGAAAACATCGTGAGGAAACCTGCATATCTGAGAGTTCTCCATAATGTTCTCGAAGATATGTGAAGTCTGCCAACCCGCACTGGGCCAGCATGGTGGACTATGGCCTAACCCTTCTCACAGTGAGAAGAGGCCTGTGACCAGCAGTGGGACAGTTTAATACAGGGCTGATATTATTATATATTATTATTAGCAAAGCACACTGGACTAAAACTTCTAGATAGAATATTAATTTAATATATTTTTGTTCATGCTTTTTAGTAAGCAAGTCAGCTTATAATAATAATATAATATTCTACCACATACACACAACACCATCTAGCCCAAACTAAGCAGAGCTTGTACTATGGGTAACAAAGGATAAACATACATATATGCTTTTTTTGTAATTACATACATATTATACATAGAAACACCCAGACCAAGACAAACATGTCATAACATCCATGTTCATGCACTCTAATGTTTGACTTGTGCGGGAATCGAACCCGCGACCTTAGGCGTGGCAGTCGGTTACACTAACCACTACGACATCGAGGCCGACTATGAATGTTCAAAATGATGACCCTTTCATTCTATTATTTTCTTTGCATATTAAATGTCTTTCCTGAGATCGGGGACGTATGAATAATAATAATAATAATAATAATAATATTCTATCACATACACACAACACCATCTAGCCCAAACTAAGCAGAGCTTGTACTATGGGTACTAGACAATGGATAAACATACATATATACTTTTTTTTTTGTAAATACATACATATTATACATAGAAACACCCAGACCAAGACAAACATCCATGTTCATTCACACAAATGTTTGACTTTATATAAATTTGATGATTGATGAATGATAAACATTTCTTACTACATTTTGCCCGCGGTCTCGCACGCGTAAATGTAGGTTATTTTTGGCTAGTAACAGTAGATGGGGTTGCAACCGCATGTGCAAGTGATTCGCGCGGCCCCGCCGATTGCGGTTTTGTCGAGGAATACCGTGGTAGGTTTAGTCGGTATTCCGGGAGGTCCATTATTATCTTCATTACCATCTTTCTCTTTTACCCCGGTGAGTCCGACATAATAAAGACAAGTAAAATTTGTAACAATAGGTACGTTTTTGTGATAAGGTATCCTATGTTCTTTTCTGTACCACTGACAACATGTATGCGAAATTTCATGATGATCTGTAGAGTCGTTAAGGCGTGGAAGCGTAACAAACAAACTCACATTCGCATTTATAAGTTAGCATTTGTACATAGAAGTAGTTCTAGTAGGTACGGCAGTAAAATGCAAACCTAAATACTGAATTTGTGTATCTCATATAAACTTTTCATTAAATAGTTGTTTTGACGTTCAATGGAACTTGGAATGGTTTTTAAGTGGTAAAAGTATTTTCACAACATCAAACATATTTCCTTAAATAGCTCGAAAACGAAGTCACTAGAAAACGCTAGTATTTTCGTATTTTTTAATATATCACTGCCAACGCACGCATGCACGCACGCACGCACGCACGCTCGCGCTCGGATTCACACACACACACACACGTAGATGAAACACTAATCACTCCTCATTGAATTGACTGAAGCAATGACAAGATTGATCTATTCCAATGCTTTTGATTCCGTCTATACAATAGATATCTTGGTACTCAGGCCTGCGCTTGTGTATTAATTAGAGCTATAATATATATTTACCAACCCCTTTGGGGTTTATACAGGAGATTATATATGTATAATAGCTGTAGAACGATTACAAAGCACATAATACGCGGACTTTGAACTTGCATTATCCAGGTAGCGCCATCTATTGGTTAATTCTGAACTAATGCATTATAAATTCTAGAGAAGGCTTACTCCTATAATTTTTCACCTGGGTGAATGCTTCGACTTACACGCCTCTGTGTTATAAATATTGTTTGTTCGGTGAAACTAGGTAAGGTTAGGTTAGAACTGCGACGCCGTCAGAAACGTCTTGCTACCTTGCAATTTTCTTTTTTTAGAAAAGAAAATAGTAGGTAAGTTACATAATATTGTCTTCTATTTACGCGAATATTATTCATTGAAATTAAACTGCTATATACGGATTTTATCGCGTTGTTTATTTGACACCTTATTACAAAATTTTGAAAATATTTACACTACTACTACTATTAAACTTTACTAATTTTTAAGCTAATTAAATTATTATTAAACTATTTAGAGAGAGATTTACCTGAGATTTGACAAACCACAGATTCTCGCTAAAGAACACCGATTCCTACCAAGGATGCTTCGCGAGGCTATTGAAATCAAAAAACATCCTAATTTTAATAGAGAAGATGGTTGGAATGTACTACCAGCTTGGGATCCAGTAATAAAAATAGTCAAACCCAAGAAGAAGCAAACCACAGCTAGACTTCATGATACTTTGAGCTCATTCTGCGTAAATAGAAACACCAATGATTAAATTATGTTCGGGTACTTTGAAATAACTACACTGGAACATTGAGACAACTGCCATCTTAGTCTCCCCGTGACCATGGCTGCTGAAAAGCAAACGAAACGTCGGGGAAAGTGTAAAAATAAAATAAATCTAAATAGTTTAATCATAATTTAATTAGCTTAAAAATTAGTAAAGTTTAATAGTAGTAGTAGTGCAAAAATTTTCAAAATTTTGTAATAAAGTGTCAAATAAACAACGCGATAAAATCCGTATACAGCAGTTTAATTTCAATAAGTAGGTAAGTTAGATTAGAACTGCGACCATACAACGACTAAATTATTTACACAAACTTAAACTAGAATTGGCACGCCAATATGTCACGCGAGCTTGACGAAGAAGATGAGGGTTTCTAGTACATTTAAACGCGTATTAACTTAGAAATCCTACTGCAGTACATCACCCTCTGAGACGCAATGGCAGCATTTACGCGTGTTTATCATGATAAGTCAGTTCGGCAGAGACGTACTAAAGTAGCTTTTCTATATACGCGGCCTGGGTGCAGGGATCACTCGAGCATTTATCCTGCAGCAAGAGAAGACTAGGTCCTGCCCACGATTAATTAACTAGCCTGGGCTAAGTTCTTGCATCAATCCTACGGGTACGTATACCCAGATAAAAAGGAACCAATGTGTAAATCCAGTATATAATCTAAACAGTAGGATTTCAACCAAATCAATTGCACAGACAACGTATTATTGAGTCCGTAGAAAAGTGTTTTTAGGTAATGTTTAAGTAGATCTTTCATCCTACAATGACACATTACAGAGATAAAAGTTATCCTTGGCGTGTTCATAATATAGCCATTTCTTTGACAAGTTTCATCATTTGGATGAAACTTGTCATAGAAATGGAAATCGGTTTAACAGTTTACGCGTAAATGAGTAACAAATATTGGAACGTTTTTACTATCTTATCTTATCTTATGTTGTTTCGGGGGCCAATCAGTGTAGACCGGCGACACTTCGACCCAGTGGGATCTTTTGTGTCGGCCCGGAGATCTATCCCTGAGCTATCTCCCTGTGAATACTGCATCAGTCGCAGCGTACGCTTCAGAGGGAGAAGACTGAAGTATTCAGGGTTTGGATATGCCAATCCCATCAGACCCATCCTTAGTCTAGCCAACGCGTCACATTCCCACAGTAGGTGTAATATCGACTCATCCTGTTCACCACAGGCTCTGCAGATCAAATTCTAACGTTTTTCTTAACTAAACATTTATCGTATCGGCAGTAAATAGCGAGCCACCCCGGCTTTGCACGGATATTACAAAAGCTTAACAAATTATACACCTATACCTTTGTTTAAATATTCACCAATATTTTATGTAGAATACAGTTACATACAATTGAGGCACTGGTAGTTATACATGAAAGATAGAAAGATAGAAAAACGTAAACAACCTTCCTTAAGAATCACTCTGGTTAGCAGACTTCACATTTTATCTCTTGCAGGTTTTCTCACGATGTTTTCCTTCGAGTGAGCGATAATTAACTATTTAACGCACATAACTTCGTAAAGTCAGACATGCGTGCCTTGGTGAACCTCAAAACCTCTGCGTGGCAATACAACGGTCTTCTACTGGTCTAACGCTGCTATTGTCGTAATTCTTTACAAAGCCGTTAATCCAAAAACATCCTTTTAGTAGTCGAAAATCAATTAGATATAGCCGTTAAGTTTAGTAAAATAAGGTTTAAAGGGGCGTGGCACTCGGTGGCTCGTATCTGAGCTGCTGGTAAACAAAGGTACACAATGTAGCGGCTCGTATGTAAACAAAGTACAAAAAAACTATAAAATCCGTGCATATAAAGTAGTTTACATTTATGTCCGTAAACGTAAAACGATAGATACTAGGTACCAACCTATTTAAATCTTTGCGAACATGTTTATTACAAAAATAAAGGCCTAGCTAAGTTGTATAGAAAGGTTATAGAGATAGATACTTATTTATTATTCAGTTTATACGATTTTCTTTTATACGAAGCTTTGTATCCATTTCAATAGAGAAATTGTAACATCTCAGCAAGTAATGCCATCTAGTGAAGCAGAATCGTAGCACAGGTCTCTATAATGTATATACCAATGTCTAACACATATTACGTAGTTTCATCTATTATAACAGAGCTACCTATGTTTCACACAAAAATATGAAATACTAATTTTTTGCCCGCGGCTTCGCTCGTGATAGTACATTTACCGCTCGGGAACTACACCTTTTTTGGATGAAAAGTAACCTATGTCATTTTCTGTACCACTGACAACGTGTTTACAAAATTTCATGGTGATGAAAAGAGTAGTTTAGGCGTGAAAGCGTAATAAACATACTTACATTTGCATTTATAATAGATACTAGCTTTTACACGAGGCTCCGCCCGCGTGGTACCTACAGCAATAAAAGTAGTATATGTCCTTTCCCAGGTTTTAAACTACCTCTGTATAAAATTTCATCCAAATCGGTTGAGCGGTTTAGCCATGAATAGGTAACTAACAGACAGAGTTACTTGCGAATTTATGATATTAGTAAGGAAGTAAGCATTAATTAGGAATGGAATTTATTATAAACAATGTAGCGCATAAAATTCTCTATTACTTCTGTTCCAATAAATTTTAAATCCAGTTAATTGACTTCGAGATACAGAGCAGAGTGCGCTCATTCATTAATTGCTATAACATTACTAATCCTCTTATACAATTGTTATAAGTGAAAACTTGTAACTGGCCTTTGTTTATACATAGATTCTTACGTAGATTACTATTTTATTGTTAAACTAGCTGTAAGTTTCCTGAACATGAAAATAAAATAAAATAATTAAATAAAATAGCGCAATTACTCTCATATCTACATGCAATTTTCCACCCGATATTTTCCTTCACCGTTAAAGCAAGCGATACCCAATTAACTAATATTACGCACATAACTTCGAAAAGTCAGAGAATCGTGCCTTGATATCAAACGCGAGACTTATTCTGCTTGTCTATTGAATCGGAGCAAGGCTGTGGAGCGAAGAAATGGAGAAATATTAACCATACATACATACATAGATTCACGCCTGTTTCCCAGAGAGGTAGGCAGTGACTACGGATTTCCATTTGCTACGATCCTGACACACTTCTCTGGCTTCATTCGCTTTCATCACATTCCTCATACACGCCTGTCGGTTCAAGGTGCTCTTAACCTGGCCTTTGTCCAGAACGCCTCCGATCTGATCAAGAAACGTTCGCCTAGGTCTTCCTCTTGCGACTGTTCCATTCACACTAGCCTTATAAACTTTCTTACTCAGTCTTTCCTCGTCCATTCTTTCTACATGCCCAAACCAGCTTAACATACCCGTTTCAATTCTTGTCACTCTATCCACTTTTATGCGGCATCTCTCTCTAATCACACTATTCCTTATTCTATCTTTCAGATATAAATATTAACCAATAGGATTGTATAAAATCTCCGCTCCGCTCCAGTATGCAATTTGTCCGTTTCTTCGCTTCGCAGCCTCGCTGCGCTTCAATGTACAGGCAGCCTTAGCAATCCAACGGTTTGCCATTAAACTATTTTTCTGAACGTAATTTCCGATGCTTTGTGTATCTTTTATCATATTTTCTTTATTTATTGTTGTACCTACGTGTCTGTTACAATACTTAACGTTCTGGTCAAAGGCCGAGTAAAGAGCACCTTAAACTGGCGAGCGTGTATGAGGAATGTGAATGAAGCCAGAGAAGTGTGTCAGATCGTAGCAAATGGAAATCCATAGTCTCTGCCTACCCCTATAGGAAACAGGCGTGAATCTATGTATGTATGTATGTCTGTTAATGTATTTTCTTCCTCTCTTATAACTGCATTATATAACTTTTCAGCAATAAATACGTTCACAGGTGTACATTCTTACCCTCTACACTCCAATGAGGTAGGTAGGTGTCTATGAAACTTTCATTTTAACATAAATATCGTAAAGTTTCACATGATATAGCAAACGTATAGCCATCTAGCGAACGAACATCAGAACTTCGAGCTTAAACATGGAGGTATGAAAAACCTGCATACTGGATGAAATGTTTTAATATTTATTTTGCATTAGATTTTGCTCGCGGCTTCGCTCGCCTAAAAGTAAGTTAGAATAAATAAAATGATTTCTTTTCTAAATAAAATATTGCCTATATAAAGGTGATCTTTTTATCTTTACAAACAAACAAAAATCAAATCTTCCCGTTTTATTATATAAGTTTAGGTACCTAGGTAAATAACATATATATTATCTATTTAATGTGGTTTTAACGCTAGCCACAACATTGGTCGCTCTTTGTAATGAGCGACCAACATATCCTTACTGAGCTCAAAAGCTCAGTAGGTAAGGATCAGAGAAGAAAAGACAAAGATAGATAATTATTACATAGGTTGCGCTGTTTGATTGTTCGCTATCTCAATGCAACATTTTATCAAAATCTATAAGTAGAGCAATGAATGCTAAACACATAGCCAGACATTTACACTTATAATATTTATATGGGTTCACATGCATATTGATTTAATAGCTAAATAAATAATTTTGGTAGATTTATTAGATACTTTTAAAAAGACAACATTCGTAAGGAATCAAACCCCGTGCGACTCAGTAGCGAGTTGACCAGTTAACCATTGTGCGGATGCGACCGTGCATACAACAAAATCAATAAAGTAATAAAACAGACTCTGTGATGCGAAATAAACTAGCAGAAAGGGACATAGGGCGACATCTATTCGCACACACAATCCAACTAACAACTTAAAATGGCCGCGTTACTTGAATAGACAAGAATACAATTTTTTCAATTATATCCATAGACATTAAATTACTGACAAAGTTTATATTGCTTAGTTCATATTGTGATCAAATAAAATAAATATAAAGTTATTTACTTATTTAATCTTTTGTATAACAAGTATTTTATGCTTTAGTCGCTGCGTTTAGTTTATAGCTACATACTACTGCCACCTATCCAACGCTGACCGCGTTATTACAATACAAACTCGGCCTTACTGCACTTTCACACCAAACCTATTAATTAATAGTTCTACACTCAGCTAACAGATGTCGTAATTAAAACAAAAGTAGGTCACACGCACGAGCTTTCAAGGTATCATACTAGATGGCGTTGTATGGAAGCGTCACGCTGAGTTTTCGTCTCGCATTTATTTTTGGTATTTAAAAGGTAAACCTTGGCTTGGCAGGCATCATTCTAAATTAGTTGTTTTATATTAGTGCGGGATCGAGAAAGATTACAAATTTTAGTCGGCCGGCTATGTATGTTAGAAGTTAATTTACATTTACTAATAGAATACCTGGGAATCAGCAGGTGTAGCAGTGATTAGAACTTTTAAATGTCGTACCTACTATTTATTTTGACTCACGGTATGTAAAGTTAAAAGCTATGTAAATTATATTTGTTTTTTAATAGACGTTACCAATATACGAGTAATTCTGGTTTCGGCTTCAATACCTACCTAACTACCTAAAACGCTGGATACATTATAAAAAATACTTCGCTGTTTGAAATGTTAATATAGTATACATATAAAATACATAGGTATCTATATTTATAATGAATTGTATTAACCTTTCTATTATTAAACGATGCGTTCTAAGTACCTACAGCTAAAGTTCTTGTGTAGGTAATACTTATTTGAATCTACACTAATATTATAAAACTGAAGAGTTGGTTTGTTTCTTTGAATGAATGAGCTAATCTCATGAACTAAGTACTCGTTCGAATTGAATAAATCTTTTAGTGTTGGATAGCCCATTTATCGAGGAAGGCTATAGGCTCATAACATCACGCTAACGCCAATAGGAGCAGCGCATCAATGAAAAATGTTGCATAAACGGGCCTAATTCTCTTATGTGCAGCAGACGAAGTTTTGAGAGTCAGCAAGTCTTTTATACAATAGAAGATGCTTACTTATTGCCTTTAAGACAGACGCGTAAGATATAGATACCTACTTTAACGAAGAAAGTTCTAAATGTTAACTATACTACAAAACTTAAACAGCAAAAACTTTCAGTGATAGGTAGTAACTTTTACTTCTGGGCGCTATACATTTAAAGAAAAGGGATGTACACGTGAACCGGGATCTCGAACTCGAACCAAACATCTAAAAGTCAACGAGGTCAACGATCGCACAAGTGCAACAGTTGTTGCCATGGCAACCTCACAGCTGCAGCAGCTACTTATTTAATTCAGTAACTTTTATCCGTACGCATGACGACGTGAGCGGACTCTCGCGCTGAAACAGGTATATCAATCAATCACCTTGTTTTGTTTATAGAATACAGCTTGACACACGAATGTGCAGTTTCAGAGAATATCTACGTTTCACCGTGAAAATAAGGCGAAGATAACACTGCCTTCATAAGTAAAAAAGACAAATGCAAATATTCTTTTTTTAGATTCTTGTCATGCGTTTTTTTTACTGACTCCAAATAAGTAAAATCTAAATTTAGAAAGAAATATGTTAAATACGTCTTTTTGCCTTATGACGGCAGAATAGATGGGAGTTACTGAACGCGAAATGCAAGGCTGTCTGTCTGTCAGCTTTTTGCAGTTGAAGTCAGTGGCAAGATTAAAAACCATTGTGGTGGTTTCGCACGAATTGTGCGAAATAACTCTTTATAAAATAACACGGCAACCCAAATTGAGTGCGAAACGACCTCGTCTGGAAAAAGAAGGTGGTACGTACCGAATAATAAAAGAATATTTTTAAACAATGTCGACCACTAAGGCATTAAAAAGGCCAGTAGGTGCCGAAGCTTTGGTGTCGTATCAAGTTAATACATTAGAAATATTATATGAAAGAGATTGTTGGTGTAACATTAGTTTGCTTCCTCTCTGTACCTATGTATTTCAAAATGTAGTTTGTGGGTTTTTAATTGCCTATACCTATAAATAAATAAATAGCCGGTTTTTCACGGCGGACTAACTGAGACAGACGCAAGACAAGGTATAAATTTGTATTTTAGAACACGAGAGATTCCAAGGCTGAGGAAATTGGAGAGAAGGAATAAGGAAGGCTGATCTTATCACCGTGTGAGTTCCTTAACTATAAAAAGTCTTGAAATGTTATACAAATGGATAAGGAACCGATGTAATCTTTTCTCTTCCGACAACTACAGATAGAGTTGTTTTTGGTCTTCTTCTCTCTTAGCCTTTATTATTCCCAAGTCACTTGGGATCGGCTTTTCTGGTCTAACCGGATTTAACTGGATATCAGTTTTTACACAAAGCGGCTGCCACCTGACCTCCGCAACCCGAAGGCTAACGATACCCTAAGGCTAGACCAGTATCAGGATATTAGAGGGTACTTTCCCAATAACGATAGCCATAGATTTCCATGGCAGCCGATACCGACGGCTTAACGTGCTCTCCGAGGCACGGAGCAAGGAATAATAAAGGCTAAGAGAGAAGAAAAGTTATTCTATATACCACGAAATTGCAATAGGTACTTAATGTATGTAACCATAATTACGAATAATTATACGACATCAACCGAACCATGCCTAAAACTACCAACGCGATTCGACTGCGTGTGTCAAATGCATGGTTGTTTGTGTGTCTGTTTTTCCATTAATTTAATGTAGTTCTAATGCATATTTTATTAAAATCTTAGTATATGCCACTCCTCCATATAAACTTTAACTGTGCTAAATTCCATACTCCTCCGTCCGCACAATTTTCGTAAAAATGGGTATAAAGTTTTAGCTTCACGTATTAATATAGATATCAGCCCTGCATTAAACTATCCCACTGCTGGGTACGGGCCTCTTATCAATGTGAGAATGGTTAAGCCATAATCCACCACGCTGACCCAGTGCGGATTGGCAGACGTCACATATCCTCGAGAACATTATTGAGAACTCTCAGACATGCAGCTTTCCCCACGATGTTTTCCTTCACCGTTAAAGCGTGCGATAATTAATTATCATCGGCAAGTAAGAGATGCTCGCCTTGGGATCGAACTCGAGACCTCTGCGTGGCGGTCCAACGGTCTCCCACTCGGCTATCGCTGCTTCTCACATCATTAAGGCCTCATAAAAACTCATCAGCACCCAAAATACATTAATCTGGTATCTGCCTACGCTATCTACTAATGCGCGTGGTTTTTTAATGACGTTTTCTTTGATGTCACTGGTGATGTGTTACAAACATATTTTTTCGCTCCTACGTTAGAATACGAAATATTCGTCCTAAATTGCTTGAAACTTGTAGATAGAATTTGATATTTTCAGGCTTTAAGTTTGGAGATTCGGTAAAATACAAAAGTAGGTTAGATTAGGTTGTATTATTAACAGTGCTTTTTGAAAATAGAATATAGCCTACTCAGTCATAATATAGCTTTGTAATAGTGAAATAATTTTTAAAATCAGTTGTGTAAATTTTGTGTTAAATCTTTACAAACTAATAAAAAATCTAATCTTTCCTCTTGATAATCTATACTAACGAGATGGGTGTAAAAACCCAGGATTCAACCTCTTCGTCTTTATGTGACTTTTTATTTTTCTCAACTTTTTGTAATGTCCCACTGCTGGGGAAAAGCCTCTCCCTTGGACTTCGAAATCACTCTGTTGGTGGATATCCCCTGACCTTATGACCCCTATATATATATTATATATCTTGGGGGTCTTTTAACCCACAGGGCGCATATTCAAACTCGACCGAGGTATGTCTCCTAGGTGTCTGCAAACCAAGCTACAATTCAATCGGTCAAGTGGTTCCGGAGCTATGCCTGTCACTAACAGACAGACACACAGACCCACAAAGTCTTTTCATTAACCTCTTCGAAGAAGACTCAGAGGTTAATAAAGCTGAAGAGTTTGTTTGTTTGGTTGAACGCGCTAATCTCAGGAACTACAGGTTCGAATTGAAAATTATTTTATTGTTGTATAGCTTATTTATCGAGGAATGCTATAGGCTATACAACATCACGCTACGGCCCACGGTGATCATAAACGCGGGTGAAACCACGGGCACATCTAGTATTAAGTAGTATAGATATCATGTACATTCATAGTCTCTCACCTACCTACATCTCCAGAAGTGTTTTACAGTCACATTTCGGCAGCGTGTCCATTGCTGGCCTAAAGCTTTATTGAGATCATCTCGACAGAAAATCCCACCAAAACTTTGTCCGACTACCAGTATAGTACATATTATAATCTAGAAATCGAATCCGAGACCGAACCATTGCGCCACCGAGTCTGTCCAAAAATAAAGTAGCTAAATTTCAATGTGTACAAATGGAAGACAATATTTCGTCCGTTATAACTACCGTTAATGACAAACGAGTCACCAGACCAATTAGCCTAAGTTTTTGGTATTAACCTAATGAGTCGCAGCGGCACACCAGAGGCCAGGCACAAAATTGATGATGATTTTTAATTTATTATATTTTTGTTCGTGCTTTTTAGTAAGGAAGTCAGCTTATAATAATAATATAATATAATATAATATTCTATCACACACACACACAACACCATCTAGTCCAAACTAAGCAGAGCTTGTACTATGGGTACTAGACAATGGAAACACATACATATTATACATAGGAACATCCAGACCAAGACAAACATCCATGTTCGTGCACACAAATGTTTGTCTTGTGCGGGAATCGAACCCGCGACCTCAGTCGTAGCTGTCAGTTGCACTAATCACCACTCCATCGAGGCCGACTGTCTGGTATTCTAAGATTTAACTGATTAAAAGTTTTATTTTGTAACAAAAGGTTACAAAATAAAACTTATGGGTGTTAAAGAACTTATAGTAACTAATCTCCATCCTATATAGTATTTTTATTGCACGAATGAAAACGAGAATCAGCTATACCAACTTGCTCTCTGTAACGCCTTGTCTTGTTCTTGCATATATAATAATAATGCTATAAGAGATTGATGATGAGACTGGTGGCAAGTGGGAACCGTTGCTGTATAGCGTGTTATCTTAATATTGCAGAATCAGTCAAATAATGACAACCACATAGATTGCAAACAAACAGATGACCTGCTAGGTAAACATTTATTAAAGCAAGATCGCGATCAAACAGACGGCCTGCCAGGTAAACATTTATTAAAGCAAGATCGTAATCAAACAGACGGCCTGTCAGGTAAACATTTATTAAAGCAAGATCGCAATCAAACACACGGCCTGCCAGGTAAACATTTTTTAAAGCAAGATCGCAATCAAACAGACGGCCTGCCAGGTAAACATTTATTAAAGCAAGATCGCAATCAAACAGACGGCCTGCCAGGTAAACATTTATTAAAGCAAGATCGCAATCAAACAGACGGCCTGCCAGGTAAACATTTATTAAAGCAAGATCGCAATCAAACAGACGGCCTGCTAGGTAAACATTTATTAAAGCAAGATCGCAATCAAACAGACGGCCTGCCAGGTAAACATTTATTAAAGCAAGATCGCAATCAAACAGACGACCTGCCAGGTAAACATTTATTAAAGCAAGATCGCAATCAAACAGACGGCCTGCCAGGTAAACATTTATTAAAGCAAGATCGCAATCAAACAGACGGCCTGCTAGGTAAACATTTATTAAAGCAAGATCGCAATCAAACAGACGGCCTGCTAGGTAAACATTTATTAAAGCAAGCGAGCTAAACCTGGGTCGGTTTCTTTAATTAGGACCACAAATCTGACTGGCTTAACATGGTTAGAATGCCTTATAGTATAAATCATAATAATACCCTTGACCTATATCCTAAGAATACAATGTTCAAAGAGCGATACCATCGCGCTCAGATAGTGTTAAGTGAAAAATCTAGCTATATTTAATAGTAATTAGTAAAATTTCTACCTTTTTGTACGCATATTGCGCGCAAGGAAGTACCTGGAGCTTTGGCATAGTTAAGTTTATATGAAGGAATACAAAAAATTAGTAATTCAATACCAAGAACAGGCAGGAAATCTGGGATGAAATACCTAGATGTAACTAGATTTAATTATAATGCAGCGGCGATAGTATAATTATCGCTTGCGTTAACGGTGAAGGAAAACATCGTAAGTAAACCTGCATGCCTAAGACTCCAAAGAGTTGTAAATAATGTTCTCGAAGACATGTGAAGTCTGCCAACACGCACTGGACCAGCGTGGAGAACTATGGCTAAACCCATCTCACACTAAAAATAGGCCTGATATTATTATATATATAACTTAATTGACTTGAACTTGAACTGACGCAGGCAACTTGCACGAGCTTCTTGCATGAGTTTTATTATGAGTGTACCAGTACCTGATTAAGGTAGCGTTGAGCTTGCAGCAAATCAGGGCGATTAATCGAGAGACATACTCTTAATGTAGGTACTACGAAATATGTATATTCGGTAGTACCCGGGACGTTGCATCTTTCCCCAGATGAGCCACTCGCCATCGGCAGGGATTTCATTCTCACACCTTTCAACCTAATTGGTGTCGCACCAAGCGGTTCCAAAGTAATTTTCTACGGCGGTCGTTTAGGTTGTGGAATGAATTGGTTTGTGGAGTGGTTTTCCCACAAGACTACAGTATGGGGTTCTGCAAAAAGGGTGTTGAAAGGCTTTTACAGAGGGTTGGCAACGCGCAACCCTCTCCACTCCCTTTTTCTCGCGAAGAAGTGGGTATGCGTAAATGCATTACCAAATGTTTAAAAATAGGTACTATGAAATATGACTACTACACACGCCTTGAACTATATGAGCATTGTTTTTTATTAGTGTGATAAGATAACAACCCAATCCTGCCTTAATTATATGCTTGCTGTCTTACAGTTACTATACATTGTAAAGGGTTGGGTGTCTTCTGCGCTCACCGATATAGTCCGCGTACAGTTGTCAAGGCCATCTGAGGCCAACAACTAACACACACAAAAAAATACCTTAAATGCTCGGGACCCTTTATGGCATTTCTGGCACTGCGTGTAACTTGCGTGTGTGATGCGTGCTACTTGCATCCAAAAATTCATACCACTACCTGTAGATAGTGCAAACAGAAATCTATTCAAGCGTTCGGCCGCGGTTGTTTTGTCTAATGCGTTCGGTTAATTTAGACTCGGCGAATACAGTGCATCGCCTGAGATATATCAACACACATAAATTATGTTTATTGTTTCCAATCGGCTATTGGTTACTGACGGAACTGATATTAACTGGGATCACTAAAATAGACTGCTATTCAAACGGTGCATCTATTTAGATGCGCAATTTATATTTGCGCTTTGCTTGTGCTGATATTTTGTTCTTTGTACACTGCGCGGATGGTGTGGTAGTTTTAGTAGACTCGTGGCCCCTGCCGCGCACAGTGTTGTGGGTTCGATCCCCACTCGGGACAAAAATTTATGTGTTCCACAAATAGTTGTTTTGAATCTAGGTTATGTTTGTGCCCATTGTTAGATGTTTGTACAGTTTCAAGCAACAGAGGAATCATTTCTGGTAAGGGTGGTTGTTAAACAAGTGAGAATCGGCAATGAATTGCCGTAAATCTAAGAGTTCGAAAAAATGGTTCAAGTGATATGCAAAGGTCACGTGACACCATGTGACCTTGAGATCAGAGGTCAAAGGTCATAGTTATTTCGGGGGTATATCGACTATGATGAGTCGAATGGCGTTGACCGCGAGTCTCTCTTACGGTTCTTGAGTTGAAAGTTGTATAACCGACAGACGAACGGACGTACGGAGGGACAAAGCTGTTGTATAAGTTTTTAGAACTCTAAAAAACATGATGGTATATCATACTAAAACGTACATAGATATATAGATTTGTGCCTTTGTGACACTTGAGGCTCACTGAATGTAAACATGATTCTATAAGGATATCTCTTATAATATCTTTGTTATTAGATAACTTCTACTAGATTTTGCCCACGATTTCGCTCTCGTAAATTGAAGTAAGGTTAGGTTAGGTGTCAGAATACAGAATCTGTC
The DNA here is from genome assembly GCA_930367265.1 of Catocala fraxini. Classification (NCBI taxonomy): domain Eukaryota; kingdom Metazoa; phylum Arthropoda; class Insecta; order Lepidoptera; family Erebidae; genus Catocala; species Catocala fraxini. Next base: position 2,820,508 of record OV884024.1, on the reverse strand, counting down.
TACTGAGAGTTAGATTAGTAACAGTACTTTTTGCCGGATGAAAGGTAATCTATGTCTTTAACTGTTCCCCTGACAACATGTATCCGAAATGCCATAATAATCCGTCGAGTAGTTAAGGTGTGAAAGCGTAATAAGCAAACAAACGCAAACTCACATTCGCATTAATAATATTAGTTAGGATTAGGATTAGGACCAGTGGCGTAGAGTAGAAGCGGCACTTTTAGGGGGCGGCAAAATTTCACAATAGGTAATCATAATATGTTGTAAATTATTGAACTGTACAATCTTTTCTTTTCTTTCGTGTGGTTAGTGGCCAACCTGTTGTCAAGAGTTGTTCAAGCCGCCCGTAGGCCTCTGACATGGCTTAACGACTGCTGACAATTTGGCAACAACCGAGATCCAACCTTTTACGTACCCTCCGAAGCACGGAAACGCTCAGATGAAATACCACTCTAAGCGGTCACCCATCTATAGACTGACCGAACCCAACGTTGCTTAACTTCGCTAATCGTTTACCGATCAGTGAGTGCAACTGGCTATGAGCGCCTCAACAGTACAATACGTAATAATGATGACTGTTCTTGCCGAAAAGTTATTTAGGGAAAATTGTATATAATAGTCTTTTAAATTGAAATACCTACATAAGGGGGCGGCACAATTTTGTCCGCCCCGGGCGGACGCTATGCCACTGATTAGCACCTAATATTTATTGAGTAGCCTGTCCGTTGCCAGTTATTTGGTGATGATATTCAAGTGCCATGTCGCCTGGAAAAGTACCACAGGAACCGCAGTTAATTATACTGACATACTAACTGGGTTTCAACCGATAAGATAAAGATCCCATGTCTCACTGCACTCCCATTATTTTCATTTTCAGCGCGGAATACGAGGTTTATCTTAAACTATAGACAAGCTTAACGACAAGTGGGCCATATGTTAGTTTGCAATCATTTTAGTATAAATAAAACCACCTAGATTTTGTTTTAAGACTGCGCCGAGCGTAAGACAGATAATGACAGAGCTCGTGCGGCGCATATTCAAATCGGCGCGCGGCCGCCATAGTAAAATTGTATGGAGCATTTAAAGTGCTTTTTTGATAAATATGTATCTTTATTGTCAACCAATAACTTAAATATTTGGGACGGACAAATTGTAATATATGTTTCGTTTAAGCTGTAAAATAGGATAGATTTTTACTGTTATAATCTAAAAATCATGTAACACAAGCATGCAAATTTACGTAATTTTGTAGGCAAAAATATTAATTATTTTAAGTTTTTATACGGAGTAATTGTAAACACATTCATTGTTATGGTAAATGTATATTTTATATTTGTATTGAACAAAAAATGTTGATTTTATTCACTTAACTGTGACCGCCTGTTTTGGCACTCCAACTAACGTAATGGGGGCTCTCGTTTTTGTGCTTACCAGATGGCGCCACTAGCGAGTAAGGTCCAGTCAATCCTGTCACAGCTGCTGTCAAAAGCCGTATGTGGCGGTAATGATTGTCTGTTTCTATGGTTACTGTTGAAGTGACTATAGAGTATGAGGTCTGGAGACCTCACTATCTACTAGCACCTTCAGCGGTGACATCACGCTCTATATTTTATTGGGGCGAGTCTATCAGACACATTTCAAGACACTAAGACAAATACAAGTCACTGAATTTCTTTATTTTATAAAATTTATCCGCACCATACTCCATTTGATTGACAATTATCGCCTGCTCCGTACCTCGGAGAGCACGTTAAGCCGTCGGTCCTGGCTGCCATAAATATCTATGGCAGTCGTTATTGGGAAAGTCAGTACCCTATAATATCCTGACACTGGTCTAGCCTTAGGGTATCGGTAGCCTTCGGGTTGTGGAGGTCAGGTGGCAGCCGCCCCGTGTAAAAACTGATATCCAGTCAAATCCGGTTAGACTAGAAAAGCCGACCCCAAGTGACTTGGGAATAATAAAGGCTAAGAGAGAAGAACTATACTCCATGTGGTTAGGTACTTAACTAAAGGTAAACAATCCTGATGTCTGTGTCTTTTTACTTAAAAACTTAGTTTATAAATAAAATGCTGCTAAAGATCAATGTAAATACAACAATAACGATTACTAAATCAATTGAACCGTTAGTTTAAGCAGTAGTTTGTTTGTTTAATATGTGTTTGTGTAAAAAGTCACATAAAGATTACCTTTAGTTAAGTACCTAACCAAATGGGAGTATAGGAATAATTCCTGTATCGGAAACTTGGCGTTTGTAAAGTCTTTCAAACAACGGACACAAAGAACATCCAGACTTGGAACAACTATTTATGGATCACACAAATTTTACTCGTGTGGGATTCGAACTCACAACACTCGGCACGGTGGCAGTGGCGAGACGACCACTTAAACCAATACGTCGGACGTGCATTCATAATAAGCTTAGTATATACCTAGTAAAGAGCAGCGATAGCTCAGTGGAGAGACCAACAGACTGCAATGCAGAGGGTCTCGGGTTCGAACCCACGTCGCGCACCTCTGACTTTCGGAAGTTATATGACTTTTTGAAATTATGTGCGTATTGATTGACAATTATCGCCTGCTCCGTGCCTCGGAGAGCACGTTAAGCCGTCGGTCCCGCCTGCCATGAACATCTATGGCAGTCGTTATTGGGAGAGTGTCGACACAAAAGATCCCACTGGGTCGAAGTGTCGCCGGTCTGCACTGACTGGCCACCACATAAGATACATAGGGATACCTAGTAGAAAGACAAATAAGGTTTCCTGTTAAGAAGTACGTTCAGGCCACCTGATAGAGTAATAGCCAAGAAATAAAAACACTTTACAAGCCCACGTTGTGCTGATAAATAAAGTCACTCCAAAACTATGTCTGCATGCAATATTACCTCCAAAACAGCTTACTGAAATCAAGTTTCGAATATTCGTTTATGATTTGGATAATAATCGATAACTACAAATTGATACAAATCTGGATGGGAACATTACAAAAAATATAAATTCTTTACAAAATACAACATGTCGCTTTTTGTAAAATGTAATACCGATTTCTTTAATTTTAAGGCAGACACTTATTTAAATATTCGCAGTAAATATAATATTAACCTCCCTATTATAAGCAATGATATTTATTATAAAAGCGCTTATATATATATATAATATAGCGCCTGTCTGATACAGAAAGCCTTTGCACAACATGATCGGTTTGCTAATACAAATAATAGAGTGCGTCTCATAACGTATGTATAAACTCATTTGGTCTAATTTCAACGTGAGATATACCAACTGTTGATATAATTTCTTTACATATAACATTTATTTATTCTAAAACTTAATTAGTATAACGTTGTTTGATATAACGTTTATGTAATCGAAAATCATTTGGTCTAACGTTTAATATGTATATTGTTTATTTAATCGAAATTCATTAGGTTACTGATATACGTATGTTTAATCATATCCCTGTATACATAAAACAATTAAATGGCAATATGTTTAAAAATACCTTAAAAAAGTGGCTTGCTATTAACGCCTTCTATAAACCAAGGGAATTTTTTGATAATAAATAATATGTGTAGTGTTTAAGTATTTCTTGATGTATGCTAGAAATAACAAATGTAAAGATGCAATACCCGAATGGGTAACTGTTGACTCTAATATTATATAACACAATTGTACACACAGTTTTATGCAATATATATATGTCTATGTCTAAGAGTTTCTGGAGTAGTCGAGAGAGTGAATGGAGGAAAAGATAATAATTATAACTGTGGGAGGGATTGAATTACTGAACGTGAAGAATGTAAGCTGATTTTGTAATGTAACTGTGTGAAAGGGACGGAGAGAGGAAGGACAGAGAGGAAAATTTTTCCTGTGAGGCGTGTGATGGCAGGACGCGTGAGTTTTTTTAAAAAAAAGAGTGTGCATGTAATTTTGCTACAATTACTGTTAAAAATAAAGAGAAATATTCTCGAGTTCCAGTATTCGTTTTTATTAAGATCACACCCTCACATAACTAATATCTAGTTTCTAATCATATTATTTGTTATTACCTGTGTACATACATACATACATAGATTCACGCCTGTTTCCCAGAGGGGTAGGCAGAGACTACGGATTTCCATTTGCTGCGATCCTGACACACTTCTCTGGCTTCATTCACTTTCATCACATTACATTACCTGTGTATAATTCTTCTTCTTCTCCTTAGCCTTTATTATTCCCAAGTCACTTGGGGTCGGCTTTTCTAGTCTAACCGGATTTGACTGGATATCAGTTTTTACACGGAGCGGCTGCCACCTGACCTCCGCAACCCGAAGGCTAACGATACCCTAAGGCTAGACCAGTGTCAGGATATTAGAGGGTACTGACTTTCCCAATAACGACTGCCATAGATGTACTACCTGTATATAGTTCTAAGATACATATTAATGTAGCTAAGAACCATACATAGCACCTCATATAAGAAATATAATAATATATCGATTTGATTGTTTGACATTCAGCGATTGAAAAGAGTGGCCATCATGCTTAATTTCTATTTCCGTTTATTTATTCTTGTTACTATATTTTTTTAAATATATCAGTTTATTGACATGTCCAAAAATTGGCTACACATTTTTATAGAAATAAAGATATTTGAATTTGACTGATTATAAATGCGAAAAGAGGTCTCGAGTTCGATACCACGGCACACACCTTTAACATTTCCAAGTTAGGTAAAGAGAATGGTGATGGAAACCTCCATGTCTGAGAGTTCTCCGTAATATTCCCCCAAGATACTTAAGATCGGTTAACGTTCCAGGCTAGCATAGTGGACAATGACCTCTTATATACTTCTCTCACAAAGTTACGGTGGCACAGGTTTAAAAAAAATACCGAGATATCGGCTAAACTGTAGTCTCCGTAAATGTAAAAAAACCATACATTAGTAAGTAAACCCACGCGTCCGTCATAAAAAGTTAAAGATCAAATAAAAAGCGTGTGCTGCAGTCAGATCGACGGATGCGCCATCTGTCGCGACATACGGGAACTAGAATCATTGACGTAAAATGTAAACATGATCAATGCCGTACATGGCGGTTATACGATATAGATCAAGCATTTATTCGATTACAATCGAGCGGAGAAGTATCAATTAATTGGAGTATTGAAATAACGATCATACCCTACTGACACTTAAAATTACATCAAAATCATAGAAACTAACATACGGGTTTATTCCGCATTCGATCTTCATGTTTCGTCCAGAATGTAAAAATACACATTCGACCCAAAAATTGTTCCTCATATGCACCGAAATTTAGATAAATATTAATTTCTTAACGTAATTCCTATTTCGTCCCAATTTATATTCCTTTTGTGAACCTGGTTTTTTTTGTATAGCAGATTTTGATGTACGTTATCCGAAAAATATTTTAAAATACCTCCTTGATCTCTCGGCGAAACTTTGGGCTTATGATAGCATGACATCACGAGCCCGACATTGAAGACTTAAAATAATTTTAAACATGTTTTGTTTTGCTAACTATATGCTCAAAAATGTAGGACGAAAAAGAGTAATTTAAAAAGAGGGGTGATGGAGGAACATTTTGGAATGTGGGACGTAATGTAGGGGCAAATACGGAACAATCCAACATACGATGTAAAATTATAGTAAGTAGGTACCTAATCTACTACCTACAATATGTACCTAAATTTATTGACTACTGAGAACTTCCTAACGGTACCTAAACCTAATAACACTAACCGGCCCGGGAATCGAACGAATATTTTTGTAAGTAATCTTTAACTGCCAACTAATGTATTACTGTAACTGTATTGTTCACAACGGCAATGAAAAATATACCTATAATAATATTATTTTAATTTTTTTATTGTCATTGGTGGCAGACGATCAAGTGGTCCACCTGATGGAAAGTGGTAACCGCTGCTCATGGACTTCAGCAATGTCAGGACACAGCAAAGCCGCTGCCTACCGTGAAAGAAGATCTCTGTTAAAACCTCGTTTGAAGAAGCGTGATATTATATAGCCTGTAACCTTCCTCGATAACTGGGCTACCCAACACTAAAATAATATTTCAATTCGGACCAGTAGTTCCTGAGATTAACGCGTTCAACCAAACAAACAACAAACTCTTCAGCTTTATATTATTAGTATAGATTTGATGGGCTTGAAAGAAGCACACATAGATTTAAAAATATAGATATTAATAAACCTATGGCTTAGGACACTATGTAGGTTTTTGAGAATACCGAAATATCTTTAATAATTTAATATAATCAGTCTTAAATAAAGTTATCGGTTAAATAATCAATAACATGCCAGCCAATAATATTAAATAATGTTACAGATCTACCATTTTGTATGTCCTCACGTATCTTTGATGTCAATAGTATAGGTACACTTTACTAAATAAGTACTATATGTATAGTATTTAGTAGAGTGCATTATTTATTACAGTTTCAAGATTGCCTAGTTATCTTCGTTACACAACGCAACCATTCATCATTCATTCATCATACCTACCACATCTTTTCTCCATTCAAACATTATCCCGGCCGTTTAAAAGCCACAAAATACGCCGGCGTATTAAATAGATATTAAACATATTTATGTTCAAAACCAATTAGAATTATCACTAAATTCCTTAGCTCAAATGAACGGACATGTAAGAAAGTGGGAAAGTGTTTACGCTCACTAAATGTTTGGCAAACGACGGCATTACTCATAGACTGTACACATATGCACGCTTGTATACCTAGATACCTACCAATCGACAGATACACGTATAACGCACAGCAGACATATCGACCGATAGAACTCAACGGGAACGTAACAAAAAATCTACTTCAGCAAACTTTTATAGCAGTATTAAATTTTAAAAAATATATGTAATAACATTTCCTTCGCTCGTCCAGTACAAACAGTGCAACTTTTATTTTTATGAACACGTAGCTAGTATGTACCGGTTGACTACAAGTATACATTTTTCTATTACGAAATGGCCCAAATTATAATAACACAATGGCAGTACGTGTCGTGTGTCGCGACGGGCTTCCTGGTGCTGTATTTATAATCGACAGATGAAAAACAAACAACGCTAGCCGGCGCGAGCGCAGCCCCCACCTAACCTATATGCTATCTGATCGTTGCACGTTCTATTGTGATCGTAGATTATAACCTCATTTTGTGAGTTGAGAAAATGGACGTACCATGTGTATCGGAAGGGCGGCGAGCCGGCGGGTAGAGGCAGGACGAGGCTAGCGGGGCTCCCCGGCGCCGCCCGCACGGTGTGCAGCCCGCTGGGGGGGAACAACGGGGGCTCCATAGGGCTCCAGTCCTCTCGGGACGCGCGCGACTTGCCGTGTGCGTACAACGCCGCCCGCCCGCCGGCTGTCTAAAAATAATACGGAAATATGTTACGCGCGCGCCACCGAAATTCGTACGACGCGAATATTTTGCCAATACCGCTGTTACGCTCGGTTTTTGTGAGCAATCAGCTGATCGGGTATGTAGCTGGAATTTCTGGACAGCTGACGAATTATCCTCGCATAGTTATAGGGCTTTAGGTCTATTTATGGAGCTCGCCTTGCGGCCGGTCCTGCGCACGCGCGGCGACACACGTTTACGTGCTTTAACATATACTAAACGCATACCTACAACTGAGAAATCTATCCATACTAGGTGTGTGTATACCTAGATTTCTAAGTAGCTATATATATATTGCCATCTTTTCTGTAGGGAACTTTAAAATATAGTTATACTATCAAGTGTTCATTCAAATAGCGAACTAGGTAGTGACTGATATTCTTTACTGATAGTACTTACTGTTATTTTAGATTACGCTGAGTTTGGTTGCGTGTCAAGTTTGGGTGCCGCAGCCAACATTGTAACTAAGAAAACTTCTGTCCCGGGCCTTTACTAACGTCCAAGGAAACATTGTCATTGCATGTGCGGGAATGAGATATCGCGTTCCTGAGTCTATAGCTTTGTCTTTTTTCTCACACACAAGGACCCTGTTCGCGTTTTACTGCCATTTTGCTTGGCGAATATTTGTTTCTATGTAATACTAAGTTTGACGTTGTTTTTGCTGCTATATAGAATTATATTTACTTGGTTTATTCCTAATACGAAGGTATACTTCGGTCTCCGCTTGGGTAAAGATAGTTAAGATTAGGGTAGATCAATAACAGTACTTTTTCTGGATAAAAGATACCATTTGTCGTTTTCTGTTACCCCGACAAAGTGTATGCGAAATTTCATGATGATCGATCGAGTAGTTAAGGCGTGAAAGCGTAACAAACAAGCATACATTGAAACTTACATTCACATATATTAGTAATATTAGTAAGGATATTGTTATAAGTACCGGCAACCTCTACGTACTTACCAGCATGTAATTTAGACACAAATTAATCAGCTTGTTTTTGAAATTTATTTAAATATTCGTATTTAATTAATATCGAAATAATCTTAATCCTTTACTATAATATTAAGCAGCGATAGTCTAGTGAAAGACCGTTGGAATGCCACGCAGAGCTCTCTGGTTCGATCCCAAGGCGCGCATCTCTTAATTTTCGAAGTTATGTGCGTATTAAATAGTTAATTATCGCTTACTTTAACGGTGTAGAAAAACATCGTGAGAAAACCTGCATGTCTGAGATACAAGATATGTGAAGTCTGCCAACCCGCACTAGGCCAGCGTGGTGGACTATAGTCTAACCCTTCTCACACTGAGAGGAGGCCCGTGCCCAGCAGTGGGACAGTTTAATACAGAGCTACAATATTATAAATTCGAAAGTAACTCTCTGTCTGTTACCATTTCACGGCTAAACCACTCAACGAATTTAGTTGAAATTTGATACAGATATAGATTAAAACCTAGAGAAAGGACATAGGCTACTTTTAATTGATGTAGGTACCACGCGGTCGCCCGCGTGCGGCGGCGCTCTCAAAAGCTAGTAGGCGATATATTGTAGTTTTAGAATATATTTTGTTCCTATTTTATTTATTAGGGGACCTTACGGCTATTGACAAATAGTTATACAAATTAGATTAATAAATACCAATAACAAGCTTCCACAATTAGTTTGCAACATGATGGTGTCTTAGAACAGCTCCAGAACACTTAGGTTTGAGAATGAGTATGTACTTAGCAGATCTTTTCACAAAATTGAGCCAATAGTAATATCCAACAATTATACATTATCAACAAAGTATTTACCTGAGAGAATCTGGCAGAATGTTTACCAGTAGTAAAAATATCAACTTATAAAATTCATTGAATACTCTAGGCAGAAAGGTAGGTCTTTACTCCAAAATTGGTGTGGCACGGAGGCCTGAACTCTATAACAAGAGATTTCTTAACTTTATTTTCGAACGAAGTTTAGGACAGTTCAGGATCTTGGACCCTGAGCTATATTAAGAAGAAAAGTTATGTCTATAAGGTTTCGTCTTTAATGCTTAGATATAATATGCAATTGAACACAGCGCTGTTCATAATGTGCCTAGGTGAAACAATTAACAAAATTTCTAATAGATTTTTATATGATCAAGTTGTGACATCACTATGATAATGGTATACATAAAGAAGCATGATAAATTTGGCGAGCCTTTTTGGTAGACTGGATTACCTCCAGAAATAAACTATTGAAAATCCTACGTGTTTCCTTCATGTGCTAAGTATTTTAATACAGCCAGCTTTGTGGTAATTGGTACGCGCAACACAGGTGTACTTATCATTAATCCTCAATTTTCTGTGATTGGGCATTATTGTACAATCAAGGTGGGCCTAACAAATATTGTTTTAAATGTGTAGGAACCAGATGACGCGTTACAATGATTCCTCATTAGTGCGTTGCATTGCGACGCACAACGCAACGCAACGGGCTAATGAAGCATCACCCTTACAGAGTGTACAGATTTCTCGTGCGTGCTTTACGAGATGGTGGTAACGCCCTCAGTATAATAAGTAATGTCTTTAGTTGTTATTATAATCTAAGACCCTAGTTTATAGACATAGATCACATGGGACGCTTAGAATGAGATTAAACAAGATCTGTCATCTTGTCTAGTTTATTGTTACTATTTTATAGGTAGTAAGTAATTAAATGCAACAGTTAATTACTGTTAGTTAACCTGTTAATTGTTGGAATGCCAGACAAAATTGAAAAGCCAATGCGTTAGGCCGCCGGTGTACCGCTGCCATTTAATAGGCTAATTCCATGGCTAAGCAATTAAAATAGAAATTATTTTCTTGCAAAGTAAGTGTAGGTACATACATTAGGTCTTAAATATTTTATAATAGAATCTTAAGTGCACTCACTGTTCCCTAACTCTCATGATCTGATGGCACGGCAATCCGACACGACCGGAGAGAGATCAGGCGCAGGACCAACGGCTTTACGTGCTTTCCGAGGCACGGGGGTGTCTAACACCGCCAACTTCCTAACTCCGGGCTGCTATTGAGATCTTTATAGGAAAACCCAATAACTTTTTGTTGGCCCGACCCGGGATTCGAACCCGAGACCTCATGCACAGCAGTCGCATTCACTAACGCTGCGATAGAATAGTATATAGGCTGATAGAATAGTATTAGCAATCACAGAAATTGTTCTGTGATTGCTTTTTGGCGAGTGCAATAATTATCATTCGACTGACAATTCAGTCGAATGATAATTATTGCACTCGGCCAACATGATATGAAAAGTTGACTACTCGGATGGTGTAGTGGTTTAAGTATTCACCTCGCCACTGACACTGCGCCTGTGTTGTAGGTTCGAACCCCACACGGGACAAAAATGTGTGTGATCCACATATGGTTGTTCAGAGTCTGGATGTGCTTTGTGGCCGTTGTTTGAATGTTTGTAAAGTACAGGTGCAGGGATTATACCCAGTGCGGGTGTAGCTTTTTTAGAATTCGAAAAAACTCTTATACTTGCAACAGCTTTGTCCGTCTGTACGTCTGTTATACAACTTTCAACTCAAGAACCGTAAGAGCTAGAGACTCGCGGTCAGCGCCATTCGACTTAGCATAGTCGATATACCCCCGAAATGACTATGACCTTTGAGCTCTGACTACTGTCACGTAATACCATTTTTTTCCAACTCTGAGATTTATGGCAATTCATTGCCGTTACTCACTTATTATATGACTACCCCTAGTACATCCCAAGTGACAGTAACTGTCGTACCTAATGTCTAGTTGATGTTCACCGTAACTATTATATAGGTCAAATATTTGTTTCTCAGTGGGGGATTAAATGTCTATTCACAGATTATTAAGAACTAGATTTTGCACACGGTTTCGCTCGAATAAATGTAGTTTAGGTTAGTAACAGTACCTTTTTCTGGATGAAAGGTACCTACCCTATGGACTTTTCTGTTTCCTTGAGAACGCTGCGTATAAGGAATTTGATGAAGATCGGTCGAGTAATTAAGGCGCAAAAGCGTAACGAACAAACTAATTTGCATTCGCATTTATAATATTAGTTAGATATTTTAATTCCTAGCTAAAAAATACGTATGTCATAATGATACTTACGAAATTAAAACTGGTTTGACTCTTTCATTGGTTCCATGGTATAAGTTTGTGACCAGCAGGGTGATTCGATTGCTATATGGGGCAGTGTTATTGAATTTTCTATTTGGAAATTCTTAGTAGGTTCTGAAAGGATTTATTTATTTATTTTAGTTACACAAAACAGAACAAAGTACAAGTAGGTTTGAATATAAATAAATATTAGAATTATATTCTAAACTAAGTTCCTGACTAAAAGGATTAGGCGCTTAATGCCACATTTGCAAAATGACATATTGGAATTTCGCAAAATGTCATATTCTCAAATTGTCACATTCTGAAAACGCCATGTCGCAAAATGTCACATTAGCAAAATGCCATTTTCGCATAGGTTATGTCAAATTCTCGAAATGTAACTTGTCCCTCACAAATAGCCATTTTCTAGGTTAAAGCATACCTACTTATTATATTACAATTAAAATTACGATCAGCTGACTCCTGCGCAACTAAATCGTTACTGAATTACTGAATCCTTAAAATTTTTAATGTATGTATGTGGATATAAAAACAATGCTCAAAAGTTACAATATTTTGTTATTATATCTTTATGATTCTCAGCGCCATTCCCAATTTCAGTCTACATTATCAATAAATGAAAATGAATAAATAATGTGATTAAATATGTATGTACCGAAATAATTAAATTAGTATTATTGTTTATTCATAATTCACCGGTCTACTGCAAGAAGTCACTAAGTGACTTTGTTAATCTTGTCATTTTGATAGTGTGGCATTTTGCTATAGTTTGACCAAAACCGCTGTACCGCGCCGAGCCGGGGAGGATTGCCTGCGTTTGTCGTGTACTCTCTCGTTTCGGTGATCAAAATTGGTCTCCTAGATCGTGTGATTTAACACCATTAGATTTCTTTTTATGGGGTTATTTGAAATCACAGGTCTATGTCAACAAGTCCACAACCACCCGTGCATTAATAAAGGAGATTCAACGCTGCATCAACGAAATTCAGCCACATTTATGCAAAATGGTCATGTAAAATTTCGACAAACGAGTGCGTATGTGCATACAAGGCCGTGGAGGCCATTTGCCCGATGTGTTATTCCATAAATAACCCTATCCTATGTACTTTATGATTCAATAAAAAATAGCAATCAAAATTTTGGGACTCCCTTTATTTACTATCCCATAAGAACTGCGCATCTTTCAAAATGAAAAGCATATCTTTCACCAACCTATAAACCACACAAAATCTTACAACAAAATAGGATATAGGACAAAAGAAACACCACATGAAGATCATTAATTTATTCATTAATTTAAAATACATTAATATTAAATCGAGACTAGATTTTAGTATCTAAAGAACCAGGGCCGAGCAAATAAACGATAGTTTCAAACATGTAATTTATCCCAAACCAAACATTACACATGAGAAAAATCCAAACATGACAGATAGACAGTAGAAAATTTAGACCCAGCCCTGGCAATAAAAAAAAACTCATCTGCAGATAGTTTAATCGGAGTACTTTTAAATTATGTCTAACCATCAGTTGTGGCAATACTTTGTGATAGTGTTGCCTGCTCGCTGTGCATACTGCGACGCTAATCGTCGTGTCCTGGCAATACCATGCTATACCTACATATTATGGGTAACTAGGTAAAAGTACTCCGCTATTACAATTATTAATTTATAGACACATATAAGCCCCAAGAGATGACATGGTTGGCTCAGAGTCGCTCTTGCTTGGTTGAACTAGCCGCGACACTGTTAAACGATTTAGCAGATGTGTCTACCGCATTTGTTATAAATGTTATTAAAATCTATAAATATTTGAAAATAATGTTCAAATTTGCCAAAAAATTACTATGAGAAATTATTAGTCTCTGGCCGAATGAACGCACATATTCTAACAAATTAAAGTTCAAAATGTATTTTAAGATCTATAATTTCATGGTTACTGAACAAATAATTTTGTATTTTCTCATTATAACTGACTTGGTTTTATTGTAAAAGACAGTTGTCGCAGCAGACAGCTTACAAATATGACTGATATTAAAATAATATTATGAGATTCTTGTACTTAACTGTTCGTTTCGACAAATTTATTATATACCATAATATTTATAACAAATGCATCGAATCTTAAATATTATTCTAAGTGTTTAGTATCTACCGAAGGGGCGAAAGATGCACATATCATATTTTTCGTTTGGCTAAATATTTGACCAACATCCGAAGATTAGCCGCCTCCATTTTCGCCACGTCAACGGATACTAATATGAAACATTGTACAGTACACGGCGTGGTACAATGGCACTGCTTAAAAATACATTAGGAACACAATATTTATACCGTGGCTCTATTTTAAATTTGCATATTGTTTTGTTCATTTCTGATGATTAAACATTACAAAATTATCTGATGTAAAAGATTTTCTTAAGAACATAGTTATTCTTGTTGTAATCGTTCAGTGTAATTTTGTATGCGTTTTTAGTAATATGCGTTGAATATTGTACACAAAGGGACAGTGCCATTGACCACGCGAGGACAAAAGTGTAAAAGAGTGTCCAAAAGTCAGACTAAGTGCAGTCTATACATTTTTTGTTCGTTAAAAGAAGCAACCCATCTGCGGGGTTAGCGTTCATGTATACCAGACTTCTATTACTCTACTCGAGTTCTACCTGTGACTTTGGACTTTGAAGACTTTGTAAGCCTTTAATAGTTATTTGTTGTAAAGTTATATGTGATAAAACAAATCATTTTTGCAGACTAATTTATGTTATTCAAGGGTTGCCCTAGGCGATAGCAATATTATGTGGTATGCGATACCTCTAATTGGCCAGTAATAAAAAAATGCCCATAGTAAATTAGAATGTGAAATGGAATTTTATTTAAAAGAATACACTATCACTGGAATATAGCCTGCTCGCTTAATGTTTACTTTTGCTAACATTACAAATTCTTATTTTACAAAATTTACATTACAAAATTTTACAAGCATATTTTCAGATATATTTTCCCTATATGTATTACTTTGAAAGATAGATGACATGACTACATGCCCTATTATTTCATAATTTGTCAAATATTTCGTCAATTCTGGTTACAGTCTGGTATACACAACACGAAACATAATATCAAACAATAATTGCGTGTAATAAAACACACACGTACGTGTGTGAGTTTCACTCACACTAGGACCCCGTACCGACCACAAACCAAAATCTCAAAGTAAATAAATGCATCCACAATTGAGATCGCAAACACTCCCAATGGAATGTATTAACTAATTTTGGACCCTAAAAACCGTAATAAATAAAGCACCTTTTAAACAAAATCACAAATAAACGGGGCCCTAAATTAAAAATCACAGTACAAAAATAATTAGAAATAGAAAATAAAAATTATATTTTAATTCTTGTGGTAACATATTTTTTGCTTTGGCAAGACTAAGATAGCTCGCGTGATATATATTTACATTCATAAATTGCATACAGCACTTTAATCTTCTAAAGAATGTGAAAACGTTCAAGGTAATTATTCTTAGATTGTATCTGGTATCAGTTATTGCAACACGCTTTTTTACCATTAAATGAAGAAACCAAATGCGTTAGTAAAAGAGCATCAAATTCGCTCCTCTTTTTTTGCTTACTTAGTTACATAAGTTTTTAAAATGGATACAAATGTCTTCAATCGTAGAGTAATTGACAATACATATAAATATACAGCTTAGTGGAACTTAATCACTAAGACAGGCTATGCTATATATAGCCTTAAGATCTTTTAATATGCCTGTAACTAAATTTAGTTCCTTTTTAACATTGCTAGGATCATTTAATTTTTATTTCATATGGCATTTACTTATACCTGAGCGTTTTCAAATTCTGCCACATATCCTAATAGATGTGCGAAAATAGCTACATGCTTTATTTCACACAATCTGTAAGCCACGACTTTAATAATTAAATTTAATACTTATTCATTCCTTTTTAATTTCCAAGAAACTAACCGTGAAGCCTCAGAGTAACAATAAGTATTATTATTAATTATAAAAATAATAAATTATACTATTAATTATAATTGTTTATAAATTGATAGCCTAACCCTTCTCACACTGAGAAGAGGCCCGTGCCCAACAGTGGGACAGTTTAATACAGGGCTGGTATTATTATTATTATAAATTGATAGGCGGAATACAGTCCAAGTGATGTCATAATATTTTTTTAAACATTTTATGAAACAAGATTATAGAAATATATTTTAAGAATTATCATGAAATACTATTTTTGTTATTCTGAGAAAAGCTCACGGCCTGTTTAGCAAAAAATATGTTATAAAAATATTTTTATCAATATTTATTCAATTTACAAAAATAGGGTAGAAAAGCTTAATATGGGTGGTGAATCACCAATGGCCGTCACGAATAGACTAAAAAAAATTCGGTTTGATCTGACGTCAATTAGTGACTAACCTGTCGAACATAATGATAATATTAAATTCAAAAAAATATCTACAGGGTTGTATATAGTTTTAAACTTAATTATAACGTTTCAGGCCTGCTAAAACAAATAAAATCCTATAACATTAATTATACTAGTCTTACTTAAATAATAAAATGTTCTCTTAATTAAACAAAGTACAACCAAACGTGTTTAATCGTCCAGTAGAAAAAAAGACTTCTATTTTATTCATTTGACCATAGAGAAGCTCCAAATCAACTCGTTTCTATATTCATAGATTATTTTTTACTAAGTTTCTTTTTCAGACGTCACTCCCTAAAATATGGCATTAATTTCATCGCAATAATATAATTTAATTTATTTTCAGTATTGATTTAAAATGTTAATTTTATTCATAACTGTAAATTTTAGTTGAGATTGCATACCCTTTGCAAGGTTTTCGAGTATTTAATTCGTTCGATATTGAGTGGCTGCCTTTTCAAAAATGAGTTATTTATACTCAAAATTGTAAATTTTTGTTGAGATTGCTCAAATTTTCAAGGTATTCGATTTTTCAATTCGCAGCATTTATTTTTATAATACGTGCCATTTTACGGACTGAAAGCACATGTATCAAAAGTCTAGATTAAAATCACATTGCCGTGAATGCGAAATCATTTCATAGACCTTATTTTAAGCTGATGCTGAGCCATATTTGGTCAGGAATAAGTTAGTTAAGATTGTTAGGCACTGACCTTCATCATTAGGCCATTTTTTATAAATATTTGACTCACTTTTGCCGTGCGTTTCAAAAGCGGCTAATCTTTCAGTCCGTTGTATGAAGGAAAGGATCTTAATTTTGTTATAATCCAACAAAATTTAATACTATTTACATTGGGCACCTTGCTTTCACAGATGGCATAAGAGCGATCCTTTATTAAAGGGTAGCAGTACCCCTGATAGTATTAAAAAGAAAGCAAGATCTCCGTAATATTATTACCTATAACTATAGCAGTGAGTGGAGTATAGCATTATTTGACATTAGATCGCCTGTTAACATCTCTAATGACTTCTAAATCCAGCAGTAGATTGATCCACCATGCTTCGTATAGTAGTGATGGTATACCAGTGACGTCATCAATGCCTTACAGATAAGCTTGATGAAGAAACGGGCATTCAGTACAGTCGCTACGCCAGAGTTAGAAGCCGTTGGCATTGAGAAGAGCTTGCAATATCATGGACCGCCCCACTGCTGGGCAGGTCTTTCTCTCTAGGGAGAAAGTCGTATGAAACTACACCGTGCAAAGTTCCATTTGCCTATATCGATCTTCCTGTAGCATAGAGTAAGTGTAACAGAGATGAACGTATAGTGTAGCAGACGTCAATAGAGTACGTGACTTTCTTATTTGATTTCAGCCCGTAAGAAAATATATCTTATCATTATTTTTCATCCAGACGTGATTTTGATTGGTTTTTATCGAATTAATTTGGAAATAACTTGGGCTTAATTTTAAAAAAACTGCCAACTAAGACTATTTATGAGCTAAAATCTGAAGTGGTTCTATCCAACTGTTCAATATACTTCTATTGCGTACTCTAAGACAGTTTACTTTCACCAAGATCACATTATTCTGTATGGTCACCACTACTAAACCTGGCTATACGGGTGTTATAGCGCAGAAGGGAATATTTTGAAATCCGTTATTTAATTAGGGTAATTTAAAAAAATATATATTTTCTCCATTGATAGCCTTACACAGGATTGATCAGTCAACAAGCAGAACCTGCGGTGCCTTGCCATCACCGTCAAAGTACCGGTTTAAGAGAAGATGGCCGTTTCGAAGACTGGCCAGTAACACGTCATCGTTGTGACGTATGACTGCTGATATTGCAAAATACTTTTCAACACCCTTTGATTCTGGCAGAGAAATTACTTCGAACTAACACTAAACCTTCATCGAAATATTGAAAGTTCCAGTCCAATTCGTTCTAAGCAAGATGTGTCGGTTATTCGAAACATGATAAGAATGGCATTAGCTGTAAGCCATCCAGGGTAAGACTGGTAACTTTGATGAATATCGCGGATTGTTCAATCTACGCAGTTACCACACCGACACAATTTAGACGAAAAACTTTCTGTTCGAAATCACAAACCTGTTTCATTTAAGTATAAAAATAATAGTAACTTCTCTGTCTTTTACTCTATAATGACCGAGACAATCACCAACCCGTCAGCGAAAGCAGCAGCAACCGTCACGTCAGAGTTAGCAAAAATGGCCAGCTAAAATGCCAGGATCCTCACCTTCGACGTATGTAACCGAAACGTTTCACAAATCTAAAGTGAGGAAACTGACACAACAAATATAACACACATCTGCTGCGTCCAGCTCAAATTCCTACCCTCAAAGCGCAAAGAGCAATAACAGCAGACCTTCAAGCTGGACCGGGGTAACAACACTTATTAAATTTTCATTTTTTTGGGTTTTTTTTTTGTTTTCAACACTGAGACTACCACTACAGTATACTTGATCAAATGTCAGTCAAAGTTTAAGAGATTCAAATAAGAGATCCTTTCCAACATCTTATATATGATACACACAAAAAAGTGATCCCTCGCACCAGGCATCACTTTACAACAAACGCTTAAACTAGATAGAGGTCCTAAAGTCCCCAAAGGGTTCCTGTTCGAACCAATCATACTAAATATTTACACTTGAGCAATGTCGGGAATGTAGTTATCATTGACTGACATTTTCTTCTTCGACTGTTTGACGATATTGCCGTTTTGCTCCAGTACGATATTCTTCATTCTTATGGTGGTTTCATGCATCTTTATGGGTGCTGGCCTGGGTTTTACGGTGGCCAAGTTGTTATTGTCCACGCTGTCGATGGAAACGCAAGACGCTACGTCTTTCATGACTTGTGATACTTTCTCCTTCTTGACGGCTACCGATACGGTTTTCTCGCCTTTGTCGACGTAGTTGATGACTACTTGGGCTGGAGCCTCTTTCTTCTTGCGGTGAAGGTCCAGCTCAGCGATATTAGCTTTGAAGTTGTCTGAAGACGAGCTGGTCTGTCGCTGAAGATGTTTAAGGTTCTTGCGTATACCGCAGCGGCAGCCTTTTAGAGCTTTCTCGCGTCTGAAAAGTAGATAAGCAAATCGTTGAATTATTATGATTGAATATAATAATTTTAGCGGAAATAATAGTAAGATTTTCACATTTAAAGTTAATTTATATTAATAATTGTAGTAAGTGTAGCTTATGACCTAAATGAATAAGCAAATTAATTAAAGCACCCAATAATGAAAAATCAAATCAGAAAATGCATAAACTGAAAAATGACAATTCAGAAGAACGTCCAAACTGAAAAGTATCTTGTCAGAAAATTGTCCGTACTGAAAAAAGTTAAGTCAGAAGTCTGTTCAAACTGTAAAATGTCAAGTTAAAAGAACGTCCAAACTGGAAAGTTTCAAATCAGAAACTGTCAAAACTGTAGTGTCAAGTCAGAAGACTGCCCAAACTGCAAAGTATCAAGTCCGAAGACTGTCCAAACTGTAGCGTCAAGTCAGAAGACTGTCCAAACTGCAGTGTCAAGTCAGATGACTGTCCAAACTGCAAGTGTCAAGTCAAAAGACTGTCAAAACTGCAAAGTGTCAAGACAGAAGACTGTCTAATCTGTAGTGTCAAGTCAGAAGACTGTGCAAACTGCAGAGTCAAGTCAAAAGACTGTCCAAACAGCAAAGTGTCAGGTCAGAAGACTGTAGAAACTGCAAAGTGTCAAGTCAGAAGACTGTCTAATCTGTAGTGTCAAGTCAGAAGACTGTCCAAACTGCAGTGTCAAGTCAGAATACTGTCCAAACAGCAAAGTGTCAAGTCAGAAGACTGTCCAAACTATAGTGTCAAATCAGAAGAATGTCCAAACTGAAGTGTCAAGTCAGAAGACTGTCCAAACTGCAAAGTGTCAAGTCAGAAGATTGTCTAAACTGCAAAGTGTCAAGTCATAAGAATATCCATACTGCAAAATGTCAAGTCAGAAGACAGTCCAAACTGTAAAATGTCAAGTCAAAAGAACGTCCAAATTGCAAAGTATCAAGTCGGCAGAATGTCCATACTAAAATGTTAAATCAGGAAAAAGCCTTTAAAATGGTATATTAGAACCCTTTACAACTATTCGGCAGATGACTTGCTGCAAAAAGAAACGCCGCGGGCGCTCTGATTTCTTCAATTCGTATCGGACATTATTGTAATTTCGATATTCGATGGACGGACGGATGAACGACATTTTTATAATCAATATGTATAGAGTTAGACATTGTTAGAACTGGACAATTTAAAGTTAGATGTTTTTATAATTGGGCAATATTCATGTTGGACATATTCAGACAATAGACATCGCCCGCGCTAGGAATAATTCCTGTATCGCGGTGGACTATAAAAACGTTCAAACAAACAAAACAAATAACATCCAGACTCAGTACGACCATTTGTGGAGCACATAATTTTTGTCCCGTGTGGGATTCAAACCCACAACATTCGGCGCAGCTGCAGTGGCGAAGCGACCACTTCAACCATTACGCCATCCGCGCAGTCTAAATCAAAGTTTTAGTTATATTATTAGTAAACCATTGACTTAAGAATTTACGGACACCATCACGTGAACTAGCTAACTTTAGACGTACACACAGCGACACATCAACCTAGACTGTTTGGACTTTGAATTATTAGAAGTAGAATGCTGCAAACGGTGCGAGAGAGTGCGTTATATTTTTGTTACGCTCTATCCTTACCATTACATCGACACCCCTATGCACTTTCCCTTGCCGACAATTCTCTATTTTGTATGTTGCGTAGTTATGCGTATATAGGGTGTCTAACTTGATGTGTGGCCGTGTGTACAAATATTATTCGAGCGCGTAATTGTACACACGGCTACATATCAAGTTAGATACCCTATATACGCATAACTACGCTACATACAGAATTGAGAATTGTCGGAAAGGGACAGTGCATATTGGTGTCGATGTAATGGTCCAAACAGACTAGATTAAAGTGTCGCTGTGTGTATATTAAGTAATCTCACGACAAGAAACCTTTAATGACTGACTTCACAGCTTTGAATGTCTCATTTATATAATACGACGTTAATTACTCCGTTGTATCTTATAACGTCGGCTTTTCATCCGATTGCATGCATGCAGAAGCGGTCCGGGTCGTCCATGCACCTAAATTACTAGGTCTTTAAACCTACACATTATTTAAATTACTTGGTTGACTACTGAAATGTCGCGTCGCTCCAACAAAAATGCCACGTTCACCTAAATCTCTGACTAAGTTAGATAATATCAGCCTTGTATTAAACTGTCCCACTGCTAGGCACAGGCCTCTTCTGTGTGATGAAGCTTAGGTCATAGACCACCACTTTGGCTCAGTGCGGGTTGGTAAACTTCACATAAGTATGTTCGAGGACGTTATGGAGAAATCTCAAATATGCAGGTTTCCTCACGGTGCTTATTTTCACCGTTAAAGCGAGCGATAGATAGCTATTAATACACACATAACTACGAAAAGGCAGAGATGCGGGTCTCGGGATCGAACTCGAGACTTCTGCGTGACCGTTCAACGGTCTCCCATTAGGCTATCGCTGCTTATACTAACTACTAAGTGAAGTGAAGTGGCCGTGAGTTCTTCTCATTGGTCCTACGCCCTTGCTTTGCTGGACGTGGCAACAGGTAAATGTAAATTCATATTATTTAGGTAGTTTAGTAAGTGTAACCTTAACGTTCATAAGTGTTACTTAAATGAATAAAGATATTTTGATTTTGAATAAGTATAATGTTACTTACTCTGCGACGTCTTTTTCCCGCTGTTCAAGCTGCAAGCGAACAGCACAGACCTCCATGTAGAGCTCATTGGCTCTGTTTAGCTGCTGCTCGTACACTATGCGGACATCGCGGGCATGCCGCAACTCGTCCCGGCGGCTCGGGACCTTCGCTGGAGGCGCTTCAGTCTTTGGCGTCGTCCTACACGGACAGAAATATACATTACGAAATTATACATATACTTATGCGTGTAGATGATAGATCGCTGAATGTGTGTTGATAGATTTGGTATATAGCGGAATGATAGTATGCTTTGTAAAACGCTGCTCGTGTCGGGGGGAATTGCTGCTATTAATTATTATAGTGAGATAAATATTAGATTTAGGAAATTATCAGTGGGTGCACGTTATTGGTTAATGTGCCTGGTATATATAGGCAATAAAATCGCTTTATATGACGTGGGCTTAAATAAATATCGAACAAAGTGTGGGCGTAATAAACGTTTAGGTACCTACAACACAGGTGTGACTATATATGAGAAAAATTACAAGAGTTTAACAATTATTAGATGCGTTACGCATGCGAAGCTGAGAGCAGAGCTAGTCAACATAAATAAAATTCGCAGAAATGTCAAATTAAACCATAATACTACATAATACACATTAAGTAAGAGTGGAACACCGGCCATTCTCGAATTTCGAACATATTCAACAATAATAAGATTAATTTTATTCAAGTAGACATTTTCAATAAACATGAAGAAAGTCCCGAAATAATTATTTTAATAACTCTATAATAGTCAAAGTCGAAGTCACAAATAATTTATTCACTTAGGTCACAAAGTAACACTTATGAACGTCAAAGGGCTAAGTGAGTTTATGACATTTATTGAATTTACATTTATGTTAGTTGCAAGGTTCAGGCAAAAGGTTGAGCCTATGAGAAGATACCTGCAAGAAACTCAAGGCCACTCTTTTATATCGCTATAAATAGATATAATTACATAAAATTATAAGCTCACGATTGATTCATTCGAACAAATTCAACTTAATATTTTATATTACATAGTCGAGATAATCACAATTCAATTAGTACGAAGTCAATTATAAAATTGGACAGAAAGCTCAAGTATTTTAAAATTTAATTTAGTAATTGTTAACTTGTAATTGTATTTATAATTATCAACAAATTGATAATGCATTTATATATAAGTTGAAGATGAATTTATAAAATTGGTATTAATGTTCGAAATCCGAGACGAGGTGCTGCGTTTGCATCTAGTGTACACATAAGATTGAACACAACTCACAGCGAGAGTTGATAAAACGAATTTTTACGCACAGCGTCTAAGTCCTACACCGAACGCTTATTTATAAGTTAATATAACTATCCACGCTTGTAGAAACTGTCGCACAATGCAGCAAATGTAGACAGGTACGCAAAGGTATTATTGAGTACTCGTACACATAAATTTATATGTGTATGTAGCCATGGCTGCGACGAGAGCTGCGCAATAACAATCTCATTTATAAACTCTCACTGAACGCAATATCGGTGTATCGCATAGAACAATGAAACATGCAGACGTACACAACGAACATTTAGACCCAGAACAGAAATCTGTGTTTCACTCAATAAAATATAAGTAGTCAATTGTATACCTTCATCCCGAACTAGCCTTTACTTTTAAATATAATACGGCACGAAAATAATTTCTGTATTGCAAAACATTTATAATATAAATGCCCGAATATCGGACACAAAGAACACCCCAGGCAAGACACCGACTTAAACCATTACACCCTGTGTGTAGTTAAAGAACACAACTGTTGCTTTCATCCCGATGTTTGCTTTCATTAATTTTCTTTTGTGGGTTCAACACAGATATTCGCTCAGTGCAGGGATCGAACCTGCAACACGCGGTGCACTGGAAGTACGACGCGCATTCTCCCAATGCACCAGTCGTGTCGTCTTTATATTACCTATGCTCTATGTGATGGGTGTCGCGACGCGCCGCTCCTCTCCTGCAACGTGCCTCACATATAATGTAATACACATAGTTACCGTGCAACGAATTTCATCCCTTCCTGGATCTCTTTGCGCCAGGTGACCTGTGTCGCACTAAAACTATCGCCCTGCGACTCAGCGAACTCGTCACCAGCAATCTCCAAGTTGGCGGCTATGATCTTGAAGGGAGGACTGGGGAAACAACACATAAATATAAATATCTAAAGTGGTATGTACCCTCCGGCAGCCAAGTCGCCCGAATGATACATCTCGAACTCATCTTCGTCCACCATTTCCAAATTTGCGGCGATTACGTTGAACGGTGGCCTAAATTTGGATAAAAACATTAAACAATAGTTATCTTATAAGTGCACAGGCTAAGTGGGATGAAATCGAAAGCTATGTATTTCCGAATGTAGAACTAAGTTACATAATGTTTTAAAAATTGATTCGATTTCCAAGATAAATTCAAAAGAATCAATGTATAAATATAGAATATAATATCCATTACATACTGAGACATTGTTGTATCCGGAAAAGATTTTATAGTAAATTTGCAACGTTCTTGATATCACGAAGCACTAGTTACCGTTACGGGTGAGCGCGTGTAACTGAATATATTAATATGTTGTATCGCGATCGGGGGCTATTCACCATCGTTCGATGCAAGCGGCCGTTTAAATCGGCAGCGAATAATAAAATTTATTCAACAGAATTATTTCACATAATATGTAATCCTATCCGAAACATGGAGTGACGTTTTACCAATAATAAAACCATACATTTTGAAATTAAAATACTATATACACATTTCGACGAAATTTATTTAAAAAATCCTTATTTCATTTCGTATATAGTTGTTTAATGTCAATATGCAACATTCACGTAAACGTAACGAAACATTATACGATATATTGCAAAAGTACGTACCGATGGCGGGGCGTCCTATTCCAGCAATGCTTCAAGAGCGTCTGAATGCTAGTGGGACACGAGGTCGGGATCGGTAGAGACAGCGTGTCGGTGCCCACCCCCCACATGATTGCGTGCGTCTCTATATTTTTGTATGGGACTTCTTGGGTCAGTAGCTCCCATAGGACGACTCCGTACGACCAAACGTCGACTCGTTCAGAACAGGGCTCGTGGCGTATGACTTCGGGCGCCATCCAAGCCACTGTGCCCGTAAAACTCATAACGGCGGAGACATCATTCCATTCTCGCGCAGTACCAAAATCACTTACTTTGACTATTAAATTGTCAGCAATTAGAATGCTGTAAAATATTTAAAATTACGTTAATATGCAATATGAGTCAGAAACTCATATTGCAAAGAAATACATGTATTGCCTTATACTTTCTCTTTAGAGAAGAGACGGCTAAAGAATATCATGTACTGTGACTGATGACTACCATCAATGAGATCGATAACCATTAATATTACTGCCGGATTAGTTACTGCCCAAGATTAAACAATAAATTGCAAATACCATGTTTGAAAAATCTAGCCAGTGACGTGCATTTTTATTTTTGATAGCTCACGCGTTCAGAATCATTCCTGTGACACAACGAACACCCGGAGGCGGCACAACTGTTGTCTCGTGTGGCGACCCACAACCCTCAGCGCATTGTCACTGGCGAGAAGACCATTCAAGCCGCTATCCGTAGAGTCAAACTACTTTGAATTGCAACCGCTGACGTAAAACTCAGTGAATGAATAATATAACAAGGCGGACGCTATACACGAAGATTATGTCAATTCTCTTTCTAAAATCAATATTTTAAACACATGTGCGTGCAGATGTCAGGTGCATTGGTAGGTACAATATCGATTATTTGGTATTTGGTAAGCAGTCAAAGGTTAGCAGCGTATATTTCGGTCTATAAACTATTAAGGCTAACGGAGTCTAAATGTGTACTGGGCAAAAACATTAAGGATTGAGCAACGTGATTGATCTCAATCATTAAGGGTAGTGCATTCGTATGATATTCGAGTTTTTTGTGAAGTAACCAATATCATACATAAGTAATACATTCATAAATTCGACACAAAAACAAGAACAAGTGGCGGTCAAAATCATTTGAAGCTCAATTTGTGCGCATTTTCAATAAGCGCCCAGGCAATATCCAAAATTTAAAACAGTAGTAAACATTAATTATGTTCAAAATTCGGTGACAGACTATATCGAAGATATTTTATCTTTGATATAGTCTGTCACCTAATTTTTCTTGGGATTAAGTTGCTTCCTCTTACAGACTATTTCTAAACATATAATGAAATGAAATGTGAATATGAGTTGCTGTGTCTGCCGCATAAGATTGTTATTGATAACGTTGCTCAGATTTTCTAAGCATTTTACAATCTGCCTGTTATCTGCTATTGCGATCACACACAGCAGCTCATATTAGGAGAATCCAAAAATTTAACCATCGATGCGATACGTTGCGTTACTGCGATTAAATATGATGATTAGTCTTTGTGTACATTTATTTGTCATCCGACACACCATGCCACCTGAATTATATATTATTATATATTATTATTACGCTTATTCATATTAAAATGGTACACTATCGCTCTCTATATAATGTGTGAGCTCACTCTTTTAAGTGTGCAGACTTTCGTCGTTTCTAAGTACGGTGCGAGCACATCTATGATTTAATCTTTCGAAGAATCAATTAGACTTTAGAGGACGTAAATAAATTTATTCGCATTTTAGTAAACATTGTAAACATTTGGCGATTAAAAAGAGCTTCTTATGATAACTCTAAGCCTTAAATTAGTATTTACAATCATAATTATAATATGTATTACTAATATACTTAGCTGAGTTTACCAAGAATACTGAAATTTTCTCTGAGAAATCTTTAAAGATCGTAATCTACCGTCACTACGAATAAAATAATCAGCGGCTTACGAAACAACCTACAAATATGAGACGAGGCTTCTAAAAGCAACTATATTTTAAACTCTTTAATACATACAAGGTAGATGAAAGAACGCAATTTAACGAGGTGTAGGCGATGAAAACGTCGTGGTGTCTTACGACTCTTCTATGTGGACACAATAATAAAAGCTAACAATGTTAGGCACACGTTGTGGAACCTTCACACCTTCTTAACTACCCACATATATGTACGTTTAAAAGAAGACAGTTGTTAGAAAACTGAGAGCCTGTTAGGTGTACGTCAATACTTTGCTCTTTATTCTTCGTAAGACGTAGGGCAAGGACAAAAATATAACTAAGGTGTCAGTGTCGAATTAACCGAGCGCAAGTATAGTTGTAGGTCTCAACATAACAGGCGAAATTGTAATCTCATCTCTAAAGAGATAGAGGTATTCCTACAGGCGTGAATCTAGGTGTATATGCATTTATTCCTACACATGGACGCACTAGATCCAGTGATCTGTGCAAATACGGCTCAATTCAATAGATGCACGGCATTCACCGCAACAATTAAATCGGAAGCACGTACGGATGTATCATCCATAGATACTGAAGACTAAAGCACTGGACCAAATAAACGTAAACAATACTGCCCTAATACGACAGAAGGCCTAAGATTTCGATTGTTTGCGAGTGATCGTGGGACCGTTTTGATTCTGGGGTCGGACAGTTACTATTTGAACGTTCAGTTGACAAATTAGCAAGCATAGTAACGACACAGAGTCTTCCTTATCTCTTTTATGCACACGCAAGTGAAGCTCTGTACGTAAGCTAATAAGAAAAATGTATTGAAAGAGGCAACATAATATTTTACCATATCGCATCAGTAGTCTATACATATGTAGTCTTGCGTTTTTACCCCAGGTTGAATGCAAAAGCGCATTATAGTCTACTATTGACAGACTCTACATATGACAGATTATACATTTGACAGATTCTACATTTGACAGATTTTATATTTGACAAATTCTATATTTGACCGATTCTACATTTGACAGATTCTATATTAGACATTGACCGATTCTACATTTGACAGATTCTATATTAGACAGATTTTAAAAAAGTGAGGCTGGTAAGGGCATTGTGGAATCAAAAATAATACTGTTATATAGTAATCGCTATATTTAATTTAATTTTTTACCTTTAATTGGTGATTGTGACTGTTTTAAAAATATTAGTGACTATAGTACAAACATTTAATACTAGTTATAACAACATATTATATTTATGAATAAATATAGTGATTACTAAAAACTAACGGTATTATTTTTGATCCCATCTCTTAAATGTCTCACTTTTTCAAGATCTGTCAAATATGAAATCTGTCAAATATATAATCTACAAAATCAAATCTACAAAGTCAAATGTAGAATCTGTCAAATGTAGAATCTGTCAAATGTAGAATCTGTCAAACGTAGAATCTGTTAAATGTAGAACTCTCTAATCAAGAATCTGTCATATGTAGAATCTGTCAATAGTAGACTATGATGTCAAAACTAGAATCTGTCAAAGTCGACTAAACGTAAACGGCGACTGAGATAAATATGGCTCCTTCCCGGCCGGTAGACAACTACAAAAATAGACGGCTGATGAACTTTTGGACCGGTCGATATGTTTCTAGCTCAGGTCAATTAAACAAAAATAAAATGCTATATAAGAAAGACCTGTAAATAATTTAGTAAAGTACCGAATTGAATCAGTAGTACAGTGCAAGCAATTAAAGTAAAAATAGCTGGCCCGGCTGAATAAAAGAATTGAAGACTAAGACTAAGACTATATGCGAAATTGGTCAAAATCCGTCTTCATGCGATTTGTCGTTTGGGGTATCTGTTCTAATGAATATGCGAATCTGTGTTTTTGAGAATACGCCATCATTATTTATCTCATCATTGTTTATTACATACTACAATCTATTAAAAACAGGCCGGCAATAGCCCTGGATAATAAAAATTTAAACCGTCTTAATTAGCAGAAAGATATCGTTACTGCAAACGCAGATATCATTTTACGCAAAAGTTATAATTAGTCATTATTAGCCATTATTATTTATAGACAAATAGCAACCTACATGTGAACCTAAAAATAAAATAGCGTAAATTGAGTATGGAGCAATAAACAGCTCATTACTGAAGCCTCAAGGAACTCGCAACTGAACAATATAGCCATTGTTACGATATTAAATTTTGATATATATAAATGGAAATAATATTGCAAGTAGTATTAAGAGCACATATAGAATATAATAGCAATTTTTCTAATTTATTATTAAATGGCACAAAACATAGATTTAGATTGCCGGCAACTGTTAACGCAAAAAAGACGCCCTTATACATTCGACGCAGACGTACAGTAATTTAGGACCATCTCGATTTAATATTAATGACTTCTTTAGCCGAGCCATCGGTATCTATTTAGTTTGTTATTGTTAAGTTAGGTTCTGTTAAAGACATGGAATTATCTGGGAACAGTATAATTCCCGACCTTAGAGGACGTTGTTGAAATATCCAGGCATGATCTAAGCCAGCAGGCAGAGAGGCAGCAGACAAGGAGAGATGAAAACGATGAGGCTTAGAAAAGTTTGTTAAATGGGGAAAGTTTTCTGCTTGTAAATGCTTACAAACTAAACATACCTGGCGGCGTCTGTGTTCTGCCGCAGCATCCTCAATTATTATAAAATAGGTACTTATGTATCCACAGTTGAAACGATAAATTAATTATCATATCGATATTTTATCGATCTAGATCAATTGGCAAATCCTGTTATTTAAGTCTGCCTGTACTTATAATACAATTACATAGTTATTATTATCAAACTACTGATCTGTTTGGGTGGGCAATGATTTTGATGGCATGTTTGGAATTTTAGGCTAAAGATATTTTATATTCTAATATTTGGTTAGTATTACGGGTCTAACTTATATAAATTTATTAAAATGTATCCACTACGAATGTTGTGTCCTATTGATCGTAAGAACCCAAACCTCGACTAGATATAACCGTATCCTAATGATCGTAAGTAACAGGACCTGATTTTGATTACAATTTAATGAAATTGCTCGGAAACTCTTTTTAATCGTCAATTTTACAATGCTACTTATTTCACAAATTATATCTATAAGGAGCTGTAACTATTTTACCAGTTACCGACTACTGAACTGAAAAGACCTAGATTTCAAAATTATTTTAATAAGACTAGAAAATGTTAATGTTAGCCTTTAACACCTGGTATGGCAAAATAGGAGCAGCCACTTACATTCACATTAAAGTAATAAAAACAACGAATGTCCACTTGTAGTCCGGGTAAATCTGGACTACCAAGATTAATTAGTAACAAATCTTCTCTCTTAGCCTTTATTATTCCCAAGTCACTTGGGGTCGACTTTTCTGGTCTAACCGGATTTGACTGGATATCAGTGGTTACACAGAGCGGCTGCCACCTGACCTCCGCAACCCAAAGGCTAACGATACCCTAAGGCTAGACCAGTGTCAGGATATTAGAAAGTACTGACTTTCCCAATAACGACTGCCATAGATGTTCATGGCAGCCGGGACCGACGGCTTAACGTGCTCTCCGAGGCACGGAACAGGCGATAATTGTCAATCAATACGCACATAATTTCGAAAAGTCATATAACTTCCGAAAGTCAGAGGTGCGCGACGTGGGTTCGAACCCGAGACCCTCTGCATTGCAGTCTGTTGGTCTCCCCACTGAGCTATCGCTGCGTTTATTAATTAGTAACAAATAATAACCAAAATTTAATTAATCAATGCGGACCAGTCTCCATAAATAATACTCGTTGACGAGTACGACGAATAGAAAGAGATGCCTCGGTCCCTAATGCCACCACAAGCAATAACATTTAAGTGAGCATGAGGATTCTTGGCACGTAATCCAGAAATAAAATAAAAAATAGTACTACTAATGGTACCCATGATCACACATTGCTCTCATTTAACATTGTACATATTTTTTTATTTAATTACAATAAATTACAACCATGTAAATTATTAATAGCTTTTGTAATTTCAACTTTCACACACAAATTCGTTATCACCCGCCTTGCCATATTGCAATAAATGGAATGACTAAGTCCATGAAGCCGTCCCAAGCAGTGATATTAGAGTGAGCATGACAATCATTGAAATGAAAATGTCTTGAAATTGGAAGGTGAAACAACAAAGTCACATCTTCAATTCATGATAAAAAATAAATCTTAGTTAATTACAAAAGCCATTATTCACAATATATTAATGTTATTTTAACGTTCATCTGTAAATCTGTATATAAAAAAGTCACTTTTTAACCATTTGTCATCCTGTGATACGTGTCTTATCATATCACATATCACCACACGCGCACTGAATTCTATACCGCACACAAATATCTTTTGTCACCGGCTTCTTATACCTAAACTAAATCACCAATAATTATAAAACACACTTACTTTGGGCTTTTTAGATCACGGTGAATGATTTTATTTGCGTGTAAATATGACATGCCAAGAGCGATATCTTTAGCCCAGCGGAACGTTTGTGATGCAGAAATACGTGCACTGCTATGAAGAAATTCGAAGAGAGGTCCGTACTGGCAGTATTCCATGATAATGCAAGGCACCGGTCCGTTAATGGAGACGCCACGAAAGCGAACTAAGAACAAATAAAAACATTATGTTATAAATTGGAAACGATGTTTTAATTACGTTTCTAAGCTATGCCAAGATCAAAGTTGATAGCTAGTGAAAGTGAATACACTCCTGCATATAACTTCAGGTGTATCATCAGTGTGCGTTTTTCTATTAGACGATTTATAGTACAAAATAATTAGTAAGTAATGTGTTATTAACAGTAATATTCTACATACTGTCAGTCCTATCTAAAGCATATAATTCCTACGTACTCACAAATTAATTTGTAGAAATATACAATGTGTAATTAAAATAATATTACCAACAGTAATTTGTACCCATATATTGTTTCAGGTCTATGGTCTAACCCAGAGGTTCCCAGACATTTTACTCATAGACAACTTTTAAAAATTTAGCAGATTGCGGTGGATCCCCTTCAGCTACATTTCTACCATATTCCTTGGCATTCGTATTTATATTGGTGACGAATACCACGGTACAACACCACCTACCACGGTAGGCGGGTTAAGAAGTATTTTCTTTTAGAAATTCTCTTCCGGAATATCTTTAGGTTCGAGATCACTGGTACTGAATATGTAATATGCAAGATGATAAAAGTAACAGTCGCTGAGCTTCTTAAAATATTATCTGCCCACAGTGATAGGTGAAGTCAAGCCATTTTAGTTCTTCATTATCGAAAGCAAATAAATTTTCGTGGACCCCCGCTTACGAATTGTGGACACCCATTTTTTGTCACGCCAACGTAGACCCCCGTCGAGTCTCCCGTGGGCCCCTGGGGGTCCACCTGGACTACTTTGGGAACTAATGGTCTACCCCTTTTCACACTGAGAAGAGGCTCATCCAGCCATGGGACAGTTTACAAACAATATTATATTATTATCAATTGTTTTTAAACAACAAGAGGGAACTAGATCTTGTACGGAATAAACAGTACGGATGAAATTTTCAAAACGAATAATAATTTTACACGAGTTGGATGGGAAAGAACAAGAAGAAAGCATATTATATACCTGAGAACTATGAAATAGGGATCCCAGTTCTCGAACTTGTTCTTGTTGCAAAACTGACCGTCCCGCAGTACAAAATTTCATATGGATACCGTAAAATAAACACAAGTAAAAATGGTTAGTATATTTTTGTCACATTGATATTACGTCGAAACTGCGCAAGAAGAGTAAAAAAGAAAATGCATTTAATAATGTGCAGATTAAGCTCTTTTATACTAGACTGAGATCCGAGAGCCGCCAAGCCTACTTCATTTTAGCAAGGCTGACTTTTTTACGGTGAATGTGTAATAGGTAAACACTTTATGCATAATCGCTAGTTTGAAAGCGAGGCTATCAAATTTTTTTTGTGTTAGATCCGATAGGCGTTTTTGATCAGGCTGTCTGCTGAGAAATGAATTCATAATAGTAACCGAAAATGCTAGGTTGCTAAAATAAAGTAGACCTAGGCAGTCAAAGATCTTGTAGTATATGATATGTCATTTGAAATAGTAAACTCACTTCATATTTTGGAATAAGAATATATTTTATTTTTATATTTGCAAATCCGCAATATTAATTTGGAGTTGGTTCTGTGAAGCAGTTGCAGAGATAGACATACAAATAAACAAGATATACTAAAATATAGTAGAAGTCGTTTACAGCAATTTAGTACGAAGCTATAGAACATCTATATTGTAGCATTCCCCTTTGTGATCCTACGAATGTCCTATTTCGATTATAGAGAGCATGTTCCGATGTACACTAACTCGTGCACAGGTCAAGCAAATAGCTCAAAGTCATATTATATTTCGTTAACGCTTAAGACTGCGCCGAGAGAAATGTACCAAACAGGCGGTCACAGTTAAGTGTAAAATCAATACTCTATGTTTAATACAAATATAAAATATACATTTACCATAACAATGAATGTGTTACAATTACTCCGTGTAAAAAACTTAAAATAATTAATATTTACGCCTACAAAATTACGTGAATTTGTACGTAAAACGCAAAACCGTAAGCTCATGTTACGTGATTTTTAGCTATCCTAGTTTACAACTTAAACGAAACATAAATAGTTATATTACAATTTGTCCGTCCCAAATATTTAAGTTATTGGTTGACGATAAAGATGCATATTTATCAAAAAAGCATTTCAAATCCTCCATACAATATTACTATGGCGGTCGCGCGCTCAAATCGGTGTCTTACGCTCGGCGCAGTCTTAAGTCTATTTGGTTAACATACGACAACTAGTTTAGTTCCTCCCTAATATTTTCCCCTCGCCCCTTTTAGGATGACAAGTAGGTAGCTCGGGTGAGGCGGCTTAATCATACTGTCAACAAATAATTGGCCGCATACTCCACTTTAAAACTACCTTGCTACTTAAACTCTCAGACATAAGCTTAGCACTAATGTGAAGATTTCAAACATCGTGCCATTTCTTAGTCATTTTCAAATGGACGACAGCAAAAGTATAATATTTTACATGAGTTTAGCGCTAAACGTATTTAGTAATTAATTGTGCCATCGTACATATAGGATGTACGATCTACCTTGACAGCACAGATATGAGCTATTTAGTTGCATCACAAGTGAAACAATCGATTAAACTGAAATGCAATGTAGTTATAGTCAAAGCAAACCGATATCTCGGCTTTAACTAGGAAATTTATTAATTTGATTATTATTGCTATCTGATGCGCGATAACAGATTAAATGTACTTTGTGTAAGAATTCTACGAGTTTTATGTGTTTGAGAAGAATTTTGGGGTAGCGTATTAATTATCATACCGGTATCTGATTGAGATTGAGTTTTCCAGATTGTGCAAATGTTACTGTGTTTTCTATGTATTTTCAACTCCCTATATTTCTACAGTACAACTTTTAGTTATTCTTGGGTACGAAAGAAGGACCTATTTTTTAAAACGGTCACCCATGTTTATCAATAATGGTAGCAACTTTGTTTAAATAACGGAGGCGACTTTCCTCCAAGCGCCAGAAAACTATCGTAAAAATATTTAATGGTACAACTGTAACACTCGCATATACAATATATATATAAATGAATCCCAGTTTGTCTTGGTCATCCTATAACTTGAGAACGACTTCACCAATTTAATTCATCTTTTTTTATAAGTTTTCAGTAATTTGTATAAGCTTCTTACGAAAAGAAAAGTTAAGAAAATTGCACAGAAAATTTGATAATTTCAAAAAACTTAACGACTATTTTGACTTCGCAAGTTTGACAGTTCGTCTAAGACAGAACAACGTCTGTTGGGTCTGCTAGAACAAAACAAAATTACAAGTTGTATAGCTCGCAATAAAAATAACTAGGCAGCAAACTCGCGGCCATTTTTTAATCTACCAGTATCTGCGGGCTAAGGAAAATACGGTATCAAGCGAAGCCCGATATTTAAGACGTCGTCGGTGCCTGAATTGAGCACTAGCTCACAATCTAGGTTAATCTGCGTTACCTGGCTACTTGAGATTACGTAGTTCATCCTTGCGAACCCGGCGAACTACTAATTAAATCGACGCGCGACGTTCAGATATATTAAAACCGGTATTGGAAATATGAATGTTACTCTATCTGCTTCTAAGCGGTAGGTAGGTTAGGTTGTATTGGGTTGATTTACATTACAAAATGTCATCTACAAAATAAAAAAGGCATAGTAGGCCAGCAGGCATCTGTCCTCGCGGCGTACTGAGCACAGTACGCCGCGAGGACAGATGCACACATTGATGAGGAGTCTGATCAAGACCAAGAAACAACCAGTTACTTAATTTGCCTGTCTTGATTCGAATTCGTATAAATATGTTAATGTGCGTTGTATCGAGTCATTTGTGTCTATGTAATCGGTGTAGCAGTAGCCGTGTAGCAGTAGCCGTGTACTAGAGAGCAGATAAACTAATACAGCGTATTGAACTGTTATAACTAAAAGACGGGGAATGGTTTGATGGGTGACAATAGTTGACATTTTGAAAATAAGTTCTAGTAATACCTGAATATACTTTTGTTTGACATCGCTAACGGTTTGGACGATTCCGAGAATTGAGCATATTCGTCGAAAACGCGCTAGCCGCATGTGACTGCATTATTCAGCCTTTGACATAATAGGTAGACATAATGAGCTACGCATCGAAAATTACAATCTTGCTGGAAAGCTATTTGATCAATGCTAACGCAACAGCAGAATGTTAGAAAACGTCCCTAACACATTATACTAAATCAAATGAACGCGGGTTCCAAAAATGTATAATAGATTTTATATTAACAAAACTCCCTCTAACATGTGTTATGAAACGGTTCCCAGTACACGACAATGGCATTATCTACTATGTCCTTAAATGAGTACGCAGAGCTGTATTTCACATTTGACCATTTTCTATTATATTGTGAGCCTATTGCCGACTACCGGCAACAAAAGCAGGCTCCGTGCTGTTCCTGAAAGTATCTTTGAACAAAATCTTAATTACACTTTTCATCCAGGAATCAGTAACCGGTTTCTTAGTTTAATACTATATAATTTAACGTTATCGAATTTATTACAAAATGCGACTCGAATGCCACACTGCTAAGTTTTGTGTTATTGTTGTTACATATGTTTGCAAACAACATCTAAATGATCTTTTTTGAAGAGCTTTAAGCAGTTTAATTGCAATAATTTGAGAAATACTGCGTCCTATGATACATTGCCCAGCATCGTCTCGCATAGTGTTCGTATAGTGTTATCTTAAAGTTATTTGTGCTATCAGCAAAGCAATGACTAACATTTATCCTGTGTGCTTACGTTAATAGTAACATGCCTGCTTAAGTCTTAAGCCGTCCTTATTATTTTATGTGTTGCGATGGTAAGCGTAGTGTACAAAAATAATTTTCAAAGATGGTATTTATTTGAAATTGTGTAGTTCATAAAGTCCGTGAAGGAAGAAAATAAACATTGTATTACATTAGTATACGTAAGGTAAGGGAAAGCGTGGCCTACCTAAGTCCTAAATATGGATGGATGAATGTACCTGCGACGTAATTCTGACTACATCATCAATGATGTTTATAACACATATACGGGTAGTATAATACGTCACGAACACTAGCTTAAACCTATCTGGCAATACACGAATAGTTCATTTTAGAAACCTTTGTGTCACAACTACGCTTTCAACGACCCCGTATGGTATCAAATCGGTTGCCATAGTGACTTATTAGGCAGCTAAATCTGACTGGCTCTAAAAATAGCCATTCCAAAAAATTTCTTAAAAATTTGAGTGCCCATGTCATTCTAAACATGCTCTCCGCCAAGTCGACGAGTAATGCTATACGTAGAATGAAATTGAATTCAATTATATCAATATTCATTAATTTATTTAGGTCACCTAGTTTTGTCTGCAAGTCTAAAAGGTACACCGTAAATTAACTTAGGTTAAAAATGTAGAGGCAACTGCTAGACCAGGCACGGCAGTATTTAGTACAACACGAAAATCATGCCGTGATTTTCTGTAGTGTGAAAGCACTTCAAAAACCGTATTGACAGATAAAAATATATGTCCAGAGTAATTAAAGGTCGCATGATGCTGCGAGCAGGATGTCTACAGCTTTTATTTCTTGCATAGGCAACATAGCGACACCGATTTGCACAACCGAAGTTGAACCGCGTAAGGCGCTGTTGTTACAATTATAATGAAGTTAAGGTAACAAAATGTACTGGCAAGGAATTGCAGTCATTACACTATATGCAAACATTTTTGTAATTAAAAGAGACACCATCCTCATTAGGATTCAAGCCTGTGCTGCGCCTGTGTAGCGAAGGCTTTACAAACTTACAATTAACGGACTAAGTACACTCAGTCTCAGAACATTAATTTGTTTGATTTGACGAAAATATTGTGTGGTTCGAGCCACAACACACTGCGCAGCGACAGCGGAAAGGCGGTTATTTAAACCACTACTATCTAATAACACGAACAGTAATCTAAACATAATACATAACAAGATTAACGTAATTTATTTTTGAGACATTAGCACGGCGTTAGTGATGCTAATTGGCATATAAGTATCTCTATGTCGCTTAAAATTTACACACATTAAAAGGACGGACGCAGACATCGTTAGTTAGTTAGTTGGACGTGTGTTATCCGCACTTAGCCACACAATTGAGCCATTGTGAGAAAAGTTGTTCGGTTACTTGTACCACCTCAGCTCCGTCCAGAAAGACAATAGGGGACCGGTGTTGCGCAGTACTTCCTTCATAGTTTCTGGACTGTTTAGTAGTTTCGCAATTAGCAATGTAGCAGGACGTGAGCCGGTGTCTCCTTGGTATCCATGCATATTAATGACAATGGCCTCTACATAAGGGGCTGTCAGTGATGCCAATGTTGAATAGGTATTTGTTATACCCACTAGACGTCGCAGGTTTTTCCTTGAAGAACGTAGCAGTTTGCGTGACAGACTAAGGATTATCACTTGCTACGATTCTGACATCCATTTTCATCACATTCTTAATGCATGCACGTCAGTTAAGCTCCTATCCAGGTTGCCGAACGTCTCCGATCTGAAGCTTGATGTAATAAAACCTTTTAAATAACTAAGCCTAAAATCGAATGCTTAAACTGTTGCTTTACCTTTTAGAGACAATTGTTAATCTCAACCATAAAATTCAAATCGGTTATTAAATGATAACATATTAAATACATCAAACGGACGATCTGTACAATTTGTCTTAACTAAACATATTTTACATTGTGCGATAAATAATCGAATTGATCGATAGTTAAGATGTCCGGTCGTTCCGAGTCGCACAGCTGGTTAGAAAACGTTCGACTCTATTTTTAAGGCTATGGCCGCACTTGTAATTAATCCTGTGCCGCGGATTACTTTACAAACATTCAAACAACGGACACGAAAACACCCAAACTTAGAAGAACCATTTGTAAATAATACAAATTTATGTCACGTGTGGGCCTACATCTCTATCGCCTCTAAATTAACCGGACAAATTTGCCGAAATTGCGTGAATTTCCTTATAAAATCCCAGTAATTCTATCTGAGCCGAGTACCCAACACAGGACCTCACGGCCATAAACGTAAAAGCAAATTGATGGTTTAGGTGCTAAGGTGGAAAGAAACGTACAGCTCGGCTAGTAATGGTTAAGCACTAGCCAATGAACGCTTGTAACGCCAAAGAAACTTCTCACCCGTTGTAGTCCCTATAAAAAAGTTGTAGCTGCGCTTTCAGTACAAAGTACAAAGTGTCAAATAAACAACGCGATAAAATCCGTATATAGTAGTTTAATTTCAATGAATAATATTCGCGTAAACAGAAGACAATATTGAGGCTCATTTGTTCAAATAGCTTATTCAAGAATGTTTTTATTCTGTGAACGAATACTTGAATTGTAAAACGTTTAATGTTAATAATTTAAAAAAGTGATGTATTTTCATAATTGTGAACTATATTTCTATGCGATGGGACTTTGATGGCAAATGTGTTGCTCTAATCTTGTATTACACCATCTGTATAAAAAACTACATTTTAGCAAATAAACAATTTGAATTTGAAACCCGAAAGACATAATGCTAAAACGCAATACTTGTGGCTGAGCAACAATACAGGTAACTTACCTAAAGTCTACGTAATTGTAAACGTTATTTTCCACCAATGCATAATTTATACTACAGAGTGCAATGTGAATTGTCGTGCAGAATTTCGACAATGCTATTTCAAATATTGCTTTATATACGCTAAATTTAAATCACATATTACGCTTTGTCTCAACAAAGAAAAGAACAGAACAATGTTACAGCCAAGCGGTTGTGTGCACGTTCGTGTATCAAAGGACATCAAAGAACCCTTGATCTTAATCCTACGATTGTTTAGTTTACTATCGACACAAAAGGTTATAAGAAAGTATCACAGCCAGCTGTTTTCAATTCCCACATAGCCATTGCCAACTACCGGACACGTAAGTCCAGGCTATAAATAAAAGCTTGATATCTCTCTTTCCTAACAGCCTTACATATGAGCCACTGCAATTTGCTTATAAACCCCTTTTCATCGACCTCTAAATTGCATTTAAGAAGGCCAAATGCATCTTAAATAATTGAGTTGGCCACAGCGCGCACCCGTCTCCTTCTAACTGCGAGCCTATCAATAACGATGAATAATTTGGGTCTTCAAATTGCGCTTCGTTTCAATGCCAGAACTTAAACACAATTTACATTTGAACTTTCCACGTGTTTAAACATGTATACACTATATATGACATGTTTATTCTCCACCAGAATATTATTTTGCTTGCCATGAACGTGTCTCTCGATATAGCAAAATAATGCAAATGAAATAAAGTTTAAAAACTATAACACGACTACGTAAAAAAGGGGTCTAAAATGGACGAATTTAAAATTTATATCGCCTATGTCACCCGGGCCATTATTACGAATCTATTGACACCTCATTCATTAAAATCGGTTCAGTTGTTTAGGCGCTACGGTGGAACATACAAACATACATACTGAGACTGCCAAAAATAAATCTATTTAGCGAACTCCTAAGTAATACCAATGATACAATTCGCTTTAATATCTCGACACATAACCAGATTTTAAATAATTAATATTTAACTATACGTGAAAACCAAACTCATGCATTTGACAGTCTGTTAACCGATTTTTTATTTAATCTGCCTTTCAGAAGCCGGCTGATAATGCACCCAACATTAAATTGAACGGTTAATGTCAGGCCCGTTGCACGGAATCAATATCAATATCAGCCCTTGCCGGATTCGGAAAATTGTTCAGTCACCTGTCCGTTTCGTGCTTCGCTGCATTTTCCATTTCGTCATAATACAGCAGTGCAGTTATTAAATTTAGCTGTTCGTATTGTACCCGTATCTGCTATGGGTGTTTGCAAGACAGTGTTGGCGTATAGTTCAACCAACCATTATCGGTCATCCATTTAACGGTAAAATACCTAAATATACTTGGTTGACATGAAACATTTAGTGGTTTAAATGAGACAGATTTCTAATTATGATATGATATTTTAAATCTATTCACAAATCGTCAATATCTACAATATAAGTTTTGTGTTCCTGCTGTGAGTAGCTATCCAGGCCTTTTAAGAACGCGGTTTGCAGTTAGTAAGGGATTGTCAACTTTGACCAGCGCGCAAGACAGTACCTCCCCCGAGAAAGGATCGACTTCACACGAGTGATACCTCTGATGTCACAAGGGTTAATAGGCTAGTATAACTAGAACTATACAAGTATAAATATGTTAGCTTGCCTTTATAAAAATTCTTCGATAGTTCCGTGATACAGAGAATTTGACTGTATAGGTGTTTTCACTAAAGAAAGCCGAAAATACTTGTTTAAAATATATTGCATTTTAATCTTCGTACCAATATTTCAAATATTTCGATCGCGATTCAGTCTGCGTGGGACGCTGTGCCTTTTAGTAACGGACTAAGGGTTTGAATACATGATTTTCCTGTTTTGAATACCATATTTTTAAAAAACTCTTTGTTCAGTAAACAGCTTTGTTCGTCCGTCCGTCCGTCTGTTATACAACTTTCAACTCAAGAACCGTAAGAGCTAGAGACTCGCGGTCAACGCTATTCGACTCAGCATAGTCGATATACCCCCGAAATGACTATAACCTTTGACCTCTGACCTCAAGGTCACGTGATACCATCTTTCAACCCAAGAACCGTAAGAGCTAGAGACTCGCGGTCAACGCCATTCGACTCAGCGTAGTCGATATACCACCGAAATGACTATGACCTTTGACCTCTCACCTCAAGGTCACGTGATACCATTTTTTCGAACTCTAAGATTCACGGAAATTTATAGCCGTTTCTCACTTGTTTATTTATGCTTCTATTTATAACTTATAAGGGTTCGGTAGTTTTGCAGTGACGTGAAGACTATTTAACAGCAGTGCCGTGCGTGCAGTCAGCGTTGCTATTCAGGTGCCAATAGATATAACTAAGCTGGTTATGCAAAACCATCCACCAGGTACCACGTAATTAATAGGAGACACATCCTCCCCTATTACGTTTGTATATCTTAAAACATCTTATTTCGTCCCATCTCTCCACGTGCCCAAATCATATACTTTAACACCCCTGCCTCGATTTACCATCCTTTAGGTATATCTTCATGTCAAGGCACACATTATACATAAATAGCCCGAGGCTATATTCCCGAAGGCAGATATACTTAACACCTACATTGCGCCAACTATTATTTTAGACCCTAGGTTATAAGGAGCTACTACTGAGTATTTCTTGACAGGAAAACATGAGTAACAAACCCGAGACCTTGCACAGCTGCTATCACTACCTGGCGATATCCACGCAATTTAGTAAACATACAATTCAAACATTACGTAGACAGGGCGGGCGTAGTGCGTCCTGATAATAGCATTAAACTTGACATTCACTTTGCACCAGCTACATAAGTAGCTAGCATGGCCTCTTCTCTCCGATGTTATGAAATTCCTTAGTAAACAGCATCCCATAAGATAAATGTGAACATACAATCTCGTGTATCGTAGTAAGTAGGTCAATGTCAGAGAGATGCAATAATAAAGTTAGTGTCACTTTGGCGCCATTTTGTAAAGCAGACTATGATATTAAGTGTAGTGGTGTAATTACCATGTATTATTATTTTTTAACGTAGCCGAATCCCCTGTCGCCTAGTTCTCCGTGGAAAAGGGGAACGGAGAGATTATGTCGGGCTCACCCGGCAAAAGATGGAGCATGCCGGGTACTACCTACTTAACCTACCAACTCGCTGCCTTGTATGATGCGTGAGTCGCAGGAAATGAAACTACATCAGCGACCTACCCAGCAGTACCCGACGTAGGCAAGAGATGCCTGCTTACGATGACTCCTGGGCGACGCCCCGGCACGACAGAGTGCCGCGTTCCGACTCAAGCACGACTACCAAAATCAACATAGAGATATTTCGGTAAAGAAAACTTCGTATACATGGAATCTCACCTGTAATATGTCACAGGCGTTTGCAAAGGCGCGGTACAACTACGAATTAATAATCGAAGTAATTAAAAAAACTTGTTAAACGCTGTACAGCTACTGAGTAAGATGCTACCGAGATCTTAGTGTCAGAATAGTAGTTAAATATTAACAGCTTACAGACAGACTGTATACTTATGTATTTGCCATCCTACAGAAACAACATTTCAAGTAAACTTGCTTTTTATAGTTTACACAGCGCAAATTAAAAGGACATCGAGATGCGTAGAATTTTACTTTACGTTAGCATTGCATTAAAAAATAACGGTTGGACGAGCAGGGAACTCTGCCAATCGTATAATTGCGACCGACGACTCGCAGTTATAATTCAAGTGTAAATAAATTGTTAACTTGTTGATTTTTGTATAAAATATGTGTTTTTATTGAAGCGACAATAATATTTTAATTAAATGCAAGAAACTATAGTTTAATTTTGTAGTTGTAAGAATTTAAATAGTAATTAGCAGAATGGTATGGAGAGTCGTGTGTCTTTTTTGGCCAGCTTTAAAGTAGCACTGACTGTGAAGCT
Organism: Catocala fraxini; assembly: GCA_930367265.1. NCBI lineage: Eukaryota > Metazoa > Arthropoda > Insecta > Lepidoptera > Erebidae > Catocala > Catocala fraxini. The sequence continues at coordinate 2,777,568 of OV884024.1, read as the reverse complement.
TTTACGCGTGACTTCGTTGCCCTGACCACAGCTAGCTGCGTGCTGATATATAGGTGTTAGAATACTTTTAAAAGAATTTTGTCTAAAAAGCACGGAACGAAATCATGCTCGCTTCTAGCGAGAAGAAATGCGCGTCGAGCAAATTTCGTGCTTTGTTATTTTGCCCGATAAAAAACAAACATACCACGCGATAGACATAACAATTCAGAAGTAATAAATAACTACGATTTTTATATGTGTTGTTCTCACTCGCCAAAAATTGTCTATCAAAGCGAAGCAAACATAAACTTGAATGTGATGGTGATGCAAGACAGCTACGTATAGCGCTCAGCGTTATTGCTTGGAGCGTTATTTTTTTGTTAAAGCCATACATACACTCAACAGGTCTTCGCTAGTCTGTATTTGTCACCTGTCCAGGTGGATAAACGACCGTAAACGACAGCCGCCCTCGCTCGCTCATGTGGGAGCCGCCGATGTTTACGCTTAATATAACATAATATCTAGTTTTCCAGTGATACAGTACAAAGTGGGGATCATGTTAGTTCCGGAAATAAAATTTTAAAACAAAATGTTATTTCAAATCATACAAAATTTATACGAGTTTACAACTTATTATCTCTCATTCCGATGTGAAACCTCTAATATGATTGGACTATACGTGGCACTTCGAAATACATAATAATATAAGGCTTGATTTATTGTTTCAATAACTTACATCAGATACCTACCTAAGCGTGCATGAAGAATGCAGTATTATATATTTTCGTCTGCGTAATGATTATATGATAAACATGATAAAAAAAATTAAAATGCTATTCTGACATATAAAACTCTTCGTTAACCCTTTTTCTGGGTATTTTTTGTGTAGTCTGCGCCGCCCGAAGAACTACCAACGTATGTGCATTAAGTTTCTTAATTTAATTTTGTATCCATAATAACACAAATTAGTTTGAATTTGAAAGTGAAATAAGGCAATATCAGGATAATCGCAAATAGAAATCCATACTCGTCTCTCCACCCCACCGTGCAACAACTTTGAGTTTAAATATGAGTAACTAATGATGTACCCTAAGCATAGTTTTAGGATATGTTTATGTGTTGTGTTTTTGCAAAAAAATTATTAATAAAGCTCAAGTTGGTTAAAGCTATAGTTGATAGGTGTCGAGTGATGGCGCAGAGCTTTTCCAATGAATTCAACCCACACGTTTCACCCCAGAACACGCGCCGTGATAACAGTCACCTATACCTACATAGCACAGTACCCCCGCCACTTTCGCGACACGAGCGGTTCGGTGTACCTGTATCGTACAATGAACGCCAGGAACGTATTGCCAGTCCACGTGTTTAACATGTCGCACGTGTATTTTATTTAATTATTCTTACATAGTCTTATGCCTAAAATGGTAGGCAGAGCTGTATTACATACATATTACACCAGCAATGTTTTAAACCTCATGTAACAGTGTTTTCTTTTGTTTCCGGACAAGAAAGACCTTTGACAATTGCCCGACTTGAGAATGGAACTCGAAGTTCTATTTGGCAGTCTTGTAGGTCAGGCGCACCACCAATGACAATACGTGATTTTCAAAGCCGTACATTACTAACACCAGCTTCCTAACGCCGGCTTGCAATTGACAATTTCTAGATAGAAAATCCAGTAACTTTTATTGAACCAAGCCAGATAATCTGGGAATCTAACGCAAGCAGTCTTTTAATTTTCAGCTCTTTAAACGGGACGTGAATAAATGTATCTGTAGGATGCGACTACGCTATTTAAGCAATGTCACTGATTAGAATGGTGGCCATTAGTTTTAAACATAATTGGTTATAGTACCAGAATTTATGTAAACAAATAAATAAAAACGTAAGCAGTTAGCAGTTACTTCGCGCGTTGTGTCCAAAACTTCCTGGACGATTACTTTGGTGCGATCGTTTGATATAAACTTTAACTAGAATGTGGTAGAGGTACTATTCCAAATATTATTTAATGTCCGTATAGATCGATGCCAAAGGGGTTGTAACTGTAGCCAGTTATTGCGTCGTGAGCAACAGGCAATTTGAATTTGAATTGACTGACGGATAACGCAGTCGTTCAATAAGACAGCACACTAATGGCTAGGCGTATTTTGTTTCTCAAACACTCCGCTAACAGGTTGTAGCCGGTGAATGAAATATCGGTCCTTAGCAACGCAAACAGACACACAACACAGTGTGCGCGTGACACTGACCCAATAACACAGATGTTAAGACCCGGCCCGGGCCACTGAATTAAGGGTCCGTAAAACGAAAGTAATGTTTATGTCGCAATCCGACCAGTTGCTCGGTTAGAACGGTCGGGTACCGGTGTCTAATGTGTGGGGAAGTTTAGTTAGATTGAGCCATTTATTTTTGTAAGGTGCGTGCTGATTGGTAAACACTAAAGAAAAAGGTGCTGTATTACGAAAAACGTTAAAATGGACGTTACATACTGTTTATACATGATATTTTGTAAGATAATAATAATAATATTCTACCACATACACACAACACCATCTGGCACAAACTAAGCAGAGCTTGTACTATGGTACTAGACAATGGATAAACATACATATATACATTTTTTTTTGTAAATACGTACATAATTATTTTAGTAATAATTAAATCCAATAAAAAATACCAATAATTTTAGTGTCGTTTTCAACGAGGCAGAAATTACTTCTGTTGCAATAATTGTCTTTCGAAAAGAAAAATAAAACCATCCCGCATTGTTCGCGTAATACCCTTGCATAAGGTGATGGAGTTTAATTAACTCTATCTCATCTTTATCTTGTCGGCCTCGATGGCGTAGTGGTTAGTGTAACCGACTGCCACGCCTGAGGTCGCGGGTTCGATTCCCGCACAACTCAAACATTTGTGTGCGTGAACATGGATGTTTGTCATGGTCTGGGTGTTTCTATATATACTATGTATGTATTTACAAAAGAAAAAGTATATATGTATGTATGTTTATCCATTGTCTAGTACCCATAGTACAAGCTCTGCTTAGTTTGGGCTAGATGGTGTTGTATGTATGTGATAAATTATTATGTTAATATTATTATTACTAGCAGTTGAACAAAATATAATCAGTCACGTTGTCAAAGTAGATTTGCATACGAAACACGACCAACTGTGTAACTTCGGGCTGCTGCTAAGAATAGCCTGACAGGAAGAACATTACTATATCTTCGAACTCCGCATGTTTGTATGCGGAGTTCGAAGATATAGTAATTTGCCTACAGCAGAGGTGCCCAGCCTTTTTCTCATAGACCACTTTCAAAATTGAGCAGGTTCCGGTGGACTGCCCTGCAGATACATTTCTACCATATTCCTTGACATTCGTATTTATAGCAATTAAAAAATTTGATCAATTCCCTGCGGGCAAAACATTTAATTTTTTTTTAAATATTCTCTACCATTACCACTGTTACTGAATATGGAATATGATTCAAGTTTTTACAAGTAACAGTCGCTGAGCTTCTTAAAATATTATCTGCCTACATTAATAGGCGAAGTCAAGCCAACATTTTGTTCTTCACTATCGAAAGCAAATACATTTTCGTGGACCCCCGCTTACGAATTGTGGACCCCATTTTTTTGTCACGCAAACTTAGACCTCCCTCCAGTCTCCTGTGGACCCCTGGAGATCCACCTAGACCACTTTGGCAACTAATGGCCTACAGGTACTACGTGACTGTAAGTGACGGCAAATGTGATCTAATTATAGTGCAAACTTTAAAGTGGAACAACAATTAATTGCCAAAAAGTTTGCTGGCTCTAAACAAATATTTAAACTGGCCAAGTAGGAGGCCGCCGCGCGTCATTGTTACCGTTAGATACCCTTGGAGTGCGAGAGGGAGGGAGCACCAGAACGATTTTAAAAAATTCCACATCATTCGTTCTATTTTAGTTTTACTTTTTCTTCATTTCAAAAAAGGTACGCTATATAAAGAATAAACAATAATTTGTTCACTTTTTATATAGCCTACCTTATTATGTTAATCATCGAGTCGGCTTTTTGTACTTATTAAAGATGTGGTATACTTGCCTGAGGCAGTGACTGTAAGTAAAATGGCAAAATTTTAGAACAACAATTTATTGCTATAAAGTTTACTGGCTCTAAACAAATATTAAAACTGGCCAAGTAGGAGGCTGTCGCAAGCCATTGTGTTGCCGTAGGAAACCCTCGGAGTGCGAGACGACTTGCGAAACACGAATTTAAAAATCCATTGCCTCCGTTCTGTTTTTAAGTTCCAAACCTTTTCTTTATTTCAAAAAAGGTACGTTATATAAACAGTAAATAAATTAACATCAAGTCGGGTTTTTGTACTTGTGAAAGATGTGGTACACTTGCCAGAGGCAGTGTAAAGGGCTCGATCCCGGTCACCTAAACTTAGCCCTATTGTTTGACCTGTGTTTGTCGTAGTAGTGAAACTAGCTACTGTACTGTAACCTTTATAATTATGAGTCAAATCTCAACATATGAGTGTATGCATCTGTTTAATAATAATAAAATCGTAAACAAAATTTAATATATCTATTATTGCAGCCAATTTGGGTGCGAATTTCAGGTATAGATGGGCAAATATTTAATTTTAAATTCAAATAATATGCGTTGTATAAAGATGTAACATAATAATTTTTTTACTATATTCATTATTCAGCCATATACCCTACCGGCCAAAAGTTTGAGACCACAAGTTAAAATATTGTTTCACAATAAAATTTGTTAAAAATACATATGATAAACAATTAATTTGAACACCTGCATATACAATGGATATTTAACTATTTTTCGAAGTCATTATTTCTATTTATTTTTATGTAATCATCGTACAAAGGTCTTTTGTCTAGAAACATCAATGGGCGCCGCGTGCAGACCGCGCGCTAAAGTCATTGTAATATTATTGTTACCTGACTATTATTCATTATTTGGGCTTTGTTTTGTGTTAATAGAATTTTAGGAAATTTTAACTTCCTAAAACACTGTGAACACCTGAGTTTCCATGGAGTAAATATTTCTTAATCTTGGTTAGTCCGAGCTCGTCGTTCTTACAGTGAAGACATCTCATTATGGGAAAAGTACGCCAAATTAGCGGTGAAACTCGTGCTGTCATCATTGCTTTACACAACGAAAGCAAATCTGAACGTGCGATAGCTACTCAGCTCAAGTTGTCGAAGACTTGTGTTCATAACACAATAACCCGATACAAGGAGACTGGCAATAATCAAGATCGTTCGCGGTCGGGAAGGCCGAGAGCTACCACTTCTAGCGAGGATAAGTTCATCGTGGTAACAAGCAAGCGGAATAGACGCCTGACAGCACCAGAAATCCGCGCTGAAGTGAACAAATCCCGGTCTACACCTGTGTCATTGACCACAGTGAAAAGAAGACTAAGAGACGCTAAGTTATTTGGTCGCGTAGCAGTGCGAAAACCTCTCTTAAGGCCACAAAACAAAAAGAAGAGAATGCAGTGGGCCCTTACCCATCGAGACTGGAGTGAAGAAGACTTCAAAAGAGTTCTTTGGACAGATGAGTCCAAATTTGAAGTGTTTGGGAGCAAAAGACGTGTTTTTGTTCGGCGGAGTGCCGAGGAAAAGATGATGCCAGACTGTGTCCTGCCCACAGTGAAGCATGGCGGTGGTTCCGTTATGGTTTGGGGTTGTTTCTCGAGCCGTGGAACTGGAGATTTGGTACGAGTCGAAGGAATTATGAAAAAGGAGCAGTACAAAGCAATATTGGAGTGTAATGCTGTACCATCGGGACTTCGGCTAGTTGGAGATGGCTTTATTTTCCAACAAGACAACGACCCTAAACACAGCTCCAAATTATGCCGGGGTTATTTAGATACAAAAGAAGCAGAAGGGGTGTTAAAAAACATGGTGTGGCCCGCTCAGAGCCCCGACCTTAACCCTATAGAACTATTGTGGGAAGAGCTGGACAGAAACGTGCGCAGTTGTTGTCCCAGCTCACAAGAAGATTTGTGGAGAGCATTGCAAGAAAGCTGGAACAATATTTCACAAGAAACAATCGACAAATTGATTGCCCGCATGCCAAGACTTGTCAACAAAGTGATTCAATGCAAGGGAGGGTTTTTTGATGAAAAAGCTGTTTAGCTTGTCAACATATATTTTAAGTTAAATTGTCGAAATATTTAATATTTTTTATTTATATTTAATTGCATTTGCCATACTTAATAAATATCACAATAAATCCTTTCATGTTTAGCTTTTTATTTTGAGTTTTACATCCATTTGCAACTTTGATGTAGGTGGTCTCAAACTTTTGACCGGCAGTGTATGTCTATAATTACAATAATATTCATAATATATTAAAATAATGAATCTGAATTGTATAATGTCCAAATTTATAAGTTTTACATTATTGAACTGAGCCATTTTCCCCGAGGCAGGGTATGGGAGCAGGTACTCTGTACACCGAGCTAAAGTTCGACAAGAAGCAATACTCCCAACATAATAATTCATAATTAATATACATTTTATTTGTATACATTTTAATGATATGTTTTACCTAACACCATACGTGTCTGTAACAAATATAAAAGATGTATTGCCTACGATACCTAAATATCATTGCCGGTATAACGCCTTCGTAGTAAAAGGATTGGTCTGTATTTAATTTTTTAATTTTTAATTTGTTTGTTATGATTTTGCTACTAGACCGAAAATATTTTGTAAGCTTGATACTCAGCGCTAGTAATCCGCATAAATCCATCTGTATGATATTCAAATACATAGATAGGCAAGACGCGATACCTATCTTGCATTGTCTAGGACGTAGCGGCCGTATTTATTTTCAGTGTTGCCAACGAATTCGACATAATTATACAGCGATACAAACGTGCTTTGTGCAATCTTTCTACAAAAGCATCACGCCATTTTTCAGACAAGTACAGCACATAAAAATACACATGGAAACGATCTATTTCTTTTAATTATATTCACAAATATATCTCGCGTTGCATATCCTTGGTGATGTTCCCATAACCGAGTGTGAGTTATGATACTCAAATGAAATGTATGAATTAATGCATAGAATCCCGAATATGTATACTCGCAAGAACTTATTCAAGAATTAATATCATAATATCTATAATATATAAAATAATATCAATTCATCTTTTTACAATCGGCAAATAGCAAAAGATTTGAAAAAAGCTGATATATTTTCTTTATTACCAGCAATCTGTGTATAAAAACTTATTAGTTGCATTAGATATGAGATAGACGTGTTAATTTTCTTTCGAGTTTCTCTTGAGCTTTACTTTGAATTCGCATGTTTGGAAATATAGTAGACGTTCTTTATCACGGAAGATGTATCGACATACTGGCTAAACGTTGATGTAATACTCACCTGTCTACCGCTTATTGATATTGGTGAGGCTAGATGCACCACAGTCGCATTCTCTACCGCTATGTGATCGAAACAGAGATCCTAAGATCTGAGCGGTTAAAGCTATATTCTGTGATGTAAACTATATTTTATATTATCTGCCTTAAATATTGAACTACCATTGCTTTTTCACAATTGGCACAAACAATGCAACATTGTTTTAATAACTACACACCATCTTATGATTAAACTGTGTGTACATTTCAATTCCGACAATATTTACTCAACGGGATTGAAATGGACAAACATGTTGCAGTGACTACAGAAACTATACACATACAAAAACCGTTTTTAATTTGCTTTATTTGTTAGCTTTTCACAAAAAGGCACACTGTTAGGTCGCAGTTAGGTCCAGATTGCCAAATGTAATTATTGAAAAAGGCCAGATTGATCGGCACTCTCAGAATTTCTTATTGAGCACGTATCTAGCCAACCTTTTGAGGCATTCATATTAATAATAATAATAAACCCCTCTGGGGCAGCCGTTACCACATCATGAGACTAACGCAATATCGAAGAGCATAATACTTTAGTTTTTAAAATATTACCTTCTCCTTGTGATATAAACAAAAAAAGTATTGTTGTACCGAGGGTTACGCGCCAATGCATTCCTCCACGTTAAAAAAATAGCGCTCAATCTGTAGTGCAGCTTGTGGCGAGCTGTATGTGAGTGGCGACACTGCGGTCCTGAATGCCTTAGAGAGTCGGTTAAGGCCTCGTCCCCGACTTGCCGTTACTAGTTGGCTGGGGTGGAACCTCAAAAGTGCCCGTAGGACTCTCAACACTGGCTGGTCTTGGTCGGACGGTCAGAGGGAGGCCGCTAGAGCTATATGCTTAGGGGTGGAAGTGTAATTTTCAAGGGTATAACTACGGGAATACCCGCTCCGGGTCTCCGTTGTAACGAGACCCGTGATGGCGCCGCACCGCTCGACGCCACAAGTCGCTCACACCGGTGTTATCCCCTGCTGCTTTTAAGGCCTGTATGTCAATGGTGACTATTCAAAGGGCCCATCTAGTCGACGAGTCACCATCTGCTATTCCAACTTTGTACTGAGACAGTATATCAGGCAGACGCCGCTTTTTAACTATAGTTTGCATTTTACCAAACCATTAAACACCCATCCCCATAGACCAGAATAATTAGATTCCATATGTAGCATTAGTCTCCTACACCTGCAGCGGCTAGTGTCTCGGTAAGTGTTCTATCTTACTTTAAACTAAAACTCTCGAAGGGCCTCTACATGTTGGACCCATGTCCGCATATAAGCTTCCCAAAAGGCCAGATATTTTCGAACCGTATTAGGGGAAAAACCAGTGAAAGAGAAACAAATAATAATAATAATAATAATATTCTATCACATACACACAACACCATCTAGCCCAAACTAAGCAGAGCTTGTATTATACAGTTTATGACATTGATACCTACATATGAACAGCTCAACTAAACTTAGCACCTGCTAGGTTTTTAGAACGCTCAAATAGCTGTATCACAGGATTTGGAATTCCTAGCGACGCTACATTTTTCAGGACCAGTAACATGTAAATGATACGACGATATTGAACGGCAAAGGCAGCCTTTGGCAATTATAGGGTGACGATACCTGTGCTCGCTCGCTCGGAGTACGACAGGAAACCGGCATAAGGGCAATAATATCGTTACTGCACTGGCCTGATAAGTCTCGGACGTTCCGTACCTCTCTGATTGAATTCCTTTTATCCTACCATGTTAGTAGCTAAAACTCTGATTACATTCCTTTCATCCTAATTTTAATTCCCTTTACCTACTGATGCCGGACATCAGACAAGCAATCATGACTGAATGTTTGAAGCGTCATGCTAGTTTCCCATCCAATGTTTTAAATTAAAGTAGTAGACACTTCACCTCGTACAATGCTTTGATTGATTATTTTATATTCTTGGTTAGCATGCGATCTGCTCAAAATGATTGTTAATTTACTTGTTATAATTGTAACCCAACTAAATAGTAATATTTTAATAAGATGATACCGTGTGTCATATGGATGTCTAGTTTTGGCAACGATATAATTATGTTTACCGCCTATAATAACAGAAAAACTATGATACACCTATTTCGTTGCTTTTGGGTGTGCCTGAGCTTTGCCCTTTACCCGATATTATCAGTGAACGTTTGAAGAGGTATAGGTATTGTTACGTTGTACAGAAAAAGTTTTCAATATGGGACGAAATATTGTGTAACCTGAACATATTTGATCAGTGAATAAGTGTTTTATATCAAAGTTTGTGAAGCATCACGGAATAAATAAAATAAAAAGAGCCTTCTTTAAAAAGGATGGTTATACAATAAATTTTCTGTTTAAAATATAATTTGATAACTATGGCACGAGCCATGGTAACTGGTCTTAGTTACCATGGCTCGTGCCATAGTCTTTAGTAATAGATAAGCTAATATCAGATATTATGGTTACTGGATATTTCTGTCAAGAAATCTCAGCAGCAACACAATTCTGGCACTGTGCCCGGTTTAGAACAACAGGTTTTACTTCTATTACGTAGCTCTGACAATCCTAGCTTGCAAAATGTGGACTGAATACATTTCTCACTTGCCCATCGGAAATGTAGAATTAAAACTACATGTATGTAGAAATTAAGCTCTATTATCAGATTCTAAACAACACATACAGCCGGTCAAGGAATCAATGGGCAACTATGTATGTAAAAGGAACTTTTCCAATCGCGGGCCGAATGAAAGTTGAACATCAAAGTCAACGTACAAGTTTTCCAGGTCAACTGTGTTGTCCAACAAGTCAACTCAACAAGCTGACCTGAACGTAGCGATGTATCCAACAACTTTAATAAAGCAAAGTATCTATAAATATCCATAAGGACTGAGACAAAGATATACCACAATACATGTTTACATCACCCTATTTGTTCACGTCATATCAATCCAGGAGTGTATTACTGGCTGTCAAACACAGTTTCAAACTCCACGCTGATACCGAGAATTGCACGTCAATTAAACCAGTAACGGGCAATCGAGCTTTGAGCCTCGCTCGTGTAATTATAAACACAAAGTTGCACGTAAGTACTTATTAATTGCATGGCCTCACTACATTTAGTAATTATTGTTTAGCTACAGTTATAAATATTAGGGGAGAATATCCAGTACAATGGCACACATTAAAAAACCTATTAATAGTAGAAAGCTATACTATTTATGAAAAATAAAGGTTTCTTTTTCGGTGTATTTCTCACCAGTTCTTATCATAGGCTCTTTAAAGAACGTGGCAAAAGTTAAATGTATATTAACGCAACTTTGACGTCCAAACCCGTTACTGCCTGACTAAACTAATTGATTTTATGCTGTCTTAATAACATGCCATGCGAACAGCGGGCGAGAGCTTTATAACATATTACTAAAAATATAAATATTACATAGTATTCTGAGCCCAGCATAGTTTATTTTTAATTTTACACTAAGTTTCATACCACATAGATCATTATGAAGCAAAAAGGATAAACACTGATTGCCTTAACGACCACTTCAAACGATTGCCAATCGATACATAAGAAGCATTATCAATCATAGTTCCAAGGGGCACCCTACCCTATATTTGCAACGACCTATCTCAAGAAGTAGGCCAAGATCGCGGCTCAGTAGACAAACGTCCCAGCACATAGTCTTGTTGCGCATCTACCGAAAATTCGGGAGTAGTACATATTACGTAACTGGGTCAATGTCACGATGAAAGTATTTCAGCAACAGGCAACTCTGGCAACTCTCAATTGTTTAATGCGAGTTTTCTAATCAATGCTAAAGAGATTATATTCGTATATCCGAGATTTTGGAATTTATGTGTTTGTTATGAATTTGTGATATTAGCATTGAGTTGAATGTTTATGAATGGAAAAATCGCGATTACCGATTGTATGTTGAGTATGGGGCGCCTCGTCCACGAGGGTACCCATCCTATTTCTTTCTGTTCAGTTCATCGAAATCTATCAACGCAATAAATCATTATTGCCCGGAGTATCAACTCCGGGCAAACAAACTTAGGCATAGGTAAGTCGATAACCACTTACCCATCAGATGCGATGTTTGTCTGACCTTTGTATATATAATATTTTACAGATATTATGGCGCTTGATAGTATGGTGATTTAACACTGACACTGTAACATCAAACAGCACAGCATGGCTAGTAAAATGTGGGTGTAACATATCCATACACCTCTGCATAATCCTTCAGACTACAGTATATTCCGAGAAGTACTGTATTTTGTGAGTATTAACACAATAATAACTTTTGCCAATCTCGATCGTACGGTTGTAATTAAAAAGAGAAACGGCCGACCACCATGGTTTTCATTTATAGTGGTCGTTTTTTGTCTGTCTACAAAACTGAAAGAGTATTGTGGTGGTACTCTAAGAATACAACGTTTTATGTTATTAAAATCGACTATTTAAAAAAGTCTACGTCACATTGTCTGTCTGCCTTCCTATCCGTCTGTCCGTATTTTAATGCGAACTGGAACCGAACTGAACCGAACTGGAAAACAGACTCACGTGTTTTTGAAACCGTTGTGTAAAACCGTGCCGTGAACAAAACTTTGTTCCGTATTTATATTGGAAAGCAAAACAATTCGTAGATTTTTGCAGTCAGTCGGCAGGTTACAACGAGCAATATAGTTCAATTTGCACGTGGAGTACGTAAATATTCTATATCTATTATTTTTTGTACATTTTTTCGCTTCTAGTGCTTGTTACATAGCGATGCGCCCGTGCCTCCACTTTTAGAATAAACTATCAAAACCAGCGTTAATTACTAGTTCCCGGTGTACTGCTGAATTTGTAGCTTTTCGAATGTAACATATGATACGTTTTCTCTGTTATTTTTATCCTTGTAATTCGTGTTTCTGTTCGTAGAGACGTACATCAAGATTTAGTCACATTCCTATATCCTATATCCTTTGCGACTAGCTTAACACGCGCCACTTGCACGCAGCGTATGAAAATCTCAAAGCAAGTTCGCGACGTAAAGCGCTCCGTATCTGTACGCATTGCATTGAAACATGTTTCTTTCAACTCTGGAAATATGAAGTAACGAATAGCCTAGACAGCTTAGCTGTCTTATTTTTGTATCGCAGTAAAAGCAGTTGCGAGTTGTGTTAACTAGTCATTATGTAGATAATTGTATAGTCGCATTGAAAACGTGTTCCATTGAATACTCTACACGTACGCAACGCGCATCCGACGTACACTGTGGATCGCGTATGGTTACTCGAATCATTATCAGTCAAATTGAGAGATTTCAAACTCGTACGTAACGCAACGCGTGAATGAACGTATCTGTGACTTGCGCGACACTTGTATCATCAATTAAATAGAACCTCTAAACACTAATGTACCTATGTCTCGGTTCTCTATAATCAATGTGTTTCATGTTTCATGTGAAGTTATATATTCTAGACAAGCGTGTTTCATCATCCACTATATTGTCACTCAACATCAGACGAGTTTATGATCAAGCGCAAGAAATCTTCGATTATAAAAAACGTCGCAGTACCTCGAGTGTTATTGGACTCTCAGAAATGTTTGTGGATATAACGCACAAGCCACTCATACAGCAGGCTATATAAACAACTGCAAGTCTCCAATCTCATTTTAATTCACAAACACAGAGTCAAATCTTAATTACCAACTAACTTTATTCTAATTATAGTTGAAAGTGTTATTAGAGCTAACTCGAAGTTATAACATCAGTAAAAGCTTGCAGTATAATTTGCAATCCAAGTTAGCAGGAGGGTTATTGAGTCGGTCGGTGGAGGTGTAGGCAGCTTTATTTACCCAAGTTACGTATTAAGAGAATTGCAAGCTGAGACATGATTATACATAGTTAATTATTTGCATCAGTAATTCGCATCTCCTATATATAAAATTCGTTCTAGTAATGCCACTAACTACGATATACGGTAGCTACCTAAAGACAAATTCATAAATTTAAACAAACCAAGCGTGTCAGTAACTACTTAGACGATGCAAATATGATACTCATGTTGTCGAACTGCGGTTCTGGCTCTTTGTATCAGAAATGCGGTAGGCAGTATTGTTTTATAATATTCTCGTTACAAATCGAAGTTAACTATTTTGCGCTAAATGCAGTAATTTATTCCAATTAATCATTGATGTTTACAAACCGATGCTTATTAAACCACTACATTATGTTACGAGATGGATTTGACGAATACAAAGACGTCACTGTCGATGTTCACCACTACAAGTGGGAAATGGATTTTCTCATTAACTACATGTCACTGTCTTTTTACCACACATGTCAACATACAAAGGGATGTTTGCATACTAATTATTTAACTGCTTTGTCAACCCATGGTGTGGTATATCTAAGTTTCCCAACGACTGTGACGCCGATGTATTAAGACTGCGCCGAGCGAAATATGCCAAAACAGGCGGTTACAGTTAAGTGAATACAATCAACACTTTTTGTTTAATACAAATATAAAATATATATTTACCATAACAATGAAAGTGTTTACAATTACGCCGTGTAAAAAATTAAAATAATTAATGTTTTCGCTTACAAAATTAAGTAAATTTGGCTTGCATTTTAAAAAAATGCAAAAACGTAAGCTCGTATTACGTGATGTTTAGATTATAACAGTAGAAATCCATCCTATTTTACAGCTTAAACGAAAGATAAATAGTTATATTACAATTTGTCCGTCCCAAATATTTAAGTTATTGGTTGACAATAAAGATACATATTTATCAAAAAAACACTTCAAATCCTCGATACAATTCGACTATGGCGGTCGCGCGCCGATTAGAATATGCGCCGCACGAGCTCCGTCATTATCTGTCTTACACTCGGCGCAGTCTTAATACCTACGTCTGGCAGTATTGTTGAATTCGTTCTTAGCAGCAATACAGAATCCATATACTGATGACATGACATGACTTAAAAAACAAACCAGACGCTGCAAATTCTTTAGTGCCGGTACGAATCAGCCAGCTCGTCCGAAGAACACTATTACGGAGTGAGTAAAAATTCATATTCCCTATCATCAGTTCTTTTTATGCCTTTTCTTTTCCCTATCATCGACAACGCGCAACTGATACTCTTATGCCCGTTTTTACCAACAGGCCCCTAAGCTCCACCTAAGTAGGTGTCTTTTAAGCTACGGGCATCCCTTAATCGAATACTTACCTAAATTCAATTTCACCATACTAGGTATCATCAGAAAGTAAGTGATAGTTAACTTTTTTTAAAGTTACGTTTTTGACATCGATGTTTTATCGATAAGATGAAAATTTATTTTCAGATGAATGGTATTAATTAATATACCATTATTGAATATTGGTGTTTTTACTTATTTTGAACTTCATTCAGTTTAATTTTAAAATAAAAATATTGACCATGCATGCGTATAGGCTGTAAGACCCGTGTTCCTTTGCTTTTTTTGGCAAATGAACGAGAAACCTTATGTCATTTCTTAACATACGTCGTCGTGTGATTATTTGGAACTCCGATTCGTGTTAATTAAAGCTTACATCTTTTGTTATCTTTGAATTCTAAAAGATGCTCAATTTCTCTAATAAATTTAGAACACTCTGTTTAGATAACCTATATCTTATGAAAAAGTCGACATCGTCGTATTTATCGAAGTGGTTGACTGTTTCACGGTCAATGCGTGGTCTTTTTACTATTTGCTGAATGTTCTCTAGAGTCTCAATAGTTTCTAGACTCTTTATAAAGTGCCCTAAATCATTTTCCATGATAGGAAACACTCGTATGTCGCGTATGAATAAACAATATTCTGTTACCTAAGCATAAGAATAGTTTAAGAAGCCAACAATCGGGCTCTTAAATATAAGAGCTGCTTTAGAAACTTAAGTGACACCTAAACGTTGGTAAAACGAATTTTTTGTTAGGGGTTCCCTAAAAGCTGCTAAGGGATAATTATCTGTTGGTGAAAACGGGCATTAGTATTGAAAACGATCATAGGCTACTACAATTATAAAAGCGATTATTAATTAACAACCGTAGATAATATCAGTGTGCCTGATACCTCTTCACATAAGAGGTACCTTCAAATAATAATAAACGGTCCCGTCATCCGCGAATGCGAGCGTCAATGGCGCGATCGATCGCCCAGTGACATAGGCCTTTACGAAAACTCACCCGGCGCTGTGCGTACATGACTCACCTGTGTTTTCATGTTTTCAGGCCTCCCGCGTCGCTCCGAACCGTAAATAACATGCGTCACAGCCAGTTACTTCAACACGTTATGGTTGATAACGTTTTTTTATTAATTAGTTAATGTGATACAGATATATGTGTATATTTAGCCGATTGGAGATACTTATATCATAGCGTGACACTTGTAAATCCCAAAGAATTAGGAATTATGTAAGTAAAGTCACATCTGTTCTGTTCTGTTCTTTGGGGTAGGTACTCAGAACAATATATTTGTTGCATCCCACATAGCAAAACTTAGTCGATAAGAACAATTTTTTGGTCATTGGACGGTTAGGATAGCAAATCATATTGTCAAATAATAATAACAACTGGTAATTTTCCTACATAACTATTTAAAAAAAAAATTGTCGTCTATTTTAATGCTGTCAGGCAATTTATTAAAGATTTTAATGTATTTAACTAAGAAGTTCGTTTAATATTTCTTTAGGAGTTATCTAAGCTAAAAAAATACAGGTTCTGATAAGTATTTTTTTAGAGTACGAAGCACGTAGCTGCTTGTGTACAATATTCCATAATAGGTATGACGAATTACACAATATAACGAATAAGTGTAGGGATAAATATGAACATGATTTAGAGGATTGTGCCTTTTTACATACCGAAGAGTATGCGAGAATTACGAAAGGATGAAATATTTTTGGATTTAGTTTTTGAATTTGTTGTGATGATTTCCATATAATATTAATTAAGTATAGAATTTAGAAGTTAACACAACAAGCTTACCTAATACCGCTACGTCTTAGGCACATACATGTGTAGCTTCGTAAATGAAACTAATAATCTATCTAATTCTCCATGTATTTATTTGGGTTTTCAGTAAATAATAAATTTGACCATTGTGTATCCAAATTCTCTAGTATTTAAGTCATTGTGTGCGCTTCTCTCACACAAATAGGTGCTAGCTCTTTGTGCACCTATCTTCTTGTAAATATGTTCTGCAGGTATAGCTTTGTCTTTTGATATTAGAAACCATGTCTTACTCAAAGCCTATGACGATGAATTATAGTGTTGACTATCTTATCTTATCTTATCTTGTTACGGGGGCCAGTCAGTGCAGACCGGCGACACTTCGACCCAGTGGGATCTTTTGTGTCGGCCCCGAGATCTATACCTTAGCTATCTCCCTATGAATGTACTGCATCAATCGCAGCGTACACTTCAGAGGGAGAAGCCTGAAGTCCTCAGGGCTCGGATATGCCAACCCCATCAGACCCATCCTTAGTCCAGCCAACGCGTCACATTCACACAGTAGGTGTAATATGGACTCGTCCCGCTCACCACAGGCTCTGCAGATCAAATTGTTTGTCAAACTCAATCTGCACAGGAAGTCATTGGTGCCAAAGTGACCAGTAAACGCTCCTGTGAGCAGGCGTATTTGGCCCTTGTTGTACCCGCAGAACTTCCGGGTGAAGCCCGTGGCTCTGTTTGCAATGAATTTCTTGGAGTGTTCCAGACCCCTAAGGGCCATCCACTCCCGCCTGTGTTTATCATTGCCATGTGCATTCATAGCTGCCTTGACGGTACTCTCAGAGAGTCCTACAAATGGCTCGGGGCCAACAAATAGTTGCTCCGAGCCCTTCCTGGCCAATTCGTCAGCCTCCTCATTACCCTGCACACCTGCATGCCCCGGAACCCACACAAGCCTGACTGTGTTTTTCCTGCCAAGTTTGTTAAGGGCTTTAACACAGTTCAGGACTAGTCCGGAATCCACCCTACAGGAGTTCAGAGCCTTAAGAGCAGCTTGACTGTCACTGAGAATATAAACAGTCTTGTCAGTGACATTTTTGTTGATATTCTCCTGCGCGCAGGCAATTATAGCATAGGTTAGTGTTGACTATAATCGGTTATTGATAGTGTTGCTGTGTGTTCTCTATTGTGTATAACAATATTATAAAGGCCTTTGAAGCCATTGCACACAATATTAAATACAGTATGAAGACTATAAAGTTTACTAGGAGGCTCGATTTCAACCATATACACTATAGTTCTGGATGGCAGTCTTCAACGTCGTCGTAAAATACAAGCGAAACCAAACCACGGCAGCCTCGCCATGCGTAACTCATTATTTAATTGGGTGGAGTCGATTATTTAAAAACAGTTTGTTGATATGTATTTGTGTGTGTGAAGATATCACATCTGGTTTGTCATATTTGCTGAAGATACATAACTCTTTTATTGGATTTTTTTTTATCAATTTATCTTACTCAATTTCTTAATTTTTTTTGTCTCGGTCTGAAACTATGGATCCAATAAAACCTAAAAGGTTCATAATTAATTGAATACTTTTAAAATTAGAAGAATAGTTATGCGTCTCGCGGCGTTTGTAGGTATATACTAAACGCCTGCTTAAAAGTAACGAGCAAATTCGTAAGAACGTCACAACGTTCTACATAATACAAATGACGCATTGATACCAATTTAGGGTACAAATTACTTGTATTATTCTTGACTCCTCTAGCTTAATATGCTTATGATAGGAGCGGGTTTGCGGTAGTGCGATAGTGCAATGCTGGGATTACATTAGAATGTAATTTCGTGCATCACCACCTGAACATGCCAAACCCCTTCAAATATTTAAAACGTGACGCAATGCAAAGGAAAATTAACTTAAAGAAATCGAAAGATACTTCAGACAATTTGTTAGTTTCGACACCTACACGTGACGATCCATGCCAGTGATATTAAACTTGTTGAACGGCAATTTTTACTTCATAATCATTTATCTTTTATAAAATATTGGAATTTATTAAAATCGGTGAAATAGAAGTTGTAAGTAAGAAACTATCCATAAACCGGGCTAAAAATATCGACAGGAATCAATATCACAGAAAATAGATTACTATTTTGGGATATCTAAATTGGCTGTGAAGCATGATAGCTGAAAAATACATGTAATTTTATTTCAATAGGAGAACATAATCAAGCTTTGTTGCGACGAGTGTTGATGCTCGCAGCGAAGACCTAAATAAAATATCAACCTGGAAATAAGCCGTGAATACGCCGACACGCTGCAGTTTTCTAGTATAAGCTGATCAGGTACGTGGTGGCAGGCCTCATTTGCCTTAAGCAGCATTATGTGGAGCTTTAGCCTTGCAGATTTTCTCAACATCTTTTAACATTCATAACCGCGAATGAAGACTGCAATGTATGAAACAGGCTAATTTATTTATACTATTATTGATGATGCCACTAAAGCAAGGTAAGGTTAGAGTTAGTAGATATGTTAAGTAAATTAAAACAGCCACACTACATAATAAAAACAACAATAAACTTAAAACTAGGTAGTAATGTAACCCACGGCGATGTTTACAGGTTACCATTTGATTACAACTATAAAACGCTAGGAAAGCGAGCATACATAGAAATAAAAAATAATAATAATACTAACATGGAGAAATAAAAAAAAAACACAAAAATAAATAACATTGCGAAGAAAAGAAAAAGAGGAATAAATTAAAAATATACATTCTGTGTGAGTTCGAAAGAGTAGGTATACTAGTTATGAGCTCAGTGTCTCATATACAAGTTTACGAAAACTTATCGCAGAGCATACAAATATGTCAATATGTTGAAAAGTGTCATTGTATGTATGAGCCATTCGACGGATTGGTAAACGCAGGCCCGTCTTAGTACGGCAAGTACCTACTGCAAACAGTTGGCCTGCACGCACCACCCGTCTATGAACAGTTCTGGGTACTGCATAGCACAAAACATTATTTAAACCAATGCAGTCAAAATAGTTATTTACAATATTATATAATGTTACTGCGTCCAATTAAGAACGTCTAGAACTGAGCGCCAGAATACCGTATTTACTTAGCAACTGGCTATAGTGTAAATAGCTTCTATGACATCTATAGTGCATGGCACGAAGAAATCTACGTTGGACGTTTTCTAACATGTCAATGTATTTATTGTAGTACGGGTTCCAGATGGAACTACGTACTCCAGCTGTGAACGCACTAATGCTATTTCAAGCGGGCCTCTTCCTACCTCTGTTTGTACCTTTGTAAGAGGCCCGCCTGAAATTAGTTGTTGATCGCATTATAAATCTGTACATCTGATATGCTAGTAGTAGTATTAGTACTACATTTATACTATGACCACAACGGAATCGTTTCCAAAACTTGCAAGTGCAGAAGGACCGATGCGATGCTGCACTAGAAACAGTAGACAGCAGCCCATTTAAAGTTGGCGGATCCCATGTCTTACATGAGGAAGAGATAGGCAAGCAAGTAATTTTCTTTCAAGAAATAATATATTCCGTAGTTGGAAAAGCAGACTCGAAGTTGTGACAGCTCGCTTTTGTTGGAATCTACATCTAGCAGAAATCATTCGCAGTTATGAACGCCGCCGATGTTTATAAATAATGTAATCCTATAAAGTAACGCAATAATTTAAAAATAACTCACCTATATTTTCATGATCAAGTTTTCGGAGATGTTTGATGTTGGTCTCGCTCTTGTCACGGAGCTTTTTGACCGCCACCATTTCTCCGCGGAGGTTGCTTCTGAAGACTATTCCTTGAGCCCCCGCGCCCAGGTACAAGAACCCGGACATTTCGTTGAAGGGCACCTCCCAGTCATCATCTATCGAAAAACGTGACTGTTAGTAGGATAAATTGGAGTATTTTGATAGCGAGAACTCTGGATCGGCTCAATGAATATTTTAAATTAAAGCTATCAAAGTTGAAGTAAAAATCAGTAAATAAATGCATATTACCTAGCTTCTAGCAGCATAGTATATGGCTGATAAAATAAAGAAATCCTCTTATCTCTTCAAGGTAGATTTAGAGATCGGGGTGTTCTTCGTGTTCGAGTTTCATTGTATGTAAATCGGCACGTATCTTATGTGGGGGCCAGTCAGTGCAGACCGCCGACACTTCGACCCAGTGGGATCTTTTGTGTCGACCCTCTCCCAATAACGACTGCCATAGATGTTCTCTCCAAGGCACGAAGTAGGCGATAATTGTCAATCAATACGCACATAATTTAGAAAAGTCATATAGCTTCCAAAAGTCAGAGGTGCGCGACGTGGGTTCGAACCCGAGACCATTTGCATTGAAATCTGTTGGTCTCCTCACTGAGCTATCGCTGCTCTGCACGGCACGTAACTCGGGCTGTGGTCGGACGACGAATTTGTCGTTATGTAAAATTAAAACATTTTTGAGAAAAATTTCCATATTTGTTTCAAAGCCTATTGAGGAAGCCAAATAATGGTTCTTTACAAACCAACAAGTAATAAGTAAATTACAGCGAGGTCCATACAATTTAAACTTTTCATCAACCCACATTTCTCTTTTCAATTAAATTTACAAAGAAATGTTGGTAACAATAGTAATATTTAATTATCAACCAATATCTTAAATATTTTCCTTTAACTCATATATGTGTGACGTGGTAGTAACAATCACACATCAATGTGGATAATTTATAAATATGTCGTATATGGAATTATTTTATATGCATATCTTGTGCTATTCATAATCCTTGTTAGCTTCTTCAATCATAGAAACAAATAACACTCAGATTTAGAGTAACTTTATTAGAAGCTCCCATCAATGTTTGGGCTGTAGAAGGATCAAGCCCACAACACAGCATATAGACGGTTCAGTGGCGATATTTAATCCACTGTACCAACGGTAAAGTCATAAAACAGATTGTCTTAGTATTTAAAATTATTATAATTCCACTCGAAACAGTAATTGTAATGTCGCCGAATTTGTTTTTATTGAAACGTTATTGCAAATTCAGTTGCGTAATGTTCTAATATTACTTAACTGCGCCTTTGACGTAAGAAACTATATATACAATCCTTACAAGAACATGGATGTCAAAGGTCTTTCAAGTGCATTGAAACAATGCAAGAAACGTAATACCATCAAGACTTAAGTCCACTCTCAATATTGATTGATACAGAAATACTGTCTCTATATACCATGCAAACAGTCTGAAAGCAAATATACATGTCTGGTACCACTCTTCAAGTAACAATTTAATCACGTTGATATAATTGGTATATTTGACAAATAATGACAGCTCCTTTGCAATATACATTATTTTGCCTTGAAAATGAAACGTAATGTTTACTTAGGTTCAGGTCCTAACTTGATTATTTTGCAGTCTAAGCTTTACTTTTCACATTGCGACATTTTCTACTGCGTTATCAATTTCACAATCATCCATTTAGAAGAAAATATTGATACGTTAATAATAATATTGAATGTGAGAACAAATATGATATTAATTCACAAGACAACTTAATATATTTAAAAATAGTCTTCACCGTCATTGGAAATATCGCAACTATCGGTTAGGTTACGGTTTCAGAGAAACCCATTTGCCTATTGAGTGATTTACAAAACTTTAGATACTGGGCGAATCTGTTGGCAATGGGACTGTTTATCATTATCATCAAGCTATGTCAGTTCGCTGCCGAGTCACACGACTGAACACAATCTTGAGTTCTTCATTCACAACTGTTAAATATCTCTTGATTAGGTAAGACTGTAAACTATAACCACATGAGACGTGAAAACTCTCAGCGAAACATATAAATGTGTAAATTGGTAGACACTTAAGTTGATGAGTGGGACTTAATACCAGAGATTTTGCAATATTTTTCAGAAATCAGAGCTACCCGTCAATAAATACGAAATACAAACAATATTTTTTAATTCAAAATAAAAGCTAATATTCTGAAATTACAATATTCCCTGTAATTTAATTACCTTCAATTTACTTTGATACTACACACTTCAAAAGAGTCTAGGGATCAAATACGTTTCAGAGGCCCACCTCAATTGAGGATTATTATTTTAACTTTTTTTTATTGTAATTGGTTCTTTTTAGTGATGTTCACTAATTGAAAAAGAGATTTTCTTAAAATTTCGATAAAAATAGAACATCAACTGTCAATCAGAATTTCTATAAAAGTGTGTAATAGCGTTTTTATAAAACCATTACAATTTCTGCATCGGAACTGAAAATAAACTGCATCAATATGGAGCGAAGACATCATTTATCACGAGTAGAGATGATGAGAGCCGTCGGAATGTTGCAAGCTGGTTCCAGGCAACGTACTGTGGCTGTCGCTCTTGGCACTACACAGAGCTTTATAATTAGTAGTCTCTGGACACGCGTCTCTCGTATCACGGGCAACGTGGCCGGGCGACATGGAGGACGATCTTGCATCACCACACGCAGACAGGACCGGTATATCCAAAATACTGCTCGACGGAATTGTAACATGACCGCCATGATGTTAGCTACGAGGCTCCACAGCTTTCAGGGTTGCTGATAAGCGACCAAACCATCCGAAATAGTTAACGTGAAGTGGGTCTGCGTGCCCGAAGGCTGCTGAGGATTTCACCTATAGCACCCTGCAATCGTAGATCCCGTTTGCAATGGGCTCGCGAACACAGAAATTGGGAGGAAGAAGACTGGCGTTGTGTTTGCTTTTCCGATGAATCTTGTTTCAGTGTGAGACCAGATACAAGACGTACTCGGATTTGGAGGACTTCTGGGCGTCAAGAACATTTGAAATTTTGTCAGAAAGTTCATTCATATGGAGGTGGAACAATAATGGTTTGGGCCGGTATTTGTATCGGCGGAAGAACCGATCTCACTTGGATCAGAGGCAACCTCAATGATCAGATATATGCGAAGAGAATTATTTCAGGCGTGATCATCCCTTTGCGAAATTTGTTGGATGATTCATTTCGACTAATGCATGACAATGCACGTCCACACACGGCTAGAGTCGTAACACGTTATCTTGCCGATGCTCGTATCAACGTGCTGCCGTGGCTTGCTCTATCTCCAGACCTCAACCCAATTGAACACGCATGGGATATACTCCAAAGAAGAGCTCAGCCGAGTATGGATGCTGTACATACCCCACAACAACTTTTTGACTTGTTAGAAAGAACGTGCGCGGCCATTCCTCAAAGTGATTTTGATGAACTGATTTTAAGCATGACAAATCGCTGTGATTCTGTTATTTGTGTCAATGGTGGAAACACAGACTATTAATTTTTGAATCTTTAATATAAGAATTATAAACGATCCTCATTTTTGCCTATTTTTCCATTTACTTGAAGACATTAACTTGGGTTAATTTTTCACAATTTGCAAATATTTCAAATTTTCCTAATTTTACTAAATATAGGGATAATTTAATAACTTAAACATAGGAATTAAAGTAAAAAGCTAGTCTAGAAGACTAGATTTGGCAAATATTAATTTGATAGTTTTTATACTTAAAAATGTACTTGATCCCTAGACAATTTTGATGTGTGTTCTTCAATGACTATCGATCAACCATTCGAATCGCTCAAGTATTGCAATTGATTTTTATAATATTGATAGTTATTGTGGGGTTTGATTAATTATAGTATAACCAATACGTCAATTTAGTACAGCCGAATATCTCAACTCGACGCCTGGCAAAAAAAGATAATGATGTCCTCCACATGACACATGAAGAAGATTCGAATATTGAAAATATAATACGTATCAATAAAAAACAACGACCTGTAGTCTGAGTTGTCTGAGGTAGTCCTTTATCTCCTAGCTTTCAACATCAAAGACAAAGACAGTTCAATTCCAAACGTATACGTTTGCAATATCAGACTTAAACAGATTAGATATTGTCTACGCACGAATAACGTAACCTGACTGATAGTGCTGCCTCCCAATCCTGTATTACCTCGGCAATATCAATATCTGCAGGACACAGCTTTGAAACTAATACAGATGTAACCGTCAAAGGGCAATTGCGGCATAAAATGCAAAAATTGCGATTAATCATTAGGGAAATGGTCAACAACTTTATTTGATATATTCCATCCTATTTGGCAACGCTCAAAGATACCAGTTCACCTGCAGATATTGGATTTAGCGTTCGGTTAATTTATCAAGATTCAAGTTTAAACCATGTTCAGTTTATACGAAATAATATCTATGCTGTAAGCCCATATTTTGAATGGAAAAGATATTTGTTAATCTATTGGTTCCCTTTTCACTATTTTAGTACGGCTCTTTAAATAGATACAACTTCTTTTCTAGCTTTTAAAGTTGGTTCAGAACTATTATAATTTTACAAATAAACCTACGTTCACATTTTCAAAATATCTCCATTCAAATCATACACAAACAAGGTTTAGTTAGATTACATAACATACGTTATCGTGATGAGTTAATTTTAACAAAAACTTGCCTACCGCTCCGAAAAATAAATGGTACTTTTATGCTCCATATAAATATTTTTGTTTGAGCTTGCTGCAAATTATGTTTTCAGCATAATATTTTGACATTTACATTTTCACGTACGTGATTTCAAGTAAATGCATAACTGAACGTGAAAATGCCACACCATTTCATTGCCTCAGTGGTTTATTGAATTCATAGAAGGCAGCTTACAAATTATTATAATATTATGACTAGCTTTTCATTCAAAGTATGAATATGTTTCCAATGTTAATACATTTTAATGAGTCGTAAACGTTGCATTCATACGCAAATTGTTTATATGTATACTTCACTAATTATGTGGCGAAACGTACATAACCAAGTCACTACATATGTTGTATTTTCCTATACGAACATTTTAAGCCTTAACATGCAAACCAGTTATCAAATTATTGCCATTTATCTAGATCTAGGGATACTCTAGAGCATCCCTAGCCGTTGAACATTCTCTAATACAGAATATATAAGACTATTTTTCTGACGTATATGCTAATTATATACATTTAACTATATTAGAAGTTATGCAAATATATATAATATTTAGTCACCCATCTTAGAGCATTTTTTTTTTTTTTTCTTGGGGCATGCATGACGCATACCCCTCCGCGGGGGCGGGCGGAGGGGTTATGTCGGACTCGCCGGGGTAAAAGAAGATGGTAAAGATGATAACGTACCTCCCGGAATACTGACTAAACCTACCACGGTGTTCCTCGACAAAACCACTATCGACGGGGCCGCGCGAATCACTTTCGCATGCGGTCGCGACCCCGCCGAGGTTTCGGCCCGCCGTATGAAACGGCAGGCCACTACACAAAAGACCTACCCAAAGGCACTCCTCACAAATTATCCCTACTGTCCCCCCTAGAGGGGAGACGGACTCGAAACAGAGGCGCGCGTGGGAACACGCACGCCGCCTCTCGGACCTGGTGCTGAACGGATGGCGGGCAGGCCCACAAAGCCCGCCACCCCCAGGTCAAACCTCAGGGTGGCTGGAGGTCGTCCCGCGCCCTCCGGCGCCCGGCTCTGCGGTTGGGGAGAGGGTTCAAACGCTCCCTCTCCCGCTCCGCCGCCTCCTTGATGGAAATTACTTCCTCACAAAAGGAGGCGACGGCGTTCCACGACCTCTCACTCCGGACCATAGACTGAACTACGGCCGGGAGCGAGAGGGCAACCAATCTGACTGCCGCGATCAATTCACGGCGCTGCGATGCCCAGGCGACCCATCTTAGAGCATACACAAACCTATGCATGGTATCAATTATAATGCCAACGCCCAAAATCTATTATTAAACTCACGGAAATGTCATCCAACAAATTCTACAAATTGACAGAGGAAAATCCTTATAACATTTCGTCCGTACCGACAACCAATCCTGGTACGTACCCAGGTAGACCTAGGTACGTACCTAGGTAGTCCTAGGTACGTACTTAGGTAGTCCTAGGTACGTATCAGGATTGGTTGTTATATGTTACCAACAGAGTTAATATTGCCGATAATATGAACACATTATTAAATTCTTTTTGAAAGCCCTTATATCAAAGAATATCAATGATACTGATATAGCTCTATATCAGTATCACTGATATTCTTTGATAGAAAGCCTTTATTGGGAATTGTGACTGTGTGTAATATGTTCACAGTTACCAACAGAGTTAATATTGCCGATAATATGAACACATTATTAAATTCTTTTTCAGAGGCTATTTTGAGCTATATCAGTATCACTGATATTCTTTGATATAAAGCCTCTGAAAAATAATTTAATAATGTGTTCATATTATCGGCAATATTAACTCTGTTGGTAACTGTGAACATATTGCACACAGTCACAATTTCTAATAAAGTTAATATATTCCGTTTTCGCAAAATATAATAAAATTAAAATGCATTTCAGAATAAGCTATAAGGAAACTTAAAAGTTATTGCTATGAAGCTTTACAAAATGAGAAGTTGGAAAAATTTCCTGATGATCCTCAGACAACATCCGATAGCTTTAAATTTTATAATAGTTTTGTATGTCTTCTTTTGTGAAAACTTCCCCTCTCTCTATTGACTCAAGCATATAGAAAAGGAACTATATTTATTCGTGGAAAAATTATGCTTTGTGGGATGCCGTATTTTATTACGGTGCACATTAATAAAATGCAGCTTATTTATTTACATACTGCCACTGAGTATTTAATGTTGTTTGGTTAAATGTGAAGATTTCGCTTTGCAAAATGAATTTACTAGTAAGAGGAGTAATGAATTTAATTAATTAGTACTTTGATAAAATTCTTTAGTGTATTTAGCTGTTTCCAGGGCAGGGCTGTTCATGAAGCTTTGTTTGCTTCATTTATTTATTTACTTCTTCTTCTTCTCCTTAGCCTTTATTATTCCCAAGTCACTTGGGGTCAGCTTTTCTAGTCTAACCGGATTTGACTAGATATCAGTTTTTACACGGAGCGGCTGCCACCTGACCTCCGCAACCCGAAGGCTAACGATACCCTAAGGCTAGACTAGTGTCAGGAAATTAGAGGGTACTGACTTTCCAATAACGACTGCCATAGATGTTCATGGCAGCCGGGACCGACGGCTTAACGTGCTCTCCGAGGCACGGAGCAGGCGATAATTATCAATCAATACGCACATAATTTCGAAAAGTCATATAACTTCCGAAAGTCAGAGGTGCGCGACGTGGGTTCGAACCCGAGACCCTCTGCATTGCAGTCTGTTGGTCTCTCCACTGAGCTATCGCTACTATTATCTATTTATTTATTTAGTTACTATGAACATAAAAAGGTCATCAATAGCAGTTTTCGTAAAAACTTTACATATTGCAAAGCTTCCTTATAATTAATGAAAGGTTTACCGGCAAGGTCTGTAAGCATATCACTTACAGGTGGTACTTCAAAATTAGCAGGAATTTCTTGGGTCACACACCAGACTTTATCACTATCATCATATCTACATATATATATCAGACTCTAATTCTTTCTGACTGGCATTGTGTGTGAAGAATATCATTTTCACAACAAGTAATCTACTCTAATCTAATCTTGTTGTTTAATTTATGTCTTTGTATTTGTTATTTCATTCTTTCCCTTTTTTTAAACAACATGTAATCCATTTTAGATTAAAACTGCAGTATTTTATTTACTTTACCATGGCATGGTTATCTTTACACTAATAAGAGTTTCAGAAGTTACAATATCATGGCTAAAGTATCTTAGTTTTTATTATAGCCTCATGTAATACTTTCTAATTTGTGTTTTGTGTGTGTTTTTATTACTGGCTTTGTATATTGTTAATATAACATATTATAGTTATCCCAAAAGCAGATAAAGTTGCACCATAAGGGTTCCATATATCACATTTTGAAATGGATCTTAGGATCTTTGAAATGCATTTTAGTTTGGATCTTAATGTTTTACACATTTACCATTTTGCTACAAATCTTAGGGTTTTATATATATCATTTTGGTACAGATCTTAGGGTTCTATATACATATACCATTTTAGCTTGGATCTTTGTGTTCTACACACATTTACCATTTCGGTACAAATATGGGGGTTTTTTTATATATACCATTTTGGTACAGATCTTAGGGTTCTATATACATATACCATTTTAGCTTGGATCTTTGTGTTCTACACATTTACCATTTTAGTACAAATCTTAGGTTTTTATATATACCATTTTGATCCAGATCATAGGGTTAAATATACAATTTTGGTACAGATCTTAGGTATTTATGTATACAATTTTAGTATGGATTTTAAGGTTCCATATTTACCATTTTGGTTCAAATATGGAGCGTTCTGTACCGAAATGGTTGACTTCTTTTTATTTTGGCAACATGATTAATATAGTAGTTACTGGATTACCTAATTCATGTTAAAATCATTGCCAATGTTAACAAAATCTTACTGACAAGTGTAATCTGGCGAAATTTATTATTTTATGTTAATCTATATATTTAGTATTCTCTAGTATAGTTTTTTATATAGAAGAAACAGGCTCTGACTTTGTGTTATGGGAATTTAGTTTCAGAGCAAACATTATACTTAATTAGACCCCTCTTTGACATGCAATCATTATTCAGTATTATTGTAATAAAAATATCTAACTGTTATAGTTAACACTATACCAGCTAATAATTTTATGTCCATTGACTAGTACAAAATATGCATATAATACAAATGTTGTCAAATATGCAAAAAATATTTAATCTTTTTGTATGGCTCGTTTGTAAACATGATCTTCAATATCTCTAATAAAGATATTAAAAACTACTATTAAATTTAATTTATAAGTTCAGATTTAAGTAAAATTGTACATGAAATTTAAAGTGAACAGATATGATATTTAAATCTAAGTCCCAAGTTAAATTAACATGTAGTCATTGATTTACATAAAAAAATTCTAAGTTATGTTCTAATTCCCATGTGAGACCCAACATTACACCCAAATTAGGTTCTAAGTTAATGGACAAGATAGATTACAATCAAAATCTCATCAAAAAAATGCAAATTTTAGTGTAGATCCCCCAGTTAAGGTCCAAGTTTAACTCCAAATTAATCTATTTGGATAAGGCACCAAATTTAAAGAGTCAAGCCTCTGGTTAAAAGATTACCCCAGTTTATGTCTCCATTTAAAGTTAAGGTGAAAAACCAGAAATCTCCATGTTTAAGTATAGAATTTAAATTCAAAGTTAAATCCCTAATTATAAAGCCAATATTAAATTGTATAATTTAATTTGGAGATTCAGTTCCATGTTCCAAATCTGAAGTATAGATCTGATCCAGTATGCCTGACACACATTCAAAGATAATATTCCCTTTTTCTAAATTAATTATCAAAGTCTTAGTGCTTAGAATGCTAAAATTCAAGGACTTGTCTTAAAAAAAATTGTATGTGTTAAGTTACAAGATAAATACTTGTTAGGAACTAACTGCCATCTAAGCCTTTGGTTATGTTATTACCTTTAAATATTAGAATAAATTTTAACACTATTGTTTTGCATATCCTATTGAAGCCTTAACAGGCCTTTAAACCTTAAGCTTCAATACTTGTGATTGTATCTATAAATCAATAAGAACAGATAAACTGTAAAAATATACATGATTGACAATTGTTCCGATTTCCCAGCAATTTATTATCAATACCTGATAATCAGGTCAGAATCACCTGGTAAATCTGTGTTCTGTATCAAAATTCTTATTTGGCCTAGATATATATTAGACACAGAAAGCATATGAAACCTTTGAACGACTAAAAGCTATGTGATGTGAAATAAACATTAGGTAAAAGAAAAATAAGTACATTATAAAAATAAAAACATTTAAATAACTAGTTTTATTAAAATACATATATAAAAATATTTCAAAAATAAATGTAAATTCGAATCATCCTACAAACAAAACAAGTGGTTATAAATGGATAAAAATTTATTGAAAATAATCAGAATAAGTAATTGATAGGCTTTCTTACCATCCTTATCACCCTTCTCATCTTTATCTTTTTTGCAGAGAGCTGTGATCTTCTGGATACACTTGGTATTAGTAACCTTTTGCACTAATTTACTCATGATGAATAAGAAGCTTTAGTAGCTTTGTTTAGTATTCAACAAGTTAAGATATAAGCAGCGAAAGCAGTAGCTAGGGCTGCGTCTGAATGGGTCTGCGTCTCTCTACCGAATGCTGCACCGCGCTTCCTCCCCCGAGCCCCAGGCGCCTCGCGCACCCACACCCACTAGTGCAAGTATAGGCACTGCACTAGAACCGCCCAAAAGTCAATATATTGTAGCCCTACCTATCCGAATGAGTGGCGCACCGTCCTCCGCAAATTATTCAGATGCTAGACATATTATTAGAAATGTGTAATAGAGGTCCAAAAAATATGAATGTAATAATTACCTTTTGCAGGGCTGGTATCAGGTTTGCTGAACAGTGATAGAACTGTTGAAAAACAATCCATTACGCCCCCCATCCAGAATACAGTCTTTTTGTCTTGTTCCAAAGCTGCCGAGGGCCATCCTTTTCGCTTCGCCTTGGGAGTCGCCGAAGCATCCGGCTCGTCCGGCGGGTTCCCGTCCATTTCGTATCTTATTTTAACATATACTATATATTATAACAACACTACTGTCTTAAACACAAAATATATGCGCAACATTTATGGAAGAAACATAATTCCCGTGGTCGCGAACGTCATGATTTCCCAATACTTTGTAATCTTTACGTACTCTGTGGTCTAGACATTAATTGGTACAATTGCCATAAAAGAAAAGTCAATTTGTACCAAAAAGGGAACAATTCGACATTTAATTTTATTTTAATAAAAATTATAAATACTTGCATTGGAGTTAATTGAAATAAACTCAATGTACCAAGGACAAAATAGATAATTAGTATGACCTGGTAAAGTATGACCAGTCATCATTATTGAACGTTTGTATACGTAAACTTTATTTGCAAAGTACTTGCTTATTTTTAAGTATTACAATTAAATCTCGAATATCTTATATACAAAATATTATATAAAATCAATAGAACCTATACTGGCAGTTTACCTACGCTTAGTTGTTATTCATACATAACGAATAAACAAATATATTGTGGTAACAAGTAATAAATGTGTGAGACAATTTACGTAAATTACTAAAAATATAAATAAACATATGAGTTGTGTTTCAAATCTTATCAACAAAATTTCTTTTCATTTGTATAAAGTATATCAATTTTAAAAATATCACTCACAAATTGAGGCACATAAGTACATTGATTTGTTTCATAAAGTTAGAAACTCACTTTATTTTATTGTTACTTAAGTTAAATAATTTAGAACGCATTAATCTATGTCGTTACAAATTAAACAGATGGAGGCTTCTGACCTTTAAGTCTAGTTTCATTCATCTACAGAATTGAAAGCTCATATGGTGCTCTTGCATTGATAGCAATGACTTAGTGACTTTTACAAATAGACGCAAGCGACTGCATTAGGCGACTTCGGTCGTAGAATAAAATAATTAAGTTCTGTTTAATCCGGTATATACGCATATGAGGTGCAAAGTAAACACTGTGCCATTAAATTCTGTTTTGCACCTATATTACAATAATATGATTATTATGTCTTATTATTGCATTAAATTCATCCATATTGAAAATACTTTACCATATCGGAACAAATACCAAAAATCAGTAGGTTTTACTTAAAATACCCTAAAATGGCGACACACAATGGCGCCGGCTGTGACGATACACAGACTTACCAACGTACAGAATGTTATAATTATTATTTAGACCAATCAACAAAAAGCAAATGACAAATAAGTGAAATATTTTTAAGTTGTCACATCCGGTATAGGCAAACTTACAAATACAATACATATATATACATATATAATTTAAATTAATTTCGAATCTTGGTATTTTACGTGCAGAGAACATCGAAAACAAAATAAATTCACCTTTTTACAAATCCTTTCAGAGTATATATATTATTATGAGATTGGTTACACATCTTTGACCTATTTATGTCTAGCATGTGTAGTATTTTTACAATGCGAGCCCTGGTTGGCGAGATACGTAATAATAATTTAATCCATTGTCATTATTAACAAATATTAATAATGACATTCGAAGGAGTACCTAAATTAAATATCGCACACGATTTTTTTTTTACTTGGGGAAATGCTGTGACGCATACCCCTCCGCGGTGGCGGGCGGAGGGGTTATGTCGGGCTCACCGGGGACAAGATAGAAAGTCCGGAGTCCTACCGACTAAACCTACCACGGTGTTCCTACACACGGTCTATGGCCGGGGCGTAGAGATCGCTCGCGCATTCATCTTGCAGCACCGGCAGATCTTGGCCGCCACTGAATTGTGGCGGCTTCGTCCAGTCAACTTTCTTTCCTCTGGAAAAAGTTGACTGGATCTTAGGCGTGGTACTGCATGGGTAACAGCCTGTCCTAGGTCTGTCGCCCCAGGCTAGCGCTCATGGGAGCCAGAGATTGTGCTGCGCGTTACGGTGAGTCGAAAAAGTCGAAAAGTCGAGCCCGTCGTCTGCGGGCCGAGAGATTGGTGTTCTGCCCCCGTTCTCTTTCTGCCACCTCCTTAGCGAACATAACTACCTCGCAACAGGAAGCGACGGCTACCCATGCACTTTCGCTCGCAACCATAGACTCAACCATGGCCTGTAGCGAAAGACGCTCCACTCCTACTGCTGTGACGAGGTCACGGCGCTCCTCTGCCCAGGCTGGGCACTCCTCCAGTGTATGTAGCGCTGTGTCTTTGGGGCAGTCCCCCGCAGTGATTGCACTGGGGCGTCTCCTCTCGGCCGATGCGACACATGTACCGCCCGAAGCAGCCGTGCCCCGTATGTACCTGCGTTGTCCGAAAGGCGAGGGCGCCAAAACGCCTTTTCAGCCACTCCTCCATATTGGATCTTACCGCCGCTATCGCGGCGTGCCCTGTATGATTGTATATCGCATATCTACCTACTTGTTATGTATAAAGATGTCGAAATGTTTGCTGCCCAGAGTGCTCAGCTAGCATGCTATAAAATTCAATACTATGTAGATAGATACATACATCTACAAAGATTGAAATCATAGATCTGCATACACACTCAGAAGAGTGAGCTCACTCACTAGTTAATAATAATACTTTATTCAATAGTATACAGGGTGTGGCGTAAATAATGGATATCCCTGAAATTGTCGACTGGCCAGATTATCATCTATCATTTACCCCACTTATATCACCATATGCCCATGGACATTTTATTTTCGATACAGTGGCCCAAAAATGCATAATTCCTTAGAAAATATGGTAAAAATTGAGAATAAGTATTTTTTGCGTGATTGTCTTAGATTGTAACAAAAAACTTGATACTGGTCTGATGATACAAGTAAGTATTCAGGTGTAACATAAAAAAAACAGAAC
The DNA here is from genome assembly GCA_930367265.1 of Catocala fraxini. Taxonomy (NCBI): domain Eukaryota; kingdom Metazoa; phylum Arthropoda; class Insecta; order Lepidoptera; family Erebidae; genus Catocala; species Catocala fraxini. Next base: position 2,743,695 of record OV884024.1, on the reverse strand, counting down.
GAGTAAATGTCGCCAATTGTAGAAAGGGCATCTGATTTTGTATAAGTACGATTTTTAATTAAAATATCAATAATTTGGCCAACATATTATGGTGATATAAGTGGGGTAAATGATACATGATAATCTGGCCAGTCGACAGTTTTAGGGTTATCCATTATTAACGCCACATTCTGTATATAAATAGTGTTGGATACAGAATAATTGTTGGAATAGTAATTATAATGGCAAAAAAATAAAATGTTCGCCAATCTAATAAATTATACGACTTCAAAATATTTTTATCATCAGACAATATACAATACTTTACAAAAGTAATACATTGGTTGCCTGAGCTAGGTTAAATATGTGTTTGAGGCTGTATCTCGATTAAATAAATTATTGGGCAACTTGTAGTCAATATAACAAAAAATATACATGAGCTGCAAATAAAATGCGTAGGTATAACAAAACTAAATAAGTACCTAATAAATACTATGTAGACCTACTTATTGATGGTTATTATTTTACAATTACAAACAAGTTCTCTGTGTCACAGTAGACCAGTGTTTTTAATTAATTGGTTAAACACTTTTCCAAGTTGTTTATATCTCATACTAGCTGTCCCGAAAGACGTTGCAGAGTACAGACAAAAAAAAATAACCTAATCTAAACCATTCTCAAATCCATATGAACACACATAAAAAATTTCATCAACATCGGTCCAGCTGTTTAGGAGGAGTTTAATTACAAGCACACGCACAGAAGAGATATATATAAGGATTATAAATGTAAAAACTAGCTATTATACAAATGTTGGCACTGGAATAAAAATTAAAAAACAAGAGCATGTTTGCCTTGAATATTGCGCATACTTTGCCTTTCCGTATTTTGCCTGAGGGTGAGGGAGTAAGAAAACGATAGTGTGTTATATGTGGCAATTGATTTTTATTTATATAGATTATACTTATTAAATTAGGTATGTTGACATTTTATGTTGAATGACAACTTACGATCCAGAATGGTGACCACTTTTAAATGTAGTATAGCATTACAAAGGAAGAACGGATTTTGTTTGGTGTACCTATGTGGTAAAATGGGTGTTGTTATCTCAAAAATTCATGCATGTATGTGAATTTATTTCACTCGTTTTAAAGGTTAACACTTATTTGAGATAGACAGAAGCTGTACATTATATTCAACCCAGGTGAAGTAGAGCCGAGTCGCTACTCGCTAGTATTCTACGACGTATAAATTCCAAAGTCAATGTGTACATATTATTAATGCTTTGGGAAGTAGTAGTAAGGCTAACTAGATACAATAAATAAAGCCATGTGTGTGTCTGTATTGATTGTCTTGCTTGATTTTGTATCTCTATTAGAGAATGAATACCTAAAGATTGAAGTGTCCTGAAAGCACTTTACCAAATAAGAAAAATGAACTGACTATACCAACCACAAAATTGATATCTACCTAGGTGTCTAAATATATATAATTTTCTTTATTTTGCTCGTTAAAAAGACCACCCTCTGCCTGATGGTAAGCAGTCGTGTGGTCTAAGAGCAGTGGCCTCCACACCGTCTTCATAACAGCTGAGGCGATGTTGAGGTCTCTACTTTTCTACTTGAGGTAAAAAAGTTGCTTTTTCACGCCCCGCTTAAAGGACCCAGGATTAAAGGAAGAAAGAAACACGTGCCTTGGCAGAGAACTCCATGCTTTGATCGTTCGGCAGAGGTATGAGGACCCAAACGCGTTGGTACGCACTCTAGTCGACTCTACCGTGTAAGGATGGCATCTGAGCCCAGCACGTGTTGTTCTGGATAGGAAAGGGGAGGCCGGGATAAGGTGAAATAACTCTTTACAGCACTCCCCGTGGTATATTCTGTAGAAACAGATATTATTATTAGATATTACTGTTATAGAATGTATAGAATAAAGTAAACTCATTTCGGTTTCTATTCTTCTGCTTTTTAGCTATATTAGTGCATGCAGTGTTTAGCTCTATTGCTTAAGGTAACAACCAACAAAAACCTACAACCATGTATTGTTGTTGTAACCACTGGCGGTAAATAAATAATCCGAGTTATAATATTTCCTAAATTTGTAGGCGCATTCTGTATATTATGAAAATCATTAAAATAAATAAATATATAAATGTAGAATGATATTGTGACAAAATTATTTATTTACTTTCAACAAGGTAGCGCATGCCTAGTAGGCTATTTAGATGCCACACAAAGGTCTCGAGTTCAGCATCTCACGGCACGCACTAGACCTATCGACCTGTGCGCTTTATCTGTTTAAGTTTGTGCTTAGTAAATAAGTAGATAACTCGCTTTAACGGTACAGGTATATCTCGAGAGGAAGCCTATATGTATTTCTGAGTCCCCATAATGTGGAAACAGGTCTTACAACTACCTTCGTTGAGCCTACAGAGTTTGGAGTACAATATTATCGATAACATATAAAAAACGGCGGGAGCACAGAGCTCGTTCTATCCCTTGTACTAAGAACAAAACTCCATATAAACTCGAGGATAATATTAATTATGTGGTATCTGCCACGGCGCATTGGCCCTGAGAAGAAGCCCGTGCTCAGCAATGATAAAGTTTATTAACAAGTTTGATATTATTAGTATCAAATAAACACACTAAGGAAGAGTACAAATGTATATTTATTTCCACAAATAAATGTGTGTATCAGGAATTTGATTTTACACCATATAATAAACGTGTTAAAAGATAGCGAGAACGGAGAAGGCCGCTGTCGCAGATTCCACACACACTCTGTTTGACACACACTCTTTCTCGCATATATAGCATATTGAGGTATATTTTATGACATAATTCGTGCAGTTTGTCCCTTTCTAACTAAGACATAACTAAAACCCGTATGTGCAGTATAAAGCTTCGCATTAACACAAGAGGAGATCCAATGCCTATTCTCTTATTATGAAGTTCCTTCTCTGCAGATAATATGCTCCTCAAACTGTGGCTCCAGTGTTTTAATCCTGTCGAGCAGAACATCGGCTAGGTTCAAGTTCTTGTTATCTGAAATTCAAAAAGTGCGTTAACAGCTATTCAATAGGTACTATCGTTTTCGTGTTCACCACTCATCACGCCACTAGCAAGATATCTATATAAAACATGATATAATTGTTTCACAAACATAATCAATTATTTATTTCTTTTGATGTCTGTTTTAAATAATCTCAACATCAAAATAAAATTACATTTTACCATAATACCATAGTACAATAAGAATAGTAGGTCAGCTAAGGCCAGAGCAGGGCCAGAGGCGAGTTAATTGCCTACTATTGCGTTGACGCACAGGGTTGTCCTTGTCGCTATCGTTTTTAGTTAAATATTATTTGCGTATTATGACAACACTAGGTTTTTAACAACGTAATATAACGTCGCTTAGAAGTATGTATATTAAAAAACGAATTATGAACAAAACATCTCACATAACACCCCTGAAGTACATATTATAATTATTAATAAGTGATAATAACTACGTATGTAAACTTAACAACTAAACGATGACTATAACCAAAGCTATCTTACGAAATAAAATGAAAATCAAATTTTAAACATCAATCACTCAATTCACTCAATCCAACAGTGACTAGTAAGTGCTGAAATGAATACCCGTGTTAAACACCAAGGCGCAGGGTTTGCCGGCGCGCGCGCTTTTTCGCCGCTTTTATATGTGATCGCGCTGAAAACCTACTTCACAATTTAAGCTTGAATATCTTTATTTTTTCAAATACTGACTAAGCGTTATATATCGCGATATAACTATCTAAACACCTTATATGACGAGGAACTAGTTTAATTTACTGTCGTTTAAAACATTGTATTATACGTTTTGTTTGTAAATACATACCTAAATATAACATAGTACACCAGACTGAACAATTACATATCTGTGAACTCAAATGCTCAATTCAGAAACCTGAGCTAGTCTATTGGTGTACATACACATACCTAATTTAATTAGAAAAATGTTTAGGTTGGTACTTACGCTTCTCGTTCAGTAGGTATTTGGAAGAATGATAAGTCCGGGTTTGAGGAGTTGTTATTGAGGCACCCAAAGACACTACAATATTTTTTGGCTCTTTTTGAAGTCATAATAACGTTTATAACAAAACTAAATGGATATAAAGTGGCCAGTGAGAGTAGCGAATTCGAGCGGGCGAGCAGTGTGGTACGTGAAAGCGGGCAATCAACCGCGTAGCGCATCCCGTACAGAGTCCCCGGCGCGGCGGCCGCCCCATTTGGCTGTGTGATTGTGTGCGTGAAAAGTGCGTGCGTACACGGCGCCGGCGACTCACGCGTACATTCAAACCGACGGCGGCCGATTTGTATGAAGCTATCCTACTATTCTTATTGTACTATGATAATACGCACCCTGGGGGAGGCTTATGTCCAGCAGTGCACTGCAATAGGCTGAATGGATGGATGGATAGATGGATATTACCATAGTTACGCACTGTGGTTCATAATAATTCATAATTCATTTATTCATTTGCGAATATGGGTAGGTATCAGATCTTATTAGCTAAGATGAATCATTGTATTACCAATTTATCAATTATTGGTCTTTCACCATATTCAATCATATGGTATGCAGAAGAAAAAAAGAGAAAATTTCAAAATAATGTCAAGCGATAATAATGAAATGTCATACATTTATAAAATAAAATTATATCCTGTTATACAAATAAATACAAAAATTATAGTAATACAAATATTGTAAAAATAAACGAAGTTATACGATTATAATCAAGGTATATGCTTGTCTTCCAAGAACTCACGAAAAAAGTAATAGCATTTAACTACAAGCAGTTTTTAAAGACGGTAGGGTAGGTGACTCAAAATGTTTTATTATTTGGTCAAACACATTACCCAAACTTTTGATATCTGCTCAAAAAAAATAAGATCCAAGCGTTTCAAATCTGGTAGCAGGGTTTATGCCAAATAAAAGAAAAAGTGGAAAAGTGTCGTAAATGATATTTAAATGCACCCACTTTTTCTCCACTGTAGTCCTCCGCCGCGTGTGTCTGTTCGATAAACTCAAAAACTACTGAACGGTCATGTGATTTCACCAATAGTCAGACTGATTCATGAGGTAGGTTTAGGTGTATAATTTGTTAAGGTTTTGTACTACTTTTGTACCCATGCGAAGCCAGGGCAGGTCGTTAATAGTTCATTATTTTGCTTTTGAATCCAGTTTATATTTGGTTAAAATGTTCTTGTTTTGTTTAATTTGTGCCCTGGCGTTTAATGCTCATAAACTACGATAAATGTTTATAAACGCGCGTCGCATATTTGTTATACAAGTTTACCATTCAGCCAGGCAGTGATAGCCCAATGAAAGACTGTTGGACTGCCACGCAGCTCTTGAGTTCAAACCTAAGGCGCGCACCTCTGACTGTTCGAACTAATGTGAGTTTTAAATAGTTCATTATTATCGGTCACTGTGACCGTGAGTGTAAACGCCATGAGGGTCCTAGATAATGTTCTCGTGGATATGTGAAGTTTGCTGACCCACAGTGGACCTCAGCCTTGTCACACTGATAAGAGGCCCGTGCCCAGCAGTGGGACTGTTTAAACACAGAGCCGTTATTTCAATACTAGCTTTACCCGCTGCTTCCCTGAGAAAAGTTTTTTTTTGCTGGGTTAAAGATACTCTGTCCTTTTCTGTACCACTGACAACGTGTATGCAAATTTCATGATGATTGGCCGAGTATTTAAGGCGTGAAAGCATAACAAACAAACATAGGACCATCCTTGTTTGTTTTTTATTTGTTATTACACCTACTTAAATATAATATTAGTTAAGATTCTTACCATCAAAGTAAATGATTTCACATTTGTCCTTTAGTTCTAGGACTTTAGGCAGCACCTTTTGTAACATGAAGTTGAAATCTGACACTATATCTTCAATACACACATTCGCTAACTCTGGAACAAGTACGGTTAAAACAAATTACTTAGTCATTATACTCCATTTGGTTAGGTACTTAACTAAAGGTAAACAATCTTGATGTGTCTTTATATCGAAAAACTTAGTTTAAAAATAAAATGCTGCTAAAGATCAATGTAAGTACAACAATAACGATTACTAAATCAATTGAACCGTTAGTTTAAGCAGTAGTTTATTTGTTTAATATGTGTTTGTGTATCTTATCTTATGTGGGGGCCAGTCAGTGCAGACCGGCGACACTTCGACCCAGTGGGATCTTTTGTGTCGACTCTCTCCCAATAACGACTGCTATAGATGTTCATGGCAGCCGGGACCGACGGCTTAACGTGCTCTCCGAGGCACGGAGCAGGCGATAATTGTCAATCAATACGCACATAATTTCGAAATGTCATATAACTTCCGAAAGTCAGAGGTGCACGACGTGGGTTCGAACCCGAGACCCTTTGCATTGCAGTCTGTTGGTCTCCCCACTGAGCTATCGCTGCTCTCAATGTGTTTGTGTAAAAAGTCACATCAAGATTGTTTACCTTTAGTTAAGTACCTAACCACATGGAGTATAAGTACCTAATATTACTTCAAATGTATATACAACATAAAAAAAAACTGGGTTTTGATAATTATGTACCTTACTCTATACTAGCATATACAAAATAGGTTTAGCTTCTGGTTATAAATACCAATAGACAAACACTTAAATGCAGATCCAACACATACTTTTGTCATCTATAAAGGCTTCTATTTATTTCAATTTATGTTCATTGTAATAGCTTGCAACCACATATTCCACATACATTTCACCAACTATGGATTTGGATGTCACGTAATATAATAATAATAATATTCTATCACATACACACAACACCATCTAGCCCAAACTAAGCAGAGCTTGTACTATGGGTAGGTACTAGAAAATGGATAAACATACATAATATATACTTTTTTTTTTTGTAAATACAATAATAATATAGAGCGAATTTACGTTTATAAGACAGACGTCGAGCTGTTACTGAGGTCGCGGGTTGGATTCCCGCACAAGTCAAACATTTATGTGCATGGACATAGATGTTTGTTTTGGTCTGGGTGTTTCTATGTATAATATGTAAAAAAGTATATATGTATGTATGTTTATCCATTGTCTAGTACCCATAGCACAAGCTCTGCTTAGTTTGGATTAGATGGTGTTGTGTGTATGTGATAGAATATATTATTATTATATTACTTCTAGATCCAGTCCGGGCGTAGACCCAAAATTTTATGCACGGTATTCAGATTCAATACCGCAGTATTACTGTGCAAAAAATTTACCTTCGTACAAGGCTCTATTGTTAATGATTTTGTGGAAGGTATATAAAGAGCTGGCACATTCAGCGGTGACGTAGACGGGCCGCTTGCCCGGCCGTAAGATTTTATACACCGAGCTGCTATACTTGCGGTTCACACCTGCCACTTGCTTTTCCACAGGCTCCAATGACTGAAACATACCAAGCACACATAGAGTCACACCAGTACATGCCTTTAGGAGTAAGGGAGAGAGCAATAAAATTGCCTTTAAAATAATAGACTGCAGGTACGAGAAATATACCTAGTGTAGAAAGGTGAGACGAATAAACACCAAAAAATGTTTAAAATGGGTACAACTAATCTCGTCGCGAAAATGCGTTATCAAATCGATTATCACGTAAATATCCGATTGTTATTCGAATGGTATTAAACTAATTTAGGTACTACTACGTCTTAACAACTAATTCAAGAAATAAGTCTTTTCATTTTTGTTTCTTAAAGACAACCGAAGCATGGTCTATGTCGCAGGGTATATACAAACATGAAAACGAACGCCTACACTCAGAAAAAATATTTGTGCATCACATAAATAGTTGATTGAATAGTTGGACAAAGGCTAGGTTAAGAGCACCTTAAGCCGGCGAGCGTGTATGAGGAATGTGATGAAATTAATGAAGCCAGGGAAATGTTTCAGGATCGTAGCAAATGAAAATCCATAATCTCTGCCTACCCCTCTGGGAAACAGGCGTGAATCTATGTATGTATGTATATGTATAAATAGTTGCCCCGAAATGCCCAAATCTCATACGGGCGTATGAGATTTGAACGATGATCATTGATCACTCGGGGCGATGGCAGCGACCGCTTGCTCGCTACGCCATCTGTGCACTCGAATGTAAAGGACTGTTGTATTTTTAAACAAAACTACCATGAAGTCAGAAAATTAAAAAAAAGTATCTTTTCTTTAGTAAAAAATATACAAAAGTCTTCTGTTTAATTTGTAGCTGTTACACAAATAAATTTGTGGCACTGTACACGCTTCAATTTTATGTATCCTCACTAATATTATAAATGCGAATGTGAGTTTGTTGGTTTTGCTTTCACTACTTAACTACTCGACCGATCATGATGAAATTTCGCATAAACGTTGTAAGGGATATAGAAAAAGTCAATCATCATCCTAGAAAAGTACTGTTCCCGATTAAGCATAGCCACGGTAACATCTAGTAATATCATAAAGCTGAAGATATTGTTTGACTGTTTGATAGCGTTGAGTCACATCTGAAAATTATTTTATACCCTGTTTACTGAGATCGGTTATGGGTTCTAAGGCTTTAAATTTACAAAATTGACAAACTTACATCGACGTTAATAACATAATGTGGATGTAAACGCAGTGGCAGTAGGGAGGCGACCACATAAACCATTACGGTATTTGTGCAGTTAAATAAACGAGATGGGTATAAAAACCCAGGATTCAACCTCTTCGTCTTAAATGTAAAAGCATTTAAAATACATGTGACCTTGTGACCCCTATATCTCGGGATATCTCGGGAGTCCATATTTAAATTAGACCGAGGTATGACCCCAAAAGGTGTGTCTGCACACCAAGTTACAAGGCAATCGGTACAGTGATTCCGGAATTATGCCTGTCATTATCTTATCTTATCTGGGGGCCAGTCAGTGCAGACCGGCGACACTTCGACCCAGTGGGATCTTTTGTGTCGATACTCTCCCAATAATGACTGCCATAGATGTTCATGGCAGCCGGGACCGACGGCTTAGCGTGCTCTCCGAGGCACGGAGCAGGCGATAATTGTCAACCAATACGCACACAATGACGACTCGATGGCGTAGTGGTTAGTGTAACTGACTGCCACGCCTGAGGTCGCGGGTTCGATTCCCGCACAAGTCAAACATTTGTGTGCATAAACATGGATGTTTGTCTTGGTCTGGGTGTTTCTATGTATAGTATGTATGTATTTACAAAAAATGAAAGTATATATGTATGTTTATTCATTATCTAGTACCCATAGTACAAGCTCTGCTTAGTTTGGGCTAGATGGTGTTGTGTGAATGTGATAGAATATTATTATAGAATATTAATTTCGAATTTCGATAGTCAGAGGTGCGCGACGTGGGTTCGAACCCTTTGTATTGCAGTCTATTGGTCTCCCCACTGAGCTATCGCTGCTCTCTCTCTCTGCCTGTCATTAACACCAATCTGTTACTAGCACACAGACCCCCCATAGTGTTTTCATTGACCTCTGAAGAAGACTCAGAAGTTAATAACATGTCTCTTACAAGGAGCTTTGTATGTATGGGATTGAAACTGTACTTTGTGTAATGTTCTGTACACGGAGAAAAAAAGATATATTGTTTAAAAAACGTGACGTCATCAAAGAAATAATAAATTGATACCCGTTTATTATATGAGCAGCGATAGCTTTGTGGGAGACCGTTGGACTGCCAGACAGAGGCCTCGAGTTTGATGCCAAGGCGCACATCTATGACTTTTCGATGTTATGTGTAATGTGCGTATTCATTTGTTAATAATAGCCTGTTTTAACGATGAAGGTAAGCATCGTGAGGAAACCTGCATGTCAGAGAGTTCTCCATAATGTTTTGAAAGGTATGTGAAGTCTGCGAACCCGCACTGGGCCAGCGTGGTGGACTATGGCGTAACCCTTCTCACACTGAGAAGAGACCCGTGCCCAGCATTGGGACAGTTTAATACATATAATAGTCCAATATAATTACCCGTTTATTATTACTCTAGCTTTTGCCCGCGGCTTCGCTCGCGTAGAAGTGGGTAAGGTTATGTTAGTAATAGCACTTTTTAGAGTACGAAAAAATTCTTATACAACAGCTTTGTACGTCCGTCCATCTGTCTGTCTATTATACAACTTTTAACTCAAAAACCGTAAGAGCTAGAGACTCGCGGTCAACGCCATTCGACTCAGCATAGTCAATATACCCCCGAAATGACTATGATCGTTGATTGACCTCTGACCTTAAGATCACGTGGTATCACGTGACCTTTGCATATTACTTGAACCATTTTTTCGAACTCTAAGATTTACGGCAATTCATTGACGTTTCTCACTTGTTTAAATATAAAATATAGCATATGTTTTCCGGTGATAATATTGCTCTCTGATAATGATAGAATTTTTTAAATCAGTTTAGTCATTTTTGAATGAAATCGTTACAAACAAACAAACAAAAAATCAAATCTTTTCTCTATTATTTATATTAGTATAGATTATTGGTATTTGTATTTGAAGTATTATAAAAAAAATCATTATTGTTATTCGTTAGCTAACACCAAATTAATCGTTAATTAACAGTTATTTTAAATTGTTAGCAATTAAGAGATTTAACTTAGGTACCTGACAAGCTTCAAGCCGGGCCACATCTTCCCTGTCACTTTTATCATTAAACTCATTCAAATCCGGCGGACAGTACATCGACTTGGTGATTATGATGAACAGTTTCTTCACAGGAACCACTATGTGATTGTTCGACTCAAATGTTCTTATGTTCCCTAGTAAGCCATTGATTTGGCCGCCGTCTGATGGGATGACGTTGTCTAGATATCCTTCCACGTAGCTGAGGGCTAGGGTAATACCACATGTCAGATTTACGCCTTTTGCCTGAAATAACGACGGGCCAAGCTAAGAAGACAACGAGTTAAGTTAATAAGAGAGCAGCGATAGCTCAGTGGAGAGACCAACAGACTGTAATGCAAAGGGTCTCGGGTTCGAACCCACGTCGCGCACCTCTGACTTTCGTAAGTTATATGACTTTTCGAAATTATGTGCGTATTGATTGACAATTATCACCTGCTCCGTGCCTCGGAGAGCACGTTAAGCCGTCGGTCCCGGCTGCCATGTACATATGGCAGTCGTTATTGGGAGAGTGTCGACACAAAAGGTCCCACTGGGTCGAAGTGTCGCTGGTCTGCACTGACTGGCCCCGACATAAGATAAGTTAATAAAACAACGGGTCCAAGGACCTCGAATATATAAAAATATTGAAGGGGCTTTAATGTAAAGTATAAGTTAGGTAACCATATTTGTTTATGGAATAGTAAACGAAAATTGGAAAATATTTTCTTACGCCTATTTTCATGTCAGAGGAACATAATATTTGGAGAGCGGGGGACTCAGGCAACCCCAGGTCCTATGAAGCCGATGCTAGTGTACGGGGCTTATACTCGGTTTCGAAAAGGCTAATCAACGACGTGACTATATCAAATTTATCTCAATGGATTTGATTGGCTGTTACTAAGACAGACAGCCAATCACAGTAGACGACTTACGTTTGGCCGTTTGTTAGCTATTTTTTGTGTGTGCCTTTGACAAACTTGTAATCTCGTTTAGACGCATAAATATTTTAGTACATCCCGTGGTTTCTACTGACTTACATGGACTGTTGGTGACGGGTTGAGCAAATTGGATTGTCAGCGAAATATAACATTAAGTTATTAATTTAAATACTTATGATATTATCCGTTGTATAATATTGTATTATGTACAGACCGCAACATAAGTCGATACAGTAGAGCGAAAATTTTAACTACCCTTCAAAATTTGATGAATATACCTACGTAACTATTGATAAATATACCTATTAGTTTTATAGCAGAAATAGTTCAAAGATGGCTGATTTGAACAATGAGCGTATTTAATTCATAAAATCCTTTCCCAAAGTTCAATCAGCTACTTAGGTTGCAAACTTATACAAATCGTGAAAACCAAAAATTAAAACCAATAATCTACTAGTACTCTTGTTAAACACTTGAGCTACATGGTTATCTTAAAAGTGGGTTCACGTCGGGTGTGTCACTCCATCGCAGGGCGCCAAATGCAACCCGAGGGAAACACAACCCAGCTTTTTACGTAACTGGCAAGGACCAGGAGGACCGGGATTGCCTCCTTAAAAGCAGCAAGCTCACCTACGCTCACTACCTAATAGAAAATAATATTTAAAGGTGCAAGCCGTTTTCATAAAACCCACTTTTTTAATTTTCCCTTACCGTTGGTATGGCGCAAGTTAGTACTCGCGGATATAAACGATTGTGATGGACAGACGGATGCACAGACAAACTCGCATCACAAGAGTGCCGCTTTACCATGGAAACCTAACAAGCAAAATTAAAATCCAACTGTCAACTACTTCGTTGGTTTAATATTATTACATCGTATCGTACCTAATTGGAATCCCAGAACAGGTAAAATATTATTGGATCTTTTCTTAGTCAATTTTCAGTAGAAGCACGAAAAGTTTATCTTAATAGACAAAGGCCGCAATTAACATCGTTCCCAGCACTTTTTAAACAGAGTACATAAATCCAGAGCTAAAACAAATTGAAAGGCACATAAATAATTGCTTCGTGTGAGATTCGAACCCATGACTTGAAATGCAGCAGCAGTGGAGAGACGACCGGTTGCTAACTGCGAGATTTTTTAATCAATTATTACTTTCAACTCTGTACGTCATACAGTATTTCGAGCTGTATACTCTAGGCTGCTAGAATCGATGGTTCCTTTACTATTTTACTCTAATGATGCTAGCCTGCTAAAACTAAGTACTTACAATCTCAGGATACTTCACTACGAAATATGCGACGATAACAAGAAGATAGTGATCGACATACAGCTTTTGTTCATTGTAGTATAACACAGCTAATGAGACAGCACAAATTCCTAGATGATACCTATTCACTTTGCCCAAACGTTGGACATTAAAATCCCTTTGTTTATGCACTATATCGTAGAAAAATACGCACACCGCGTCAACACCTAACGTTGCCAGTATACAGACAACGTAGCGGGCTGAAAACAAAAAGCAACATATTAAACAGGGATTAATTCTTTCGCTCTATTGATGTAATCCTATGTCGTAGTTGCGGATTTGCAAACTAGGCATGTGCCTAGAGGCGCGGGGGACGACGATACGTGTCCTAGCCTATCTAAGAATTTTACAAAATATACATTTAATTTGCCGCTGCGTAGGGGACATTACAAGCAAATAATTAACGGACATTAAGAACACATAGACGCAGAACTACAGATACATATAAAAAGGATTTGAACCCACTACAGTCAACGCCGCGGCAGCGCCTGGGTGACCCCTGGCACGGTAATATTATCTAGATAACATTATCGTGCCTCTGATCCGCTCATATATTTGATTGCAGTGTTGTGTGAAGTTATGTATTGCTTTAACTCAGCAAAATTGAATGAGTGCTGTAATGCCAATTATTTGGTGACATTACAATTTTTCTAAAATAATATCTTAGTAAGCATAACACTGTTATTGATTACATCCCAGTATGTATGGGTATATTATATGTATGTATGGATTTCAAAGCAAAGCATAGCACGCCGCGGCTCTCGCTTCTGTGTCTCAACTTATTGCCCTCTAAAATAACAAATAATAATCAACTTAAAAAATAGTACTTACCAATGCTGAAAGCCCATTCATTCTTATTATTCGAGTCAAAACTATGAGATTCTAATTCACAGAACATGACTAGGTAGGTAACAAGAGTCAACTCAGAATAAAATAAAGAGGAAAAATATTGTACTATAGATATCTATGTTTAGGTTCATTACAACTAACGATTCACCGTATATAAGTTGTTACGATTAATTACTAACTTCATCGTGTTAGCCCGGATGTGATGACGCAATAAATAATATATGGAATTGGAGGATAACTTAAGAGTCAAGATAAATACTTAGTAGAGATGAGCGAAATATATCACCGAAATGAAAAGATATATAATATATATCCTTTCGGCTCAGTGATATACATATATCACTATATTATATCAGTAGCGTACTAGTGATTTAATGATTCGTTGACGTCCGAGTGAGGCGTGAGCTAAAAGAGTTAGCTGCCGTCGCTTTCTCTCCTAAAGCTTAGGCAATAAATTAAGATTTAATTACGATATATATGACACACAATTATACCTACTGGTATGAGATTTTTATTAGGTGGTAAATTTTTTACAATATAAATGTAGCTATTGATTTCCCTTCATACTTGTCAGTTGTCAGGCTTAGGACTGTCAACCATAATTTTTGTTGAAATAATAACTACGTTCTTAAATATTTATAAGATTGCTTGTAGACCTTAGTAGAAATTATGTAATAATCTTATTTTAAATAATTACTCAAAAATGGCCAAGAAGTAAACAAAGCAAGCGATCAAAATATGGCCGCTAGAAATATTTGTTATATTTGCCAATATTATAAAAATTAGATCAAATACTATGCGTTTCAAATAAGAATAGGCATGAACCCGCGCCATATTATGACGTCATAGCTGTCAAATCGAACAAAATAGGTAGGGCCAGTAAAACAGATATTTTTAAAATAATATTTATTTTTTAATATGAGTCTCATAGTTCTTCGATTCCGCTCATCCCACTGCTTGAGTAGTCATCATCTTCGCCGCCATCATCATACTCACTGCTGCTTTCCTGCATCTGCATCTCTCGACTCACGTCGGATACGACTTAGGGTATTTTTGTTTATACCTGTGGCTAAATGGACTTGCTCGGACACTTTAGTGGCATTTTGAAGGTGTTGCAAAATGCTGGCATACGTATCGCGAGATATAGAAATGTTATCATTTCCCGAAAGAATAACTGCAGCCTTCAAGTCATTCATCAGTTTAACACTGAGCTGTCTCTCGCTCTCAAAGTATTTGTCTGCCTGGCAGACAATCTCTCGAGCTCTCCCATGCAAAACATTGCCTCGTTTATTCATGTTGGAGAAAAAACAAATAGGCAACAAAAACAGCTAACACTAAACACGTAACAAACAGAATTAACAAAAGTAACAATAACGAATAACAACAAATTTTACGGGAAACAAACGTCTAACAAACAAAATTAACACAATAAACAGTATCACTCCAGAAACACATGCACTCGCACAACGAAGCACATCAACAACGACAAGATGGCGTCCCGTATATCACCATAGAGTTATAATAACCTTTTTAGAGCAGGATCCACACGGCAGAATTTAAGCGAGTCACAGAGTTACTTTATTTTAAAAAAAAATCATACACCATATCAATTATTATTAGTTATTTTACCTCTGACAACACTCAAATTTTCAAGAAAATGATTTATGTGTTTATTGTTAATTAAAAAACGCATAATTACGCAAATTATTTTTGTTCACTAATAAAACGAAAAATAATATGATAATATTTACGCAAATTATTTTTTGTTGCTATCTGTACTTTTCTAGTGACAGTTGACAGATCGAGGTCATTGACGCTCCTATTCTTATTTGAAACGCATAGTAAATCTCTACTTCATTGTGTACGAAGTAGGCTGATTTTCCTATATTATAGTTAATCCAATCACGGGTCGTCTTACATGCGCGTTACTTCGGTCGTCTGTCTCTTCCTTACTTTCTATAATGTAGGCTTTACATCTCGCTCTCTTTTTAGAGTGACGTATTGAAACAAACTTTGAGCGGAGTCATGACTCATGAGTCATGACATACGTACCTAGGCAAAAATGAATCTTATCACGAATAAAGCTGTATTTTGAAAATAAATGAACTGAGCTAATGAGCTACTGATATGTTATTTCTGATACTGATAATAATTTGCCTGAGTCAATTGAGTGAGACGCGAGAGTGAAGAAGTGAACTGTAAGCCGAACGCTACATTAAAATTTAATCTTTTCAGTAAAGACATAAAGATATAGTTGAAGTGAAGTGAGCTACTGATACATTAGCTCTTTGGGAATGATATATTATATCTTTTACATCACTCACTCGCGAGCTACACATCTCTAAAACAGTAAAAACAGATACTACCAACTAAATACACATGTGTGTGGCACTCAAGGCAAGGTCCTGGATTACAACATCCTCCTTGTATTTATATTCATTAAAAAATTCAAAACAACAAAATCGCGTTTAAATCGATTTATTAAGTGTTTAAGTTCATGACAATATAATGACAATGTTTGCAACGGCCAATATATGACTAAAAGCTCATAATCGTGATAAATGTAACAAAAACAATAACAAAAGACCACAGTGTATTGACTATTAAACTCTAGTTATATTTAGACTTTGACAAACGAATTCATAATTTGGTCTAAGAACACCATAGAAAACTTGTGTAATCCTAAATTTCTTCAAAATTCAATACAATAAAAATTATTCGATGCAAGAGAAACTACACTACCACCCTATATATTACTTTATTCTCTGACTACCACTGACTCTGAGTCTATAAAATGTACTCTGTGCCACTGACCAATCAAAATATGAGCGCGTTCCAGTCGTGAATACATGGCAATTTTTGACATAACAACTCCTTGTTTGAAACAAAGCAATTTGAGATTTTTACTAATTTTTGTACCAATATGAATAAAAATTAATTTACACCGAAATGGATCCAGAAACAAATATAACATATTATCGTCGACCTTACAAAGTAAATTCGTGCGAGGATTTGGCTGATATTACAAATAACAGCATTGAGCAATCCCGATCACTAGACACTACCATGTTAAGTATACCTGATGAAAGTTCTCATATTGACCCTGAATATGTAAATCAGCTGTAAGAGCGAATCAAGTCATTGACAAATAAACTACAGAGCGCACATACAAAGGTAACAGAACCTAAATAGTTAAAATTTTCGTCTTAAAATTGACCTGCGAAATGTAACTAAACTTTACTTATACGTATAAGAAAATTTGTCTTACTCCTAGTAGAAATATATGACACCTAAAAGTCGTAACATAATATCACATAATATAACATATTATCACAGCACAGTAATAAGAAAACAAACATGGAGACTAATAAAATTTAAGACAATTACATATACACCATTAATAGCAGACACATCTACATGCGCTTCAAAGGAACATATCATAAAGGATAATAATTACCAAACCACAAATATGGAGGAAGAAGATCTACTGGCAATATTACCAGCAGTTAAGTGAGTAGAAAATGAAAAACAAAAGATCATAGTTTTACCAGACCAACAAGGATATAAAATTCGGCACTGTTTTCAAAGAGAAACATAGTATTAATCTACACAAAAAAAGTAAAAAAGGAGCCAACCAACAAAATTTTCAGTGTGATTTATAAAAGATACAGAAGTTTCTGCACATCTATATTAAAAAAGTTAAAACGAGAATACGAAAAGTCGTTACTACAGAGTGTAAAAAATGATAGTAAGAAGTTGTGGCGAACTGTCAAAGACCTTACCTACAAAGTTAAAAAGAAAGAAACCCCATCCGAATTGCTAAGCAAAGACAACCCTAAACAATCCGTGAATAATGTCAACCATTTTTTTGCAAATATCGGCAAGGTTTTGGCAAACGACATAAATAAGATCACTCCAACAACCCAACACCAAAATCTAAATATTTGCTGTTCTTCTTGTTATGATGCCTACTGATGAGCAGGAGGTGCTAACAGTAGTAACAGGACTAAGAAGTGATTGCGCTGTGGGTGTCGATGGAATATCTGGAGGCGTTGTTAAGACAAACGTAAAGGTTCATATGGCACCAATAACATATATATGTAATCTGTCACTTTCGACTGGTGTTTTCCCAAGGGCATACAAAAAGTCAAAAATCCTTCCAATCCATAAGAGTAGAAACAGAGACTGTGTCAACAACTATAGACCAATATCGATCCTTCCTTCACTCTCCAAAATTTTAGAACGTATTATTAGCAAACGGTTCGGAGCAAACAAATTCACCTCTGATGCTGTCCTCGAACTCACAAAACACAGTTACGAATCTTGATGCCAAAAAGAAAACAATAGGCGTATTCTTGGACCTAGCAAAGGCTTTTGACACAGTCTCTGTTCCAACTCTAATAAATAAACTTGAACTACTTGGTATTAGGGCTACTCAATTGAAGTCATTCCAGGACTATTTAACTCATAGAACTCCATGTGTTCAGATTGAAAATGTCATTAGCGACGAGGAATCAGTACAAATTGGTTCCCCAGGGAAGCTTCCTTGGACCATCTTTATTCCTTGTTTATATTAAACGGCTTGTGTCAACTCAACCCAGTAAACGCAAAAATAATAACATTTGCCGACGACGCGGTACAATTGTTTAGTGGAGACAATTGGATTTAAACTTTTGAAAGAGCGCAGGAAGGAGTTAAGCTGGCTACGAGAAAATGCTCTAACACTAAATGTCGAAAAAACCAAATTCATTACATTCTCTCTGCAAACTGCAGATAATCTGGATCCCTTACTTAATTTAAAATACCATTCAAATTGTAGCCTCATGAATGGCTCGTGTTCATGCCCCAAGCTGCAAAACACGATATCAATCAAGTACTTGGGTGTAATGATAAACAGCAAATTAAACTTTCAATATCCATATAAATCTGTTAGCAGCAAGGGTATGAAAGCACATAGTCATATTTAAAAATCTTTGCCATATTGCTGATAAAAACGTATTAAAAACAGTATATTTTGCACTGTGTCAATCCCAATTAACATACTGCATCATCTCTTGTGGTGGAGCAGCTAAAACGCACTTTCTCGGAGTAGAAAGAGCACAACGGGCAATTCTGAAATTTGGCTTCTTTTCGCCCTTTTACCATCCCACAACCGACCTGTACAATAAATGGGAAATCTTAACGGTCCGACAACTATTTATATTGCAAACTGTCATTAAACAACATTCAATGTTAAAATACGAACCAACTAAATCTTGTCACTTGCGCCGTAAAGATAGGATTTGTACAAAACAAATATTTAAAACAAGTTTCGCTCAACGCTTTTACTGCTACCTAAGTACTCATTTATATAATAAGTTAAATAGGGTTTTATCAATATACGCGCTACCTAAAATGAGATGCAAACCTATTGTTGTGAATTGGTTGAAAACATTAGATTATAATCTGACAGAAAAACTACTTCATTAAATACTACTGTTTAAATATTGCAATATACCCATATGACGTATTTTATTTTTATAAAAAAATGAAAAAAAAATTTTTTTTACACATATTGAGTCGTGACAATATTAAATATTTGTGCCCCAGTGTTATCTTTGTTCTTGACGTGCTAAATGAACATCTCCTCCTTTCTTTTTTGATGTGTTAAATGTACGTGTATTAAATTTAATATGCTTATTTAAGCGTTTCGTAAAATGTAAATTGGTTTTGTTTATTTTCTTGATGATGTTCAAAATGGAAAATGTATTAATGGAAAAGATGTTATGATGTAAGTACCTACCTAATGCTTTATCGCAAATATAATTTCTTGTAGCTCGAGGTGGGGACCTGGTGAGCTGTTCTACAGTCATATCTATGCCTATCTCAGTTACCAGCTCCTCACATACTCTATACATTTTTGTGTTATTCAATAAATTAATAAGTATGCATGTACTGTAAGAATTGTGTATTATGTGAGGAGAAATAAATGAAACATTATTATTATTATAGTGATATAGAAAGTGAAAAGTATTTGCTCAAGATGTACCTACTGGAAATCCGGGGCCACAATGCAACATGTACTGATGTCATCCAAAGAAGATATAAGTTTGTTAAACAATAATGACTTTATTATTATTGTGGGAGGTAATTATTAACAGCCCAATGAGTTGTTATTTCCCTTGAGACAATTCATGACTAACAATTACAATACTAATATATTAATTTCAGAAATACCTTGTAATAAATATCTAAATGAACGAAAATTAAATTACGGGATAAAATTTCTGTGCTCCAAGTTTAGTCATTCTGATTACATCGACATAAATTACAGTGAATTTTTGCCTGCACCAAAACTATTTACGATTTAAAAATCTCAATTACTTCTTAGGGAAATATTACATATTAACTATAGACAACAATACGACTTATATACTAGACAATTTACTTATTTGACAAACCAGAACATAATGCAGTATCTTTAAAGGATCAAAGCACACAGACAGAACAGTTCGTAGACCACGTCAGTAACATATCGACTCCAAAAAAATGTAGTGAGCTTTTTCTTTAGTAGGTAAAATATTTCCATTATTCACCAAAATATAAACGGTGTAGTAAACAAATCCGATATCTTAACAGTAACCCTCGATTCAATCTGTTTAGGGCGAAATACGAAGAACTGTTGATATTTTATGTCTTACTGAACACAATATGACTGCATCTGATAAGCAATCTCTAAAGGTCTTAAATTATAATCTTGGTTCGTACTACTGTAGGAAAATACGACGTGGTGGGTCCTGCATAATAGTGAGAAATACATTGAGATTTAATCATATACCTGAAATAAACAGATACTCATTGGAACAAATCATAGAATGTTCAGAGGTTTTCTTAATAGAATACAATATTTATTTATAGACCGCCAAGGTCAAATTCAGAGAAATTAATATTTTTTTCATAAATTTTATCTTGCTTCTTCACAGATTCTGTTATAGCAAAAAGAACGTTATCATTTGCGGTGACTTTTACATAAATATGCTAAACAATGGTTACGCACCGACTAAATTTAGACAAATTCTGCATAGTCATAATATGAAACTGGGTATTAATGAACCTACACGGTTAGTAAGCGGGACATGTGTAGATAATATTTTGTTTAACGTACGTAGGCGTAAAGCGGAAGTACTTGAATTAGCTCTTTCAGATCATACAGCACAGTTACTGACATATCCGGTTAAACAACATGCATGTCTCAAATATTGGTATATTACTGTACGAGATTATAGTAAGGAGAACTAGAACAAATTTTAAAATTGCATTTGTTAGTTAGGGTTCAATTATGTTTTTACATCTGAGGACCAAACCAAATTTCACGAATTATTTAAATTGTTTTATGTCTTCTGTTTTCCCTTAAGAAAAGTTAAGCGATGAAATACTGTGCGATCACTTTGGTTTACTAAAGGTATCAGAGTATGTTGTAAACGCAAGCGTCACCTTTTGTGGGAATATAGGAAAAAGCGTACCGAGGGTTCTAAAATTCAGTATAAAGCTTTAGCGCTAAGACTAAACCGTATTATAAAATTAACACAAAAGGTTCAAAACGATAACTTTATCAACATGGCAACTAATAAATCCAAAGCTACTTGGACGATAATCCGCAATTACCAGCCAAACATACAAAATTAACAAATACAGTACATTAATATTAATGGTAACATCACACAAATTGCATATTATTTCAAATTATTTTTCATTGCCAAGATTCCTCATTCATTGCCAAATGACCCAGAGGTAAAAACACCTAATCAATTAATAATAATATTCTACCACATACACACAACACCATCTAGCCCAAACTAAGCAGAGCTTGTACTATGGGTGCTAGACAATGGATAAACATACATATATACTTATTTTTTTGTAAATAGATACATATTATACATAGAAATAATACATAGAATTGAAATCAATATACATGTGTCCCACAATATCTCATGATATTTATAAAGTTATAGTAGATTTAAAAAGCACAAACAGTACTGGTTACGACGGTATATCAACTAAAATAATAAAACTTGTATCTGTTCCACTGTCACACATACTCATATAATAAATCTCTCCTTATCTAATGGTATTTGTTTTTGACCAATTTAAATTGACTATTATAAAACCTTTGTTTAAAAAACATTATAGGCACGATATTTAAAATTATCGACCAACAGCAGCACTACCACCCGCTATTTCAAACATTTTTTTAAAAGTGTTTTATAATTGTGTGTACAATTATTTTGAAGTTAACAATTTATTTTGTACTGAACAAGTCGGTTTCAGGAAAAATAAATCTGTTGATATGGCGGTATATAGTTTTCTAACCACAGTACTAACTAACATGAACAAAGGTAAACAAGTATGTGCGTTGCTCATGGACTTAACAAAGGCCTTTGATTATATCGATCACAGAATATTGTTGAACAAGTTATACGCCTATAGAATTAGAGGGCATGTTCACGACTTAATTAAATCATACTTAAGCCATAGAAAATAAGTAACGCTTCTTTTTATCATCGCACCGCTCGCCATCGGCAGGGATTTCATTCTCACACCTTACAACCTAATTGGTGCCGCACCAAGCGTTTCCAAAGTAATTTTCGCCCCCGGACGCTCAGGTTGTGGAATGAACCCTGCCCAGTTTTTTCTACAAGACTACAGTATGGGGTTCTTCAAAAAGGGCGTTAAAAGGTTTTTACAATGTCGGCGACGCGTAAGTGATGCCTCTGGTGTTGCAGGCGTCCATAGGCTTCGGTGACCACTTACCATCAGAGCAGCGATAGCTCAGTGGGGAGACCAACAGACTGCAATGCAGAGGGTCTCGGGTTCGAACCCACTTCGCGCATCTCTGACTTTCGGAAATTATATGACTTTTCGAAATTATGTGCGTATTGATTGACAATTATCGCCTGCTCCGTACCTCGGAGAGCACGCAAAGCCGTCGGTCCCGGCTGCCATGAACATCTATGGCAGTCATTATTGGGAGAGTATCGACACAAAAGATCCCACTGGGTCGAAGTGTCGCTGGTCTGCACTGACTGGCAGACAGGCCACATAAGATAAGATACCATCAGGTGGGCCGGTATGCTTGTCTGCCACTATAGTAGTATAAAAAGTATAAAGAATAAGCAGAATTAGTAAAAATCATACTGATCGTATTTCAAAGGGCAAGAATGTGTCTTTTGGTGTTCCGCAAGGCAGTGTTCTGGGTCCGCTGTTATTCTTAACTTACATTAATGATATGCCGAAAGTAACACAATTCAAGACTGTTCTATTCGCCGATGATAGCACAATTTTATTTACTGAGAGTATCAAGCCGCAGTTAGAGCGGGAAAGAAATATAACATTAGATAATATTATAACTTGGTTGACATTAAATAATTTAAATAACTTTTAAACTTTCGCGTTGCATGATATATATATAATATGTAACGGGTATTAACGAATAACGTACTAAAGAATAACGGATATGTAGTGTATGGACGACAGAGGCAGCCGACTAAAAGAGGCAAGCATCCTGAGGTGAACAGACAACCCGCCTATATGCCATATGTAAAAGGAATTACGGATAAGATCGGAACGGTGTTAAAGAAATATTCCATCAACACTATTTATACACCGGGGGCCAAAGTAATCAGCATGGTGGGCACACCAAAGGACGTTTTGCCTTTACAAACGCCAGGCGTATACAAGATAAATTGCAGCTGCGGGAGTTCCTACATAGGCCAAACCAAGCGTACTATTGCTGAGAGGGTCAAAGAACACATCGCCGCTGTGAAGAACCGGCAGACTAGCAAATCAGCAATTGCAGAACATATACTGGAATCAGGTACTAATCATTGGATTGAATTTCATCGTCCGGAAGTCCTCTCCACCGATCGCCACTTTTATCCAAGAGTAGTGCGAGAAGCTATTGAAATCAAAAGATATAGAAATTTCAATAGGGAAGATAGTTTCAAATTATCCGCGACGTGGAATCCCGTGATTAATAATACGCAACTTCGCTGTTTTGCACAGTCAGGTAATTCACAGAATACGGACACAACGGCTAGCATACGTAATAGGGATACCGTGAGTGTAGTTTGTGAAGGTACATGGACAAATAAAAATATGCCAAAAGTGAGGGTGAATCAAGATTCTTCTGCCTCACAAACGGAGACATGACATCGCAGCACCAGTCAGCTTGTGACCACGGCCGGTGTAACCTGGTCGAAACGTCAAGCATAAAAAAGGTAAACATTATGCATGATCGCGTTAATACCCGTTACATATTATATATAAATAATTTAAATATGAATATCGACAATATTATATGAATATCGATAAAACAAATTTTATGACATTTAGAAATAAATTAAACAGAATTTCAGATATAAACATAACTTGTTTTAAATAAAAAGATAACGGAGATAGACACAACTAAATTTTTGGGACTACATATTGAAAACTGTTTAAAATGGAAAAAACGTATTGAGTTCCTCTGCAATAGACTCAGTACATTTTCATATGCGTTGTACTTGTTAAGAAAATCAGACAGTCAAACAACCGTCCTAACTGCATGTCATGGATATATTGTGCCTCTATTAAGATATAGCATCATGTTTTGGGGAAACTCAACTGAAAAAGAATTAGTTTTTGTCGCGCAAAAAATATGTTTAAGGTTCATATAAAACCTACAGAAAGCTATAAACCTTATTTTGTACAGCTGAACTTATTAACACTACCATGTTTGTACATATTAGAAGTACTGCTATTCGTAAGAAAAAACATCCAGCTGTTCACAAAACGGAATAGTAAAAGTTACAAATTGGCTTTATGTATGCCAACAATTAAGACAGCTTTATTAAATAAAAGTATTCTGTGTATGGCATCACGAATTTACAATAAATTACCCAAATCAATATTACAGATTACTGAATTTAATATCTTTAAGAATATAATAAAATCAATATTATTACGAAAATGTTACTACTCGGTCAATGAATATTTGGAAGACAAAATATTGTGAATACCAAACAAAATAGATATTCTAATTTGACATTTCCAATTAATTGACACACTTATACATTATACCTAATTTTATTTTTATTTGGTTATTAATAATGTGTTTGTCTTATTAAATATTTATTGACAATATTGATATTGTTACGTGCTGGGTTCGACGAATAAGAATATAAACAATATTACCGACTAAAACACGTTTTATTCAAACACACAATTAAATTTAAAACACAACAAACACTATACCACACTTTTTCACTGTACTGCTTCAAACTCCGTAGTATTTTCGCTTCCGTTCGCTTCGATGAACACTTGACCGCTTACGATTGTAAACTGACTCGGCGGTGCGCGTGCGCCCTATTTATACGCGGGTAAAGCGCTTCTAGAGCTTTCTAGCAACGCTGTACTCGGTATGTAAACAGTACGATGATTCGAGAAAGTACCAGCATTCTCTCTAAGATTCTCGTACCGTACTACGTAGTTCCGTAAGATGTCAATAGATGGCGGCGTAAATTATTAGACGGAACTGCCGAGTCTTTCCCACAATGCCGAGAGATGTCACTGGGCGTAACAATATCATAATTTTGTAGATTTATAAATTGACATAATTGTATAATAATTATAATGTACTTGGTAAATATTGTTATTTAGTTCTGGTAGGTACCTATTCAAATAAAATATTAAATCTTCTTATTTTATTTAACATTTTGCATGCCAGCCTGGTTGAAATATGGTGGTACTCACTACTTAAATTGTGACAACTATTATTGTAAATAGCCATATATCGCAAAATAAATGATTTTGAATTTGAATTTGAAATAATTAATTACATTCAAGACTTAAATATAAAATTAATATCGTGAATTCAATTCGTTACGTCATAAAATAATAATGTTTGGGATCAATACCAATGCACGAACAAAGAATCCCGACCCCACACATGCGCACACGGAGCCGCGCGGCATGCGACTACAAACACAGACTGCTTAGAGATACTACGACTACAAAATAATAATATACTTGACAATCTTGACCATGATATCAGACCAAAAATGTAGATTCCTACTTAATATGTGCATTGATCATGAAACAGAACTAAGCACGGAGGAAAAGGCGTTAGAGTGGTCAAATACCTACTCCAGGGCGCTCTGTGCCAAATATGAGGTCAAGCGTGCTTCCGTGTACGGCACTATGTATATTGGGGTCCTCACACATACATAGGTACATAGACTTAGGCTTATACATACCCTAAAAGGTAAACAAAGGTTTATTGCATCCATATTTCGCCGGTTATGTTTTTAATTCACACTTATTAGAGGCAATGTGATTGTTGTCTTTTAGAAACACAACCACAATCCGTCATGCTGCTTCTGAGAATATTAATCCTAATAAAGAGAATCCCAATAGATAAAGCGATAGCGATGTGAAACAGTACTATGATACTCTATTAAAATTGTTTAGTTAAGCATTATAATTTTTTATAATAATTTTATTGAAATGTTACAAAAGAGGAAATAAGAATATTCTAGTTCGTCCCTTATTTGATAAGACTTGAAGAAGTTGGCGAAATGCGAGTTTAATATGCCACTGCCAACTCTTTAAGGAAACAACAAGCTTTATCGTCCAAATTCATATAAAAGATCACGTTTATTTTATATACTATATGAATTAATTATTATATTATATTAATAACTGAAGGAGTACACTATACAAAACTAATGTTCATTTGTTTGTGCAATTTTATATATATTCTTTGTTGGAGATCCTTAATAAAAAAAACAAATAAATAAATAAATTACGTGTATGATAACCAGTTGAACAAGTGGGTGGTACCCAACAATAAAGTACTGATACTATATCGCAAAAAATATAAGTTTAGCTAGCTGTAGGCTCTACCATCCATGGTACTGTTCATTACACGTCGACGTCTAAATATTAGGGGTATGAAATTGCCGATTTGTACTGAAAAATAGAAACTCGTTTTTTTCTAAGATGTACCATATTTATTTAATCGAAATATTTAACCTCATTATCTATACATTGCTGTGCTGCAATCTAAACGGAAGTTTATTTATGCCTTTACGATAGAACTTCGGGGATCTAAATTCGATAAACTGTGTGAAAGCATTTTGAACTGCCTCCTGGGAAGAATGAAGTAGAAAATTGTCCAATCTAACAAAAAAAATTGTTGTCCGTTGAAGCAACGTCTGGCGAGTACGGAGGATGATGTATGGTTTCTAACTTCAGCTCCTGTAAAGTGACAACGGTTTTTCGTGCAGTGTGAGGTCTTGTGTTATCATGGAGCAATAATCGTGAAGATCGATTCACGAGTCGGGGCTGTTTCACTGCCAGTTTCACCATCATTGTCCGAAGTTTGGCACAATAAACATCTGCTGTTATTGCTTAACCAGACCTGAGAAAGCTATAGTGAATAACATCACGAAGAGACCACCAAACAATTACCATTACCTTTTTATTGGTAGGTAAGCTTTTTCTTTAGGGCACTGTTGCGGCGTTTGACCTGGGGTCAGCTATTGCAATTTTTGCTTACGGTTATACTTCTTTCTATTCTTTGCCTAATTATCTATGGTTGGCAAAGTAGCAATTTATGTCCGATTTTCAAATTTTATTACTTTATTTCAAGATTTTTTACACTGGTGCAGCAAATATTAATATTTTTTCAAATGTATCATTGTAAAATATTGCTTAATAGTTTGTCCATGTTACAAAATAGCAATTTAGATAATATCAGTATAGTTTTTAGAGAAATAAGGTTGGAAATGATGAAGTACTTTTTTGCTTATTATGATTATACAAGTTTCATATTACACTGTAAAAAAAATGTAGCACATCAAAGTGACTCATAACTTTAAAAACATGTACACTTATTAAGGTTTCTAAAATGGTATAAAACTTATGTCTAGTCTTTCTAGTTACAGAGTTATTGCTATGAATCTGAGGAAGGTGCTAATTCAACAAAAAAAATTTATAATTTAAAATGCAACCCGTCTATTATTTTATTATTTTAAATACCTGCCTATCATCTCCTCGTCCATTTCAAGATGCGCACGCCTTTTGTTTTGGTTTAGCGGTACGTCGCCTTGACACCTGGGTCACTACCTGCGCTGGAGCCGGACGGCAATAGCTTAATCTTTATGACTGCAATTATCCGGTCGGTTGCTATGTGTAAAAGAGACAGATAGCAGCAGCCGGACTTTGTTCGTTGTTGCGTGCAATTACACCTCAAACATTGCTTATGCCGAATTCTGTTGCAGAAATTTTCATTTTGCAAAAAATGCAAATAATAGTTGAGTATAGAAAAGAAGAGAAATAGTAGTTAGGGATGCTGGCAACTCAAATGGCCCAATTATTTTGCCATTGAGGATGCCAGCCCATAAATTTATTTAAAATTGGATGCTGGCTCCTATCTTGTCTCATCAAATGGAGATTTTCTAACTGCCAACTGTGCAAATTATGCATGTTGAGATATCCGTCTCGTCGGCAAGAAGACTCGTCACTCCACAAAATATTATTAAAAAATTGTGGGTCTTCCTGGTTCAGTCGAAGCATTTTTCGGCAAAATGCCACTCTGAGAGGGTAGTCTCATGGCTGCAATTTTTGTACACGTTGTTAATAGTACGGGTGCAATTCATATTTCTTTAGCACTCTATGCACCAACGTTGTTGTTGTTCTTAAGTTAAATTTAAACGCACAAGTCCTTATGATTGCCAAGTGGTTGAATCCAATAAAAAAAGTCCATTTAAATAGGCAAAATAAGATCCAAATTCACAATCATTTATTATTTCACGGATGAGAGCAAAAATACGTGTGTTGCAATCACTACTGCAAGTACAACTACGCAAGGTTAGAAGTGTAATTGCACGCAACAACGAACAAAGCCCGGTGCTATCTACCTCTTTTACACATAGCAACCGGATAATTGCAGTCATGAAGGTTAAGCTATTGCCGTCCGGCTCCAGTGCAGGTAGTGACGCAGGTGTCGCGGCAGCGTACCGTTAAACCTAAACAAAAGGCGTGAGCGTCTTGAAATGAACGAGGAGATGATAGGGTATTTAAAATAATAGTCTGGCTGCATTTTAAATGATAAGAAAATTTTATTGAATTATTATCTTCCTCAGAAATAACTTTATAACTAGAAAGACTAGACATAACTTTTATACCATTTTAGAAACCTTAATAAGAGTATATGATTTTAAAGTCATGGGTCACTCTGCTGTGCTACTATTATTTATTCTGAACTTGTCAGTAGCACTATGTAATGCTCAGCTTTGCTATAAACAGAATGATTCTACCTTATTATGCCAACATGACCAACTATTTGGTCAATGAATAGCTAGCCGTACCATAAACACAAAAGTCAATATTTTTGAACAAACTATGAAATGTCAACTGATGACGTAAATTCAAGCTTGACATGTATACAGTTATACACATGTATAAAATATAGGTACCCAAAGGCTAAAGGGCAAAAGTCAAATATTTGTGAATTGTAGAGACATCACAGGTAGAATCCACAAATCGAATTTATGTAAACTATTTAATTTTGTTATCACAGTGTGATATCTTAATATAAATGGTGACTGCGTCATATGTGCCGCATTGATGAATAGGTATTCTATTTTACTAGTGATCAATTAGCACCGGGTTGTGAAGTTTGTACTCGTCGAAATGGAAAAAGTTTTACCTCTTCAAGAATTGTACTCAGCATATAAGCGATGGGTAATTAGTAACCCTGGCGTCGTGACAGATGTAGAGACGGTGGCAACATGGTCATCTTACTTCGTGGCCGGGAAAATAAACAAATCTCCTATAGTGTCCGAACTCGTGTATTCGCTCTCGAAACTCGTGTCGTTGTTCAATGACAAACTTATTAAAGAGGCATATGGTGACGAGGAGCCTTTCTACGGCCTAAGAGAACAGATTAAATTGTGGCTGACAATTATACACTACTGCGAGGTGTTTGTAGAACTGCTAGTGAAGAATAGATGGGGTTCACGTGGAAAATGGACAGCAGCGACGTTGCTTCAAGTATTCAAATGCTCTTCAGCCCTCATCCTACTCTTCAGGTACAAGGAACTGCCTATATCACATCCCCCTGTTGCAGCACTACAAAGAAAGAAGTTTACCGAAGGTAAAGACACAGATGAGAATTCTAACGCTTATTTCACACTGCGACGGTCTGGCCGAGTTGTCCGAAGTGTTGATGGTGCACCCTCTGTAGCCTTCCGTGATTGGCAACCTGTGAAAATCAAAGATGACAGACCTGGAAAAATTACTAATATAAATGATTTAGTTTATGCCGAGTCCTTGCATATACTTAAGCCATTGATACATTTAGCAGCTCTAAGAGCATTTGGAACTGAAACTTGGAAGCAATGGTTCGTAGCTCTTGGTGTTGACTTAGCCAGCATGAAATTGTACAGAAAACACATGAAAGATCTATCATATGATCAGAGACTGGAGATAAGTCGCAGAAAACTTGGTCTGGTGTTGTATTTACTGAGAAGTCCAATGTATAATGGCTATTCAAAGAATGTTGTGGAAAATGTTTTGACAACACTGTCTAAGAAGGTACCAGTGACATCATTCATTAGTGGACCTATTATACAGTATTTGGGCTATTGGCAAGATATCTATTTCTATATGTGGTCTTCATAATAATTTTTAATAGAATGTTAATTTATTGGGTATAACAAGTTTATTATAAGTATTGTAGGGCCAGGAGAAGGTATATTTGGATTTGGTAATCAAAATACATTATGTATATAAACATATTTTTAAATTTTATCCTTTTCTGATATTTCATATGAATATAATAGAAGTAATATAACATTTTAATCTTATCAAATGTATTATTATCTTGATACTTATCAAATGTATGGTGATGACCTATTCCATTGATTTTTCATGCTTTTGAATACTGCCTTTTGCAACAGAATCCATTGCAGAGTGTGTATGTAATATAGACAATGTAACTTGTGCAATCATACAGTTAGATTATGTTTAGTCTTAATCATGTTCTCACTTTGACTATTCAACTTAACATAATATGTATGCATTCATTACTATTAGCTGGCTATAAGTATTACTCAATATTTGATTATTGAATGACAGTGTTGAATTATACAAACTTAATTGTGTTTAAAAAATATTTAGTAATGTTTGATTTGAATTGTAATGAATGTGGCTGTGTATAGTTTATATTGCTATACAATTAACACTGACTTGTCAATGATATTGACCTAAACTTTTTACATCATCATATTGTGACCATATATGTTTATCTATTACGTATGTCTACCGCTTTGCCATTAGTTTTTGCATCAGAAACATAATTTTATACAGATATAATTTGTTAGATAAGGTACTAATGCCATAGCACACATGACAATGAATGCTTGCGATTAGTTATAACTTATAACTTAAAGTTAATTTGAATGCCCTGCATGATGTGCGAATGTGCTCTGACTGCTATTTTAACATTTGTAAGACACATCTTGCTCCCAATTTAACTCAGGCATATTACAAGTATTTTATATCTACCATTTTCCTGTTAGCAATATCATTGCTAATTAATAATTTATATTGTTGCGGTTTAAGTCACCATGCCAGTTCTGGTAGCAGTCAAGGTTACTGGTTACTGGCTCTGATAGTGACATAATTACAGTTATAATAGTATAGAAATGCATTACATCATAGACCGGTTTATTCAAGGATAAATATGACTATAGAATAGGAATATAAACAAATACATTTTTTTATGCCAGTCCTATTATAATATCCAATGATTATAGTATTAAATAATGCCTATTCAATACTATAATCATTGGGCTATAAGCTACTGTTTATCATCATTAATTACTTGACATCTGATATGCATTGAAATTAATATCATATTATAAGCTAATAAGGAAATTTTAATCTTATAAATATTGCCAATAACTTAGTTTTGCTTTTTATATTCTGCAATATATGTATGTACAAGTTTTGCCCATAAAATAGTGAGAAAATATATACATTCCTATCTAAATAATAAAACAATCAGTAAAGCATTCACCTCTGTGACTTACCTGGATTATGTGCATAATAAAAAAATAATTTCTATTCTCTAAATAGATATATAATCTTTTAGGTAAATTATAAGAATTAAATTTCATAAACATACACATCGCTAATCGCAATATAACTCTCTTTATCAATCTATACTATAATTCAATGTTAGCCGATTTCCCAAATAGTATATATATATATATATATATATATGAGACAAATGTTCTCATCATCATAAATACCTTTTTACATTACATGAAATTCTAAATGTAATCATTTATTTCTCATAGAAACAAATGAGAGATATCTATGAATTTCTATATGATTATTTTATTTTTGGATATTTCGGAGCTAGCTTTCTTCTGCATAAACATATATATAACATAAACCTAATGTGTATCCTTTGTGCAGTAATGATTATAAATTGCATTTAAAAGATTTAAAATTTGCTTAATCATATAATAACATATTCATTTATGATAAACTAGAGATAGATATCATATGTTTATGACTCACTTGGTCATGGATTAAAAAGCATAAATAATAAATCTTCAGATAGGTATTGTCTTATCTCATATGGTAGCATTATTATTATCTTACTTTGAGAGTAAAAGACAAAGAATTAGTGATAATTTGCTTATTCCGTCAGGAGATTGTTAGGTTGTTATATAATTTGTTGAATCATCAATCTAAAATTTGTTAATTATTCTTTTGCTTCATTAGGGCAAACAAACAATAGTTTAATAAAAATATACTACTACAGATGATTTTAATATTAAATCTGGTAACAGTGGTACCAAGATTATACAAACAAAAAATTTTAAGTTAGGTGGTGGTTTCACAATGGTATAATATCATAATGAATAAAAGTTTTTAAAATAACATTAAACATTTGTTTTTGATTCATTATCCAGAGTTGATTTTATTTATAGGACACATTTAATGTGTGCTTGCAATGTTCAAATTTTACTTTAAAGCACTAAGTGTGGCACCAGTCACTTCATTATGACACTTCATTATTATATTTTAGTGGGCTTTCTCATTATGTAGGTATTAGGTAGGAAGAGTAATCTAAGGATAGTATGTACCCAGAGTAGTAGGATAGTGATGAGACTCCTTACTTACAGACACTTAAATACAGAACCCAAAGAACGCAA
This sequence comes from Catocala fraxini, assembly GCA_930367265.1. NCBI lineage: Eukaryota > Metazoa > Arthropoda > Insecta > Lepidoptera > Erebidae > Catocala > Catocala fraxini. Next base: position 2,710,702 of record OV884024.1, on the reverse strand, counting down.
TGTAAGCACATAAACTGTCTTTGTAAATATTATTATATTAATTTGTGACATGGTTTAATGAACATATAAAGTTTGAATTATAGGCTGCCGCTAATTATGTACATTCCAAATAAATCGTTATCGATACCTGTGAACTTATTTTTCTAGTGGCCATCGGCTAAACATAGAAAATTTGAAAAAAAAAATTGTGTTGTCGCTACAGTTTCAAAACCAGTGTGATGATAATGGCCATAAAGCTTATTGGTGTGATCTTGTAAAGATAACTTAATCTGTCGCTAATTGAAGTAGGACGATTCTAATTATCAATGATACTTTAAAGAGCGAATATATGATCTAACATTTATATTATACGCTGTTTAAAGCTCACACAAAGTTTCACTTTCTTGCGTGTACCTATATGCTCAAGCACTCGAATCGTTTATTTGTAAGACACATACGGCGAATGCACTTTATATGTTGCGTCTGCCTCGCTCGAGATGACACAAATAGTAAGCGGTAAGCGGCAATCGCATTGCTTTCACCGCACCGTGTGGCGCATTAATGAACAAGCACTTAAACTAGAGGTTACCAGACGTTTTTTCTCATAGACCACTTTCAAAATTTAGCAGGTGCCGTCGATCCCCTGCAACTACATTTCTACCATATTCCTTGGCATTCGTATTTATATTGGTGAAGAATCAATTGAAATTTTCGGGCTGAACTTACCACACGGTAGATGGACAAACCTCTTTTTTCTTTTTTGGAGATTAACTACCGAATATTCGATACGTTTTTAGTTTTAATTTATGTGAGTAACAGTCGCTGTGCTTCTTAAAATATTATCTGCTTACATTGATAAGTGAAGTCAAGTCAACATTTAGTTCTTAACTGTCGAAAGCAAATTCATTTTCGTGGACCTCAATTTACGAATTTTGGACCCCATTTTTTGTCACGCCAACAAAGACCTCCGTCGAGTCTCCCGTGGACTCCTGGGGGTCCACCTGGACCACTTTGGGAACTAATGCCTTAAACGCACGTGTGTTAAACTGGACAAATCATTGATAACATATTTCAAAGGATATAATTTAATAATTATATTACGCATATAAGTATATTATACAGGTTGTAACAGAAAGGTGTGGCCATATTTTAGGGTCGCTAAATAGTAGTAGTGTAATAAATAACGTATGTGCCCTAACCCCATATCAAAATATCGAATTTTAAATTGTATGACAATTTCAATAATTTTATTTATTTGTTATTTATATACCGATACAAAACGAGTTACAACAACTGTGCAACATCTGTGGGGTTACCGGTCTATGTTAGAACGACCAGCCGTATTGTAAATAATGAATAGGTAACGCTATCCCACATCTGGGGCACAGTATAATGGTCAATGGCCCTATTAAGATACGAAAAGTGAACAAAATCTAAAAAGTCTTTTGTAATTCTTAGAAACGAATACACGTGCATTTGCATTGTTTATGTATCGATTAGAATATGCTGATATTTATAAGTCCATAAAAAAGAAAATTCAACGTCTTCGTGAAAATAATGTATACAAATTTAATTCTCGCGGTTTTCCATTGTACATGGCCTATATTATGTGACCCTTAAATATGACTACACCTTTCTGTTACACCCTGTATAAAGCCCGATTTTAATCGTCAAATAGCTTATCTGAGGAGATTTGATTTGATTTATTAATTTTATAACTTTTTATAACTCGAATTTATTTCTTGATTCACTGTGGAGGAATTAATTTCGCTGTATGATAAGTCTCTTAAGACTGGTTCGTAACCTGACCTTCATTATATATGTATATATATATGTATATTTCGGTGCTGGATACTAACATGATTGTCAAGATATAAGTTATAACAGCCATTTAAAATTTATTTAAGGATTTGAGGTCAGGATAGGTTTTAGGTTTAGCATATATTTCAAAACTCTTTTGTAAATATCGATGCACCCACAAAACAATTTAATACAGATGGCCGGCGGACAATCAACAAACACATTCACACAGACACACGCGGATGTATATATAAGCATCCGGCTGACTACGTGAATGTATTTCTGGCCTGTAGTTAATTGGAGTATAGTCGATGTATATAGAATTTATGCGAGCAAACTTATATTTTATTGCGATAATGAATCCCGAACGACTGTAATTATGTAAAAAGTATTTTATCGGAACAACAAGAGCCGTGTTGTCGATGGACGTCTTATGATGTATAAAGTTAATTGTGTCTTTTTGCATTTGTAAGAAATCTCGTGAGGGTGTTTGGTGATCGAAACATCAAACCTACATTCTCTAGCAACAAACATAACTTTTGGTATTATAATAAATACTATAATGCCTATTTATGAGTTATGTAAGAGTTTTGAAAGGAAGGAGTGGTTTAAATTTAGAATATCTTATGTGTAATGTGGGATTAGGGGATGTTTAAATTATCAAACCACTTTTTACGATATCAGTGCAGCCACGAAACAATTTAGTACAGATAGCCGGCGGACAAACAGCAAATGTTAACTGGTTCAATTCAATTAATCACATATGATACATAACAATAGTTTTTTTTTGTGTCTATCACGGGACAACGAAGGGGTTAATATATGCATCCAGCTGACTAAGTGACTCGTGTTTCGACCTTTAGTTGTATAAAATAGCAGCAAACTCGATGTATATAGAATTTACTTAAGCTAATTTATATTTAATTGCGATAATGAATGCCGAACACCTGTAATTATGTAAAAAGTAATTCATCAGAACAACAAGAGCCGTGTTCTCGATGGACGTCGTATGATGTTAAAAGTAATTTGTGTCTAATTATTACGATAGAGAGAAATTACTTTGTGTATATAAGAAGTCTCGCGAATGTGTTTAGTGATCAAAAAATCAACCCTAAATAGGTTACTAGCCTGTGTTTTGATTTTGTACAGTATATTACGTAAATGAACAAATAACAATCAAAAGAAATCATTTTGTGCAAACAATTTCAAATTTTTCTCAGGTTAAGGAAATCCTTCATATTTTTAATAATTCTGGTATAAAAAAGTGAGAGTGTATTGGGGATATCTAGACATCTCCCTCGGTCAGCAGCATTTAAACAGCACTAACATCACTGTTTGTATCGTGCATTCTCTTTCTGTTATTTGACAACTACCCCTTTTATCAGATTTAAAAAGCCTTAGGTATTTATATAGGTATATTTCTGTGTTGGATACAAATATAAGATCGTCATAATTTCAGCTGTAATGGCTATTTATTGACTATGTAAAGACTTCAAGTCTAGAGAATGGTTTAGGACTAAAATATCTTATGTAGGTACAATATGGGATTAGGGAATGTCAAATATAGCAAACAACTTTTTACGATGTCAGTCCAGCCATAGAACAATGTAGTACAGATGGCCGGCGGACAATCAACAGAACATGCACACAAACAGGCAAATATTTATTTATGCATCCGGCTCACTAATAGACTTGTATTTCGGCTTGTAGTTGTATATAATAGAAGTAGACTCGATGTATATAGAATTTATTTGAGTAAACTTATATTTTATTGCGATTATAAATTCCGAGCGAGTGTAATTATGTAAAAAGTAATTTTATCAGAACAACAAAAGCCGTTGTGTCGATGGACATCTTATGATGTAAAAAGCATTTTGTGTCTAATGTACTAACGAGAAATTAATTAGGCTTTATAAGAAGTCTCGTGAGTTTGTTTGATGATCGAGACATCACCCCTATCTAGGGCACTTGCTTGTGTTTGATTTTGTAGATATGATGATGATAAGACATAAGAAAATAGCGATCAGAAGAAATCTTTTTGTGCAAATAGTATCAAAGTTGGTTGCAAAATAAGGAAGTAATAAATGTTTTAAAATTGTATATAAGAATGCGTGAGAGTATAGTGGGCATATCTCGTTATTTCCCTCGATCATTTAAATAGCGGTTACGTCACAGTTTGTATCGTGCTTCCTTTTACAGTCATTTTACAACTATCAGATTTGAAAAGCTTGTTTTTATTTTGAGTAGAATTCAATTTAATTCTTTGTGTTAAGAGTTTGGGTAATTTAACTTAAATATAAAATTGAGTGTCATCTACCCTATTGCCCAGTAACAAACATACCTTTGGTATTTATATCGGTATATTTCTGTGTTGGATACAATATAAGATGGTCATAATTTCAGATACATCGGCTTTTAATTAATTGTGTTAAGGCTTCAAGACTACCGAAGGGTTCAGTTTTAGAATATTTTATGTACTATATGGGATTAGGGGATGTCTAAATTGTCAAACATCTTTATATGATATCAGTGCAGCTACAAAACAATTTAGTACAGATGGTCAAAGTCAAAAATCATTTATTCATTTAAGTCTCAAAGTAACACTTATTAACATCAAAATATAATATAGGTTAGTGAGTTTACTAAGTTACTGAAGCTACATTTAGGTTAGTTGCTAGGTTCAGGTAAAGGGTAGAGCCTATGAAAAGAAAGCAGCAAGAAACTCATGTCCACTCTTTTAAATCGCCAATTAAATATAATTTCAGTATTTTACAATTTGGATCAACAAGCTGTTGCAGCCATTATACCATATATTACTGACTATTAAAAAAAACTAGAAATAATAACAAAATTTACTTTATAATATTAGGTAAATAAAATAATTAGGTTTGGTAGAATAATTTAATATTTTTAATATTCATCCAAATAGACAGTAGGCCGGCGCACAATCAACAAACGCATGCACAGAGACACAGGTGAATGTTTATTTATGTATCCGGCTGACTAAGTAATTGTGTTGCGGTCTGTATTGTATATAATAGAAGTACATAGGTACACTTGATGTATATAGAATTTATAGCAAACTTATATTTTATGGTGATTGCGAATCCCGAACGACTGTAATTATGTAAAAAGTAATTTTATCAGAACAACAAGAGCCGTCGTGTCGATGGATGTCTTATGATGTAAAAAGTATGTGTGCCTAATTATTATGATTGCGTTTAAGAGAATTTAATTTGAGTTTATAATAAGTCTCCTGAGTTTGTTTGGTGATCGAAACATCCCTAGATTTTCCAGTAAGAAACTTGTTTTTGGTATTTTGCATATTTGGTATATGTTTATTTAATTGCGTTTTATATTATAAATTTCGAACGACTATAATTACGTAAAAAGATTTTTATCAAAACAACAAGAGCCGTTGTGTCGATGGATGTCTTATGATGTAAAAAGTAATTGGTGTCTAATTACGTACTACTACTGGTGTTTCGGCCTGTAGTTGTATATAATAGAAGTAAACTCGATGTATATAGAATGTACTTAAGCAAACTGATATTTGCTTAGGTACTTGGTTATGCGTGCATGATAGTTTTTTTGCAAAACTACTTTATCCTGTCCCCTATTGATTGACACATAAGAAACTCGTTTTCGGTCGATTCACGCGTGTAGTATCTAACAGTAATAATAAAATAAAATGTATTGTGTCAAAGAATTTGTTACAAAATGTTGTTTTCGGAATTTTCTTTTAAGCAAATAATGCTTGTAGTAGAAAAATCCGCTCCTTCATATTTTACATTGCGTGACACAATAATTTTAAATGATGGAACTAAATCTAGGATATTTTATTTTAAATTCACAATTTACAAAATTATACTTTAAAATGAGTGTGTGCGCCTGTGTGTGTGAGTATGTATGTATATATATCATTCCGCGTGCTGTAGTAATGCTTCTATGTCCTCATATGTAAGTGATTTTATCTACTTAACTAGTGTTTCTTTGGAATTATAATATTTTTTGTTTGTATGTATATCTTTTTATTTATTCTATTATATAATTGAGCTGATCGTTTATTATATTGTATATATCCAAATTTGGTCTTTGTTGAAGGTATATCAGCTATATTATATTTCCTTCTTTTCGAGTTTATACCCACTTTAAAAGGCAATGACTTATGCTTTTTTAACACCGTTTGGACTATATACAACATTCTAACAGAGAGGACATCACTAATCTGATAAAGGCTAACAGTAGAATATCAAAGTTTTTTTAAATGCATAATCGTTCTATATGTATGAATTTAGTATTTGCTGTACCTCCCCAAACCGGAATACAGTATACGAGCACAGATTGTACCAGTGCAAGGTATATTTTTATGTTATTAGCTTTAAGTATTGGTGCTACATGTCTTAGGGTTTTGAACAACCAGCTTAGCTTCCTAATTCTGGCAGTAACTTGCTCTACGTGAAGGTACCAAGATAGTCTTCTATCTACTACTACACCCAAATATTTAACTTCGTTTACTTTGCGGATACTCGGGCAGTTACAATTGTTGCCGTTATCACCCTTACATGTACGTATAACGATACTAAGATCATCAGTTGGTTCATTACGGTTGGAGATACTGAAGCATATAAAATTCGTTTTAGAGGTATTAAAAAAAGGAGGTTTGATTTTAGCCATTTAGCAATATGAACATGACCATCAGCATAATGCTTGATATCAGGCCAAGAGTTCCCATAGAAGGTAACGGCGTAAGAATAAACTTTAGTATTAGGTATTTTCATATGACAGAGGTCGTTTATATATATTAAAAACAGCGTTGCACCTAATACGCTGCCCTGAGGAACGCCGTATAATACAGCCGCGTCGTCACTGATATGCTGGTCAACTTTCACTCTTTGCTTCCTGTTTGAAAGGTAGTCCTTCAAAAGATCCAAGAACTACTTCTCTAATGCCAATATTCTTCAGTTTGTTTACAAGGATAGAGGTAGAGACGGTATCAAACGCCTTTTTGAGGTCTAAAAAGACAGTGAGGCATTTTTCTACACTATCGAGATGTTTGGTTACTAAAGAGGATAGAGCACTAACAGCATCCTGCGTGGAAATTCTTCTTCTGATGCCGTATTGTCTTTCAGATAATATAATAAATTTATTCAAATAATTTAAGTCTAATGTTTATTAACTTTTCAACAATATTTGATATAGAAGTTAAAACTGATATTGATCTATAATTAATGATATCGTCTCTATCTCCACCCTTGTGCACTGGCGTGATGATGGTTTCTTTTAACGGGGCGGGAAAATTCCTTTCCTAAAGCAGAGTGTGTTATGATGGGGACCACTGCCATGCTGGTATATTTTAAAAACTTTGTAGAGATTTTATCTCAACCAGAAGCGCTGTTGGACTTCAGATTCATTAGACTTCTATGTACTTAATCACACTCTACTTATTATATATCTGCATACAACTATAGCTACAGGTTTATTATTTACCTATTTGTAATAGCGTAGTAACAAACATGAATACATACTATTAATCATTGTACACAACAAATAATGCATTATATGGCCTCGAGGTTGATTTTGTATCTCGGCATATAGTTCTCAAGTATAAGCTAGAAGATTGTTTTCTATTCTGCCGTCATCAGAAAAAAGGTCTCCAACATAAAAAAAGAATCTTATAAGTATTCTGACAGATACGTCTTTTTTCTGATTCCAAATAGGTAAAATCTTAATTTCGGAAATGAATTTTCTAATACGTCTTTTTTCTTGTGATGGCAGTATTGGTCCAATTCGTTACGTTTTCTATTATTACATTTCATTGTATCGCGATTTTGAACCCCGAACGACTGTAGGTTATGTAAAAGTATTTTTATCAGAACAACAAGAGCCGTGTTATGGATGGACGTCTTATGACGTAAAAAGTAATTTGTGTCTAATTAGTAATAATCGTGAGATTATGAGAAATTAATTTGACTTTATAAGAAGTCTCGTGAGTTTCGGTGATCGAAATATCAATCCTAAATTGTCCGGTAACCGGTCCGGTGTCTTTTTGTTATTTGTATAGGTAGGTTTCGATGTTGGATACGGTGATATGAATGTTCGTCAGAATTTAAGTTATTCATGCATTATGTAAGGGCTTAGGTTAAAAAGATCTCATGTGCAATATAATATAGGATTAGGGGGACGTTCGTATTGTTCTCACAGAGCTTTTTATAACAGTGAAGCTACAAAACAATTTAGTATAGATGGCCGGCGGACATTCCACAGACGCATTTATACAGACACATACAAATGTGACTGAATAAGTGACTTGTGTTTTGGCCTGTAATTGTATATAATAGAAGTAAACTCGATGTATATAGAATTTAATTGCGATTATGAATCCTGAACGACTGTAATTATGTAAAAAGTAATTCATAAGAACAACAAGAGTCGTGTTGTCGATGGACGTCTTATGATGTAAAAAAGTAATTTGTGTCTAATTAACGCAGCATTAACTTGGTGACTGAAATATCAACCTTAGATTGCCCAGTAAAATATACTTTTGGTATATCGGTATTGGCTACAAACACAAGATTATTATAATTCAAGCTATTCAGTAATTATGTAAGGAGCTCATCTTACGTGTAAAATATGATTAGGAGGTGTAAAAATTGTAAAACAACTTTTTTACAATATTAATGCGGTCGCAAAACAACTGAGTACTGATGGCCAGCAGCTAATCAACAGTACATTCACACAGACACAAGCCAATGTTTATTTATGCATCTGGCTGACTAAGTAATTTGTGTTTCGGCCTGTAGTTGATTATAATAGAAGTAGACTCGATGTATATAGAATTTATTAAAGCAAACTTATATTTAATTGCGATAATGAATCCCTAACGACTGGACTTATGTAAAAAGTAATTTCACCAGAACAACAAAAGCCGTTGTGTCGATGGACGTCTTATGATGTAAAAAGTAATTTCGGTCTAATGTACTAACTAACGAGAAATTAATTTGGCTTTAAAAAAAGTCTCGTGAGGGTGTTTGAACAAACATAATTTTGGTATTTGCAAAGGTTTATTTGGTGTTGTATTCATACATAAGATTGTCATAATGTAAGCTTTTCATTAATTATGTAAGAATTTCGAAAACATCATATTTTATTTGCAACATGGGATTAGGGACAATCAACTTTTGTACAGCGCGTAATATTTTAGTCTGTATATCATTAGTATTATATTGTATACAGACAAATTAAATTTTTATTTTTAAATTTTATATTAAGTAATATATATAAATCTAAATTATATCTTATATAATACCAATTTATATGTTAGGCGCGATTAAGGTTATCTATTTTTAAATAGTATGGCGTTCATTGTCATGTTCATTTGTCAAAGTACATTTAAAATCATCTTACTAATATTAAATGTGAAACTTTGTTATGCAAACGTTTTGTTGTAAGATATTTAGATATTTGTTACTCAATCGATAGACCCGAACAATCCACGCGGGTAGATAATGTCATAAAATGGCACCAAATAACTTCGCTATTTGTATAATTAGTAAAAAATGCTTTTATACAATTATTTATCATACAAATTTATCAGTGTGAAATTGCTATTCTGTAAGACCTCACAGATTTAACTTTAGAATCTGCGGTATTTCTGAATTCTGCATGAAATACTTACTTGTCTAAGTGACGATTGTGTCCGAGATGAAAACTTGATAGAGTACCTACTATCTGTATGTCGGTTGATTCTGTATGTCGGCATGTATGCCCGGCTTTATGCATCCAATTTGTTATATCTTCTTTACTAATTTCATTTTGTCGCGGTTTTGAATCCCGAACGACTGTAATTAAGTAGAAAGTATTTTATTGGAACAACAAGACTCGTGTTGTGATGATGGGCGTCTTAAGTATTTTGTCTCTAATGTACTTAACTTAGTCAGACAAACTCATTACTTATACATAAATATTTACTGTAGTAAACGAATATTTATCAATCTATTTTTATATTGTAAGCTGTGGTGGATCTCTTGTGGAAGGTAATTGTTGTTTAAGTGTTTAAGTATATATGTACATTCTGTAGTCTTGAATGAAAATGGAAGTCAAGATGCATTTCTTTTCTTATCATGATACGTTTGTAGTAAGATAATATTGTGTATAGTGGGCAACAAATAAAACATGGATTCAATAAACTAGTACTTTATTAATCCCAATTCGATACATTTATTGATGACACTTTTAAAATGACAGCTTATTCGTCAGATATTCAAAATATTTTTGATAAAGGCTGTAAGCCCAATTTATTATTACTCATTATCGATAATATATACGTACTTTAATACACTAATCATAGGACATAGTAAATAATTCATCAGAATCTTAAAATTAAATAATATACATTATTCAGTAATAATAACTATAAATAATGATAGGTAACAATATTTTGTACATAAAACGTAATTGATCTTAAAAGAGGCAAAAAATAAAAATGAGAAAATGATGCCAAAAATATATAATTTAAAAGCCTATCTAGATAGATCGATTGTTAATTATTATAAATTCGATCTATGATGTAGAATTGGAGACGCAAGCTTTGTTCAGACCACGCTACAAACATCCAATAGTTTATAAAGCTTAAAAAATAAACGAATGTTTCGAAGCAATATCAATAAAATAACTATTTTTGTACGGTATTTTTGTTCCCTTTACGTTGGTCCGAACAAGGCTTTATCGAGGTCGATAGACAAACACAAACAAAAATATGTCCGACGATATTTTCTAAAGTGTAAATAATATTGAAATAATTCGTTAGATCATAATTTTGTGTAGGTGACCACATGACGAGGATGGTTAGGTTCAAACAGTAAAGTTATAACACAATGTTTTAAAAATGAAACTACACTGAACTTATCTATCGACATCGACTTTGTTAAACTAGTGACATGACACAATTAAATCCCTTTTGATTAAGACTCAGATAAAATCCTAGATTGTACAAATGAAATACAGGAATAAAAATAATGAGATTTTGAACAAATTAATATTATTTATTATAATAATAAATCATTAACGGTGCTCTGAAAGTCAAATAAATCATAAAGCTTCGTATCCTATAGCTCTCTTAATTATCTACAAAGATTATTACGTTAAATCAACATAAGATAGCCGTATCTTATAAACCAAAACACTTTCGAAATTATTAAATAAATAATCTGACGTAAATCCAAAAGGCATTAATTATTTATAAATTGTCTAACTTAGAAATAAATGTGGAATACCCAAATAAATGCTCAGCTTACGAGCTTAGGTATGTCACAGAACATACAAAAGATACAAGTAATGCAATATTGTATAGATTGATACGTAAAACATTTACAAAACTCAGTTCTTTCAGTGGATACTTCTAATTTCAATATAAACTGTATTTTACACAATGTCTTTTCTACGTTCTGTGATTATATAGCTAGTTATATAATTTCAGTAGCTTGCGACAGTGTGGCGATAGTTGCAAACAACTAAATAGTAGCGTTGCTTGAACTAGCAGAAAGCGTGCAACCGGTGCGATACTTGAGCAATGCGATAACAAGTCAAACTTCTTCTTAGTGTCAGTGGACGTTTCAACAAACAGTAAAAATATAATTCAATAATTCACAACATTATTGTATACGAAGCACAAACATTTTCCTTAAAAGATTGCATCAAAACGTTTCTTATAAAAAAGTCCACTTCAATACTAAAAACTCAACGAGTACTCGCCGCATTTTGTGTATATTGTAATAAAAGACGAGATATTTACGTCGGATCGTACCGGTTGCTAAAAACTAAAAAAATAATACTAATTGTTTATATGTAAATACATGACACCGCATTAGGAGAACACTGATACAGCTACTGTCAATACTGCTAACACTATTCGGGGTAGTACAAACATGCTAAACCAGACCAGCAACATTATTGTCTGCGTGCCACTGTTGCCACTGCTAGGTGGTCAGTAAGACTGCAGGGCCACTTATCAAATAGTCTGGCCGTCGGTATCTACGCTAAGGGCCATTGACAAACGACACGCAACACAACACTAGGCAACGTCGATCGACGCAGGGCTATTCAGGATTCTTCACCTGAATAGTCGAAGAGTAGATCAAGGGCTCGTTCAGATGGTGCAATTTTTTGTTGTCTAACTACACGTAAGATGTTGGAAGTCATAATATTTCGTGATCGTTTAAAAATTAGGACGTCAGAACAGGGATTAAAAACTGTACCGGCGAAATACCGCTGCAGTAAAAATCTTAATTAAAATATCTTATTTAAACAATAACTGAAAGTCAGTAACAATATATGCACGAAAACCGACGCTCTGACTAAGAAGCCAGGGCACAGGGATTTCGGAACAAGTCGATATTCGCCCAATATTGCATTCGCCAGATTTAAGCCGAAATCGAATTAGGCGTAACTTGACGGAATCCATTGTGACAAAATAATCGCAAAGAGAGGAACTCGCCACGCACCTTCGGAATGCCCACCCAACTATTGCAATAGTGATAGTTTGACAGTACCGAACTCCTCGGATGGTGGGCAGTCGTGTCACTATATCCCGGTAGTAATCTTTATGATGATTTCATTACACACTACAACTATAAAATTGATGCGTTTTCTCACGTTATTTTGGGTCGGCTTTCTATATTTACGTAATTTGTGACAAGGAGCTGGGGTCATCACAAACTACTCACTAATAAGCTCTGATATGACATCATCGCTTATTCATCATTTGGTGTCAAGAGTAGGTATAATGATAAAAATGGATAACTAAATTATAATCATATTAGTCAGTCAATACGCAACTGCATCGTAACAATAGTGAACTATTTATCTATAATAATCTTGGAAGCGCTGATAAAATAGCGTTAGGTCACCTATAGGTTTGGCACATGTGGTTTGTATTAAGCTAGCGTTTATATACGACGTCGTTGGTATTTAAACAAATTCATAATGAGACACACCAAAAATATTAGTGACCACCTGAACAAGCCCAAACTTATAACTGAATTAAAAATGCCGCAGGAGTCTTTCTCATTCATTGTCGTCGGCGTAGTGCAAGTGTGTGGCGTATGGCCCTTAGTACTGACGATTCGACGGCCTGACTGTATCGACAGCCAAACTAAAGCTCTTAGATCACCCTCCATTCACCACGAGGACATACTTACAGCGTCCCAGTGGTGAATTTCTTCCTACTTCACTTGCCTTACTTATACCTAAAATATGCTATATAATTGTTTGCAAAGACATATATTATACATTGATATACGCCTATATAGGCCAACAGCTACTACTAAAAGTCCTCGCCCGAAGTTCTCTTGGAGAGAATCTTGAACGGATGTCAAATGAGAGTGAGTCTCAAAGGTATGAGACGAGGTGTACGGCGATAGTTGTGCGATAGCTGCACAAGCCGCGATCATTTAAAATTAACAATTTTAAATAATTTTGCACCAAACATGGACAGATTATTACGGAAAGCTTCACAAAATAGATTCTTTTTCATTTATTCTTGTAAAATATGGGATGAAAATATAATCTTTGCAATTATTTTTATTGCGTCCTTAATTTGCAATTTTTTTTTGTCATTTCAATTTGTATTATGAATTATAGATGCGTTGTGTAATTTCCACTGCCAACGTTGTCTTTCATGTAATCAACAATATAAAAAATAATTAATAAAAATATATAAACCTAAATATAGTCTTGTATGAAACAAATACTTTAATTATGAAACGCCATATTGTTTATATGCAAATCTTTTCGTCGTGTGAACTAGGGATCGACTGATGGAAAGGACAGTGGACATCTTTCATACAATTTTGGGCCTAAATGTAAAAAGATGAAATTAGTATAATTGGATAGCTAATATTTTATAATACCATCAATGAAAATTCAAAGGACTTTGGCAGTCTAAGAGCTGAGCTATAATGGTTTTATATAAAAAACATGCAAGTTCAGTAAAATATACAAGATCAATCGTTAATAGCAAAAAGCACGAGTCCAATGAAAAAACATTGTTCTTGCAAACGTTATTAAAGGGATATATACAAGCATAGTCCTAATTTTCGTTGTAAAATCACAGAATTGTACTGAACGAAAACTAACCAATGTTGACGTTATCTTGACACTTCAAAGCAAAGACAGACAAAATGAAAATTTCAGTTATCGTACCGTTTTCGTTTGAGATGAGCACTGTCTAAAAAAATTATTTTGTTGGACATGATAATTCGACAGTTTCATCAACCTGTATAATATAACAAGCAATGCGGTTTAAAATATGCATGTTTTGAACTTTTATTACATTTTACTATTTAAATTCTTCATAAGCCAATGAGTAAAGTAACTAAACCACAGATTACTCAGACGCTAACGCAAGTCAGAACCTTATTTTGTCTAAAGTCAGAACTATCACTATTCACTCAGATATAATAAATGCATGTAATCGATTATACAGCTTTTTATTGTCAATATTAATTTATTTTTGTGGTTTCTATATTTTAATATATTAGGAATTAATTATTTTGTTTGATTTACCTATTAAGAATCCATTAATTTTTGTACATCATAATCGATTATATTAATCGATAGTGTTTTACTCAAGTAGAAAGTAAGTATTTATAAGATATCTCAATTCCCAGACTGCGGTTTGAGCTGCATTTTTGCTTATTGATTTAGAAAAAATAACGATTTTTGAAGTCATAATTTATCTTATTACATTTAGGGCCAAAATGTTCACGCGCCTTTGGATAGCAGCATTTTAGTCTTTGCGTATTACGTAACTATAACCTTTGTGACAGAAATAAACCATGAAATCAAAGTAAGAATACAGATTTAACTCTATGAACAATACGCTTGCGTAGTTATCAATATTTCGTGTTTATGGTCAATAAAAAGAAATAAAGATCTGTCATATCTGACAGTTTATTATATCTGTACGTATTTCTGAACGAGTAGGTAAAGTATACTGTTATGTGTATTCAAATCAAACATTTGTCATATCAATGTGGAGGAAGTTTGAGAGGAGAAAGGAAAGAATGTTTAAAATACATAAACTGACTTATCCTTGAATCCTTTTTGCACATTGCTTTAAAGAGAGATGATCAGTAGTCTGATTTAGAACTTTATCATCATTAATCGAGCGATACAATATCGTTCTCGTATAGTAGTAATTTTGTCCAACAATTTATAAATAAGGATAACATTTCATTATATTATTAATATGTTATTAACGACAAATTCGATTTAAATATCGATAAAAATTATCATGATTTAAAAAGATGCTTTATCGAATCTATCTATTATGCAGTTGTAATGGATTTTTGACTTGGCCATCTTGCCTAAGCTGTCTACTGCCTATATTACGCAAGTAGAACAGCATCAACTACTGCAGGTATCAATGTCCTTACGTCCAACAGTGGACGAAACATGTTAACATGTGTAAACATGGTTAAAATGAAAACATTTAAATCAAGCAAGCGCGCCATTCATAGAGAAATTGATCAAACCATAGTGTTATTTTAAATGTATACTAAATAAAAAAAAGTACTACATACTAAAGTACTAAATTATATATGATAATGCATCCTTGTTTTTAGTTTTACTATTTAATCATAAAGAATATACCATAGATCATATTGAAGAGATGTCTGTATAAACATTGATGGTCATATCATTAGAGATACGAAATGTTCTGTGCAAATATAAAATTGCACTTATGTAAACTTGTAAGGCCGTGGGTCAGTTTAAGTTTATTATGAAGGCCTGGACACACATTACATTGGTAACAACAACAAATACTAGTAAAACCAGTAAAAATAGTAACCCAAGGATTAAATACAAATGTACTTAAGAGTTGTTTACACTATTTAATTAGAGAAGTACTACTTACTAACTAAATAATCTCAAATGATATAATACTTTCACAGAAGTAAGTGATGGGACACGTTCAAAATTATAAAATTTAATAAATCATTTAGTCGAGTTATGTAATATAATTTTGGTGGGAGATTTTATTTTCATCACAAGTACCAAAAACGCATCCACAAGTTTACCTACTCAAACAATCAATTGTTATTATTTGTATATAGCTTTGAAATGACGACGAATTTGGCTTTTTGTCGGTCCACTTGACCAGTCTATCACTGCTTGGTAGCTCTAGACATCTCTTATAAAATGACCATCAGTGTATACACATATATATATATATATATATATATATATATATATAGAAAGAAATCAAGCTACCTAAATGAAAGTGCTACAAAACGCTAAACCTGTGTTTTATAGCTGTCTGTATTTAATTTGTCAGTCTCTGCCCGATTCACCGCTCCCACACCTAACTATGGCCATAGTACTACATTAGGGAATACAATACGTGTATGTATCAATCTTCAGTTAATGTACTTAACAAGTCAAAGACAGCACGACTGAGACACCTCAGGTTAATGCATATACCCTGCTAGTATAAAGTAGGTAGACGGGCCTTTAAATTTGCGATGCTTGGCCTAATGTAGTACTATCTGTTAAAGCACGACACACATCTCATTCCCCAAATACCAATGTGGCTTTATATGTAAAATATGCGTATTACAAGAAGGATAGCTTAGCGATAATAACTTAACTCTGAACGGACAACAGCATTTGGAAACGTAGTTCTTCTGTAGCACTCGGTATCTGTAACAGACAATACAATTTTATATAATACTTTTTCTATTTTTATTACATTCACTAATTGTTGTTCCCGTGGCATAAATTCCCGGTATGTCTGATAGGTAACGAGTTTCTGGAAATATTCATGTCTTTAGGATTTTATGTTAAACATTTTCAGTTGCAGAATGGATTTGAATTTGGACCAGTGTGAGTTAACCGAACAGGTATATATTATAACATCATCTAGATATAACACCGTCGAACTATGAGCGTGAGTACACACAAATACAGAGCGCGCGTTCACTTGCGTACTATAATAGCGTGAGCAGGTTATTTTACTGTGAACCGAAATAAACATCATTTTATCGGTATGTTACTTCTATAATGATTAAAGTACGGACCATCGCCTATTAGAAACAGACGATAATGAAAAAAAATTATGGTAATCATTAGATATTAGAGTTTTACTAAATCTTCTCAAAGAAGAAACAATTAATTTCTCTATTGACGTTCAGCGCTTGCAAAGGTTTTTTGAAAACGTCTAACGAAATCATCAGAAGACTTAAACATCATTGGAATTTAAAGTTGTATGCAAATAAAATCGCATCAATAACTGTAAAAATCCTTGAAAATTAAAGAGAACTAACGTTGTATTTAATTGTTGAGCCAGTCCCAGGAATCTTCTTCGGAGTTCTTCTTCTTGATCGTGATGTTCTTGATGTCGGGCGGTGGGCTAGACACGCCCACCTGCGACAAGTCACGAGCATCCAAGTTGTTGCGAGCGGCAATGGATTCCTTCCATGGCTGAGTCTGCTCATTCCTGAAATATATTACCATCAGATTAGAAGTCTGCATAAACTAACATATATAGCGTGTAAAGAACATATTTCAAGTGCGTATATTAATATTTTGTGACTTGGGTAAAATTACAAATCATTCTAATTTTGGAAATGGTAACCCAGTTTCAAAAGGCAGATTAGCACCAAAATTACTTAAGAGGCGGTCAAACGCACGTCCACTGGTTTGATTGACAGAATTAGCAACATCCAATCAAACTACTTGATTTTTATTTGACACGCCGGTAATTAGCTTTTCAGAAGCCGGGCCTGGGCCCATCCGTTGTTCTCATAATTCGACTTCAAAATGACAAATGCGAGGTAAGTACATACAATAGTCAGCACTCCAGTCATGGTTTTTCGCACCCAGAGTCCAAATTAGGCTGGTTATTGATACTAACCACTGCGAATACGGCTCCGATGTGGAGCTCTTCATGGCACCATAGCTCGGCGATTGGTACGAGCTGCTAGAGTTGCTAGCTCGACGCAACTCAGTTGTGCCACCGAGCGAACTCCAACCGCCGCGATTGTTCACCTGTAATTTAAACAACATCATATAAAAAGTATTACATTTTGTTCGCTAGTATATTTTATACGACCGCCCCGAGCCTGTATCTGAGATTCTATCCCAAAACTTAATGGTTCATACTGTTTTAAAGATTACACGCAATTTTACTCTTCGGTAAAATCGTACTCTCTATGGAAGATAGTATGTGTTAGCACTGGGTTTACATCCAGCAATGCGAAGGATTCGGAACTACAACCTCTTGTTTCATTGATTTCTTATTGAGTAATTTGTCTAAAAATTCTCGGCACCACGGAGTCTGAGAGGGTTCTACGAACACCGATAGGCCAGCATCCTATGTGCTTATGTTTGCAAGCTATCATGCGGTTCAGGCTCGCTACCCGAGACGAGAATTTTCTGAAAAGAAGTCCTCAGTAATGGGTCTTTATGTGCCCGGTACATGTCAAATGTTTTATATTACGTAGGAAATAAGTACATACATACCTCGCGTAATGTGGGTGTAATAGAACTCTATTTAGGCTATCAGGGTTAAACAGCTCATTTTACTCTAAGATTGTAATGCCTGTTTAAGGTTGATATACTGGATAGCAACTGCATTTGTCTTTTATAGCCTTTGGTAGCAGACGAACCAGCGGCCCAACCTGATAAGCAATAGCCGCCGCTCATAGTAACCTCCTTGCTTCCTTCCTGTACATACAGCACGGAAACAGCCAAGCAGCGGTTATGAGGGAAGGTACTGTAATGAGTATTCAGGTTTTCAGTCAGATCCCTCGATGGCGTAGCGATAGTGAATACAGCTGCGGTGCAATAGGTCACGATGCCCGTGTCTGATCAACAATAACTTATTCGGTTTTTCTGTTAAGAATTTACCAATAGCAGCCTGAGGAAGTTGGCGGTTTGAACAACTGCATGCATCAAAAAGCACATAAAGCAGTTGGTCCTGTGCTGTCACTTTCATAATGATAGACGTCGAAAATCTGATCCAAACAATTTTGTTATTAATTAGCACAATAGATGACAAAAGAGCTTCCGAAAAAATAGCCATATTTCTATTTGGATGTTTTACGAAAGGGACTGGCAGGGGATATTTTCGAACAGAGCGGTTTGGAAGTCAAAGGGGAGAGGAGAGGGATTGCTCAGCAGCTGGACATGACAAAAGGCTAAGATAGATAAAAGCATTCTAATAATTGTGCCTTTACTGTTTTGCCAAGGGATTTTGTTAAACTGATTTTGCTTTGGGAACAAGAGGAAAACGACCACATTGGATCGTTTCTGTGTTTTAAGTTTTCGTGCGCTAGTAACATATCTACTTCTTTATGTATCTAATATCATTGGTCCTGAGCCTGACCTCTCTGGTCGCGCCGGATGGCTGTTCCATCAGGCTATGACAGTGAGGAAATAGAAAATGCACTTGAAGTTACGCCCACACTTGAAAGTCAGTAAAGAACTCGTTGAATCCAATAAAGCCATTACAATCTGGTAGGAGAAGTAATTGTCGAATTGGAGAAATAGGATGTATGTACTTCGATGTTTCGTACCTGCTATTGAAGTGCAGGCGCGCGAGTGAGATAGTGAAACAATATCTAAAAAGGTCCACTTGTGTCATAGCCAAAGAAAAAATTTAATTACTCCTTCTTCCGCCAATAATTTTTTTTTTAATATATATATTTGCTGTTGCGTATGGAAAACTGAGCAGTAACAAGCAGCGCGCATCAACTCCATCTTTTTTAAGATTACTATCTAAGTATTTGTGCTACTAGTACTCTTGTTAACCTCTCCAGCTCAGCTAAGAAGCTTGTAGTAGGTTGACATGGGTCGGCCCGTGAGGCGTAGAGACGCCTTAAGATTTATCATGACGTCGCTTCCGAGTCTTCGCCCGCAGACATAAGTTCTGCACCGGGCTCTGCTGGGTTGATCGCTGATGTAGCTACAGTTCCAGCGAGCCACCCAACGGCAAAGCAGCGAGTAGGCACATCGTGGTGGTTTTAGTCGGTATGCTCGAATCTCGGAAGAACCCGACATAACATAGTCGCCCCTTGTGAGGCGTATTTCAAAAAGTAAAAAAAAAGAAAAAAAATGTTTCTCATCGGTAGTGCAAACCCACGATCTCTTGATCGTAAGTCCAATGCCTTGTCTGCTGCCACCGTTTAATTTGGTTGTATATATAAATTTAGTTTTCCTTACTTTCTCAGTGACAGTAGATGCCATCTCGGTGACCTTCTGGGTCGCAATGCCGCCGTACTTGACGGCGTTCTCAGTCGCAGTTCGAGCTGCCTTCGTCACTGATGATGTAAACATTGACCATCCCTGTAAACGTACGAAGAAGATAGGCTCATTATTCTTACTGTATGTTTATGACATGCGAAATCTCCACTCAACTCAGAAATTTTTAGTTTACTACAAATGTTCGCCCCACAGTAGACTGCAACAATCTTGTGTTGAGTTCCTGCGGTGATGAAGGTTGCCGGACTCCTCGAAGTGCTGGTTTGCTGTAGGCAGGAGTAGAATATTTTTTGGTCGTAGCGCAGGCAGCGCAGCGACTCTTTTTTTAGGATTAGCACGTACACGTGATATCCCTGTTGTCTGCGAGCGTCAGCATCCTGATGTCCCGGTGTCAGCATCCGAAGAGTACGCCACCTCTTATTATCAGTCAGGAACTCGTTATGCATGAGGTTGCCACCTTGCTAGTTAGTATAAAAATCTGCAGCTGCCGAAGACAATTGAAGCCGGAACAAAAATAGTTATATTAATAAACGATAATAACTTCATTGCATTGCGTTAGGAAAAATGTTACAATAAAAAGTATAAAATATAATTTATAAAATAGATGATTATTAAAAGAAGTGAGTAATTTGATTTTGAAATCTTTAAGTTTACTATACGTAATCTATTGGAAGCGTGAATTTGATGGAAATACTAAAGTAAAAATATAAATTTAATCAGAATTAAGCATTCAGTTAATATTTATATTTTTATTATATCTATTAAAATGTTAGTAATAGTAAAGTTTATTTATATCGACGGAACTAGTAAGAATGGTAAAATTTTATAAATCTACTTATTTCTGCTTTAAAAAGGGCACAAATTATTTACTGGCACGCAGAATCGAATAAAAATGTAAAATATGGGTTAATTCAGTAATGTATGGAAATATTTATCTAAGAGCCGATTTTCAATCGTCTGATAAGTTTTTTCGGGGGAATGTTTTTCGTATCGACAGTTTGTATAGAAAATATGTCACATCGCAATATTCATTCCACAAATAAAAGTTATCTGACGTTTGAAAATCGAAACAAATGTCGCTTAATGGACGTGTGTTTAAAAAAAGTCTTAGCCTGCTTTGAGTATTATGATTTCAGTAAGACTTTTATACAATTTGACTGATATAATGAGAGTGTTGTTTAGACTGCCTCATCACTCCTATTGTATAATGTGTTTGCGTTTATGTCGGGACAAAGATTTATAGAGTGTTTCTGGTAAGAAACATTGTTGTAGTCTACATTTTGGAATCTATAATTTGTCAGCTGTGTTTTAAGTCCAACTCAATAGAGCGAACCTATATAAGATATCATAAATGCGCCCTACTAGTTCAAAAATATAGTCACTTTTCCGGATGTTAAGTTGTTATCTGACACACATTGCCAACATGACATTAGAGTAATTATAATATTATTAAGCTCACATACAAGTATATTAAAATTTGACACTTTCGTGCGATCTTATCATGGCGAGGAAAATACCAATAATAAAACCAGATGGATCGGACACTTACTTTATCATCTTGATACTCATTTCAGGCGAATACGTACGACCACTGCGAAGACATTTTTCAACCAATCATTAAAAGCGTCATAATTAGAATAGATGGTTTCAAATTAGAAGAGCGTCAAAGAAGGTCACTAATTTTACAACATTGATGGTCTACGATACAAAGGGAAGACGAATCAGGCAGTCGATCTTTGATGATGATGGTAATGATACCTTCCAACGGATTTCTGTCACTGCGACTGCTTCATCTCCGTGGAGAAAGTCGTCGTTGATGTACTCTCAAGTCACTGCTTTAGCCAATCTCATAGTTGTATCTGATCAACATAGGTGGTCGAGCTTTCAGTTCGTTGCGTCTAGAGTCAAAACTCAAACCAACGCCTCTCCTCACAGTCAAAAATCTGAATCCACATTCGTTATTCAACTACTGCCAATTGCCTTATATCATGTTAGTACTATAGTGGTTTTTATGCAGATGATGATAGGACTTGAGAACATGAGCAGTACTTACGGTGGCCAGCGAAGCGAGAGTGTTATCCACGATCTCGTTCCCGCTGTGCATGGGCGACATCGGGGTGGACTGCGATTGCTTCTGGGAGTTGCCGAATCCTGTGTAACGACCGCTTCCGTATTCGCTACTGCAGAAAAGATATAATGGAAAATACATACTTATTAGGTAGGTTATTGCCATACATCGCAAAACTAGCATAGAAAACAGATTATAGATTATAGCCATCACCAAATAATTTTGTGACATGTTACTAATGTTTTGAAAAACTTATATTAGGTTAACAGCAGTACCTTTTCTGAATGAAAGGTTCCTATGTTCTTTTATGCACCCCTGACAATGTGTATAAAAAAATTAATGATGATCGGTGCAGTAGTTAAGGCGTAAAATCGTAACAAACAAACAAACTCACATTTACATTTATAATATTAGTTAGGATTATATTCGATAATCTGTGAAAAAGCAATCTTGTCCGCTCTCTTATTATTAAGGGACTGTGTTAATAGAAATTTACCGTTTGGCAGCGAAGTGGGCACCACCAATTTGTTTTTTTTAGCCGCCAAACAAATTTACGTTCCGGCTGGTGGGCAGAACAGCCATACCACTACCCTTAGCGTGGGACTTATACGTTAGAGGAGGCTCAAAACTCGGTTTTCTTGGCACAGTTCCGCTAAGAGCATAACCACGAGCGAGTCTTCCCTCTTACCATCAGCTGCACATCTAGCCTGTAATCTCAGTCAATAAAAAAGTGGCACTTACTGATAGCTGATGTTGTTATCAGAGCCGCTGGTATGGAAGGTGTTATCGCCCGAGGAGTAGAAATCGCGAGAGGCGCCCCATTCCTGGGGCTTCTCCATCGTCTCGGGCTTGTAGTCAGACGGACTCCATGGACGACCCTCGGCGAGAGCAGTGATCTGCAACAAATAAGACCTAATTTAAGAAATCGCCATTTCAGGAAGCACATGGGCTTGCTGGAATACATATCACACTCTTACAGGTAAACGGAGTAATAGCATTTTTACTGCGTTTTACCCGGCGCTGCACCATCTTCTTTTCGGCCGGGATTGAAAGAATACTCTTAATTATGCTTCAATCCCTGCCATAAAGAATATGACAAGGAAAATAAAGTATTGAAATTAATCTACATTACACGATTTTTTCAAAACACATTTTACATAATGTTGCTGCTGTTAAACTACTGCTGTTAAACACTATTACTAGTTCCTGTTTACATGCAGGGTGTCCCAGAAGATGTGAATCAAATTGTAACGGGAGATTGCTTAAGTAAGGACCTTTCAAATGTGCTAAATAAAAAAATTATGTTGTGTTGTTGGTAAAAGTACAAGATTTTCTATGGTGCAAAAAAATACACCAAAATAATGCTGCGATTTCAAATCTAGACAAGTTTTAAAAAAAAATCGTTAAAAGTATGAGGAATCAAGCCTTCACAAATATTAATAATGAAAAAAAAGAAAATTAGACATAATCGAAGCACCTGTACTTAAAAGTCTAAAAATAGCCGTACTTTTTTAAAAACTTTGATTTTTTGATTTAACTATAGGTCATAATTCCTTAATTTTTTTATTTAGCACCTTTGAAAGGTCCCCTACCTAAGGAATCTCCCATTACAATTTGATTCACATCTTCTGGAACACTCTGTATATTTAAGCTATTTCAATGATTAAATCTCCTGTATATTTAAGCTATTTCAATTATTAAATCTATCAATATAAACAGCTTAAAGATAAAGATTTTCAAACCCTTTGTGTATTAAGTTTTTCTGTCGTTATTATATAACCGCTTCTAAAATAAATATTTAATATGTAATTGTATTTTTATTTCGACCTTCTGTCAGTCATATAGTTATAAAGTCTTATCTCATAAACAGGAGTCCATTTAGCGAATCTCATATTTTTCTCGCATTCAGCATACTGAACTTACACAAAATTGACTTCAACTTACCATGCCGCAAAGAGACTGTTCCCCAGTGCTATTAACGATTGACTGCACTGCAGGGTTGTTTTACATCTACATTTCGCCAGCTTAGATATTAGGTCCCACTTTATAAGGTGTCAATAGCCGATCACCGGATACAATATAAGGGGCCATTAATTACGTGATCTCAAAATAGGGGAGGAGAGGTGCAGTAAAATCTCATCAAATCTCATTTAAACTGGGGACGGTATAATTGAAAATCTAACGTCGACTTTTGAAAACATAAAATTTATTACAGGGATATAAAAAAAAGTCTACCCGTGACCATGGTTGCTGAAAAGCAACCGAAACGTCGGGGAAAGTGTTAACTTAAATATAAATAGTTTTAATAAATTAATTAGCTTAAAAATTAGTAAAGTTCAATAGTATCTAGTAGTAGTGTGACAGTTTCAAAATTTTGTAATAAAGTGTAAAATAAATTACGCGATAAAATCCGTATATAGAAGTTTAATTTCAATGAATAACATTCGCGTAAACAGCAGACAATATTATAAAAAAACCTTAGTTTTCTTTGAATATCCCATTTTGTACGTTAAAAAATTCTCATGGCTGTTGAAAACATTTACTTCTAGAATAAGAAAAGTAAAAAAACGTCAAATGAATTAGTTTGATTTATTAGTTATTAATTTAGTGAGATTTGATGGGACCCCCCATCCGCCTAGGATGGGGGGTCCCACCAAATCTCACTGACAGTTATCTGACGATTTAAAATTGTCTTTCAGTTGATTTAAATATGAGTTGCATACTGGTGGCGTTGAATAAAGTTAACGATAGCAGAAGTGCTCGATGCGAGGACAAATCTCTTGTTATACCGATAACGAGATATACCGCCAACCGTCGTTATAACTATCGACTGTCTGCACAAACTTTTGAACATTATTTGTCACTGAATAACCACTTTTTACAGTTTCTAATAACATAACAGAACTAGATTTTGCCCGCGGTTTCATTTGCGTATATGTAGTTTATGAAAATTTTCTATTCCTCGGGAACAATACTTTTTTGGGTGTGAAAGGTACCTTATATCCTTTTCTGTAGCCTTGATTACGTGTATCCGAAATTTTATTATGATCGGTCGCGTAGTTAAGGCGTGAAAGCGTGACAAATAAACAAACAAGCAAACTCACATTCGCATTTATAGTATTGTTAGGATTTGGTTTTATACCGAAATATCACATCTGTGAGGTACATCAGAGATGTGAAATTAACAATATGTTAGCTGAAACTACAGCAGTTCTAGGGAATTGTGCCCAGCGGAAAGAATATTTAGGACTTAACATTACAGTTAGAGAAATGTGGGTGCAATACATCTCAGTATATAGGCGTGATACTATGCATGCATGTACTTTTAGTGCAGTACGTATATTTTAGTTTAATAGGTTTATGTTTTCGGGGTCTAAAGCAAGCGCTGTGCTGGTAATAAAAATGTCCATAGCGACTCGGTAGGACAATGCGTTGACAATGTCCGAATGTTATATCTGGCGTCCATAACTGTACAATATTTATTGCACTACTGTTATACTTAATAAAATCAGCCGCTCATCGCCGGGCAATCAAAATATGGTTGGCATAATTAAGTTAAAATGTGTGCCGTCCCGTTCGAATTTTTACAGTTAATATTTACCTGCTTCAGTTCAAAATGTTTACTAACAAACCGGTATTTCAAATAGTGCTCACGCGGCATATTTAATAGAATAAAAGGTTCCAGCATACATGTATACAGGCATAAGCCTCTTTGGATGCTGTAGATATGTTCGCACGTGAATACAATGGCGTACACAGTACGTAAAGCTCCGATGAAAGTTTGCATCTTTATTAAGACTACAGTGCCGCTACGAGAGGAGCGACAAGCGAAGCGGGTACCTATATCAATAATATATAGGTGAATTTATGCGCTGTTTTTAATACGAATATAGTTAACTGTAAGAGACTTTTCTCGAATCGATCGAACTCGTGCTGTTACTATAGCTGCTAAACGTAAGCGTAGTGTTATATCATGGCATCTAATAGATAGTGAACCTCTTTTATTTGTTGTATCATATTTTTTCGTAGCCTATATACGAGCAATCAACTAGAGAAATCACTACCTATTAAAAGAAGGCAAGTCGTTACTTCAAGGCTTTTGATTCTCTGAAAACTGTTCTTAGAAGACCCCGGCTCAATTTAAAGTACTCCAATTTAATCCTAAATCTTTCCGATACTATCCGAAATATGGCTGCACCGAACCTACATAATATTATTGGTTTAAGTGTGCACCAAGTGCAACATTAAACGTATCCACTCGGCTGCCCTTTTGTCTGACACAATAGAAACGTAATCACCTTACGTACAGAGCGAGCGCTTTCAATGTGCAGTTCTAAGCTCACAGAGGCTTAGCTGTAAAATTCTTGAAGAATTTTCACTCACACCTGCTCTCAAGAACAGGTGTGTTACAGATCTGCGCATCGGTAATTGTAAAGCATTCGTATTTTTACATCCTAGGCGATTCAATTGACCTCGTTACGAAGCTTTGTGGATGGGATACTCGTTGTTTTAATAGTGTTATCGAGGTCGCATCTAGCCTATTACGTGTGTTATTGAACTACAGGGACTTTAAAATGTACTATATTTTTCTACAATTAGTAGTTGAAATATAGTTACCGCCTACGTTGCCAGCAAATACACTCATACAGTTCCATCAAACACACGGTATCTAATATTTTGTGGATGGCTTGAAGATATAGCAACCTAATAATGTTTGGTATAAATTATATATAATATTATTTATTGTGGTGCCGCAATAGTGAAAATATTGTGTAATAAACATTTCAATTATACAAGCTTCTTGAAATTCAGCATTGGGAAATTAGATATGCATATGATGGAAAGGCTTGCCGAGAAAATGATTGTGTTAATTAAATATTATTATAATCTATATATTAATACGTGAAGCAAAAACTTTGTATCACTTTTTACGAATTTTGCGCGGTCGGAGCAGTATGACATTTGGCACAGTTAAAGTTTATATCGAGAAGGAGGGGCGAATCCTAATATTTTTATAAAATATGCTTTAGAAATACATTAAATTCATGAAATAATACTACACGCACACAACCATGCATTTGACACACGCAGTCGAATGGCGTTCGTAGTATTTCGACATTGTTTGTCTGACGTCTTACAATTCTTTGTAACTATGGTAACCTATACCTTATTTATATGTAAAAGAGAAAATCAGAAAACAAAGTAGCAAGCTCAGGAATTTTGGTCAAATTTTGACAACTAACTTTTTGAGCAATTAACTTTGTGGATACGTATTACGTTTTGTATTTATAAGTGTGGGAGTTGGGGAGAGTTGGCGAATAAGAAAGTCGAATAATGGGATATACGGCAAAGTGGTAATTATATAAAAGTTAAAATTGAAGTAACTATAGTTATAATTAGCTTTCAATTTGTGAAATGTTTTTTGCTGACTGCACTGATGGTGCAGTTGAGTAGCCAACTCGCCATTGCCACTGCGCCGAAGGTTGTGTTTCGTCCCCACCTGTGACGATAAATAGATGTACAGTGGTTGACCGCAATTTGTTTTACATTCGCGCATTTGCCGAGAACATCCGCGCATTCGTCGCGAACTTTCGCTCATTCGCCAAGATACAGTAATGGTTATCCTAGAGCGAAAACGACCGATAAAATAATATTCTCAAAAGGAAATGCGTTTTTCAATGCATTGCGCAGACACAATAGGTTTTCAATTATGTCTGGCACTCTAACAATTGAAAGATTAAATAATTTCAAGAAAAGGTTCTAACAGATCGAGTAATATCGCGCTGGGCCCGAGCAAAAGTGGAATAGAGTTTGCTTATACTTCAGTTTCATTATTTAGGGAGATACGGAGAAATGCATTTCCTCTTAAAGTTGCATCCATATTCAAATCCATAATCTCTTCATTTATGTAGGTACTGTCCAAACCAATCACATACTCACTGCACACAATTATCTCTATCGTCTGCATACTAAATTAAACGCACTCCGTTACGCCGCTCATGGATGTGAGGCTTTAGACAACGGAGGCTTAATCACCTTATACGCAGAACGCTTTCAAAGCAACTCTCAAACATATAGTTCAATTCATACCAGATTATAGACGATGAAAAGACTCGCGACTGGCGGAACGATCGATATTATGATTTTTTAAGTTCGAAAACTTTTATACCACCGCTTTGTCCTTCCGTCTGTTATACAACTTTCAACTCAAGAACCGTAAGAGCTACAGACTCGCGGTCAACGCCATTCGACTCAGCATAGTCGATATACCCCCGAATTGACTATGACATTTGATCTCAAGGTCACGTGGTATCACGTGACCTTTGCATATTACTTGAACGATTTTTTTGCACTCTAAGGTTTTCACTTGTTATAAAACACTATTATTACATAATTTTGAAACTTTAAACTACTATTGTTAAACACTTTTACTAGTTACTGTTTAACGATAGTAGTTTAAAGTTTGTATAACATTCGCGTAAACATAAGACAATATTATAGATCAAAACTTAATATTGTCCTACATTTTCGCGAATGTTATACATACATTGAAATTTAACCAGGTATTTGATACGGATTTTATCGCTTTGTTTATTATAAAAACACTATTATGACATTATTTGTAAACTAATAAACGTAAGTTCAAAGCGAATGCCACACATAATAGTTCTAATCCTACCAGATAACAGACGTTGAAAAGTCACGCGAAGGCAAAGCGATCGACGAGACATTTGTCTACTAATAAGCCACTAACATTTTAGACGTTGAGTTCACTAATAAGTTTGACAGCTCAAAACTTGAGCTTACCTCGAATGATCCAATTTGCAAACAATGCGCAGCCTGTTTAATTTAGTTTCTCACAGAACTTACTGCACTTGAGCTAGAGGTTTAAGTGGTTATATTATTAAAACTGATGGACGGAGTCCCAAGAAAACTGGTATAGGCTACTTTAATACCTCACGTCATTTTTCGAAATTCGTATAATCTAGTTTCTATGTTTACACGTAAAAGAATACAGGTTAAATCTCGTCTACAATCTGCGCTGCTACTAAAATTTTCCTAACTGATAAAGCCAAGAGCACCTAACTTGACGAAGTATGTGTAAGCATACAACTGTCGCCCCGGCCTCTATCGGCAAATCCGGTTACCGGAATTGGAGTACAATAGCTACAACAGCAAAATACAAAACTAACAGATTTTCGAGGAAAGGTACCTAATCGTTGTAGCGGCATCATCCTAAATGTTACAATCCAGGTCACTTCACCTGTGTGCCAAATTTCGTCGAAATCCGCTCTCTGGTCGGCCGTTATTAAATAACTTTTACATTTATATGATTAAAATGATAGTAATACATCCAGTGATTTAGAAAATATATTTTATCAAAAAACATATAGTAGTGACAGGCAGTATAAAATGTCAAAATAAGTTTGTCGGCGTTGGTTCCAATACAAATAGATATAGAACGTCAGGTAAATGCAACGCGCGTAATTAGACTTGAATCACACACTCCTGAAAATTGGGACTGTCAAAATTTGGGTTTTATAAATTTCTGGAGATACAGAGACGTGACGCATTTAGAAAAAAATGCCTTTTACAGTTTATCTTCATACTGAGATTAAACCGTCTGTGTTCGCGCGTTACTTTAAACCAGCTATCTATACTTCTGTATTTTGCGTCCCAGCGTGAGGAATGCTATCTTGTATAGTATTTTTTGCCTGGCCATATGTTGTGCTAATGTTGTGGCAACCAGTGCTCTCAAACAGATAGGGCACATTGGTATTAGTGCACCCCGGCTGATCAGGCTATGTCATGGGCTTCCTTATGATACAGAACCCTAAAACATAATTCAACACGCATACAATTCAGCCAACGGTATTACCGACAAGCATTTTATTTAATATATTTTATAAGAAGCACGCCCACGACACAACCTCTGCTGTTATAAAATGTAGAAATAAAAATGCATGGGAAAAATTTCACAAAAATTTCCATTTGCGACAATGCAACGTTCAATGTAAAATTTTAATATGAAGGAGGAATTTATTACATTCTCATATGCAACAAATTTTCATGCGATCAAATGGCGTTTTGATTTCAATAAAACTGGAGAGCTCGGCAGAACAATATGTGGAGCACACAAAAATGTTTTGTCCCATGTGTGAGATCCAAAAGTGGAGATGACTATTTAAACCATTAGGCCATACGTGCTGTCTGTCTACTTTGTTGGACTGTTCTCGTCCGTACCAAGCACCAGCGCTTATTGACTAACATACGCTACTTGCGATTCGTTCGATTTCTTACTTTTCCTTGCGTACAGTGTCATGGTCTGCAGGCAGCAGTTCTTCAGGACGATATTAACGCGAGGAGCTCATCGGTGACGATATCAAGCAGGCAAATAAGCATATGGCCGGACTAATGGTTAGTGGTCACTGTAGCTAAATCTCGCTTACAATGCTAGGAGTATTACCTACTCGTGTATTGCGGAACCTAGGGAAAAGGACTTGGATGATATGAAAGGAAGAAATGGGCACGATAAGTGTGTGAGTTGCCGGATCTTTCAAGCACCAGGAAGAACGAAGTAAAAGTGAAGTAACAGCCGTCATAACAGTATACTTTAACGTTGAAGTAGGAGTCCACGTAAGAAAAGGCTCCAGTACTATACACGAACGAATACGACAATTTGCCAAAGAATATAGCTCATTTGTGCCATTCCCCAAATAATGGGTAATGGAAAGTCAATTTCGTTACAAACGAAATCGGCTCTGGTAAGTGTATTTACCACTTCCATTAAACTTGCTCATTAGTCAACGTAATGCACGTGGTTTGTATAAATTTTAACATGATTCTCGCTCATCGTCATCTATCAGTAATGGATGCGGTTTGTATAAATTTGAATATGAGTTGTGTGAGGTCAACAGCCATTTAAATTACGTGTAATTAAAAGAAATAAACCCTGTTCTGGTTAGAATGATTAATTTACCACATAATAAATGGAAATTGTTTTTATACGCCGTCTTTTATGTTTATTGATAATTGCAATATTCGAGTAATAACTTCCGTGAATGGTATAAATTATATTTTTATAATTAATACCATTTACAGAAGTACTAGCAGTACCCGCGGATTACGTCGACTATGTTTATAAGCGTGGTGCGCCCGCGCCGAACCAATATTTCTTTTCGATTTTTGTTTATATTCAGCAGCCATGATGCTCTAGAATAGTTAATGCTAATACAGTTGGTTGTCTATCTTAACCACATGTTTACTAAAACCTGCCTAGATTGTCATATAAAAGAATAATTATGTAAATCGATCCATTGGTACTCAAGATACTAAAGCTTATACGGACTGACTACAATGCAGAGATGTGTTGTGTTTTACACAACATGACATATGTAAAAATGACTACGAGCAATAGCTCACGAGTGGCTTGCCGTGCCCTAGTCATTTTTAGTTAGCGTTTAGTA
Organism: Catocala fraxini; assembly: GCA_930367265.1. Lineage (NCBI taxonomy): Eukaryota > Metazoa > Arthropoda > Insecta > Lepidoptera > Erebidae > Catocala > Catocala fraxini. The sequence continues at coordinate 2,679,124 of OV884024.1, read as the reverse complement.
GGCAATAGCCTACAAGCATCTGCATTAGTAAAAGGATTTCATTGTCGCGAAAAGTAAGTGAAGCAACTGAAATAAATCGTCGTCCTTTATTTTAAAAAGGAGTAGCGATTGGACCTGGCCTGGAACCAACAGCACGACGACGTGAAATACGCGTAGTATTAATATGGTTAAAGCCGTAGGAACGACACAGTCAGTACGGTATGAATCATCATATCATCTGAAGAGGATAGCAACGCCCTACTCACGCTAACCCAACCACGAACTACAACCAATCGAGAATCGCCCCCTCGTCAAAAATTCATTCAGTACCAGCTATCAACTCAGCATAGTCATTTTCAAAGTTCATACCTTTCGTATATTATTTGTTCATTAGTTTCAACAAGTAATAAAAAGAGGACACTTTAATGTAAAAACTATTAGTGTACGTCAGTCTGCACGTCATATTTGACAGCGCCATTGCAAAAATAGTGCACGGCCACGAGCACTAAGCGTTCAAGTCTATGCTTCACCCTTTACTTGTAGTGGTGACACCACAGTGTTTTACCTCTCAAAGCTAATTTATACGTAATTGAAATGCTCGCTATTCACTTATTTCGTAAAGATCCATTTCGTTACAAACAATAAACTACTAAATGAGAATTGACGAGACAGACTCTCTATAAGAAAGCTTTATACAACTTCACCCAATACATTGTTGTATTGCATTAGGCGAAACTTCGCATCTGTCAATGTGTGAGAAATGGCGAACTAATGCACTCTCCAAATTAGATCCTTTAGCACCAATGCCAAGTTCTCATCGATGCTCCCTTGCGAAATGATTTTCTATTTTAGTTTTCGTTAGAATGACTAACTTTGTCAAAAGTCGACGAGTATCCATTTGAAGCATGTTGCTTCCATCAATCTTTACTATTGAAGGAAAGAAATGAAGAGAAAAGTAATTGATTTTCCGTAGTTAAGACCGAAAAGGTAGTGAATCTGGTACCTGCTATAGCTGAAGTTGAAAAAATGAGGGTGGGAACTTCTTCGAAGTGTTGAATGCAAACCTTAGGAGATTGCAGCCAAACGACTCGGAATTAAGTTTAAAATACTTAACCCTTTCCTGAACACTTAAAATACCACCGTGGTCATTGTTGAATAAAACTAGAGATATTTTACAGAGTGTGGTACACGACACTCGATGTGTTAAGTCTGCGCCGAGCGAAATGTGCCAAAACAGACGGTCACAGTTAAGTGAATAAAATCAACAATTTTTGTTTAATACAAATATAAAATATACATTTACCATAACAATGACTGTGTTTACAATTACACCGGATGAAAAAATTAAAATAATTAATATTCTCGTCTACAAAATTACGTAAATTTGCACGAAATATGCTAAAACGTAAGTTCGTGTTACGTGATTTTCAGATTATAACAGTTGAAATCTATCCTATTTTACAGCTTAAACGAAACATAAATAGTTATATTACAATACAATTGGTTGACAATAAAGATACATATTTATAAAAAGCATTTCATATCCTCCATACAATTTGACTATGGCGGCCGCGTGCCGATTTGAATATGCACCGTACGAGCTCTGACATTATCTGTCTTACGCTCGGCGTAGCCTTAAGCAAGCGCCGGCTGTTTGCAAGAACACTAAATTGTCAATTCAACACGATACTCTATTTTGAAGTGTTTGGTAATATAAAACTAGCGGTATTAGATCTTGGTTTTGCAAGATTTTGATCTATAGTAATTTACGATTACGCGTGCTGTATGTTTGTACACTTGCTTAATATAAATAGGAATTGAGATTTCGCAATGCAACTAAATATTCTACTATTGCTTCTATATATCGCCCTATACACACAAACATTTTATACAAGTATACATTTATTCCGCTGTAATTAAAACAGTCACAAAGGGCGAGTGGTCTATTGAAATATCCAGGAGCTACAAGCCGCACTGTATGCACGCTGATTGCACGGAATATCGGTTAATTACAAAATTTCAATCAAACCCCAGCTACCATACAAAGAAAAGTTATTAGTACAAAATGTATATCGTTTGATACGTGCACACGAAGGGCTAAATTAAAGGGCTACATTTTGTTAGATGTGTCTTAAGTACCGCGTAATGAGGGCGGATCTATAGCCGTCTTGCGGACACATTACTAGACGAACCTATTGCCGTCTCGCGGACACATTACTAGACAAACCTATTGGCGTCTCGCTGACACATTACTAGACGAAACTATTGCCATCTCGCGGACACATTACTTAACGAACCTATTGCCATCTCATGGACACATTACTAGGCAAACCTATTGCCGTCTCGCGGACACATTACTAGACTTTGTGCTGCTACGAGGGTGCGTTTTTAAGTTCGCGGAATGGAATAGAAGGGGATGAAATAATATTACAAAATTATTTTTCCTTTTCAATATATTCACCTGAAACCCTAATACATTTCTCAGATCTATGAATTAACTTATGAATACCTTCATAAAAAAATGTTTTGTCTTTCTCTGAAAAATACGCCGAAACTGCATCCTTCACTTCTTCATCGGTTGAAAATTTCTTTCCTCGAAGCTCTTTTTTCAGATTTGGAAAGAGATAATAGTCGCTGGGAGCCAAGTCTGGGCTATAAGGTGGGTGATCAATGATATCGAAGCCCACCTTGTGCAAAGCAGCCAACGCAACTCGACTCTTGTGAACAGGAGCATTGTCGTGCAAGAGCAGGACACCTTTGGTCAATTTTCCTCTTCTTTTTTCTCTGATTGCCTCTTTTAACTGCTCTAAAATTGAAGCGTAGTGTTCTCCGGTTATGGAAACACCTTTTTCTTTGTAATCAACCAACAAAATTCCTTCTGTGTCCCAAAAAACTGTCGCCATGAGCTTTCCCGCCGATTGCGACACCTTGAATTTCTTAGGCGGTGGTGTACCCTTTTTATGCCACTGCATGGAATCTTGTTTAGACTCAGGTTCATAGTGATGAACCCAAGTTTCATCCCCAGTAACAATTCGCTCCAAAAAACCATCCTTGTCTTCATTACACTGGCTCAAAAACGCACGCGAACACTCGACGCGCTTCTGTTTTTGAGGCGGTGTGAGCATTCTAGGCACCCATCTTGCACTGACTTTTGTCATGCCGAGATGATCATGGAGAACCTTGAAAATGGTCGTTTCAGATACTCCAACCATCTCTGCGATTTGTTTTTTCTTCAAACGTGCATCCTCCAATATTAATTTTTCGATTTTTTCGATAAGATCTGGAGTGGTGACCTCAACAGACCGCCCAGGCCGGGAATCGTCTTCAATTGATTCCCTGCCTTGCTTAAAGAGGTTGTGCCACTTGTATACCATGGCTTTTCCTGGACAAGAGTCCCCGTATACAGATGCCATCTCTTCCAAAATGGTTTGAACATTTTTTCCTTGCTTGGTAAGGAACTTTATAACGGCGCGGAACTCGATTTTCTCCATACTTCACAATTTCTTCCAGATTGAGTTGCTTGAGGGACGATAGTTCAAAGACTAATGACCTCATTATGATAATACTCGGTATATATACTAATTATTAGTTGCTAAACACGTTAGTGACTAAACAAGCACCCCCACCACCTTCCATACCCTCCATTCCGCGAACTTAAAAACGCACCCTCGTACCAAGAAGTTCCTGCCAGATAAACCCAATAACATAAACATACCGTTATATTTTATTATTATCAAAGCTATAATGAGTGTTAGTTCCTATTATTATATGACGGCTCCAATGAATCGTCACGTCCGGGATGTACTACCCTCTTACAGGAAACTGTCCTACTAACACGGTTACTTTTCGGTACCAACTCCTCCCATTCAATACTTATCATGCTATCTTTAAATCTCTTTGCCTATAGTGAATAACGTGGGATTGAAACCTTTTGTATTTTTCGACACGTGTTTTGCCTCAACACGAGGCATTCTCAAGACAGGCAACGAATGAGAGTTTAAAAACGATTTCATCGCGAAACCTGTGTCAACACATATTTTGTGTTCGAAGCAGAATATTGCAGATTGGAGTACGCCCGGATCCCACGACGCGGCTGTCCCGTACCAGAGGAGTTCGGTATTGACAATATTATATTTTGTTACAATAGCACGGATAGGTAATCCGACGGTATGTGGTGAGTTCCTCACGAGTCATAATTATTTTATAACTATTGTATTGCAATCGACAATAGGTTACAGTAAGCTCTTACTAACAGGCAAAAGGTAGTCAAAGTCAAAGTCAAAGTCAAAAATCATTTATTCATTTAGGTCACAAAGTAACACTTATGAACGTCAAAATATTAACGCAATTCAGCTCCCGCGCTACATAATAGTACAGCTATAAGTACAACATCAGTGCTGTAATTAAGGTTTTAGTTAAATGCCAGCCTGCTGTGTGAATTGTATCTGTAAATGAAGTTACGTAATACTAATGCATTATGCCCACTTTATTCTTTGATTTCACTCGCGTGTCAAATGTATTAATGCATATGTATTGGGTTCGGTTCCTGGATTCTATCCAACTACTTTTATTCCTGGATTCTATTAGACTACTTTTATTCCTGGAGTCCTTCTTCTCTCTTAGCCTTTATTATTCCCAAATCACTTGGGGTCGGCTTTTCTGGTCTAACCGGATTTGACTGGATATCAGTTTTTACACGGAGCGGCTGCCACCTGACCTCCGCAACCCGAAGGCTAACGATACCCTAAGGCTACACCAGTGTCAGAATATTAGAGGGTACTGACTTTCCCAATAACGACTGCCATAGATGTTCATGGCAGCCGGGACCAACGGCTTAACGTGCTCTCCGAGGCACGGAGCAGGCGATAATTGTGAATTAATACGCACATAATTTCGAAAAGTCATATAACTTCCGAAAGTCAGAGGTGCGCGACGTGGGTTCGAACCCGAGACCCTCTACGTTGCAGTCTGTTGGTCTCCCCACTAAGCTATCGCTGTTCCTGGAGTCCATTAGAGTAATTTTATTTGAAAAATTCTGCTCTAGATATAAATACTGCGTCGCGGGGAACTTTACAAATATTTAAACAACGGACACGAAGACGAATTTGAGGTTCAGACAAGTTTGGTCACGTGTAGAATAGAACCCACACATTCAGCTATAGTGGCGGGGCGACAACAAACCCGTGCAAACATTGTGTATATAAGTAAGTGCAAAATCGTAAGAGTGTTACTGAAATTCTCTTTCTCTTTATTACTTGGTACCTTTTATTCTTTTTTTTCCTTTAAGTTTGACCGTGATCTCACCTGATCTTGAGTGAAGATGCAGTCAACGATGGAGCACGCTTGCCTAGAAGATACCTATTCACTCGCGATTTGAAGACACCCAGATTGTACTCATTGAGAAACACAGACTTAGGTAGCGAATTCCACTCCTTAGCGGTACGCATTATAAAATTGGAAGCAAAGCGCTTCTTTTTTAAACCTTTTATTACAACTGGCAAAATTTGGCATAATACGCTTTCAAGGATTAAAGCATGAGACTTTACATGTATGTTATAGATAAGCTTATCAAAACAAGAAGGCATACTAATCTAATTGAATATTTTGAATAGCAAGGCAAGCGAGACTGTTATGGCCAATTTCACAAGTATCAAGTAAACGTTGTCCGAAATATAAATCGCATGCTGTCTCTTAGAAGTTTATCTCTTGTTAGGTTCAAGAAGAGAGATGGCGAGACTTTTATCTTATAGATAAACGCTATCTGTAATTTGTGGAACAGACCCTTAAGCTTATGTAAATACCTCTAGAACACGTAACAAAACATGACATTAGCAATTGTTCGATTAACAACGAATAGGTTAATATTGCAGGCATAATCAAGTGCAACAAAAGGCCGTCAGTTCGATGCTCGATAATACACAGTCAGGTTATCGAGGACTCGTATCGATCGCGTTTTGTGTAATAATATAAACATCACGAACGTCGTTGGACACAAATGCATTTTTTATTAATGATCGCTTTAACTGTATAGGTATTTTTTTATTAGTTGACTGAAGGAAGTTTCGTGACTTTGTGGAGGGACAAACACGTGTTGGGATGTGGTAACATGAAATTACGTCCACAATCTTTTGAGTGGAAGATACTGCCGTTGTCAATTATACGGTGACAGTACGGATAAGCTGGCTCGCCTGGCGAGAAACCATTCTCTCATGATGGAAATAAATGAGTAACGTTTTACCAAATCATTACACCTTTTTGTTTAATTTATGTGATATTGTTTTAAATATTAATACAGCATTGAATTAAATCATTCTGAATATTTATATAGAACTAGCTGTCCCGACAGACGTTGTCCTGTATTAAAGGAGAAAAAAAAGCCAATCTAAACCATTCTCGAATCCACATGAACACAAACAAAAAATTTCATCAATATCGGTCCAGCCGTTTAGGAGAAGTTAAATTACAAACACACGCACAGAAGATTTATATATATAAAGATTAAAGCTATGTAACAGCTAAACATAAATAAGGCTAGCCGTATAGTTTGCAACGTTTGTTGCACAAACGTATAAAATGAATTATACATTGTATCGTTACTAAATATTTTGTTAGAGAAAGAGCCAACGTAGGCAACACATGAAAAGTCAGGGTCGGTAGGCGTTGTTAATTTATGTCACTGCATCGACAAAACAAACGCTGCACGTATTTGGATAAGGCCACCGATGTTGACTGACGGCAAACGTTGTTAAAAATGTATGGCAATATACGCTTAAATTCAAATTGATTACTAGACCTTCAAAAGTCAAACTATAACTACTGTTTATTGACTACTTCTGTACAGTGAGCTGCAAAAATGTATACCCGTGTCAAAACTTAAATGGTATAAGCCAGAATTTGACCTCATGTAACGGTAATCGGTACAAGAACTGTTAAGTAATTTAGTTATATCGAAAAAGATGGCGGTGCACTACTATAAAATAAAAAAGTAGATTTCTTAATAACACTATTTTGTTAAATTTACATTATACTTTAAATTTTTGAATCTCTTTTCCATGTTATTATCCATTACTTACTTAGAAATAATAAATAAGTAATTAGGTAAGAATTACATTTGACTAGAAGTGTAGGTACCGTCGATACCTAATATAGCCGTAATTTATAAAACAAGGCCATCTAGTTCATTCATATTTATTCTCATCCGAGTCACAGAATCTTAGACCTTAAGGTATCCGTGCAATTTTACAGGCGACTGTATGTATGACTGTATATCTAAAAGAGGTAGGCAGTGGTGTAACACGTACACAATTTGGTAACTACATTTTGGTTCCTGCGTATTGCTGTATACCTCGTACATTGTCATCACACACACATCCGTGCCGTATCTGAGAATGAACTAACGACAAAATCCAGAAACAATTTAACTGATACGGTAAACGCACCGATTGCTTTTTTGCGATTATTGCGATTAGTCACATAATAACGCAAATTTATATCACAGGACGACTTCTTAGTTTTTTAAAGAAGAAGAAGCGAGATTTACATAGCTTAACATAAATCATATTATGAGAGTACCTTCAGCTAAATAATTTAGTTCTTGGAACCCGCGTAAGTATTTTCCAGTAAGGAACTACAAATTTAATAATAGAAAGAACATATATTTTTACGCCGAGCATAACTTTTATGCTAAGAGACTCCCACAGAATTTTCATATCTATGTCATCTTTAATTATTACTAGACGACCTGGGGAACTTTGTACTACATAAAGTTGGTAATCTAAATAGGCATTGCCTATACAAAATGACTAATTCGGCTGTTCCTGTGGGTTTAACCAATTTTTGTTTTACTACAACACATCTAGGCCATCTAGGCCATCATAGAGGCAAACAAAACAAAATATTCAAATCGGTCGAGCCGTTTTTGAGATTTTGCGAAACTAACCGCACGGCAATTGATTATTATAAATATAGATTTTTCTTACGGCTTCAGGTTGTCTGGTTTAGGTAGGTCTTAAGCAGAAAATACCGCCGTCGTAACTTATTGGGTGACGTCGCACTCTTAATAAATCAGCGACTTAACTCGAAATTTGAAAGTAAGGCAATTTGAATTCTAATTGTATGTATATGTTAAATTCTAATATTATATTTGTATTAAATCTTTGCAATAGAGTTCAAATTTGTTTAATCCAAAATACTAAGATAAGTCTCTGTTTTATTAATAGTGCGACGTGTCGAATGTCTTTGCTTGCCTGGTAAATAAGTTACCTTTTAAAACCATCTTAAACTCCTTTTGGATTAAATCCAAGGATTAGCTACGCGCGATGATGTGCTACGATAACTATTTTCTATTAGGCAGGCTTTATGCTTCACCTTTATTGTACTAAGAAAGAGTGCATTAATGAAGTCTAATCCTCAACGCTTGTTATGTCGGTGTTCTATATGGAGAACGACATAGTTGATCATAATTCCTACTTAACCTAATTAAATATGTGTCATTCGTTCATTATTTCAACTAATTATCGACCAGTGATGGTCGGGTTGGCACACTTTAAATATCTTCAAGAACATTATGGAGGACTCTCAGACATGCAGGTTTCGTCGCGATATTTTCCTTCATCCAAAGATATTTAACTTTTTAATACGAACATAACTTCGAAAAGTTATAGGCTCGTGTCTTGGCATCGAACACGAGACTTCTGCTTGACAGTCTAACAGTCTCCCACTAAACTATTGCTGATATTATACTTATAATAATTTTAATGTTGAGTCTATTTCCCATCTAATGTAACATCTAATTTCAAAATACAAAATAATAACTCCCTTTTATGCCGCGAAGAAATTAAACAAAATCCATTTTGCAGGTTATATAATAGTCGACCGGGTTGCCAGATCAGGTAGAACATTGATCTGAAAATGGTTACTAGGATAGAATACGTTCCCAGAATAAGAAATACTACGCGATTTCAATACCAAGGTCCTAGTAGACACGAAATTAATAATATACGTCACAAATAACTATCACAAAATACATCGTAGGCCGCGTTGTATTTTTCTACTTGCATATCTTTCCCTACGCCGCAGCATTTCTACTACTTTTGTTCTTAATACGTGGCAGTTCGGTCACTGAACTATAAACTGAACATCGAGTCAATAATGCCATAAGGTTGTTACTCCAACGTTTTTTATTAACAGTTGCAATACTCACGAAAGGAACCAATTACTACTGTTAAATATACGCTAGCACCTTCAATTGCGCGCCGTCTGGGTAGATGCATTTAGCTATGGTGTTTAATATTCTATGTTTGTTTCAGTCGACTTCGGCTGGAGATGTTCTGTTAGACAATTTCTAGTAGCAGGTAATTTGCCAGGTCCCAATTACTCAAATGGGCTTTTACGTGGAATCTAGCAAGGATTTTTTTATAGGAAATGTGCCCATTGGTGAGCAATATGATCGCCACCTATTGCGTGCAACCTAAAATGCAGCTAGCGATATCTCTGTGTATTTAATACTAAACCATCGTCTGCCCCTTCTGGTATACGGATACATGACTATGTATGCTCGTATATGATTTAACAGACATACATAAGCCATTACTCAAATATTGTTACAGTTGCTTAATATTGTAATACTATCCGACCAGATCGTAACGCTTGGCAGATAAATCAGGACAATAGAATAAATGCTGGGAAATTAAAAACTTTAAGAAGTATGTGCGGTGTGTCTGTAATGGATATAACGAGCTATAGTATGATAAGAGAATGCTGTTGTGTAAAAGATAATATAGTGGCAAGACTTGTTAAAGGTATAATAAGATAGTTTAGAAATGAAAGAACGGACGTGAACAGATTGACTAAAATATACGGTAATAGTGAATTGGACAGCCGACAGGGGAAGATCTTGATGAAAGTTCTCTTCTAGAGAAAGGTCCTGACGTTCCTCTAACCTGTTAGGTCCTACACTGTCAAGCATGATAGGGTCAGGTGCAGATCGGTCTATGTGGAAAACCTTGGGGATTTATTTATTGAACATGGGAAACAAACAGTAATATATTCGGAGGATACATTGAGTACTTAACAAATATACTAACCACTACATTTTCCACAGATTACTTGTAACACTTAAATTTAAATCTATAAGCAGACAAAAGCTGTCATTTCAAGTTAACTAAGAGTAGCAAAGGTTAACTTAGTGAAATAACCTCGGCGGGGTCGCGACCGCATGCGAAAGTGATTCGCGCGGCCCCGTCGATAGTGGTTTTATCGAGGAACACCGTGGTAGGTTTGGTCGGTATTCCGGGAGGTGCTTTATCATCTTAACATCTTATTTTACCCCGGCGAGTCCGACATAGCCCCTCCGCCCGCCCCCGCGGAGGGGTATGCGTCGTGCATACACCCAAGTAAAAAAAAAAAAAAAATTGGTAAGGTACTATAATAACGGGCTATGAATACAAAGTAAATACATTTCGAATATGTCTGATGAAGGTGTTTATTAAAACCAGTAACAAAATTAATGACGCAGAAAATATATATTTTTTTGTTCCCCAGTGTAATCAACACCATTGTCCACGGATTAACAATGGAAAATGAAAGAACACGTCTTGTGATAAAAGTGCATTCACGTCAACAATGTACCTAATGGATGGTCACGTCAAACGTCAAACCGCGACCTTTGCAACACCATCATACAATTTACTTTATTGAATAGCTGGCAATGGATAGACATGGGTATACACATGATATGTATAAACATACATAGTACGAAGACTATATCCTGAAGAAGTGAACCAACCACATTTTGCCAGCTATCGTATAAGGTCCCATATAGTGGAAAACCAAGACCTCATAAACAGCAGTCGTACACACTACGTTGAGTCACCAAGCCGGTCATGTTATTAAGTTGTTTTTAAAAAGACATCTTTCAGTCTATAGTTAAAAAATAATACATGTAGAGATATAGAGCACAAAAATAACGGACACAATGCATAACCTTGGAACAACTCTGTGTCAATTTCATCTCAAACAGAACAATACTTAGCTTATTGCGCAGCAGCAAATGAGCACTCACCAGCATCTGCGTAGTTTTTTACACAATAACCTTCTACTTATAAAACATATGAAAATAAAAGCTTGTTTAAGCCTTGCAATCCAATTATGCAGCTAGTGAAAGAGTAATTAGCTAAGTCAACGTCTATTCAGACAACAAGTGCACTTTTAAATTTTATACTCCGAATAATGCTATTTGCTTACAGTTGTAAAATAGCCTTAAGTCATCAGTAATTTGTAATAATATGTAATTTAAGTATTTTTATTGTATCAATATACATATTTTATTTTAAGTTTATGCACATTGACCTAAACTAATATTACTTGGCATACATTTTTTGTAAGTAGAGATATAGCCTGAAACACAGGTCTAAACCTAGTTCAGGCAACCACTTTATTAAACCTAGCGCTCGGCCAATTAAAGTATAAGTAAAACATGTTTAAGGATAACACCAACCACAACCAGATTAAGGATAATTATAATTTATTGTAGTATAATATTATTTTAGACTGATAACAAAAATGTATACCCATGTATTATTATTGAATAAATTATTATTATTTATTTATTATTATTATTAATGGGAAGTGCTAGTAGTACTACACAGACGAGCTACTTTTGACACTAACGTTTTTGCTATTGCAGCTATACTGCATTAAAGGCGCCGGCCCCACTGCGGGCGGTCTAGCGGTCAGAGTGCCGAGTTCTGCGTTCATTGTAATGTATGTGGTGTCTTAGAATCAAAGTCAAAGAAAACGCACGTTTTGTCGGAGTTCCATTTTTTTTCAAAAGCGGTCAGTATGTCCTACTTATTGAAAAGTTTATTGAATTAGTGCGAGATAAACGTACTGAGCAGCGATAGCTCAGTGGGGAAAATAACAAACTGCAATGCAGAGGGTCTCGGGTTCGAATCCACGTCGCACACCTCTGACTTTTGGAAGTTATATGACTTTTCGAAATGATGTGCGTATTGATTGACAATTATCGCCTGCTTCGTGCCTCTGCGAACACGTTAAGCCGTCGGTCCCAGCTGCCATGAACATCTATGTCAGTCGTTATTGGGAAAGTCAGTACCCTTTAATATCCTGACTCTAGTCTAGCCTTAGGGTATCGTTAGCCTTCGGGTTGCGGAGGTCAGATGGCAGCCGCTCCGTGTAAAAAACTGATATCCAGCCAAATCCGGTTAGACTAGAAAAGCCGACCCCAAGTGACTTGAGAATAATAAAGGCTAGGGAGAAGAAGAAACGTTCTGAACTCTAGATTTCTAGACCGCTCGCTGTGTGGGCAACTGTGAACGCTGAACGCAGAACTCGACCGCAGAACGCAGACCGCCGGGGCGATGTGTTCGGCGCCTTACTGTTGCGATTTTCTGCGTTAATTGGTTTAATAATTAATTGTATGGATGGCTAAGTGGTTTAAGCGATTGCCTCGCCATTGCCGCTGCGCCGAGTGTTCTGGGTTCATTCCCACACGGGACAAAAAATTGTGTGATCCACAAATTGTTGTTCAGAGTCGGGGTGTTCTTTGTGTCCGTTGTCTGAGTGTTTGACGCCCCCAAACTGTCAACCCAACCCGGGATTTCCAGTTTCAACTCAGTATTCTAGGGTTGTATGTAAGCCTTCTCTATTTATACCATCTAAATATCCCTGAATACGCCAAAACAGGTATTTTTTTACTAAATGTAACAGCCATCGTTCGTCTAATTGTAATTGCTAATTACGTCACCATACATACATAGCCAATGCTTATATCCTCAAAGCGTATGTGAGCAAACAGTGGTGTAATTCACTCACCTTTTGCCAGCAATGGCTTTATATACGATGTATAGAGGGCTTATTGCCGTAAACCGGACAAAGTGCCACTCTGTCCTGCTACTATAAATTTTATGACTGAAAATGCCAATAACACTATGCCCGTCCTGGGTGTTAAGACTGCGCCGAGCATAAAACAGATAATGACAGAGCTCGTGCGGCGTATATTCAAATCGGCGCGCGGCCGCCATAGTAAAATTGTATGGAGCATTTAAAGTGCTTTTTTGATAAATATGTATCTTTATTGTCAACCAATAACTTAAATATTTGGGACGGACAAATTGTAATATAACTATTTATGTTTCGTTTAAGCTGTAAAATAGGATAGATTTCTACTGTTATCATCTAAAAATCACGTAACACGAGCATACGTTTTTGCATTTCTCGTGCAAATTTACAAAATGTTGTGGTCAAAAATATAAATTATTTTAAGACTTTACACGGAGTAATTGTAAACACATTCATTGTTATGGTAAATGTATATTTTATATTCGTATTAAACAAAAAGTGTTGATTTTATTCACTTAACTGTGACCGCACATTTCGCTCGGCGCACTGTTTTGGCACATTTCGCTCGGCGCAGTCTTAAACCCGAGACTGCATGCCCCGCAGTCGCATACGTTACGGCAAAACTTCTTGAAAAAAACATCATATTGTCCCTGTTATTAACTAAGTAGGTACTTGACAATACTAGCGGCTTAAGCCGCATATCTAGTACCATCATTCCAATAACTTTTACTATGAAAACGAATAGTGGCAAACGTATAGTGTTCTCTGTATAAATACAGTTCAAAATGAAGTTCCGACCTAGTCTAAAATCGATACATGTGAACTGAAATGCAAATTCCCATTTCACGTTTTAGGAGGATAATATTTGTGATATTTATGACATTGAGACTAGATCAGAGCTCTATTTTGAACAGTTGATATTACGAGAAGCGGTCCAGAGAAATGGTAAAATATCTAATCTTTAAGCCGAGTTACAGGTGTCTAACCAAAACTAAAGCGTACAGCACTGCGATGGAAGATAGAAAAGGAATGTACTGACCAATCCCTTGATGCACTGATACAAACGACATCTGTCCGTAATACTTATACAGGATGTAACAGAAAGATGACCTTTAGTTGAAAGTAAAAACGATTGTGATGTTACTATTTTGTATCGATATTTAAATACCAAATAAATAAAATGACTGAAATTTTCATATAATTTAGAATTCGATATTTTGATATGGGGTTAGGGCACATAGATTATTTATTACATATACATAGCGAAAATATGACCACACCTTTCTGATACATCCTGTATATTTTAGCGGACGCATGGCAAGTGTTATTTGTATTTTAGAAAGACAATATTAGCGCTAGGAATAAATACTGTTTCGCGGGACCTGAACAAAAATTCAAACATCATCCAGACTGAGAACAACTATTTGTAAATCATACAAAAATTTGTCCCGTGTAGGGATCGAACCCACAACACTCGGTGCAGTGTCAGTGGCGAGGCGACCACTTAAACCACTACGACATCCATGCAGTTAAATATTACTTGGCTATAGGGTTTAACCGGCAAGAACTTCTCAATAGCAGATCAGCATCACGGTTCATGGCTATAGACACCCTATCATAATAATGTCCTCCTGACCGAATTTCGGTCATGGCGGCCAATCTTAATGGAAACTGGCCATCGGCACAGGAGATATTATAGTGCACAAGTGTGTGCGCAAACACAAGTGCACTCTCTGTTCCCTAACTCTCATGATCCGATGGGACGAATAATCCGACACGACCGGAGAGAGATTAGGCGCAAGACCAACTGCACATATCACCGCCAACTGCCTAACTCCGGGCTCGTATTGAGTTTTTTTAACAGAAAAACCCAATAACTTTTTGTTGCCACGCCTTTTACGTAGGACATAAAATAATAACTTGCTAAATGTGAATGTAACACAGCCTACCTACCCGATCGGAGATATTGATACGTATTAGCGGTCGCCGAGTGCCCGAAATTCGACCAAAGTTTGCCTATAAGATATTGCTGATATATTATGTCATTATATATTGATGTATGTAACCATAGTTACGCGCTTCGACTGCGTGTGTCAAATGGTAGTGGTAGTGTGCGTGTAGTGTTTTTTCATTAATTTAATGTATTTCTAAAGAATATTTTAAATAAATATTAGGATTCGCCCCTCCTTCTCCATATAAACTTTAACTGTGCCAAATTTCATACTCATCGGTCCGCGCAATTTTCGTAAAAAGGGGTACAAAGTTTTTGCTTCACGTATTAACCGGTCGTATACCGCCGGCTCGCATACCAGCCGGCAGATTTGTACCCGTCGTAGGCCGGTGGCTCGCATGCGAGCCATCAAATTGGTTTTACGTTAGCTTAAGCTAAAGCGAAGGCGGCGCGCGGCGTTTTGGCGCCAATTTGGTGGCTCGCATGCGAGCCACCGGCCTACGACGGGTACAAATCTGCCGGCTGGTATGCGAGCCGGCGGTATACGACCGGTTAATATATAGATATTACATTCTCTTACGGCAATACAATTTTATTTCAAGTACTTAAAGTATGATACCTTGTCATACATGTAGGTATTCTGACACAAATATGTATTAGGTAATTAGTCAATATAAATAGTAAACTACTAAAGTAAATAAATCTTAAGTAAGTTTAAGAAACATTGAGAGACGGATTAGCATATCATGTATATGTATGCTTGATGAGAGCTTTTAGCTTATCAACATTTCAGTCTGATGTTGAAACAAGAACTAAGTTGTTCCTAGGAAAACACATTGCTATGTTGTTTATTCGCTTGCTCATACCGTATATTGAATTTTATGTACCTTTGAGTGACTTTGTGTGGAGTGCATCCGGCTGTACTACAAAATTGCTCTCTGCCATATAGTTATCTTATACTAGATATAACGCGCGGCTAGGGAGCTAGAAATTTCAGATCAAAGGACCTTTGATTCGAAATACCTGTCTGACTAGTAAAACTTTGTATCTTAGTACAAAGTATCGCCAGCCTTAGAAAGGTCTTTGCGAGTATATACATCGATCCGTTGCTTAGTTGTGAGTGAAAGACCAATTCAACAAACACACTTTCGCATTTCTGTTAGTAAGAAAGATTATTCAGTAATATTACAAAATATAAAGGTATAGAAGTTAAAGTTTACACCACGCGAGTGAGAAAACAAAACCACGCACACATAACGACGTGTGTAATGCGATTTGTTCGACTCCATTCGAACTTGCACGCGTGTATTTGTGTATCTATTCACGCGTCTTAATGAGCCGGGATATCTGTCTCAGTTATTTGTGTACGTAGCAAATAAACATAGGGATCGCCGTAACCGGTTACTGCAGCCTATATGCTTGTATTACTCAATTATTACAAAAAGAAGATAATGTGCTACTAAAGCAAGATACCAAGATTACATTGTTAAGAGCAAAGTATCTGCACGGTAATAACTTCGAGTAAGCCTAGAAGCGCAAGCCTACGGGCACGAGCCTACGCAGTAAGCCTACGGACACGAGCCTACGGAGCGAGTCTACAGGTGCGAATCTACTAGAGTGAGCCTACGGATGTTAGTATACGGTAGCAAGACTCTGGAAACGAGCCTACGGGTAAAAACCTACGGGTGCGTAACTATAGGTGCGAGGCTACGCCTTCAAGCCTTCGGATCCGAGCCTACGGGTGTGTGTCTACCGGTGCTAGACAACGAGTATGTGTCTACTGGTGCTAGTCTATGTGTACGGGCGCGAGCCTACGCGAATGTGGCTACGAGTGAGAGCCTACGAATGACAGCCTACGGGTGCGAGTCTACGGGTGGGAGCCTATGGCTACAAGCCTACGGGTGCGAGCCTATGAACGAGAGCCTACGGACTTGGGTCTATGGACCCAGGTCTACGAGTATAAGGTTACTAGGGTACCAGTTTACAGAAGCAAACCTACAGGCGCAAAGCAGCCGCGCGCGCACGAACCCTGGCGATCACACTTCAAGCGACTGTAAGTCGAGTAACTTCTAGAAGCGCAAAACGTAATCTTATGCATGAAGTTAGTGAATCACTCTTTTAAGTTTTAAACAATACACGTATACGTTATAGCATAGATACGTAATCTACAGAACGCGCGTATTCAAGTGAGAACCGTAAGCAGCTCAGCGCGGGCATGAACATTGCAAACATTTAGTATATCTAATCATTGACATAGAATTGATTTATTTCTATTTGTGACTGAGAGCCATCGAATTAAACAAGCAGTATAGTGATCTAAGCTTTAGTAGCAGTAACTGAATAGTTAATTACGTTTGTTTTGGTCCACCACGCTATCCACGCCCGGTGCATGAGGTCGCAAATTAGTGTGCTCACTCTATAAATTTATTCCATGAGTATATCCGGCGGCATATGAAAAGGAAATTAAATGTCGTTCAAAAATAGTGTTTCAATTCATATGACATTCGTCAGTTAAAGCTACCTTAAACTAAACGTGTCATTTCGAATGATGCACAAACGGAGATTTTAAAAGCATCCGCCCAAAAATACATTGCGGCACGTTATAGAAATATTATTGCAGCATTTCAATTAAGAAATGCTTTTGCGGAAACAGTATTGCAGCTTCAGAGATTTATTCAATTAAATTTTAGCGAAATACATTAATATAATATTGCGTAATGAAAGATTCTGTTTGCATTGTACTAATGAAATTGCAGTGGTCGAGTCAGGATTATATATTTCATGTTTATTGTTCACTAGAGCGGATACCTTCCGTATTTTGTATATACAAACTTTATGACAAACAACTGTATGGCTCGCGTACTGGTAAGATGTGAAAGTAGCTTGGAAGCTTATGATACGAGGCATAACACTAGCACTTTCAAAGGGGATCTTCAGTTCTGTTTTGTTTAAAACGTCAAATTTGTTTTTCATAACACTAATCTTAGATTGCGAAACAAACGCCGCGCTGTGTCGCGGGTGCAAAACATACAATTAATGCACACAAATTATATCCAGTATCAGAACAATCATATATTATGTGAATAACACGAATAATTGCTCGGATTCGATGCCGCGACACTCGGCGTGGCGGGAGCGCCATGCGGCAACGCGATCGCTTACGCTACGTTACCCGTACAGACAACCCTATACACTGGTACTGACATCCTTCTTATTATTGAGATTTATCTAAACAAACATAGTACTGATAGTGACATCTAGTTGCAAACATTTGATACAGTACTCCATAGATATTGTTATAATATCTATTGTCTATTTATATACAAGTCTATGCCTTGTCCGGTTTAAATAAAATTCATTCTGTTCTGTTTATGAAAGTGCAAACGTCGTTTCATTTAACTTATAAACAGCTCTTTAAGACCGTTTGAAATCTTAGTCACCTCTGAAACACAACACGAGATTCTATGAAAACTAACTTCACTAAGGCGGAGGTACGAATCGAGCAGAAAAATGCTAGTTGACGCTTTGTTTAGAAAGCAATAACAAAAGGTATTCGTCGCTTGCTCGTTTTGAAGGGTTGGCTAAGCGTCGGTTATGAAATAGACTAGACTAGAGGCAGAACGCGTATTCTGACGCTAAACAGCTAATTGATACATATCCTAAATAATATTATAAGTGCAAATATGAGTTTGTTTGTTAGGCTTTCACGCCTTAACTACTCGACTGATAATCATGAAATATTGCAACACATTGTTATGTATAGAAAAAAATATCTTTAATATGATAATAATAATATATATATTTTTAATGAAAACGTATGTAATATAAATATTTTCATATTAAAATTGTGTGCTTTTATATGTAAAAGCAAAAAATAATGCATTCATTAATTATATTTTGACACGAGAAAAATATCTCAACTTTTTCAAGTGAACGCGGACTTTTTTGATGTGTGTACATATAGTAGTGTGTATGTAATTGACAGGAAAATTTTCCTCTGCAGTAAATATCTTGGCAAAGAAAAACATGCTCGCTAAAAACAACATGACCGCAGGCTTCCGACGGTTCGATGCGAGCGATAAACTAAATGGAATCCACATGTCCATTAAATATAACTCGAGTGACAGAGTGAGATCCAACCGTTAAATGGACTATCACTTGAATGCTTATTGAACTTCTAAGAACGAATTTAGTATATTTACAAGTACACTAATAAAAGAACATTACTGAGATCACTTTGGTATAAATATCTATTTTTAACATTTATATCGACTACACGAATGACTTCGTGGTTTCTGTAGTCGCCAGTCGGCAATACCAATACCGATTAATTATTATTCGAATACACGATACAATCGAATGATTCGAATGATTTAGTAACAGCCGCGGATCATTGGAACACACATAATAGCCAGACCGTCTCTGCCTAATAAACTCACACGCAAAATATCAAATGGCTATAAAATTTACTGCGGAGATGTCGTAGTAGTTTAAGTGGTCGCTTCACCACAGTAACTACGCCAAGTGTTGTAAGTTCGGTACCCATACACGACAAAATTTGTGATCCACAAATCGCACTCTTAATAAAACAGCGACTTAACTTAACTCGAAATTTGAAAGTAAGGAAATTTGAACTATAATTGTATATATGCTAAATTCTAATATTATGTTTGTGTTAAATCATTGCAATAGAGTTCAAATTTGTTTAATCTAAAATTCTGAGATAAGTCTCTGTTTCATTAAGAGTGCGAAATGTTGTGCTGTTCCAAGTCTTAAGTCCCTCGCGGCACAAGATTTATTCCTAATACTGTCTCTCTTTTAATCTGAACATCCGATCCAATTCCTACTATTAGGCAATACCGAATAATCCGGGAAATAGTTATTATTGATTGCTACATGCTAAATTACAATTATATAGTAACTAGTTGACGCGAGCAACTTCGTCTGCTTCATATAAGAGAATTTCCCCGATTTTGCAACATTGTCCATTGATGCTCCGCTCCTATTGGTCGTAGCGTGATGTTATATGGCCTATAGCCTTCCTCGATAAATGGGCTATCCAACACTAAAATAATTTTCAATTCGAACCAGTAGCACCTAAGATTAGCGCGTTCAACCAAACAAACAAACTCTTCAGCTTGTGTCACACCATAATTATGCATGCTGTGACACCTTAAAATGTTGTGCATTTAGTTATTATTTATGGTAGTATTTAGTTATTTAAAATTAATGTAACAACTACTGGATGTCCAAATAAATAAATATAGTATAGATAATTCACAACACGATATATACAAGGCAACTTTAAAGCGACAATGGTCTTCATTCTCTTTCTCAAGGGAATTTTAATAAATCTGGCTGGATTTCGTTGTCCACTTCAAAAAGGCAAATGATAATCCAGCTATCTGGGTCCAACACTCTGGGGTAGGTGATTATAATTCAGTCAGTTAGTAAGACAGGAATTCTCATATCATTCGTATATTATGTGCATATAGGTACCGATTAAGCTGATGAGTTTTATGATCATTAGTTTGACATTAGTTTTATGTTTGAATGCTACTGCACTAGCTATCAGCTTTGGGAACTGCCGGTCTTATATTTAATAAATAATTTTAATTGAAGGCGAAGTGGCCGCCTTGCCACAGTCATTGCGCCGAGTGTTGTGGGTGCGATTCCCGCATGGGACACTGATATGTGGGATCCAAAAATATTTTATTCTTGCCTGGGTATTTTTTGTGTTCGTTGTTTGAACGTTTATAAAGTCCCCGCGACACAGGCATTATTCCTACAGCATGTTTTCTTTTAATAGAAAATATTTAGTATATTTTTGCTTTAGGTATCCCTTTTATTGAACATAAGCGTCAACACAGACACAGTTTAGATTTTAACGTACTGTAGTGTGAAATGCACCTTCACTCCTACATATGTACTTATATATGTATAGGTGTAACTTTTTAATTGACCCATTATACGTTAATAATTTGACCAAACCACATCTTTCGTTTGTTACGAACCTCCAACATTGTATGGCGAGCCTTTTTTTTTTTTTTTTTTTTTTTTTAACGTGGGGGAATGCTTGATGCATACCCCTCCGCGGGGGCGGGCGGAGGGGTTATGTCGGACTCGCCGGGGTAAAAGAAAGATGTTAAGAAGAAAATGTACCTCCCGGAATACCGACTAAACCTACCACGGTGTTCCTCGACAAAACCACTATCGACGGGGCCGCGCGAATCACTTTCGCATGCGGTCGCGACCCCGCCGAGGTTTCGGCCCGCCGTATGAAACGGCAGGCCACTACGCAAAAGACCTACCCAAAGGCACTTCTCACAATAATATCCCTACTGTCCCCCCTAGAGGGGAGACGGACTCGACACAGAGGCGCGCGTGGGAACACGCACGCCGCCTCTCGGACCTGGTGCTGAACGGATGGCGGGCAGGCCCACAAAGCCCGCCACCCCCAGGTCAAACCTCAGGGTGGCTGGAGGTCGTCTCGCGCCCTCCGGCACCCGGCTCTGCGGTTGGGGAGAGGGTTCAGACGCTCCCTCTCCCGCTCCGCCGCCTCCTTGATGGAAATGACTTCCTCTTGTATGGCGACCCTGCCAGTGCAGCCTTTTGGCAGTATTGCGTATTTTTTTAAATAATTATAATTGATAAACAATATTTGGCAAATATACATCGAAATAAAAATAAAAATTATTGACGTGCAACAGCGTTTTGTCTGGTTGACGAGTTGGTGAAGTCGGTGTATTGCGTATTATCAGGCATTAGGAGCGGCCAAAGCTGAAATACTGGTCTGCCTAGGATGGAGAGAGCCCGTGGCCACAGTTCAAGGCTATGTGGAATTCCATGTCGAATTCGGTTTCATGACAAAAAGTGAGTTGTCAATTTTATATCTTCTCATGGGCTTATCCTTTTTCCAGAACCTTGGAAGTAAATGTAATAAATTCACGAACCCCTTTGACGTTCATAGTGTTACTTTGTGACCTAAATGAATAAATGATTTTTCACTTTGTCTTTGACTTTGTTTTTCTTCTTGTTGTAATTTTTGCCATTTTTGTTTTGTGCGCTTGATTTTTATACATATTACTTAAACTTGAAAGGGTTTCACCTAAGTGTGTTTACCATAAGTAGTACATGTTGTTGACAATACATTTTATAAAACATGTGAATGATATGAAAATGTTCACTTTACGATCAATTAAAATTTTATGTAATAAATAAATCATTACAGATACCAGTACAAAAATTAACGTACAACATTATAATGTGCAATAATTTTTAATGCATCTGAGAGTTTTATTTGGTTATTTGTATAATGTAACAAAATTATTAAATTAATTAGTTATGTAAAAGACAAAAAGCATTTCAGTTAGAAATTACTTTTATATGAATATTATTTATCAAATTACTTACTACCTTTTACCAAAATTGGCATCATTATTATATTCATCATCATCATCGGGCAATAATAGTCCACTGCTGGACATAGCCCTCCCCTAATGAGCGCCATAGCGCCCTGTCTTCGGCTTGCCGCATCCAGCATCTGCCTGCAGTCTTATTATATTACTATTCCATAATTTTTACGTAAATAACATTATAATGACTTCTAGTCATTTTTGATTAGCACTCCGCTGTATAAGTGCATACGGTGTCCGATGCGCATAATTGATATTTGTCCCGCTAACAATACTATGTGTTGCGCGTGGCTTTACTTACAAAATTATTGTATAAAGTACAATACAACTTTATATATATAATATGTAATGGGTATTAACGCGATCATGCATAATGTTTACCTTTTTTATGCTTGACGTTTCTACCAGTTTACCTGGTCGAAACGTCTAAAAAACATTTGTGTATATACCTAATATAATAATATCAGTCCCACTCATGCACTGTCCCAACGCTGGGCGCAGTACTATGCCACGTGTGGGAAGGGTTAGGCCATAGCAGATAGCCTATCAAGCTTGCCCAACGCGGGTTGGCTTATCTTTGATAAAATTATGTAGAAGACTGAGATTTACCGATTTCATTACAATGTTTTCCTTAACGGTTAATTGAATACGCATTATAACTTCGGATAGTTAGGTCGTATCGAACTTCGAGGAGACTTGAAGTCAAATTTGCCTAGCGTTGCTTTAACAAAACTTTGCGATTCATGTTTAGTTGTTCGCTGTCCAAGTATTCTACGTGTCTGTTATTTCGTGTGTTTTTAAAATACCCCGCGATAACTATATAGGGTTAGGATAGCGTAGGCGCTCTTTAAAAATAGTATTTCTCATTTATTTCGGCCTGTATTGTCCCACTGCAAAGACCTTTCTCTCACTTTTCTCTATAAAATAAAACCTATTCAATTCTAAAGTAGTCGACGAAATTGAAAATTACTTCAACAAGAAGTAAAAGAATATAAGATTTTATATAACAAGACTAACAACATCGTCATGCTGTTATGGGTCAGACAATACTACTCAGTAAGTTTCTCGCAAAGTGGGTTAAAGTACCCACAAACAAGAACAAGTTCAATTTAAAACTTTTCTTAAAAAGCAAACGAAGTTGTAACCGCTACTTAAGTCTAAATAATTAAATGCCATGCTTATTTAGTCCTTGAAGAATATTTTCATAAATATACTTATGATGTGCTTTGTATACCTTACAAATATATTACGTGAATTCAAAGAGTTAGTTGATGACCTTGTCCAAGATTGTTTCAAATTCATTGTGTTTATATAATAATATATTGATATCCATTATCTGTAAGTATGAAGATGAAACCAAATAAAGATTTTATTTGGTTTTATCTATGATTCTATTTAGTATTATAAACCTTTAAAAAATATGTGTTAAACATTAAAGATATTTAAGAAAAATAATTCGGATCAAAAACACTGCATGCATGGCGAAACTTGCAAGCGGTCGCCTAGCCGCCAGTGTCGCCGCGCTTTATGAAATGTCAACGAGTGAGAAAATCTCTGCGTGATCCACAAATGATTGCTCTGAGTCAGACTGTACTTTATGACTGTTCATGTTACTAGCCCGCAATACATACTACGAGTAAACGTGTATATTATCTTATATTATTTTTCATTAAAATTTGAATGCATAACTACACATCCATTTCTTCATATCCGCTTGTTTGTTAGGGCTCCACGTAAAAAATACGAATCGATTATCTAGTCTAGGAGCATCAAAATAAAATCTAAGTCGCGCGAATTGAAACTATGTTCAAAACAACCTGCATTCTAGTTCATGCTGTGACTCCCGTAAATTACGTAGCAAGACCGTATTACAACTATAGTCGTATCGTTTTTATATCGGGCTTCTGTAATTAAGTTCAGGATTGTGCCAATAGCAAAGTTATTGGAGTGAAAAGCTGATTAAAACGAGACGCTTGAAGAAAATTAAGAGTCGGTGCAGTGTCATTTTAATCTATAGCGGGCAACTAATTGAAGTAAATGTAATGCGGTCGTAATTAAATGCGCCTCTGATTTTTTTTTTAAGGGGCTTTGTATATACTGTACTACTTGGTTTAGGTGAGTAGTTATTTTGTCATTTTCAATTCATTTTGTGAGTCTTCACAACAAACGAACACAATAAATATCAGTGATGATAGTTTTCCAAAAAAATATATATCTCGAGACATGCAAAATATCCAGAGCTTAGCATTACCTTTAAAACCATAACAACGTGAGGCCTCGCGTGAATGTTTAAAATCGTAGCGAGAATCATAGCGAGGGGTACCTTATCCGTAGACACTGCATCCCTCGGGAAAAAGGACTTGAATGTCTTTGCAAGTTTTCTTTATGTCACATAAGAATAACTAAATGACGTCATTTGTTAACAATTATATATACAAAGTTAGTACAAAAGGTTTTTACTCTGTGTTTTTTGTTCCACCAACTTTTAAGCTCAATACTTTTCCTTAAAAAAATTTAAATGGTTCAAAATTGCAAAGTTGCTTTCCCTTGCGACCGCGTTTAGTGTGGTTGGAGCAATCAATTTAGAGAGTTGCATTTTTATATGTAAAATATCTACCAGTGAATTATGAAAAGTTACGTTATATAATATCAGCCTTCTATAAAACTATCTCACTGCTAGGCACGGGCCTCTTCTCAGTGTAAAAAGGGAAAGGCCATAATCCGCCACACTGGTCCAGTGCGGCTTGGCAGACTTCACATATCTTTGAGAACATTTTGAGAACTCTCAGACATGCAGGTTTCCTAACGACTGACTTCTAAGTTTCCAAATAGTATAGGTATTAAATAGTAAACTATTTAATACAATTTAAACGTAAAGACGTAAGAACGACGAAACGTTTCAGAAACAATCGTTTGGAGACCAGCATATTTAAAAGTCTTCATAATTTTCTTAAAGATACGTGATGACTGCCAACCCGCGACGGGCTCGCGTGGTGGATATGGCCTGAAACTTCTTACACCGAGCAGGTGCTTAGCAATAAGACAGTTTGTAAACAGGAATTTATAATCAAATTAGTTAATTATGACGATAAAACAAGAACGTGACATTGTCTGATGGCGAGCTATAACCGTACCCAATTACCGCTTGCAATACCGAAGGTATCTCACACAAGTTGACGATCCTAGAGAAAAAGGAATTTAAGATGCGCTGAAAGCAATAGGAGAGTTAGGAAGAATTGAGTTTTCTCTCTCACTCTCTAACTCACCAAGCAAAGACCAGTAGCAGTGTTACTACTTGTTTCATATAATGGTTCTTGTATGGTTTTCTCGGACGAGTCCGCTGGTGTTCATAGCCAATAAATAACAGACAACAATAAGATCTTCCATTTGTAGATATAGCAGACATTACAGCGTGTAACCTAAAGACGTGGTCATATTTAACTGTTAGCGTATACTTTTTTTTTTAACGCCAACTAAAAAGAACTAGCTTTTGCCTGAGACGTGGCTCGCGTAAAAGTAGGTTGGTTAGGTAAGCTTAGAATAGGAGAGTAACAGTACTCTTTTTAAATATAAAATATAGCATATGTTACTCGGTGATAATATAGCTTTCTAATAGTGAAATAATTTTTAAATTTAGTAAGTTGTTTTGTATTAAATCTTTACAAACAAATCTTTCCTCTTTATTGTATTAATATACAAGTATTATCTATAATTTTATTATAATAAAATTAACATGAGTCGACGGAGTTTCTTCCAAAAAAATATCTGTTATTATTTAATTTTGACGCGGCGGTATTCTGAAATACCCAAGTACTTTCTAGGATGTGAGTTTGTCGCTAGTCAGGTCTTGTTTGAATGCGAACGAAGCGAACATCTGAGGTATCTGCAGAGTTATATACACGGAACTGTGAAGAGGAAGGCTACAGGGGCAGTTAAATTTTAAACGGCTACTCTATATCGACAAATACTGTATCCCGGAGATCTTTATAAACAAAGAACATCCAGACTCAACAACTATTTGTGGTTAACACAAATTTTAGTCCCGTGTCTCAACCTCAACTCACGCTGTAATGGCGAGGGGTGCGTCTACTTAAAGCACTACGCCATCCGTATTTATCCTGTTACTAACTAACCCGCGCAACTTCGTCTGCTTAACATAAGAGAATTTTACCCGTTTATTGCAACATTTTTCATTTATGCTCTGCTCCTATTGGTCGTAGCGTGATGTATATGTTATATAGCCTTCCTCGATAAATGGGATATCCAACACTGAAATAATTTTTGAATTCAAACCAGTAGTTCCTGATTAGCGCGTTCAACCAAATCAACAAACTCTTCAGCTTTATAATATTAGTATAGATATGACATTTGCAGTTTTCATAGTACAACTCGTATTATTTAACTTGACCATAGCATAACATATGATAGAAATCAAGCTAAAGTTTATTCTTCTTGTGAATTTCCAAAACATTTTAGGAAGCTTTAATATGACCACATCTTTCTGTTAGCCGTTGAATGAACCTAGATAGAAATCAGAAGACTTACCTTCTGGCGGTACATAGCTGCGGCCTTAGTGTTGTACTTCTGGGGAATGGTGAGGCCTGCCTTGTAGTCCGGCTGGCTTTCAAAGAACTCGCGGGCTTTCCCGTTACCTCCCACCTGGGAACAAAAATAACTTATGTGAGAAGACCGAAATGGCGCGAAAACCTGGGTTCGCATGACTTCAGATTTTAAATTGCACTATCAAGCCCTCAATCTGTATATCGTCGAAGGGGTTGCAGGTGCTCCACGCCTACATTGCAGCTTAAGTTATAGAAAACGAAACTTTTACCTGTTGCCTTCATGTCTATACTATGTGTTATTACTAACATACTCCAAATAGAAAACTTAATAACACTGTCTGGTCCGAGAGCCAGGCACCTAAGGTCGGCCGAAAGTATATCAACCGGCGCAATCTTATACCAGTAAAGCAACACCGCAGCATAACTTTGTATTAGTTTCAAACCTCACCATCGTCAATAAGGCTTCATCAATTAATAAATCACTAAAAGTTCGAAGACCGTTAAAGTGTACATAAAATTGCCAAACATTTTTCTATTTTGATTCGTCGTTGTTTTATTTACACTCTTTCAGACTAAAGAGCAGCGATAGCTCAGTGGGGAGACCAACAGAGTGCAATGCAGAGGGTCTCGGGTTCGAACCCACGTCGCGCACCTCTGACTTTCGGAAGTTATATGACTTTTCGAAATTATGTGCGTATTGATTGACAATTATCGCCTGCTCCGTGCTTCAGAGAGCACGTTAAGCCGTCGGTCCCGGCTGCCATGAACATCTATGGCAGTCGTTATTGGGAGAGTGTCGACACAAAAGATCCCACTGGGCCGAAGTGTCGCCGGTCTGCACTGACTGGCCCCCACTTAAGATACATAAGATACATACACTCTTTCAGAAGTCTATGGCGAAACGAATGTAATTAGACTTCTCATTACATCTACGTAAGTATACAATCATATTTAAAGCTATGTCACGTTAACTATTTTTTTAAAGAAGTGTATTTGACGGCTAATCTTTAGTACAATTAAATATACTGGCATCTGGTTTAAATCAAAAATTTTATTGTTATACAGTGTGAATTGAAACCTTTCACTACAACCCTTTTACTTTTTAATCATTTCACGAGTTTAAAAAGTGAAAGGTTCCTAGTAAAAGGTTTTCGTAGAAACTTATATATACCTTGACGACTTTAGACTTTAGACTTTAGACGACTTGACGACCATTTTCCACAATTTATTAATGAATTATTTTTCATACGAAACTACAAATATTCATATTTGTTCAAAAGAAAGCAGTAGTGTGGGTTAAAACACACTGTGAAGGGAGTGGGGGGCTGTCTTGGTATGTATTTTTTTTATTTGTATGCTATTAATGATTTTCGGAAAAGTACCTACTTATTGATTTTTGACATGTTCTTTTACGACAGATCCTGTTGATATTAAACTCACTCGAATCACTACACGGTAGAATAGTATGTGTGATTGCCAAATAGCTGTTCTATGCCTGAACGTTCTTTCTTTCAGTGTTTATTAAACATCTGCTATATAGGAATTCCTAGTGCTAAAATAGTATTTTAAGTGAAAAAAATCTGAACAACAATTTTCTGCAGAGAGATTTCGGACCTTTGCTTCATAAATTAAAGACGTAATTGCTAAGGCAATAGAGTATATTTTGCTACAGCAGTGAAGTTTGTAGACACATATACAGTTGTACCGCGGCGAGCGCGTTGCATAATAACGAAACAATTTTTGTCAAAAAGCCCGATTACCCTAGGACAACTTAATAGATCGAGGCTTTGAAACATCTAGAAAATATTTAAAAGACTCTCTTAAATAATTATATAATTAATGTTCAGAAAGAGGTACATATTTGTATGTACCTCTTTCTGCACATTAATGCTTTGGTTGTTCAAAGTTGAACTTTAGAACGCAGTTTTTATGTTTTTCGATACGTTAGTTACATAATTTGAAGATCTTTGCACGATATTTACATATAAATATTATGCTTTTGATTTGCATAGTCTCACACCTATCTCACACCGAAAAGGTAGGCATAGGTTTACTACGACAATATTTCGACAAGTATGGTTTCAAGTCAAGTCCTAGAGTGGAGACCGCGACTTGGTAAACGTAAGATAGGACGCCCCCCGGCCAGGTGGACCGATGACCTGAAAAAGGCAGCTGAGTCAGACTGGATGCGGAAGGCGGAAGACCGGATGTTGTGGCGTAAATTGGGAGAGGCAGATGTCCAGCAGTGGACTGCGGTAGGCTGATTGATTTTTGGTTTCAAGTCAGACGTGATAAGATACGAGCATATTGCTATTACCGGGGCACAGTTCGAGTCCTGCTATTAAGAATTTCTTTACAGAAATACCAATAACATTTTGCCTGACCCAGGGCTCAAAACCGCGATGACTAAGCAGTTGCATTCACTACAAATGCGTCACCGGCGCAACGACGCGTTTTGTAATTCAATAACCAATAATATAAGATTTTTAAGATTCCTTTAATTGTATGTCTAAAATAACAACTTATTGAACTTTTTTTTTATTATCTAGTCAGATATTATTTTGTCTAGATCCATTATAGCTTACTTGAATTATCAAAATTAAAATTAACAAATATTTAGCCTGATATCAATTATCTATATATATAAAACTCTTCCGTTACTGAGTGACTGACACACAACGCACAGCCGAAACTACTGAACGCAAGAAGCTGAAATTTGGCATGTATGTTCCTTGGAGAGTGTAGGGAAGCACTAAGAGAGGATTTTTGGAAATTCCACTCCGAAAGGAGTGCAAGGGGTGAAAAACTTTTATATGAAACTTCTACACCGTTGAAGACAAGTGACTTGAAAATTTGGATTTTCACGCGGGCAAAGCCGCAGGGGCGGAAAGTTAGTTACTATTAAACAATTAAAAATTAAGTAAACAAGAAATGAAGTAATCATTTCTTTTGCAAATTATATTTTTTTATTGGACTTTTTTATTGTAAGTGTTATTTTAACGGTATTATTTGTTTGCACGTTTGTTAAATGTACACACATATCAACCATTACGCCACCATTGCGACCACTTCAACCATTACGCCATCCGTGTAGTCAAAAGTCAGTGTACAATATTCAACACGCCGAACTCCTATATAATATTTCGCTTAAAGAACTGTACGATCGGTAGTTGCGCGGGCAGATACGCTTATGCCATAGAACCAATGAAGCTTTCAAGAAGATTGCTATATTGTGCTATTGCTGAACAATTACTAGCCTCAGCGGCACAGCGGTATTTAATGCGACTACGGTGCATGAGGTCTCTGATTCGATTCCTGGATCGAGCAAAGTATTACAGCATTTGGAAAGAAACTCTCAGTGGTAGCTCGGCGTCTGGCAATATGCCCGGTATACGTCCGTAGGATCGCTCCCTATTGCACAAGACCTACAATTATTGATAGCCAAATACAGGTGTAATACGCCTATGGCGATGCATATTAGCGTAAGAATACGTCTGAATAAAACAAGCAGAGAAAACCAAGAATCCCGAACTTACTTGCCTTTTATAATCACGAACAAACCTGCAACTGACTGGCAGCAACTTTGTAACTAAGTTTCCTGAATATTTTACTCGCCGTTAGTACGTAACACAAGTTCCAATGCATTGACTGAGAAAACACTTTCCTAGCAGACTTGCTTTAGTTTAGCCAAAATACTCGCGAGTGTAGTACACGAAAGTGAGGGTGGAAGAAAGTTCTTCAGCCTCACAAACGGAGAGATGACATCGCCGAACCAGACAACTTGTGACCACGGCCGGTGTAGCCTGGTCGAAAAGTCAAGCATCAATAAGGAAAACAGTATGCATGATCGCGTTCATACCCGTTACAAATCTATACTAATACTAGCTGTCCCGACGGACGTAGACCTGTAGAAACACAAGTGAAAAAAAAGAAGAAAATAAAACCGCGGGGACATCTATTTAACCTTTTGAACGCCAACGTCGTCTATACTCGACATGCGCAAGCGTGCCCTGTGCGCCAACGTCGTCTATACTCGACAAAACTGTTTTTTGTCGGTTCACAGAAAAATACAAAATAAACATATTAAATCATTCGTTTTCTGTGTTTTAGTGATACAACTTAAAAATTGAATCCCCAATTATTACTTAATTGTATACAGCAAACAAAATTGTTATTAGTTATTGAAATATTTGATCATAAAAAACAATATATAATATATCGATTTTCGGGCTTGGCGTACAGGACATGGAGGTGCCGTTATGGCGTGGCGTTCAAAAGGTTAATATAAAATCATGTTCCTCTCTCGATTAATCGACGACGCTATTGTATTCTCGCAATCAAAACAAGTTCCTGACAATACAACGTCTAAATTAATATCTGATCACTCCAATAAAGACGACTGCATTATAAATTGCCTGCTAGTGCAGAAGAAGTTTCAAATAACGGTTTGTATAGGTAAAAGTTTACATGACATCTTAAATAGATGCAGCTTTAAGCCGCAGAAGGTCCGTCACTAATATAGTTTGATTTCGGAATAAAGATAACTAGACTGGGACAAAAGAAATGGTATACGCACCAGGTTTGTATATTCGATTTTAGTAATATCGTAATAAACCAAATAAACATTAAATTCGAGACCGGTTGGTGTATTCTTACAAGAAATATAATTTTCCTTATTATACGACAGCATCTTGACCAATCCGTACTAGATTCGATTTTTAGAAATATTTTAATAAACAATAAAGTCCGGTTTGTATTTTAAAAATATAAATAAATCTAACGTTTTTAGATTGCAGCCGCGATCTAGAAAGGTAGATTTATATATTTTATTTATACTTGATCGATCCGTAAAACACTGAACTATGGAAAAATGGTTATAGGCCAACGGAAAGAAGGAAGATATCCAAGTCCGGTCTGTATTTTACAAATACACAAATCTATTCTTCTTAGATCACAGCTACATCCGCAATCGATCAGTAAAACATTTGATTTTGGAATAAGAAAACCAGAATTTACCAAAAAGAACTTGGTATCTGGGCCCGGTTTGTATATTCGAACTATACAAAATCCTTCAACCTTATAGCTGTAACCTAACCATAGCTACATACTTGATCAAATAAAAATATATTTAAAATTGGAATGTCTAATTCTATATAAATTTAGAAATAAAATCATAAGAAGAAATTACGCGCGAAACGATGAAACATGACTATTTGAACATGGCTGGAATTAGAAATGCAGTTCTTTTAGCACTATTCGCAATGTGTTAGCCGGAGGTGCACATGACACACATTTCGCTAGCTAACTATATATTGGACAGGAAATTGCAGCGCAATGCAACAAGAAAGTTTTTCTATTGATATAAAATATTCGCAAATTCGCAAATATAAATTTGGTGCTATTGCAAATATGCAATTTTATTGTCATAAGTAATTCAACCCCTTGAACGGAAAAACAATAATATTTTTTAACATTAACGTTTATAAAGCGCAGCAGTTAAAAAATGTTAAAGATCGAATCTGGAAGGAACGGATATGAATATTTGAAACGCAGTAATTATCAAATAGCTGTATTATAAAAAAGTAATTTAAATTAAAGAAGGATAATTACTGCCTCGAATGTTTCCGGTCGAGCAATACATTGCAGCAACACGGGGTCTGGAACTGTGCCTGTTAAATGAAAATAGGAAAATAAAGGAACGGTGTCGACCTCAAATACGATGTATCAAAACCAAAGCTAGCAAAATATGGATGTAATACAGCGCTGCCTACCATGTCAGGGATATAGGAGAAAGAAACAGTGTGCGCCAGCAAGCCAGTAATCGACATTTAAAAACATATACTAACGATTGGCGCAAGCATAATTGCCGATACTGCGACGTAGACTGGAACATCAAATCAAATTTTAAAAGATCTTGGGCGGAAATCTTTCCAGAAAATTCTAGATAATAACACGAATAGACCGCGTGAGTACGCCGCTATAGGCTCGAAGAACCTTTCTATACGAACCAGGCCATGACGAATCTCTGTTAAAATAATAAATGATATTAAAATTATAAAGTGTGTTTGAAAGTACATACCTGCTTGTATAACACAATTTGCCGGTACAATAGCGTTACTGGAGATGTACTGGATGTGAGCGCCGCGCCAGAGTAGCCAGAGCAATAACACTCCGCTGATGGATGATTAGTTTATATCGGTGTCGGGTATTGTATCATGACAGGGTTCGCAACACAACTAATATTATGATTTTGCAAATACATTTATATTGTTATTTTGATTATAGTTTTTTTAAAAGCTTGTTCGTTCCGTGACATAGTATTTTGCGGGCGATAGTGATATTTCGGGTCCGAAACTCGAGTCGGATAGATACAGTTATTTGGTTTTTCTGTAAGATTTCGAAGTGTGCCACGAAATTTAAAATGTGTCCGGTAGATAGGAATAAGCGCCGGATATTATGTGGCAATTAAAAAAGCATAGCTTGCGAAAAGTGGTAATACACCTGTGCCGCTGTTGGTGATCGAAGAGATATATCTTTTGTAGATTTTGTAGAGATTCGCAGCAAAGTTATAGAAAACTGAAATTAAGCTGATTTGACATTTCCCCTCACCTTTTGGTTACTTTTTAGATGCCATGGTCACGGGTGTCATAAAATGGTTTTTAAAATAGTACTTTCATAAAAACCGCGATATAATCCGTAAAAGCTAGTGTATAATCAATGTTTAACATTCGCGTAAACGTAAGACAATATTATTTAAATAATTATAGAATTGTTTTCGTTGACTTAAAACTTAAACTTAAAATTTAATTAATTATATAACTAATTATGTATTCTTCTAATAAAACAAGTCGAGCTATTAAACAGAGCTACGCTACTACGCGAAACACCGTTGACAAACTATTTTAGCATAACTACACTTCAATGTGGGACATTTACACAACATTGTTCATCATCACTGACAGATTGCAGACATTTAGTCAAATAACACATCATCAGGAAAACAAGATAAAAGAAACATGTCATTAGATGACATTGTTAGAAAATCTGGGCGTCCACGTCGACAAGAAATTTCTTTTATTACTATGTCAACACCCATCTTGTGTCATACTTTTAGATATATACAATATATTAACAACGGCTACAATGTGCAATCTGACTCAGAGCAATCATGTATGATCAAAGTCAAAAGTCAAGTCAAAAATCATTTATTCACTTAGTTCACAAAGTAACACTTATGAACGTCAAAGGGGTTAGTGAGTTTATTACATTTACTAAATTTACATTTATGTTAGATGCAAGGTTCAGGCAAAAGGTTGAGCCTATGAGAAGATACCTGCAAGAAACTCAAGGCCACTCTTTTAAATCGCCATCAACTTATAATTTCAGTATTGCACAACTCATTTATGTACCAGGTGTTGCAGTCATTATGCCAAATGTCACTGACCATATAAAACTAAATTCTAATAATAAAGAAAAAGTTAATAATATTATGTAAGAAGCATTTAAGGTTTGAAAAAATATTTATCAGTAGGTAGTCATTTGTAATAGACGTCTACTAGTAGTATGGCATGAGGACCCATACGCTTACACTTTGTGACATGAAATGGTTACTGGTTAACACCAATAATTAACCTGTATGGTATTCGAAACTACATAATTCGACGTGCGTCCGCTTGCCCGCTACGTCATCTGTATAATCGAAACATTGACCATAGGAACATATAGCATAGGTGACTATAACCTAGCATTTTTAAAAAGATTTTCTGTTACAAAACTTCTTCAATCGACATTCGTTTACACATTGTGCCTCGCAAATCGAAGTTCACTGAATTCGGACCAAAAGCAATTCCGCAGTTCCTATATAATTGAAAGTGGGTACACGGAATCGGGCGGTTGGATACCGCAGTCGCAAACCTAAATGTGAAGAGCTAGCATTGATTTGTACTCCTGTTTAACAGAGCGCGAATCCCAGTCGACGAAGCGCATTCTCAGTGCGGCGCGCGGCGGTAGAACGCTGTTTGTTTATGAACGTCAGCTTGAATTCGCATCCAGTGCCGAGTGGCGACTTTTGTCTAGGGCAAAATGGTTTTGTAAATAATTTATAAAGCGTGTATGCCGTGGTTCTATTTACAAGTACAAACGACTATGTATCTGAATTTTGGGATAGCTAATAAGAAAGCGATCTGGAAGTCTAAGGGCCTCTTGCCAGCAGTAACACATACCATCAGGCTAATGGGAAAAACTACTCTTAATTCAGAAAACATTTTTGATCTTTATAACTTGAAAACTGGTTTAAGTTGATTTGTAAAGTAAATTATGCGTAATGACCCTTGAGAGTGTAGATAGCTTTAATTCGATCGCAAAGAAGTTCTCTCTAATCTGGACACTTCTCTATAATCTTCTAATCTGGACAGGCTCAGGTAAGAAGATTAAAGAGGTAAATTACTGATATTAATACGCGAACAGAATAAACTGTCTTGAGAATAGTGTACCGTATGTAAAAAATCTTTAGAATATTTGTATATTCGAAAGGATATACAGTACGCACAACTTCCAAAAGAAAATTATATCGCAATACTAATACCTCCGTATAGCTTGGGGCCGTATAGCTCTGTATATATAGGAGTTGAGCTTTCAAAATGTAAGCGTAGTTTGTCGGGCACAAACTACGCTTACATTACGAGACTAAACATTAAGCGAGGTACGGCGCTAGGAGTCGTACTTTCGGTTAATTTAAAGCAAAGCTAGGTAACACCTTCGATATGAGATACGGTATGAATACCATCGCAGAACTACAATGAACATGTACCATGATTAACATAGGGTGCCTTTTTGGTACATAATAACATACATCTCATTCAAATAGAACCTTTTGAAAAGAGCATCAAAATTGGTCGGAGAATGAAGGAACAATTATTAGTTTAAAGAACATTGGCAAAATCTCATACATTTTTTTGCTGACATCATTTGCATATTGCATATTGCATCAATGCTTGAAAAATAGCCCACAATATAGGGTTTAAATGCCTGAACAATTTTGTCCTCAGGATCACTATAAAATAAAGTCAGGAATTAAAGATATTGCAATTTGAAGTTTGGAGGTTATACCTCGATACTCGTCAACTACAGATTTTAGATTTTACAGTAACATGGTTTTTAGAGTAAAATAAAATGCAAACTACCTACATTATGTACCGACTCACGCTGGTTTATTTGTTTATTAGGTAGGTATCAGGCACAGATCACGTGAATAGCCAAAAGACTTCAATGCGCGTTGGCGAAACAGAGAAAATCTTTTATGATTTTTTCGAATAACCTCATACAATAAATACCTGATCATTTGGTTAAAATCACGGCAGGTGATTCCACGCCGTAGTATTTTATGTTCCCTTTGTACCAACGCTAAACGTTTACGTGAGAAAATGTTCGAAACCACCAGGTTCACGAGCAATTGGGTTCAAACATTGAAGGGAGAATCCTAAAATGCTCAACTGGAGTAGTAACAGCATTGCACAGAATACTGACGTAAAGTAAAAGCAAGTATTCCTATTGCCGGACATTTGTCGCGCGAGGTAAGTAGCAATCTCAGAGTGCATAAACAGTCAAAGTCTAATAAGAATCGTGGCAAATCAAAAGAAAACCACGAAACGCAGTGCACAGACAACAGACACGACAAGATGTCAGTCAGGTTGTGGAAACTGTAAAAAATATACATATTCAAGTTCTTTCTAGACGCATAGATGGCGTTTATATAAGATTTAATATTTGGTTACGAAGTGTCAAGATATGACGTGGGTCAATTTGAAGTTTTAAATTTCAACGTTGATGTTATCTTTCGTTTCCTTGAATTCTGTGAATTTTGTATCTAATTGACTTCCTGTATCTTCCTTAAACGTTTGAACCTCCCTGCTTATTCTTGGACTCCTATTCCTGCTAATTACGATCGACACTGCTTGTTTTACTGGACCTTGAATTCCTTTGCGAAATTGGATCATTGATGAAACTATTTATAAGATGCCGAGGAAATCAGCAATAAAATGTTATTTTGGATGTGCGACTGAAGGTGTGATCTATATAAGAAATTTATATAATACTAATAATGTCCTCCAGCCAGAATTTATTGGCTTAAGTGACTGTACTATTCCCTAAATCGTGATAACAAGTAAATGTAAATTCATAGTATAGTTGCGTTATAGTAATTTTGGCGTTAAAAAGGGACACTTCGTGATTTATTTAAGTAAATATTCTTATATTTTATTTCGTTTTTGATTTAAAAATCTTTAGTGTAAACTTTACAGTGTTCAATTAAATTACGCTTAATTACTTTGGTTTCTTATTGAATAATGTTTTCTTTTTGTGTAAATTAGCTTCTTTATAAATTTCTTATTATTATACGCTATTGCCAATGAATTCAAAGTAAATAAGTGTAATTTATAAGGATTTTGTAAGAATTATAAAAGCGCCATCTATTGGCTATCCTAATTACTAAACAAATATAATGCCATCTAAAGTAAACGGTACATAATTTTGTAAACTGATTCGGGAGTGGCGTATTTATTCTCAGTATATAGTGTCTTATCTATGATGTCAGTCAGTCAGGCTGACAAACATCCGGACCAAAGGAAACGATACTTTTTTTTAATTAATATAGTTGCCGTACTCGATTTATGACTTTCTGAAATTATTTTCATCTAAGAGGATTATCGTGCATGCATTTTAAGTCTAAAATAAGATTAATCTTTTTACAGATTCTGATGAGTAATAATATATTTTATAGACGCTAATGCAATAAAGACAATGTATAAAACCTTATTCGGATTATAATTATTCAATAATTAATTTGGCAATACTGTAAATACAAAAATGTAAATATCATAATGCGAATCCTACATAATAATCAATTGCTATTACCACAATTATCCAGACTTACATACATAGGTTATTAGCATAGCCTTAAAAATCTTAACAAATGATTTTATTACGATCTGTAAATTAGATATCCGTTGACGCTTGACTATTTTATCAGCAATTATTTCGCCAATATTATTTGGCTCAGAGTAAAAGTAGGAGCGTTGTGCGAGCTTCTCGCTATTTTCCACGCGCCTGAACTTAAATATAATATAATATATAATATGATACAAGTAAACGCAGCCGCGATTTCTGCGACTAACATATTATGCTATGACCGTAAACCGACGTCCGTCATGTTGTACCAGAATTGTAACAACCGACTAAAGTCCGCTTTACGCCGGAGATTACTCGACCCAGTTCACCATTTACCGATGAGTAAGCTCAAAACGCCTCTACAATTTCACGCGCTGAACTTACAAGTTGGCAAGCACAGCAAGTGGAAGCTCAACCATCGAATATATTATTTTCAGGCCTTTTGACGACAACGTCAACGGCAGCAGATGTGTCCTATATTTAGCTACACTTAACAAATATTTAGGGCGCACTGACGGTTTTTAAACTAGTTAACGGAAGCGTATAGCTATCAAACCTCCGCCTACTGGCAACGACAACTACGAACAATAAAGGACCTTCGGATCAATTTGAAAGCTACGCGTGTAAAAATCATTGCTATTTTGATTCATGGAGTACAGTGTCACGTCACAGGTGTAAGTGGTCATGTTTGCTGTGTGAATTTGATTATACATGGCAAGACACAAAAACATATTTCTCGTACGTGAATTTTTAGGCAGCATTTATGTTTCAGGTTCCCTTTTTAGTTAGCGGTTAAAGAACGATAAAAAGACTACTTGAAAACAAAAGCAATACTATTTAAAAAATATTAAACAAAATTACTTAAACGATTAATATGCTTCACATGTTACGAGTCCGTCCTCGCGTATACTTATAATTATAAGCAAGGTAATCAATCTCCACACTACATTATGTGTACTTTTCACCGTTACCTATTTATACAACAAAATGTTTTAAACAAGCTTACGGTCTACCAGATGATAAGCGGTTACCATAACCTATAGTCGCTTGCAATATCAGGGGTATATAACTTCACCGACTCTCGGGAATATTGCGATAAATGGAGGATCTCTAGAATTCTTATTCAACGGACGAAAGTCAATATGTGATAGGCGTTTCTTAAAGTAGTAGACCAGGTTACTTTCCCGGGTGAGACGGCTGATCATCAATAAATAATTGACAGCAGCTGGCTTATCCAGTTACTACCTTACTATGTATAGCACTCACTAACCGATAAACTTCGACGTTCATAAGCGTTACTTTGTGAGCTAAATGAGTAAATGATTCTTGACTTAGTCTTTGTAAAAGGGATCTGGAAGGAAAGTAACAAGGCATGTATAGCAATATCTGTACTACAAAAAACCGAGTTGTAAAGCCGTCAGAGCGCGTAGCTAGATGATTTCAATACAGTGTTTACATCTTGTAATGAGTAGAACCTTATCAGCTCCAATTTCAAATTGAGTTTTTTTTAATGAAGTACTCTTCTATATGATTGTCATTTTCCTTTGTTATTATGGTATTACCACAGTATTGCCACGGTAATACCATATTAAATAGAAATCATTTAGTAAATATTCACTATCTCGCGGCGATACATCGCGCTTATTTATTGCCGAGCGGGAAAATAGCAGTATCATGTCCACATATAGTCACTAATAATATAATTCCTTATGCTACTGCATGATAGCAGACTGCGTGTTTCTATTAAGCTTTTTAATTAACTGCTTAACTATATCTAGCTATAATATTAAAAGCATTATGTCTAGACACCAGGTTCCATCGAATGTTAATGAGTTAACTAGAACAGTTTAAAAACCTTTGCCCAATCCTACAATCAGAAACACTCTCATGAAGTGTAGTTGTTATGTACCAGGATCAACAGTGCAAGGACTACAAGTAGTTGGCACGGTTTACATACGCGTGGGGCTAGCGTTATTCGTTTACATGATACAACTGCACGGGTGACGAAGGTAGTGGTTTAAGTGGTGGCATCGCCAATGTCACTGCGCCGAGTGTTGTGGGTTCGATCACCACACGGCCGAAAATTGTTGTGATTCATAAATAGTTGTTTGAATATTTGAAGTCAACAGCGATACAGGAATTATTCCTAGTGAGGGAGTTGTCTTCACAAAAGAAAACAAAACTATTTAACCTCCGCATGTTATCCTTGTATTGTTTAAGTGTCTAGTCCCTAGAGCAATAATGCATGCCGGCATACTGCACATACACACATTAACCGCAGTGTCCGGTGTCCTAAAATTATGCGTAACTAAACACGCGACTAACAACTCATGAATTACGATAATTTGGCCTCGACCTCACTGCAACGTGATAGTTTATAAAAGGTCTATATTGAAATAGTTTCCTATATCCGATATCTAATGTTTTGTACAATTTTGTTTATGCTAGGATGTAATAGTAACTATGAATAGTCTTTTGACCACGATCACATCTGGTCGACGATGGAGCACGCTTACCTAGAAGGTATGCGTGCTGTAAGAACACTAGGTCTTTATGCTATATTGTGGTATGCAAGTACTAGCTAAATATAACAGTTACATTTATTTCGCGCCAGCCCTATATTAGCGACCATTATACGATAGGTTTGTCGCCGACATGCACATGCAATCTTTGTATTAAGCTTCATATGAGAGTGTTTATCAATACACTGCGTACAATAGGCTCCCGCTACAGAGTCAATCCTCTCTGAATACATTTAGACCTGTTGCATACCATAAAATGTTTTTACAAATATTTACTACAGTAAAGCCATACAATCTGTTACGACGAAAGACCATTTTAATTAATAGCCTATCTTTCGACTGTTTTATGCACAAAAAATTTAATATTAGAGGTTAAAGTATAAAATGTTTCTCTAAGATGTACCATATTTATTTAATCGAAATATTTACCCTCATTATCTATATATTGCTGCCATCTAAACCGAACTTCATTTATGCCTTTGCGATAGAACTCCGGGCTCTAGATTCGACAAACTGTGTGAAAGCATTTTGTACTGCCTCCTGGGAAGATTTTTTTTTTATAACGTAGCATATTGTCCATATCTCTAAAATAATGGTAGTCCGTTGGAGCAAGGTCTGGCGAGTACGGAGGATGGCGTATGGATTCTAAATGTAGTTCCTGTAAATTTACAACGGTTTCTCGTGCAGTGGGAGGTCTTGCGTTATCATGGAGCAATAATGGTGGAGATTGATTCACGAGTCGGGGCTGTTTCACTGCCAGTATCGCCATCATTGTTCGAAGTTCGGCACAGTAAACATCTGCTGTAAGTGCTTGACCAGACCTGAGAAAGCTATAGTGTATAACACCATGAAGAGACCACCAAACAGTTACCATTACTTTTTTATTGGTAAGCTTTGCTTTAGGGCACTGATGCGGCGTTTGACCTGGGGTCAGCCATTGCATCTTTCGCTTACGGATATCGTAAAGAATCCACTTCTCGTCACATGTCACAATTCGATCCAATATTCCTTAATGTCTGTACCGATTTAACAAGGCAACACAAGTTTCAACACGCATATGCAATGCTGGCGGTTGACTGCTTCTGTAGAAGAGAAGAAATATAATATTCCTAAAATAATTACTAATAATGTACTTATTTTATTAAAACAGAACAAGATTGGAGAATAATAGCGAGAGAATTTGAGCAGAAGTGGAACTTTCTTCACTGTTTAGGTGCCATTGATGGCAAGCACGTTGAAATCGTGCCTCCAAGCAACAGTGGCTTGTTTTATTATAACTATAAACATAGATACAGTATGTTATTGATGGCAATCGTTGATCAGATCAGATCAGATTCTTGTTAGTTGATTTTGGAACAAATGGAAGAGTTTCCGATGGTTGAGTATTGATAAATACGAAATTTTATGAAAACAATAAAGAAATACGTTAAATATTCCTACAGCAGAAAGGTTGCATAATAGTCCACGAATACTGCTGTATGTGTATGTAGCTGATGACGCGTTTCCTCTAAAAAGGACATGATGAAACCATTTTGGCAAAATGACTTAGATAGTATAATTAAGAGGATATATCATTATCGGACATCATGAACACACCGCATAGTCGAAAACGCATTTGGCATACTAGCGACGAAATTCAGAATTTACAGAACACAAATTAACCTTGCCTGAAACTATTGGGTCAGTCGTAAGAGCAACCTGTGCTTTGCACAATTATTTGATGACGTCTCCGCTTAATAATTAATACAATCCTTTAAAAAAAATCTATAGTAAACATTTGGAAGAAGTTCCATAACGTCAGGACTCACAACAAGAGAGTCAATACTTGAACCATTACAAGAACTATACAAGGCCGTGCACTTCAAACAATATATCAAATAAGAAGTCGATTTATGACGTACTTCGTAAGTGTAAGTGTGTAAGGAAAAGTTCCTTGGCAAGACAATTTCATTCATTAATGTCAAGCGGAAATGCAGACCTTGTATTCAAGTGTACTAAAGCAATAAATAATTTCTGAGGAATAAAAGCTTACCTCATTTTCGTCCTCATCTATATTTGATATCGATGAACTCGGTACTTCCTCATCGTATAAAAAACTTAGCAACTCAAAGTAGCATAAACGATGATTATAAATCTCGTCAGATCCTGCTCTGGATTTACACTTTTTTTAAATATTATTAAGTTTTTTTTTATTCTAGTTCTAAGATTATTAATCTTCTTAACCACTATATCCCTGTTGGCATTTGGACTGATGGCTTCGTATTTTTCGACTAGCCTGTTGTAAGCAGCATTTTGTTTTTTGTCGCGATCATGGTAATCTTAAGATTTGGTCTTTCAAAGGCAAGTTTCGCTTTAGTAGCTTACTATAAACTCTTACAGTTGTTCGCGGTGTCCACCTCTTTTCTTTCTTCTTCCGACATGTTGCAAAGAGAGCGATCCGCACGTGCGCATACAAGCGAGTTTCGTGAAGTACTGCCGAAATGAGCGATCGCCATCCACACGCGACGATAAAACTGTGCAAACGCAATCGACAACGATTTATAGAAATTGCAACTGCCACCGATGAACGATAATCTACAATGATTTTTCATACACACGATCGGTAAATCTGCGCAAAAATGAAGGATAGAGGATTTTCGCACATTTTTTTATTTAATTTTATATTTATCATGTGGAAAAAGTTTCACTCGAAAATCTCACACCATGAAGGTTTTATGTCAATCCAAAGTATCTATTACTATACAACGGCAACTTCATACTTTAACCCCTATTAATTGTAATGACGAATGCCTAATCGTACATACGATTGGTCAATGGGTTGTTTATATTGGTGACAGAGCAACCATGCGTAGCAAGTACAAGCGAGGCAACAACCTAGTCCCTTGATTAAATGGTATCTTCGACGCCTGTCAATGATCGATAGTAAACTGTATGTAGCCACGTTAGGTAGACTGCTGGGGCTTGTAATGTAATCCCTGAGAGATGGGACTCACGACAGTTTGATTTATTGGATGAAGAACATGCATTGCGGCTACGGAGGTGGGCTAATATATTTACCGGATCCTTTGGACGGACGATAGAGACGATATTTACCGGATCCTTTGGACGGACGATGGAGACGACGGCATAGTAAAACTAGATGAATATCTAGCCGGCGATAACAAAATTTGTGATTTTGCAAGGTAGAAGAGGTTTTACTCAGAAATACATCACACTAACAAGGTAAAAATATAGAGCAACATTCACGTATAAATCTTATATAACCGTATGCACAACGATAAGTGAGATTGTTACAACTACGTACGCTTATTCCAAAATACTGTCTTGGTTTCACGCCTAATGTATTAACAGTAAATTACGCAAATTCCTTTTTGTGTCTGATTTATTCTTTGATTTTAATTGCATATCGTTGATCAGCTGACCAATTCACATAAAAGGCATGCTACTCCCAGATACCTAGTAAGTAATGAGTAATTAAATAGTGCATTTCGTGATTTTGAACTTCGATAGTACCTTTCCTAACTGTGGAAAGTATTTGGGATTTTCGTTGTCCCGTAGCCGAAATTGAATCTTCTTCTAAACTAGTTTTGTTTCGCACTGTCGCGATCCTTGTAGGTACGTGGCTTTAGACTCCGCATATAACTCAACAATGATTTCACATCAATTGGATAAACGGCACTTGTGTCAATTTCTATCTATCCCTGATATAAGTACGTATTAAAGTACACTCGCTACATAATATCATGGAAGTATAGCACAAAACGGTTAGGCAGATGTATACATATCGCTAATTGGGTGTAGTCCAACGTAATAATGGACGAGTTCATTGCCTTTAACGATCAATTGAGGAACTTGGTAAGTACGTATTATTTTTAAACATAATATTATTAAGGTCATTATTTATTATTTTTAAATGGTCATAATTCAGAAAAGGCACATCGTTTATTCAGTGATGAACAAACAAAAGAAGGGCCTGTTTCATCCTCTTTTACTATACAGGATGTCCCAGAATATGTGAATCAAATTGTAACGGGAGATTTCTTAGGTAAGGACCAATCAAATGTGCGAAAAAAACATAATTGTGACATTTAGGTAAAAATAAAAAAACATAGTTTTTAAAAAGTCCCTCATTGGACTTTTAACTACAGGTGCTTCGTTTATGGCTAATTTTAAATTTTTTTTCCACTGTTATTATTTGTGAAGATTCGTCAAACTAAATATGTTTTTTTTTAAACTGACTTAGTTTTGGAATCGCAGAATTATTTTGGTGTATTTTCTTTGCACCAATACTTAGATTTTTTTTATTTTTACACAAATGAGTTTTTTTTTGTTTTGTCCAATTGTAACATCCTCACCTAAGGAATCCACACAGGACACCCTGTATATACATTGTCTCATGGGTAGGCAATTGTGTACAACACTGTCACGGATGGCATAGCGGTTTAAGTGGTCACTTCGCCAATGCCACTGAACTGACACAGGACAGAGATTTGAGTGATCCACAAATTGTTCTTCTCAGTAAGGGTGTTATTTGTA
This sequence comes from Catocala fraxini, assembly GCA_930367265.1. Taxonomy (NCBI): domain Eukaryota; kingdom Metazoa; phylum Arthropoda; class Insecta; order Lepidoptera; family Erebidae; genus Catocala; species Catocala fraxini. Next base: position 2,634,354 of record OV884024.1, on the reverse strand, counting down.
AACGTTGTTTCAAGGTTTGGAAAGTCCACCGCGACGCAAGAATTACTTTTAGTGCAGGAGAAGTACTTTTTATTTAACAAGGACGTATCGTGAGTCTGTTGGCGTTTTTCGGGTACAGCTTCAGATACCCTGCTGCTGCTGCTGGAAATTTCATGACTGATAACTGAAAAACATTTTGACCGAAGGAGGAGTTGAACCCAGACCTCATGCACAACAATCACATACACTAACGCTGCGCCACCGAGGCAGTTGCCCTACCAATCGCTAGGCAATAGGAGATAAAGCCGCTGAGCCATCAAGTGCCCAAATCGACTTTAGGATGCAATTACGGACAGATCATGTCCTAAATCTACGGATTCAGTTCACGTTGTAGCGAGCTACCTCGTACCCACGTAACACTTCCTAATTTCTACATGGTACCAAAGCGAAAAGCCTGCTCACCAACTGCAACCCTCGGCCTTGCTAACAGTAACCTTAGTGCGGGCGACGGATATTCCGTTTTCGATATCTCCGATATGGTAATCGTGCTGTAAGGCGCACTCACATCCCTAAGGGCTTCTGTATAACTACCCAAACTGCTTAAAACCTAGGTTAGGCTGAAGTCATCTCAGAGATTACTCTACTTGCTGAACTAGAAACAACTTTAAAAAGAGATTTAGCTCAAACTGGAGCTCGACTGGAGAAGTGTCTAAGACTATACAAAACCGCAGCTAACGTTGTGTCGCTGAGCAAAGGTCAAGGTCAGTATGAAGGTACTGTTATCAACAGAGGAACAGAGTGATTTAGGACCCTTGCGCTGGTAATATAACAACTTGTTTGTAGGATGAGCATTATACTACAGGTGTTACAAGCATAGATTACATAAACACTTATGACCAGTAGGACATGCAAGAGAGAACAATAACATTTTATTGTCAATGTATTCATAATCACACAACTTTCTTTTTAAAAGACTACTTCCTCACTAGGAATTATTCCTATGTCACGAGGGATTTTACAAACATTCAAACAAAGAACACCCAGATGCGGAACAACCGTATGTGGAACACACAAATTTCTACGCCATTTTTCTACGCCATCCATGCCTTTGACCCCGAAGTACCAGGTAGAGGCATATTAGGTACCCACACACATTTTGCCAGCTATGGTTTTAAGTAGAGTCTATTGGCGTTTCCCGGATATGAATCCAAACTAAGAGCTGCAACTGAGAGTTTCTAGACACCAATTCTAAGAATCGAAACCGAGACCTCACGTATAGCAGTCGCATTCACTACCGCTACGCCAAAACAGCAGTTGTCAATATAAGTCATTACAACGATCATGTATTTTTTGTTACATTGTAAAAAAGTTAGCCCCGCTCCCCAGGCAAAGACCCGCGACCCGCCCCGGCTTAGCACGGGTAGTACAAGCCCTTTCAAATTACACAACTAAACCCTTCTCATTCTGTCTATTGGTGAAAACCGCATGAAAAGCCGATAAGTAATTTTTGAGAATATCGCGAGCAGTCAGACAGACTCAGCGAAGTACTTTGTTTTATTATATGTAGTGATAGTGATAAAATAGACACAAAGGTCAAGAATTATTAACAGATAATGGTCGTCAAAAAAATTGATGATACGTCTGCTTCGACAATGTCCATGCCAACTAATAAAGAATTAAGTTAATTGCAATTAATAATAATAATAATAATAATATTCTATCACATACACACAACACCATCTAGCCCAAACTAAGCAGAGCTTGTACTATGGGTACTAGACAATGGATAAACATACATATATACTTTTTCTTTTGTAAATACATACATATTATACATAGAAACACCCAGACCAAGACAAACATCCATGTTCATGCACACAAATGTTTGAATTGTGCGGGAATCGAACCCGCGACCTCAGGCGTGGCAGTCGGTTACACTAACCACTACTCCATCGAGTCGTCGAATTAAATACATACAAACGTCTAATTCCTTTCTTATTACTGTTTTGTTTATAAGACGCAATCCCCGATCTAGAAATAATGCTTATATCGCAAGGGATTTTACAAACATTCAAACAACGGAAACATTGTTTGAATGTTTGTAAAGTCAAAGTAATTTTTTTATCTTTTATATAATTAAGGTGGCAAACAAGCATACGGCCCACCTGATGGTAAGTGGTCACCGTAGCCTATGGACGCCTGCAACACCAGAAGCATCACTTGCGCGTTGCCGACCCTTTAGAGAAAAACAGGAACTGGGAAGGAGAAGGAGCGGGAAGGGGGAAAAAGGATGATTGGGCCTCCGGCACTGTCACTCACCAAACGAAACACAACAGTCAGAATACTGCTATTTTACGTCGACATTCTGTGAGAAGGTAGTACTTCCCCGGTCGAGCCGGCCCATTCATGCTGAAATCAGCGAAGCTCTACTACTCAAAAAAAAGTCAAGAAAATCCAAACTCGAAACAACCATATGTGGATCACACAAATTTATGTCCCGTGGGGGCTTGTTGGGCACCGACAACACTCGACGCAGTGGCTGTGACGAGACGACCACATTCACCACTACACCTTCCGTGCAGACTATATACCCGAAGGAGTACTTTGAGGAGTGTTACTGTTACCCATTTTCCGTCAGCTATGGGTGTATTTCCCACGTAACAGGGGACGAGCTTATTTCTATCTATTGGGCACACTGCCATACGCCGAACTGCTAGTGAGAATCTCTTTCCGACCCGGGAATCGACCTCGGAAGTCATGCACAGTAGGCGTAATTCGCAGCAGAAATTAAATTGATATAAATGATTAAATTACTATTATGAAAATCTAATTATTATTATACTCGCCTGTCAAATGATTCCAATATGTCTGATCATAAATTGTATTTATTTTATTGCGACCTTAATGCAACATGGAATACACATTTTTAATATGAAAACAATAGTTAATGTTGTCCTATATATCTCTAAAGAAACAGGCAGAGTTTTATTTATTTAGTAGTGATCAAATATTTTTTATTACGTTTTATCGCATAAATATATGACCACAGCTTTCGGCTATATACACAGTATATAGAAAAGTTCAATACAGAACAATATCTGTAACTATTTATTTTTTAATTTGACAGACTCGTGATTAAATTCCTGGCAGGGTCCATTTTTAATAAACAGTATCATAAATTGTTTTAATTTTTTGTAATTCCACTGTAATAATTATGTTTACTAATATTATAAATACGATAGTATGTTTCTTAGTTCGTTTTACTTTCACGTGTCTACAAAGTAAAGGAACGATGTTTGCTTAGTTATTAATGAATATGGCGCTTCCTAGTACTATAACAATAAAGGTTTAAAAATGAAGTTGCCGCTTTGTATGAAGAAAATCGGTACGTTACGATTAATTAATAATAAAAAAATGGATTATAAGTATATCTAATTGTTTTAATTATTTATGATTAATTAGTAATACAAATATATGTTTTAAATTCTGCTATTAATTATTGTTAACATTTGCATGTCTTGACATGGGCAGAACATGTTGAGACTGTAATATTTTGTAACGCCATATTGTACACATGTTATGGCAAACAAATATTATTTATATTTTTGAACGGCTAATTCGAATTCTTCTCGTTTTCATATATAGCTGCTTGTATTTAGGCCACTACGGATTGTCGTTAATAACTAATACATCAACCATCATGTAATTATGGCGCATTGAAAAACAACGAATACGGCCAGACACTATGCTATATAACTTAAAATACAAATATATATATAATTTCATAATTTGTGAATCACATAATTTTTTGTCCCGTGTGTGTTTGAACCCACTACACTTGGCGTAGTGGTAATTGCGATGTGCCCACTTAAGCCGCTACACTATTCGTGCGTCTCAACATATCTTTTAAGTATTTAGATAAATCTTAACTAATATTATAAATACGAATGTGACTTTGTTTGTTGCGCTTTTACGCCTCAACAGCTCAACCGATCATCATGTAACCTAATTTAGCCAAGTGAGTACCTTTCATCCAGAAAAAGTATTGTTACGAACCTAACCTACATTTAAGCAGGCAAAGCCGCGAGCAAAATATATTCACATAAATAAAAATCCTAATTAATATGCTACATAAACGATTATGTAGTTACTATATCTAATTTAATTAATTAATTTAAACAAGTGAGAATCGGCAATGAATTGCCCTAAATCTTAGAGTTTGAAAAATGGTTCAAGTAATATGCAAAGGTCAGAGGTCAAAGGTCATAGTAATTTCGGGGTATATCAACTATGCTGAGTCGAATAGCGTTGGCCGCGAGTCTCTAGCTCTTACGGTTCTTGAGTTGAAAGTTGTATAACAGACGGACGGACAAAGCTGTTGTATAAGAGATTTTTCGAACTCTAAAAGACAGCACTCGCACTAGAAATAAATCCTGTGTCGCGGAGGACTTTACAAACAGTGGATCACACAAAGATTTGTCCCGTATGGAATTCGAACCCACAACACTCGGTGCAATGTCAGTGGCGAGGCGACGACTTAAACCACGACACCATCCGTGCACTCAAATCTAAAAACATACATACATGCTTCGCTAGCTATATTTTGACCAGAGTTCATCTTAATCTCTCATCTTCCAAAGCATTGCTATTGCATACACGAGGAAGAGTCAGAATATATATGTAAATAAGTCTCGTTAACGGACATGTAATTCTTCAGGAATCTCTCTTTCTGGTGTTACTAGAGACCGAAAACTCAACTCTATTCAACTTTTCCGACCCAAGATTCGAACTATCGGCTGTTTTATAAGTCAAGTTATAAGTTAAGCTATCATTTTGAACATACATATACTGTGTATTTCCGAAACTTAGATCAGGATGTCCTAAACACCTACATACCGCCAGCTATGTTTAGGGTCCACATAATAAGGAGCCAATACGTATATTGCTGTCTAACAGGCACATTTCCTAACAGAAAAATCCAATAACAATTTCCAAGCTAGGAATCGAACCGGGCACCTTACGGCTGCAATCTTATGCTACGCAACCAAACAATACACACAGGTCAACAGCAGTTGCAATTAAAATCGTTCGCCTAAGGAAATAAGCGCGAGGCCGCAAGCAGAATCTTATTATAGTGTTAGTTATTTGAGTTATATGTTAATGTTATATGTTAATACTATTAGTATTACTACATATTATAAAACAAAGTCTCGCGCCGCGTCTGTCTGTTCGCAATAACTGAAAATCTACTGAACGGATTTTCATGCGGTTTACACCAACAGACAGAGTGATTCATGAGGAAGGTTTAGGTGTATAATTTGTTAAGGCTTTGTACTAACCATGTGAAGCCGAAGCGTGTTGCTAGTCTTATATAAGTGGGAATTGAACCCATTACCTCTTGATGGCAAATCCGACTTTATAACCACAGGTTTACTGCCAATTTAGAACAAAGTTAATCAAATGACTATTCTATAACTTCTACTATTCTATAGAATATATTACTTACAAAAGAGATAACAAAAAAGTACTTCTATGTATTCTGCTTATAAATTAGTTCCAAATCTTATCAATATTATTAAATAATAAATAATTAAAATAGTAATTACTTTAAGATAAGTATGATGAATGGCATCATTTATTGGTAACTGAAACTATATTCGTTTTTATAAATATAATTATTGAATTGCAAATTTATAGACAGAACGCTTCAGTACCTTTTTCTCCGTTGTTTGTCAATGCTCTTTTTAGTAGCTGTCGACAAGGTTTAATTAGAGTTATCAATAAAAAAATTACATCTGTTAGTTTTTAATATATTTGTAGGTAAGTACAAACAAGAATGTGTTTCGAACACTGGGCGAATACTAGTATTGAGTAAAAAAGTAAGTTCGAATGTAATATTTGCGTTAGTAAGTCATATTTTGGTTCCTATTTTAAATTAATATTAATTAGTAGATGTATTTTTAAATTTTAATATTAGCTATGATTTTGACGTCTTCGAAAGGGATTGCCAGGAAATATCTTTGAACAGAGTGATTTGGAAGTCTAAGGGAGAGGCTTTTGCCCAGCAGTGGATCATAAAAAAAAAAGCTACACATGATGTGATTTTGTATGGTAATAATTTATATCCACACAATAACACAACGTGTTAATATAATAACGTCAATGCTAAACATTTAATTGAAACAGCAAGGGCCTAATGGAACAATGTCGGCATTGCGACTGACTATTTCGATGACAACTATTTCTCGTAGCTACCGATTCTGATCTAAATACTTTCAGGCTTTGAGTTATTTCATTAACACAATTAAATTGTAGACTATAACTATGTGTTTGATAATAACTCCGATACAATAGATTTTAAACCAGTCGAACGATCGTGCATAAGTATTATTTTGCAACTTAAAAGAACGAACAGATAATGATTTTGCATTTATTCGTTGTATTACTTGCTTTAATGGAAAATCTATAGCATATTAAACACACAGCATTATTGTTATATCGCTCAGCCAATTACTTTACACAGCTGTACCAAAAACCTTTGCATAGCGTCACACATGTAAATAAACATAAATCATTTGTATACTAACAATATACTACATTGCGTCCGTATTTTAATAACATTGATGTTTATAGTATTTGGATAATACACAGCAGATGAATCGACAGTGCGTGTTTTCTTTAACATAACGTTTAGCATTTATAAGACACGTAGCGCCATCTAGCGGACAAATGCGTAAACAGGAAGTTTCTCTAAGATGCGCCTGCGCCTCAATTTCGTACATTACAACGTACATTTTAAATCGAATAATAACAATTTATGTTTCAAAAATATGTGTCTGTTTTAGTCATATTCATCGACATTTAGTTCTCATAGAATTCTCTCGCTCCCTAAACAACCATCCTAGAATTTTGACTTCACCGTACATCCTAGGGTGGCCACCAGTCAATTCTGGAGAGAGCACGGCGTCTAACCCTCTTCGTATGTACCGCTTATGCACCTAGTTCTAAAGTCTCTAAACGACAGAATCCACGTTCGTCTGAATATAACTAGCCTATACCGTTCGCTGACCTATAACCTATTTCTATAAAAAGAAAATATTCGACCTGTTGTATCGTTGCTACGTGAAAGAGGGATAATTATTACTTAGGTAGTAGAGCCTCGCTAATTTCAGCATGAATGGGCCGGCTCGACCGGGGAAGGACCGGAAACCTCTCACAGAACATCGACGTAAAAATAGCAGTATCCCTACTGTTGTGTTTCGTTCGGTGAGTGAGAGTGCCGGAGGCCCAATCACCCTCTTTTCCCCTTACCGCTCCCTCTCCTTCCAACTTCCCCCTTTCCTATAGGGTCGGCAACGCGCAAGTGATGCCTCTGGTGATGCAGGCGTCCATACGCTACGGTGACCACTTACCATCAGGTGGACAAGTATGCCTATTAGCCACATTAGTTGCATACAAAAAAATTATACCTTCACCGCCTTCATACGTCCGCCTTTATAATATTAGTAAAGATATTTAAAGTGCGTAATTGTTTTATGAATAGATCGTCTTTTCTTTTTTCACATTATTGTATAAAAAGAGTGCCTGTTTTAAAATATACTAACTATTCATATTCAACGTATACAGTATCTACAATTTAAGGTACTGTAGATACTGTATTTGAATGACAAACATCCATGGCACTAATATTTTCATCAGATCACAGGACGTTAAATGACAAATACTAACACTTTTTTTTTAAATATATTACTTTGTAATGTTACACCTTGTTTAACCTTGAATTTACATTGTTGTTACACTCAGTCGTATTTTAATCAAGAAGAATGTGCAATGCAGACACCTCGTAATCATGGACAGTGTCGTAAAGTTTTCTTTTTGAGTCTTATCTGAGTTCGCATGCCAAGGACTGTCATGCTCACTCAAATGTCATTGCTTGTGGTGGCGTCATGGACCGGGTCGTGCCCTTCCCTTCAATATGGCGAAGGGGGCGATGGCTGGCCCATGCGTCGTAGTCGTGAACGGGTGCCTTCTGACGCCTTCCGGGTGGCTTAAGAAGAAAGGCCAACTCTATCGACGTCTTATCCTACACTATGTACGATCTCTTTAGTGGTAACTTTAATTAACTTATTAGGTTGTATGACAACACTCGTCCACGTGTAAGCTTATATAATCTTATTTACAGATAAAATTCATGCGGTAAATAATAGACACTCCAACAACGTATAATATATTCAGAGACAGGGTAATATAGTAACAAATAAATAATATTTCATAGAAATCAACACAACGGACACAAAGGCCGCCTACTGGTAAAAGGAAACCCCGATTTTTCCACAAGCAGTAAGCTCTGCGTGGGATGGGCTCAAAGTAACCTAAATTTCTTTATAGATCATTTCGATGAATCGAGGTCCTAGGAAAAGTACCGGCCAGCTGCTAGAAAGCGTCGCAACAATTATTTTAGTTGAAAATCTGTACTTATTTGTTAGGTGCGCCTCGTGGAACTGCTGTTAGAGGGTCAAACAATGCGTCACTGGATTTTAATGTTAAAAGGTTCTCAGTATCAGCTCCGAGTTCGAAATTGCGATTAGTAGACGGATACAGGTTCGCTTCTACAGTTTGACGGTAGCGATGAGTGATTATCGATAAAAAAACTTTGTTATTGATAGATTATTGATCACTAAGTATGTGAACATAGCCAGGCAAATGAATAAAAATCGGCCTGGAAAATAATAATACTTATTGATTTTTTTTTCTTAAGATTTATTTTCTTAAGAGAATGACATTAAAATAAAAATATAAAGGTTGTATTCAAATTTCTCTTTTCGTAGTACATAGCACTGTACTTGATAGTATGTTACTGTTCCATAAATCTCTTCTTAAGCCCTGAAGGCTTAAGAAGGATATAAGTAATTGATGTATGATTATATTTATCAACATCCATACACTAAAATGCAGACATCCCTAACAAATCCCATCACTGCATGAATTGTATCAGGTTAAGCGATTTATATTGAAACTGGTTTGTAAATAAACTGATAAGAGCTATGCTACTGATATTGATAATCATTCTAATATGCAATGAACTTATCATTATAATTGTGAGATCATAACCTCAATTCATTTATACAACCAAATCAACACTATCTTATCTAATGGCTGTCAAATAACTGGCATGTTTCATTTTCTTTTTTATGGCTACTTTAAATATAATATAAACTTGTACATACTATGAAACCCTAATTCAAAAAACTTATGAAACAAAATATATATTGATGTTGTCTTGAGAAACGTCTGGTAATAATAGACTCTGCGTATACCCAGGTTTCCTTAAAATTGTAAGTGATGTTTAATTGCCATAGTTGATTTGAACCATAGAAATCAATATTACATTACTTAAAATCAATAGAATTAAGAATGAGATAATAAGTAGAGTACTGCTGGATACGCCACTAAACATCAAATAATTTTCAAACTTTGGCAGTAAATCTAGGGATAGGGAGGATCTCTTATTAGTTATTATTAATTATTCAAGATCCATGTCCAAACCAAATGCTTTTATCTCGGTATGGTTAAGTCAGCTGATTAAGACTACTACTAGTACTATCAATAAGGCAACAGCTTATTGATAGTGGTGTCTTAATATGCTGCTCGAGCTGGCAGTATAGAATCTCCACTAGTGAAATGTATAGGCTTAAATCATAGCCTTCAATCCACTTACCAAGAAGCAAGTTGTATGCTTGCCTTATTCTATAGGAAAGATATACACTCAGAAAATAATGCCAAACAATAGTCAAGTATCAAGTCTAAATTAGCGTCTAAAAAATAAAATGACAGGGCAATATTCAATCATAACTAATCGCATATAGGATATAGAGGTGTGATGAATCAAGAGTTCTTACTGGTTCATAGCCACTGAATAGGATAATACTATTTGTCCACCATTTGTGATTGAACCACGACATGTGTGTGCTGCATTGCAGCTGCACAATAATTTAAGTATTTAAATTATTGTGCAGCTGCAATGCAGAATCTCATCTTACTACTATTACTGCTACTACTCATTACTTATAACTAACGGATCAGCAGACAAAGAAAGTGATAATAATTAAGATGAAATTTGGCAATATTGCCAACATCATTTCTATGCCACTAAAATATCCCCTCTCTCTATGACTAGTCCAGTTTATGATATATTGTTCACCTATACCAACCGTCAGGTTATAATAGTGGGAGCCGTTATACCTTACAGTGCCCAAGAGCACCTTACGGGACCTTTTATAGACAGGTCTTGTCCCCAAATCTCAATTTAACCAACCTAACTCCAGAGACCCAGTTCTCGTAAGCGAGCTACCTCGTGTCTAAGTGTCACTACATATTCTCCAGATAGATGCCAGAGCAATAAAGCCGCTCACTACTCGCAATTTTGGGAGTTGCTAACGATAACCTCGCTGAAGCCGACGGAGAAGCAACCTCCCACATTCCCAGTATAGTACCGGAGTTGTACATGGCATGCTTACTTCCCGACGTATATCCATGTGTCTACCCAAATAGGCCCACAAGCTGGGTATATGCCACTTAAACAGTAAATAAAGTTTCTAAATGGATACCAAATATACTGGATTACTGTATAGAGTTAGTTTTAAAATATGTGCTTGAAATAGAGCAGTGCTAGAGCTCATGTAACACTTGCAGGGGGTCTGATGGCTAAATTAGACCAGTACTCCTTATTCTGCATGATATGTGGTGCTACTGAAGATCAGCAGCAATCTGTAAGTTTCAAAGCTGATTAGGGAAGTACTTACCATCATCTTCTCAAGCTCGATATCCTTCCACTTGTCCATGGTTACCGATCGTACGAAGGATAGGTGAACACCCAGGCTACGGTGAACGCCGGAACACTCGAGGCAGATCCAGATGCCATATGTCACCGACACCCATTGGGGATTCAGCGTACTACATTCGAAACATTTCTAAAAAAACAAAAAATATATTACACTTCCTATCTTGCCTCACATATGTACATTATTTTAAACACTTAATTAACTTACGTGGTTCTCCTCGACCGTACGTATGGAGTTCAGTTTACGTCTTGTACGAGGTGATGCCATTTTGCCAGGCTTTTAATTTAACTCAAGAGCAGGTGACGATCTCACAAAAAACTCCCGCAAACTATCTGTCCTACGACCCGTCCGCACGTCATTCAGTCAGATCCGGAATTTTAGACGTCCACTTGGCATCCATAGACTTGACATCTCGAATTGTCAAACATAACTTTCGAAAGTTACCATAGACTAAACTTACGCATTGAGTAATAGGTATTCAAGATATGGTATTAAATAGATATGCTTAAAATTGTGTAAAACAAATAAAATACGTCTGATAGCAACCATTAGCAATATTTGGGAATAACTATAAGTAAATCTATCCTCGGATTATTAAACTGAGCTATATAGTAGATTTCGGGGCAAATTTCCTACCATGGCTTTTAGAACAAAAACAACCCCACACATTTTCATCACATACAACAGTACTACTCTTTTTTATCCAAAATTTTTATGTTAATATCTTCACTTCGTTCGAACGTTTTTTTTTTGTTTTCAATCCGATGCCTGCTTACTCTGGATGTTAAGCGACTAATGTATAACGTGTGGTTACCGCGATACAAGCCTCAAGCTTAGTGCGGAAGCCGCTGCCAATTATAAAAATGTGTAATGTAATAAATAGATCAATAAATAAATCTATAATAATGCTCGGATATAGAGGCTTCAATTAATGTCTTTTATATAAGAATATATCTTTATCATAGGGTTCGAGCTTATAATGTTTTAGCGCTTAGCATTTCTCTGTTATATAGTGTCTAGTGTCTTATCTATGCTTAGCATTCCTAAGCTTGAAATGTCATCATGATATTATTGACATTATGAAAATTATCAAAAATAATGTAAAATTATAAGTACCTATTAAATAAAATCTAATAAACAATAAAAATACGCACTGATCATAATGTTGGCGAAACGAGATATAGTTGTTGAAGATTCAATAGCACTGAAAATCATGTTTTACGTTACGTTGGCATTTTTGATAATATACTTCTTGAAATTTATAAAGCAAATGATCAAAGCATGCAATGCGCAACAATCTACAGGACATATGATGAGTACATCTTCATATCCATCAACAGAGCGTCAATCTAATCATAGAAAGTTATCAATTGCTAAGGAAGATATTAGATCAAGGAAATATAAGAGAAGGCGTTTTCTCAGAATGGAAGCTGAACGGTGGCTACCAAAAAGAAAACCATCTGAAAGTCTCGACCACGAATACGAAGAATAACAGCCGTTCAATAAGCAAATTATTATTAACAATAATACACGACCAAAAATGTAAACGTAGTGACTTGTACTCAAAAGAAAATAAATTAAATTTTAATGCATACTACCAAACTAATATTTTTGTCTTATATCGAACATAAGTGCAAAACATTAAACAATCAAGTAAGGATAAGATTAAAGTGGGTTTATTAGTTGTTATACTAATATCGCAAAATGAAAAATATGTCCCATTTGCACGGTCGTAGAGTTTATAGCCATTCTACTGTCTATGTAGTCGAATTAATATTATAAGTGCTTACACCGCGACACGAGACATGTATCTATGTACCTTATTGTTGTTAATTTCACAATATATCTCGTGACATTTTTCCTTCTGTGGTTTACAAATAACAATACATCAAATAAAAATTAAGTTAAAATATTGTTATATGTAAGCCTAAAGAATACAGTTATATAGAATACAGTCAATAATATAAATGTATAATATGGTATTTACTTACCTACTTTAACGTGAAAGGTTGCTCTTAAACTTATTTGTATCAAAAGATTTTTAAATATCGGGCAGTTTCCTTTAAATAGCCAAAGCGTAAACTACATAATACACTTAACAATTTTATGTAGTTCTTTTGTTGTTAAAGGTACGTACCAGTATGACAGTGCTGCTTATTCTACTAAAAATAGTAAATATTTAAAACTACACTAGTGGTAAAGTATTGCAAAATATAGTTAAAAATGTAATGTACTGTCTACTTTTATTCTTGTATTATTGTATCTTGTATTATTCTTGAGTATGCCGACGCTGAGTTCAATAAGATCGTGACCGATGGATATATAAGTATGCACTAGATAGGGCTGGTCGTAGTAACGACGAATTAATCAGTAGATGCACTTTTTTAATAGTACGTCCAGATTCTTCATTATTGATGTGTTACTTAAGATTCTGCTAATATCGCAGAGGAGCTCGAGATAATGGTCAACCTAGTATTTAATTTACTTGTATACTCTTCAGTCAGCGTTTAAATAATTAATCGGTGAAGACCAACTTCTTATCAAGGCATGTTCTTAGACAAATAACAATAAAATGGTTACATTTACACCGAGATATATGTCATGTTAATGAGAAACGGAAAATTCATAATTTTATAATAAAATTTAACTGTTGATCTAAGTGTTATACAACCTCATTATACAAATTAAGCTTTCCATTTACTTATAGAGCTATTGAGTATGCTTTTAGGGCATTTAAAGACTAAATATTACTACAAGAAATACTCAAAATATATTTTCTATTTGAGCCTAAATAATTAGTTTTTATCAAATAATGTATTATTAAAACATAATCTATAAATGTTGATAAAACTACCAAATATAGATAGTCAAAGTTTATTTAGTAGAATTTTCTAAGCGCACAGTTTATAAACAGACCCTGACAACACTGATTAGACAGCGGTGCACTCATGTCGAAGGCCGCTATCCCGAAGTAAATCATTCTGATATCGTCTCCAGAACAGTCGTTACAGGTCCCAATCCATTTTCCAAGATCTCTGCATCACGTACATCCCATATACAATATAATAGAAACTTCTGTTTCGACTGTTAGCTAGTTCTAAACTTGTTCAATTTGCGGTAGCCGATACCCAAACAATACTTCGTTTCGAGTGAGTTGCTGCCGAGTATAAACTTAACGATGAGCCAAAACAACGTGAACGCCAATAATGTTGAGGAGGAGTATTCGGAGATCGTCTCCAAGAATGCCTGGCCGCTGGTTTACCAGGTATGTTGCGTAGGTGGAACGCGGTATCCTCTGTGCCACGCGCTAAAACTAACAACAATATACTAGGACAACTACCTACTTTTTAACTTGCGAATAATATTTCATGGATGTTTTTTATGTTTGTGTATAAAAGGTTTGTTTCTTCTGTATTTATCCGTGGCATAGAATAAGTGCGATTAGCGACTGTTTTATTTTATTTTCTTATTGGTCTACTTTTTATCGTTTGTAATTTCGTTTTGTTGATTTTTGTTTTGATACTTTTCCAGCGACTACAAATGCATTTTCTAGGTCTGTTTTGGTCAGGAGAACTAACCAACAAGGGTTATATACCATTTAAGATTAGATCAGCAGGAAAAATATCATATTAATCATGAAAATATCATTTAATTTCTCTTTCCTGTTATGCTATTGAAAGTGTATGTATTTTCCTGTCTATATTTATATTTTTCGATTTTCCTTGGATATCAGAATATTGTACCAATCAATTGACTAGTAATAATAAGTTAGATAAAAGGAAATTAAAACAGAAGTACCTACTATTATAAATAATAATTGTGGTACTCTTGTACCTAATAGCAGTATGAATTATTAAGTGAAGATATAATTACTTGAAAAATTAAAAAAGATGTTCCAACTTTTTTAAATTCAGAATTATGGTATGAATACTAGATAGGTACCTATCCAGTATTTATTTATTTTAGTATTGTAGGTATATTGTAAAATATTAATGTACTCATACAGCTATTTTTAGTATTGGGTATTTTAATAAACCCACAATACTAAAAATAACTGTATGAGTACAAATATATATATTTATAAAAAAATGCTTTAAGTTATTTCTGGTTTTTTATTTAAATTTCTAATATGTTTGTTTTACAATATGTTTTATAAAGTTATATACATGAAAAATGTTGTAACTATTTTGATATTAATAAGTTACTACTTGTGTTTATCAAAATTATTAAAAAATAACCATATTAGTAATAATTTGTTAATTTAGGTGACAATATAGTCCTGGTACCTAATCTAAAATAATTATGTCAGCATTAAAACTTAATTTAATACAATTCTTTTTCTTATGTCAATTTTAAGCCACAATTACTATAAAATTTATATTTCTCTAATTATCTCAATGAACTAGGTCCAAGTTTAGTACTACTAAGTAAAACCCTTACTTTACAAAAAGTTTCACTGTGGCAGTTAAAAACACACCCCAATATATCTAAATTCCACAAAATATAGTATTAAAAGTAGCAAATAAATTTTCTCATAAGTTAAACTCAAATTTTCTGATATACAAATCTTTAAACTAAATTCTTAAACATTCTTGGAAAATAGTCAAACAATGAAAAATATATTGTTAATTTAAATATAGATTTGAACATTTTGCCCTTAAACTGTTACTTGAGGAAATGTTATAATTTTATTTGGATAATGAATTACCAAAAATAAGCTAATTTAGGGCTTAGTTATATATTTTCATGGGCTAAAGAGTTTTTATCATCAGTCCCACTATTCAGAATGGGCTCACTTAAAATTATAAGCCTAGTAAAACCCAAACTGTAAAAAAGTTTCTGCAAAATGTTATTCTTGAATTTTGAATCAAGCTTAATTGAAAAAGAAACATTCAATACCTTACAAAGATAGAGATAAAATTCATGGATATGAACTTGGGTTCTCATATTTGTCAGGCCAATATATCTACTCAATAGGCTATAGCTGGTACATATTTAAACAAAACACACTTCATACTAAATAAGTATGAAGACAAAAACATTAAGTACACAACTAGTAAATCGGTATTTCTTGAATTAGACTTGAAATTTCGTTATTAGTATTGGTTCTCGACTAAACTCTGCTTGAAATACCGGCGAATACCTAATTCACGGTTCTCAATTAAGCCTCCGAAATTGGTCGGTCGTAGCCCAAAAATTAGATACGCTTAAATTTAGTAACAATGTTTCGACAGAACAATTTAAAACGCCATAATTCGTCGTAATTTGAATGCATCATTAGCGTATCAAGTCGCAATTTTTGACTGACGGCGATATTTCAAATCGGCGATCGGCGACAGTTGTAAATAAGACAATAGCTTCCATAATTTTCCTTTCACCCCTATCTATCTATCTTTATCATAATTCATGTGGAGTAGGCTAAATAGAATTCTCTTTTCTTCGTACCATCCGAATATCTAGTTTATGTTTATTTAAAATATATATAAAACTAAATCCCACGCCATATTCAGTCATAACGATTTATAGTATGTTATTTGTTATACATGATTCTAAAGCTAATAGGATTCGTAAAAACGAGTGTAGAAAGCATTACCTTGTACCCATTACAAAATTTCTTACCTAACTTACAATTTGATGATCGGATTAAATTATTTTTGATATTTAAGAAACCTTTCTAGTATATCTCTAAATCATATTGTTCTAATATACCATAGTTCTACACTCATTAATGCTGTGCAATATTTTAAATTAATATTAATACCCAAATACATAAATTTAACTGTCCTAGATAACCCTACAAGTCCATAAAACACAACACCATTCATACTAACAAAATCATTCTCAACACTCAATCAAAATTTAAACATCTCAATGAATGTTCATGCACATTTATAATTTGCAACAAGCATTTAAACCGTACCAATAACCCACAAAGTGTTATCAATGGATAAGTTCACTAAATGGCTAGTGTTACCAGTATTTAACTAAAGCTAATTAGTACCCTCGTCCAATCTGCTAACGATCGTAATCGGTTAACCGTTTGAATAGCCGATACTTTGTGTCACATGTCTACGAATCCTGACAGTTATTAACATATTAATAAACTGTCTGCATGGTAGAATGTTCGGTACTATAACACTTCAAACATTGAATTCGCATAATGCCCACACTGATTAAAAAAAGTCGATGTGTCGCCAGCGCATTAAAAGTTAATATTGCTTCTCTAAATTGCTCTCCAAGCTTTATTCAGCGCAAAAGCATAAAATCTGCTGAATCCTATCCATACTTTGAGGTGTGCTTATACCCAATACCAAGAACCGGGCGTCCTAATAACCATCACCAAATCATTTTACCTAATATTGTCTTCTATTTACGCGAATATTATTCATTGAAATTAAACTGCTATATACGGATTTTATCGCGTTGTTTATTTGACACTTTATTACAAAATTTTGAAAATTGTTATACTACTACTACTATTAAACTTTATTAATTTTTAAGCTAATTAAATTATTATTAAACTATTTAGATTTCATTTATTTTTACACTTTCCCCGACGTTTCGGTTGCTTTTCAGCAGCCATGGTCACGGGGAAAAGCTGAAAAGCAACCGAAACGTCGGGGAAAGTGTAAAAATAAATGAAATCTAAATAGTTTAATAATAATTTAATTAGCTTAAAAATTAGTAAAGTTTAATAGTAGTAGTAGTGCAACAATTTTCAAAATTTTGTAATAAAGTGTCAAAGAAACAACGCGATAAAATCCGTATATAGCAGTTTAATTTCAATCATTTTACCTATTCTTATTTTATATACCATTGGCAAAAAGAATACTGCGCGGTGAGAGTAAGCGGTTACCATGGCCTGTAGACGTGTTTCCGACCCTGCAGACCTTTTGATGCCCTTCTTGATATACATCCACTGACAATACAAAGTACTGACAAAAAGATAGGAATCATCCATACACTGAATATATAAAAATAAATATAATACGATTTACACATATACAACTGAACTACTACCTAACTAATAAACTTGTCCACCAGAAAATTGGGATGGAGTGCCAGCGCTACCGATACACCTGGAACGAAGCCAAGAAGCCGAAGAACAAGCCGCTGAACCGCTACCGTGACGTGAACCCTTTCGACCATACCCGCGTTGTCCTGAAGCGAAGCGAGACTGACTACATCAATGCCAACTATGTGACCGTAAGTACTCATTTATAGATCTCCCAGGGCGGTCTCTTCAGGCAGCCTGGTCTACTCAAGGTTTGGTCTAAGTTACGACTTACGTGTAAGCAATTATAGCGGGTGACCAATTCTATTAAAAAAATAAGGTGCCAATTTAATCGCCTGCAATTTTGAAAGCGGTGAATCAGACCACGATTGTCTATAGATATCAATAAAGAAAAGTACTTCCTTTTTTATCAGAATGTTGGCAATCCCCAAATTGCGCGTGACACAATCAGCGGCTATTGTATTGTAGCTCTCGTGCGGCCACAGGTACGATACATCTGGTCAATGTACAATTAGGTGCGCATCTTATCTGCATTCATGTTGGATGAATATTAATTATATTATCTCTCACTTTTCAGCGATACAATTCTGAACATAATTTGTTTACACTGTACTGTATTGCACGAGATTCAATCGGCACACTGTTTATTCACTTATTCAGTTTAATCTGTTTCAATTAAATAACCCACCCCAATATACTCGCTCACCGCCCGGGTGGCAGTGCTGGATTAGATATATCATAAAAGTAGCAATCGCTACAGGTGCTGCACTCGAGCAATAATTAAAAGTCAGGATTGCTTGCTATTCTACATTTCCAAAAATAAATACTCATATTGAGTCGTGAAGT
Organism: Catocala fraxini; assembly: GCA_930367265.1. Classification (NCBI taxonomy): domain Eukaryota; kingdom Metazoa; phylum Arthropoda; class Insecta; order Lepidoptera; family Erebidae; genus Catocala; species Catocala fraxini. The sequence continues at coordinate 2,615,673 of OV884024.1, read as the reverse complement.
TTGATTCTAGCATTTTATTATAATATGTCTATATATGTGCTGGTCACGGTCGCGAGTTGCCTTAATCCGGCGCTAAGGAGGTCCAATCGTTTACCGGTCATCACGGCATGAAGCCGCTCGTAGTTCTGATTTTGATAGTCATAGGGTACCAAAATTAGTCTGGTTTATGTATAGTTGTTCCCAGTTAGGCTGATCTTTGTGTATTTTCAGTTCGTAAAGTCTATTACGATACTAGAAGTATACCTAGAGTAATACAGAACCCTAAAACATTATTTGACAATTACTTTGATGAAGATTTTAATTTCTCGCTAATACTAATGAAAATTAAATCAATTAGTATTTTATTGATTACCGATTATTTATTTCACGGTATCAAAATTATTATATTGTTAGGCTTGTTTAATTATTCCAATAAATAAAATAGTTCCTATATAGAACAGTCTTGTTACTACGACGCTACTTATCAACTGACGCCCGATTAGTCGTAATAGACGTTATCGGAACAACATCTGCTACGCAGTACACAGTTCTCTTTCAGACTCCCATCGCTGTCTTCATGTCAACATGTCAACAATCAATAGAAATATCGAGACATTAAAGACAACTTTATAACATTCATTAAAATGTAATCAAAAGATTAGCATAGGAAAAAAACAGATATAATTAAATTCATAGAAATTTATTTACCATTGAAAATTCAATTACGGGCTCACAAAAATTTTACGGGAAACTGAATGATCAAACCATAATAACAATTCCGCGAATATAAGTTTGATCGGCGACAACATCTCTAAGAAATTAAAGGATAATTTAAGAAAACTGTTTCTTGAAAATATAGGAACCGTCTTTAATCGCTATATAGCTTACACGTCGGTCGATCAAATAATACTTACCTAAAAATATATAATTATGCAATACTAGAAAATTCAGTTATTGGAGAAACATGACTTGAATGACCATTAGTCTATAATATCTATATCTATATTAATATTATAAAGATAAAGGATTTGTATTTTTGTAAGTTTGTTTGTAATTAATTAATTGAAAAACTAATGAATCGACTGTTGATTTCTTTCATCATTAGAAAGCTCCTTTATCTAAAAGTAACATAATTATATATAAAAAGCCACGGGAGCAGGGCAGTAATTAAGAAAATGGGTGAAACCGCGGAGCACAGCTATGATAAATACTAAAAATATAGCTCAATTATACAATACTCTATTATACAATACACATGTTTTAAAGATTGCATAATTATATAGCATTTTTCCTTGATTACTCACCAACGAAGAAATAACCACAGCAAAGTATGTGTCACTATAAAAGTACAATTGAAAGGCGTTATTCAAATTGGTACTATTAGGGTGTCGTTCCTATTCACCATTCCCTGAGATGCAACATCGTCTATGTATGTCTGTTTTAGCTTTCTATCTCAGTAACTGCTAAACCTAACCACTTGGAACGACAAATGCATGCAATGCAATGTATTATATGAAAACTGCTTTATACATATATGAAATACATTTGTTTTCATAGCGTAGAGTTTTAACGTACAATGAAGTATTACATATAGCAATATAAGAAATCTGTAATAATTTAAAGTGATAGACTGAAGTAAAGCTTACAGACAGAATAAAATAATATCTTTAACTATTTCTTTATGGTCGGTTGCGCTCGTCAGCGTTTTACATCTAATGACTACGATTTATACTTGTTTGACGATAAATACACGTGACTACTTAATTATTAATATTAATCGGTAATTAACCGTCAGTAAATTTACAAAATTATTGCAATAACTAATATTATAAATAATTATTCATATTATAAATGCAAAAGTGACCGCGTGCTTGTTAAGTTTTGACAATTATATTGACGAACCGATTATTTATAAGTATCTTGAACGTAGGCCAAGTAATTATACTAATTCTAATTACCACATGCGAATCAAATTAGTGCCATACAGTTAACTTAATAAATAAATAAAATAATTAACAAGTACTCCTTAAATTTAAATAATTTATTGTTGTTATTAAATATCATAGCACTGTTTAATTAATAGATCAATTGTAATTATTATAAATTGCAAAGTCACCATTATGAAATAACCCCTATGCAATTTATGCCAAAAGATATACCTATCGTGGTTTTGTTTCTCTGTACTGATATGACGCCCATAATGAATCGTCAAACCACAGTAATACTGTAGTTACACATGGAAAATATTACGAAATTCATTATTTTAGTATTGTTATGATTAATTACATCTATATTTATTCACGACGAGGAAAGTGCGAAATAATATTCGTAGCAACGCCTTTTAGAGTTCGAAAAAACTCTTACAGCTTCGTCCGTCCGTCTGTCTGTTATACAACTTTCAACTCAAGAACCGTAAGAGCTAGAGACTCGCGGTCAACGCCATTCGACTCAGCACAGTCGATATACCCCCGAAATTACTATAACTTTAAACCTCTGACCTCAAGGTCAGGTGGTATCACGTGACCTTTGCATTTATTCGAACTCTAAGATTTACGGCAATTCGTTGCCGTTTTTCACTTGTTTCCAATTATGATATATATATTAAATTAAATGGCAAAGTCATTCATATTTATATCTATTGAATTTATATGACCGTGGGACATTCCCATATCCCTATTTAGTGTAACATTACGTACGTTCTAGCTAGCTCTCGATATTGCATGCATTACTGCATCGAAAACTGAGCCGACTTTCCGAGGCAGCGCCATCTGATTAATTCAGACTTTGAAATTACAATATATTTACAAATTATAAATCATTTATTCAGTTGCGAACATGCGTTTACAGTAAGGATGTTAACATTTATATAGTCGTCCTACATTCAGGCATGAATATTTCAAGTCTTGTTAACTACAATCGAATTATTGAATTGTGAATGTTATTAGATTTGATATAAATTATAATAGTCCGTTAAAAAACAATCATCCAATAAAGTTAATGATGTCATTACATCGTGAATGTATCACAAAATTATATGTTACTAGCTGACCCACGCAACTTCGTCTGCTTTACATAAGAAAATTTTCCCCGTTTTTACAACATTTTCCATTGATGCTCCGCTCCTACTGGTCGTAGCGTGCAGTTATATGTGTGTATATGTCCTATAGCCTTTCTCGATAAATGGGTTATCCAACTCTAAAAGATTTTCAATTCGGACCAGTAGTTCCTGAGATTACCGCGTTCAACCAAACAAACAAACTCTTCAGCTTTATAACATTAGTATAAATTATAATTAATTAAGGTCAAATTTAAAATTAAAGCCATTATAATATACAAGTCTGTAGAATTAACTTATACTATCTGTGAGAAATTATGTTACATTATAATAAACTTTTAACTTTCATAATTTCTTGTAATTATCTTTTAAATGCATTAACGTTCGAACCTTTAACCGTTTTGGCAGACTGTTATAAATTACTGGAGCCTTATAGAAGGACAGTCTTGCGCATAAGTGCAGTTTTAGCTGGTGCAGGCGCAGTCTGCTATTGTCACGTCAAGCTTGGTTTGTGTGAATCCTGTGGTACTCTGTAGTACTCTGGATTATCATCCAGATTAGGTCCTTTTTTATTTAAAGACAACCAATAAAGCATACACTAAAACATTATCATAATACATAAATATGAGTACATTTTATAGTCCTGCCTTAACTATAAGCTGTCACAGCTCGTTTTCTGAAAGGTAGATCAACTCAAAAATTAGATAACAGGCGTTCAAACGTCATGTCAATTGTTGTGATTGGCTCACCGAGTCAGCAACAGCCGCTAAAATGACAGGAGTTTAATTTTGACACGTTGTGATTAGCCGTCCGGCTGGCACTGTGACACATACAATTACAAAATCTCGGTATTTTCTTGATTACATAGAATTGATTACACATATACCGTTATTGCTCATATGATCATCTCTTTTGTTACAATGCACCGGGTAATGCAAGTTCGAAACGCAACTAAAAGTAAGGTAGTGGCAATTATTGACAATTATTTACATATGAGATGACTTGTCCGTGGAAATCACCACTATCTTATTAGAATATAGGTACACTCTTACTGCGTTTCGTTAAACGAGTCCAGAGTTGTGTAGGCTAATCTACCTAGACCTATATCTTCAACTTCTTTAAACCCATTTTAAATTTATCTTCGGTGATGGGCGAGTGCAACCCCTTGTACAATTACGGGGTAGGGGTGGGTAATAACTTCGCCGCCAGCCATCGAGCGGCAAGTGTAAGCTTGTTTGCCCCTGTGATAGTATAAAATAATGTTCTTTTATACAAAAAAATGGTCTGTATGTGACAATTGTGTTGTTTTTTCTATATATGTAAAGGTACAGGGAATGGCGGTTGTTAAATATCATATATTGCTCTCTCTACTTTAAAGTCACTGTAAACTGATGATGAAAACATGCAGTACAGATTTGACGGATGGCTTAGTGGTTTAAGTGGTCGCCTCGCTACTGCCGCCGCGCAGAGTGTTGTGGGTTCGATCCTCACACGGGACAAAACTTTTTGCCTTAAAACAACTGCCAAAATATCGGTGTAATACATTCCTGCACACCTCTCCTAATAGGGTTATAAGTCTTTATGTCATACTTTATTTAGACCAGAAAACTCCCGCATTAAGTAAATACCAGTGTCGCGGGGGATTTTGCAAACATTCAAGCAACGGACACAAAGAACATCCAGACTCGGCACAACCATTTGTGGATCACACAAATTTTTGTCCCGTGCGGTGATCGAACCCACATTACTTAGCGTGGTGGCAGTAGCGAGTTGATAATTTAAACCACTACGCCATCCCTGCAGCCTCTATAACGTCCATAGGTATTAAGGACAGTGCGCGTGCCGAACTGAAATCCTTTGTGTAGCAGTAGGGTAAACCCGCCGCAAAGCTTTGGTGGAAACAGACACAGTTATCGTAGCTTAAGACTGCGCCGAGCGAAATGTGCCAAAACAGGTCACAGTTAAGTGAATAAAATCAACACTTTTTGTTTAATACAAATATAAAATATACATTTACCATAACAATTAATGTGTTTACAATTACTCTGTGTAAAAAACTTAAATTAAATAATATTTTCGCCTACAAAATTACGTAAATTTGCATAAACGTAAGCTCGTGTTACTTGATTTTTAGATTTTAACAGTAGAAATCTATCCTATTGACAGCTTAAAGGAAACATAAATACTTATATTACAATTTGTCCGTCCCAAATATTTAAGTTATTGGTTGACAATAAAGATACATATTTATCAAAATAGCACTTCAAATCCTCCATACAATTATACTATGGCGGCCGCGCGCCGATTTAAATATGCGCCGCACGAGCTCTGTCATTATCTGTCTTGCGCTCGGCGCAGTTTTAACGTTTGCTCATCGTTTACCTAAATATCGCATCCAGGCATAGGTTTAAGTGATGCCTCTACTTAAGCTTGGTTCCCGGTAAACGTCGATGAGCACAGTGTGCTTAGAACTAATGAACACCTGGTTGTTAGTGAACAGTCCGTCTAATCCCTCAATGAGATTGTCAAAGTTAACGTCAATTTGTTAGACATGTATAAGTGCATAGACTCGCGCTTAGGTATATTCCTATAATAATCAATCAGTTTAACTTGAACATGCCTTAATGCTTTGGTGAGTCCATATACGATATGCATCCATACATAACTCCACGCACATATCCTAGAAAGGGTAGATATATGTGTTGTACACTCAAACGCCATCTAAGGTTTTAGGTCGCGCGTATTGCTCCTCGGGTATTGCTGCCAACTGGACATTTGCGTATACCACGCTACTACTTACATTGCACACCTTCGACGAAAACGTATAGAAAGTTATTCATAATCTCAAGCTTGTATTCCCAAGGGATACAAAGGAAGTTAATCCTCATTTCTATAGTTTTGCTTTTAGTCACATGGGGATCGAGCTAAATCCTGTCTACTAATCACAGATCTAAACTACACGTTTCTATTGAGAACCTGACAACATTTCTACTAATCCGAGGTTCAAAACCCAAGATCTTATGTGCAGTCGCTTAAACTCCCGAATTGTAACCGTGGCAGTCGGAGAAAGGGAGAGTTTTTGTCTCATGTTTCCTTACTTATATTTGACCACTGTAAAGCTGGCTGCAAACATACGGTTTCCTGATCAAGTTTCCGAAATAGGTATTCAGATTCGGATACCCGAATGCACACCTTTTATACGAATTTGCTATATACCGCACACGTTCTTATATTTTCCGTGCGAAAATAATGCCCGTCGTTCGATTCGGAATCTCGCCGGTGTGTTCTGAATGAAGAACGGAAAAAACCGAATAACGTCATTCCGAACGCAGCGCTCGCTAACATTCTGTATGTACCGCCGTATACGAACAGAATAATCAGGGTGCCTAGTGTGAGTTGTTCGAAACGTTAACCGCGTTTGGCTCTCTGATTGGACAAGAGCTTGTAGCGGGCCAATCGGAGCACCGAACGTCATAAACGTGTCGATCGCGTTAACATAACACAAACTCGCACTAGGCACTCAGAGCTAGCTAGACATGGTGGCGTTACCGTACGTACTGGTAATACTAATTCCTGATGAAAAAACCCAACGTCTGCGCAAAGCTGCAGGAATGACGAATTTGAATCCCTGTTTTGGAAACCTGATCAGGAAACCGTATGTTTGCGGCCAAATTTAAGGTTTACTATAAACCAATTCTATACAATTTAAATGTAATATATATATATTTGAATTGTAATTTAAATTGTATATATGCATCTATATATTATTATATTTAAAATTAAAAAGAATATAAAATCATATATGTTCCCGGAACAATATATAATATCTTGATATTTACATTATGTAATGTTTTTTATGGTATTGTAATAATTCTTATTAACTTCATAGTCGCCGACCGTTATAGTCGTCAAAAGTGTTAATAGGAAAATTCTATAAGGGGAATCCCAGTAGTAGCGTGGACACGGAAAATGTGGCCGGTAAACGGCGAGACTTTGCTTACGTCGCTGCGTCGGACTGAATCAACAGTTTAATATACTATTAGCGACCCGCTTCGTCTTCGCACGGGTAGTACAAAATAACAAATGAAACACCAAAACCTTCCTCATGAATAACTTTGTCTATTGATGAAAACCACATGAAAATACGTTCTGTAGTTTTTGAGTTTATCGCGAACGGACAGGTAGACGCGCCGGGGGACTTGTTTTATAATATGTAGTGACAAAGTCGGTAACTGAGCATCAGGCCCGTCTGATAGTAAGCGATTAAGCTGTGATAGCTAACAATACCTGGGGAATCACTCGTTTTCTGCCAGAATAGCGGGTTCGCTTTTCGCACCTAAAAGGTAAAAGAATTAGAGATGGTATAGCAAGAAAGAAATTGTTAGACAGGAATCTGATCCATCGAAATGCTGATTGCCTTGGTGTTTCTTTTGTGGTACCTAAATTAACAGCTCTTTATACAACTCTCATAGTTATAGCAAACAATTGTAAGGCTCGCTTGACGCCAAGCGGCTACCGTAATCTGTAATTGCTTATGATACCATGGATATCAATCTCAAGTACCCGAAAATTAAAGATGGAATGGGTTTTATAAGTATATGAGGCGACAAAGTTATTCAAGGAACGAGTTAGAATTGTGGACCTCCAGGATAAAGAATAAAAGATTGAGTGAAAGGAAAGGAAAGGAATTTGCGAGGCAGGAACTCTTACTTAACGGGCGTAGCAGTCGTATTAACTCTCAGGCCAATTGTCTTTAAGAGGGTGATACTTTCCCAAGCGAGCCGGGTAATATGTACCATCACCGATTTATTTACTTACCTAAACACGAGAGACAACAGGCAAATTTGTTACACTAAGATAGTTTCTATATCTGTATAAATATGTATATACAAATATCATACTAAGGGATCTCTCATATAAATATAGTAGGTTATATAATTACAATTTGCCATTTACGACAACCCACGACATAGTCAAGAAGCGCTGATGAATTTAGAAAGCTAAGTCCTTTATATACCGGTGTGTCAAGCGAACGGCTCATGGCACTTCAAGCGGTAACTAGAGATGTCAGTGGTGCGTTGTTGACCTTAGACAGGCCACGTACGATATTCAGTAGGTTTAACGTATACCCAGTTAAGCCACTGCAAGGTTCATCCTTTGGATATACTGAACAATATTTCAATAAACTTACATCAACATGAATATTATATAGATAGAGAAGAGTTTTGCATTTTATTTTGTAATTAATTAACTACAAAACGACTGAACCGATTTTAATAATTACTTTACCACAAGATAGCTACTTCATTCAGAAGTAGCATCATCACTAAATATAATAAAACAAAGTCCTCCACCGCGTCTGTCTGTCTGTTCGCGATAAACTCAAAAACACAAATTACCAATAGAGTGTGATTCATAGAAATGTTTAGATGTATAATTTGCTAAGGTTTTGTCCTACCCGTGCGAAGCCGAGTAGGTCGCTAGTTAATATTATAAAGAGAAAAGTTTTGTATTTCGTTTGTAATGAATAAGCTACAAAACTACTGGACTGACTTTAATAATTATTTTATCACATGAAAGGTACTTTATTTAGATATAGCATATGCTATATAACATCTCGCTACGATCCATTAGAGCGGATTTGTGATCGCGAACGTGTAAAGCCGCGGGAAGCAGCTAGTCTGATAATAAAAATAGTTTTATTAGATTTAACAATTGGAAAGAAAACTGCCTGTAAAATAGCGATATTTTTTTAGACTAACGCTTTATATTGTCCTACGTTTACGCAAATTTTGTACATTGCAATTACTACTTTATAAAGTGTTCTGCGCAGGATATATTTGAGTGCACAAGTGTGTTCGCAAACGCAAGTACTCTCTCTATTCTCTCACTCTCATAATTCGATAGGACGGCAATCCAGCCGGAGAAAGATCAGGCGCAAGACTACTACGTTGTGATTAACGACAATATTACTGAGGTTGTACAATATGTCAACCTCTTAATATTACGCTGTTAGAGAAAATTTCTTGGTAAATATTTGCAATAACTATTTGTTTGCCCGACTCGGGATGCTAACTCGAGACCTCATCCCGAGTACCATCGCATTTTAATACCGTTGCAAGCAATCTTAACTACTTTGTACGTTGTATACAGTAGATTAAATTACAAATATTTCTTCGTTATTATTAAATATCGAAACTCTCTTTTGATTGTTATTCAAGTCTATGAGATATTGTATCACGTTTACGCAAAAAACATATTGTGTGGTAAGATCGCAAAATGGACTAAGATAAAGTATACTGCTTAGCTCCAATTGTCTTTAACAAATATTCTATTTCCGAACTCGAGCTGGGTTCACAAGTTTGTGACGTTTTGCATCGAAATAAAAATTAAAAGCTAGAATAAAAATGAAACGAGGGATATATACCGGGAGCGTAGCTAATGAAAAACCTGAAAACTGGCTCTGATTCCAAAAAAGCAAGTGTGAGCAGATAAAACTTAACATGTTTTCAATTCGTGTGTCTTTTAACGTGACCATTTTTAAAAGGTATAAGCTAATTTTTTATTAAAATTTTCTTCTTCACGCGCTCGTTTTGAATATATTTAAATGTAATATAAGTCGTCACATAAACTAACGATATTAAGTATAACCTATAATCTTTTAATTATACTCAACTCGATCCATTTGGAAATCATAGGGTAAGGCAGATGATGGTGACATTGTATAAGAAGATCATTGTCAGTTGTATGCCTGATTGACCATGGCTAAGGGGACACCGCGAAAATTATCGTTTAGAATAGCTCCGCCCATATCCGCCCCAATGACACTCATTGTGTATCAATCCTTAAATAGCGGTCATAAGGTCTAAAATTGCGATGCGCCCGCAATGATCGAGAATGCTTAGAAATTGTTAAAAATACTTAAAATACTATTTAAAAATGATTGGTTTTAGTTATGGAAATAATGAGCTAGCAAATCACTAATATTGATGTTACGAATATATTTGAGTAATTCCTAAGCATAATGATAATGTAACTTCCTTGTAAATTGAAAAATAGTAATTTTTCAGAGGTATTCGAAAATGATTACGATCGAGCCAAAATCACAATATCGTGTTTTTGAGCTAGGAAATTCTAGTTAAAGACATCAATTTACCTATATAAAAATTCTAGATTAATTGGTCTTCTCATAGTCCTGTACTATTCGATGAAAGTTAGTGCATTTTTTCAGTGTGTCCTCTTAAGTGATGGTGATGTCCACACGGGCTAAAGAATTGGGTTATCTACATAAAGTTGCGCCGAATCTTTGTGGCTGTAGTTTGAATGTTTTTAGAATATATATTATCCCTTGTACGGGCGCCGTCTTAAACGGGAATATTGGGCAGTGATTTTGCAAGTAAGTTTTCGTATGGATACCATTTGAATAATGACTGTTGAACGTTTTCCCAGTTGGCAACTCTTTAAATTTTTGTAAGATTGTTTCAGATTTACAGAGAGCAGTCGCACGTGGCTCGGTACAGTCATACCTACGTTTGTTTGTCACGTTGTGAAATGAGGATATTTATAACTATAGTAATTGTTGCTGTTAACCAGAAATTTGAGTAAGAAACCCGTGTTCGAAAAACAGTTTGTTTTTTGTAGATTTTTTGTAATTTTTCTGACTTAGCAAAAAACTCGAATTGATTTTAATAATATCTGTTCTATAATAAATAGAGATCACGGAAAAGGAAGACAAATGAATAGAGATGAAGCCAATAGCTACCCTAATGATATGTTCGTAAGGGGTATTAGCGCGTTCATGCATATAGTTTAGTTCGAAAGGTCGAAGCTTCGACTAGGTTGCACCGGCCGTGGTCACAAACTGACTGGTACAGCTACCAGTACGTTAAGTTGGTTTACTATACAACACAAGTTAAATTTCTATCATCTGTTTTAAAATCAATTCGTTTACATTTTATTCCTATAAAATAGCTTTGACTACTTTTACGTTAAAGTAATTGAGCAGTAGTTTAAATATTCAATTTGTTTCCTTTAACGTTTTCTTGCCCTTTGACTCCACTACATCGAGGAAATTGAAATGTTGAAATTAACCTGTCGGTACCAAAGACGGATGCATTTATAAACTTGACAGTATATGTATGTATGTTTCATCGTAGTTTATAAACTACTGGATTTAGCCCGAGAATTCGCTCGCGTTACTGTAGATTTTATCAAATAATTTCTATCCCTCGGGTACAGGATTTTTACTTACTTCTACTTTTATCATTTGTTCTTTTCTGTATCCCGGACAACGTGTATGCGAAATTTCATAATGATTAGTCGAGTAGTTAAGGCGTGAGAGCGCAAAATATAGTTATGCACTATGTACTAATGATTAGCTTTATGTCGCGTGAACTTTTATCAAATACAATTAACGAGAACAAAGTACATTCACATAATACTGTCTTCCGTTTACGCAAATGTAATAATTTGAAATTAAACAAACTTTATACGGATTATATCGCATTGTTTATTTTTTTTATAAAACACTATTATTACACAATTTTAAACTTTAAACTACTATTGTTAAATACTTTTACTTTGTTCTGTTTACTTCAATTTAAGGTATTTAAATTATACAACTATATGTTTAGATTTCATTTTACACTTTCTCCGACGTTTCGGTTGCTTTTCAGCAGCCGTGGTCATGGGGAGACTAAGATGGTAGTTGTCTCAATGTCCCGGTGTATTTATTTCAAAGTACCCAAACATAGTTTAATCATTGGTGTTTCTATTTCCGCAGAATGAGCTCACAGTATTATGAAGTCTAGCTGTGGTTTACTTCTTCTTGGCTTTGACTATTTGAATTACTGGATCCCAAGCTGTTGGTACATTCCAACCATGTTCTCTGTTGAAATTAGGATGTTTTTTGATTTTAATAGCCTCGCGAGGCATCCCTGGTAGGAATCGGTGTTCTTTAGCGAGAATCTGTGCTTTGTCAAATCTCATGTAGTGGTTGTTCCCTGTTGCGTATATGTTCACACACAGCAGACTTCATCGAGCGTTGGTGTTTTACATCAGCTATGTGTTCTTTTATGCTTCTCTTGGTTTGACCAATGTATGAGAGTCCGCAGTCACAATCTATTACATAGACCCCTGCATCTTGTAAAGGTAGTTGGCACTTTACGGATGATAAAAATGTACTCATCTTTGTTAGCGGCTTGAAGTATGTGTTGATTGAAGCTCGCTTCAAGATGTAGCCAATCCTGTCAGTGACACCCCTTATATAAGACAGTATAGCAGGCTGACGCTCGACTGTGGCTGGCTTTTCTCGGAATCTGTGACGGCGCGGCTGTTTGAGCTTGTTGTCTTGCAGTACCTACTTGCTTGACATGTTGAAGCTCGGCGTCCAGGTGTTTCTTGTCACAGATCCCGTGGACTTTCTGAAACAAAGACATTCCCACGGTAGCTAACTGTTTAGGATGGTGGTGAGATTCACTGTTTAAGTACCTATTTGTATGGGTCTTTATAGGAAACATGTCCGTATAAAAAGCCACCACAGAGCGGTAGCCAATATAATAAATATAAAAAAGAAATCACTGCTTCACTGCACACAAACTGCTTGCAGGAAGCAAGCAGGAGCGTTCCATCTTTCAAAATTGAATGGGCTGCTTACTATCTATCGATTTAATATACCACCGCCAAAAACATTGCCTGGGTCAAATATTTTACTGCCACACGTTCTAGTTGGCGACGAAGCCTATCTACTGAAAACGAATCTTATGCGACGCGTCTAGTAATTTAGATTATTTGAAAATAAATTTAAATAAAAGATTGTCAAGAGCTCGGGCGACAATTGAGTGTGCCTATGGTATAATGACCAATAAATAGCGAATTCTTCTAAAACCATTTGAAGCTCACACTATACATGCAAAACTTGTAATTAAGGTTGGATGTCTGCTACATAATATTGTTAGAGAAAAAGATCGAAAATCTGATCCCGATTTTCGACGATACATGACATCGAGAACTAAATCTCGTAGGGTTATAACATCTCGGCGAAATAATCGAGCTTCTTTACAAGCTATAAATATAAAAATCATTTCAAAAACTACTTTGTAACCTACTGACATAATTAATTGTAAATTAATAAAAAATTACTACCTACCTTCACAATCTGGAAATTGAATTTTTATTTCTATCCACAATCTCTCCACGACATGTTTAATTTTATGTTGTGGATGACCAGACTTCCAAATAGCTGGCCTAGCTAATATTTCTGCATTAAAAGTTTTGGTGTTCATTATTTCGCGGTGAAATAATGAAAATAAGAAGTCTGCCCACTACCCCGTCTCATACCATGACCGTGCTAGAAACGTGTCAGACAAAAAAATATCCTTTGTAAGAAAATGTATAAGACTATGTCCACTAGACCGTTCCGTCACCGACCAGCAGTTCCTATAGCAGGGCGTATCGTGTTGCTTTTCATGTCTGATACGTTCTTAGCACGGTCATGGTATGAGACGGTGTAGTGGGCATACTCCTTTTAACTATTTTGTTTCTCACACTATTCGCCGCGTCTACCGGTCGACACCGTGGCATGCGCCGTACTGTATCATACATTTGTTTCTGTCACCCGCCGCTCCGCCCGATGCTCAGGCGATTCGCTGGGCAAGTTTCGCCGGTCGAACCGCCGATCGCCGCTCTTCGTGGCATGCCCAGTACTTTCCCACACATTTGTTTTAGTCGCAATATGTTCCGCCGTTCACACCGCGCGAATTTCCGCTGCAGCGAATGTCCCGTGGCCAAGCCGTTAGTCATTAGTATAAGCAGTATTTCATGCCAGAACATTTGCTTAATTTGTACCAAGCACAGGTTCGTTCCTGCATGGAGTACTGTTCTCAGCTTTGGGATGGCTCTGCAAAATTTCAGCTGGAGGCTTTGGAGTCAATTGAGCGGAAAGCCAGGAGACTTATCGGCGATGACCAACTAGTCAACACACGACTCCAAAGCTTGGAGCATCGTCGTAAGGTTGCTAGTCTCTCGGTTTTCCATCGGATACATTTCGGAGAGTGTGCAGAGGAACTGCATAATTTGATTCCTCCTTCCCCATTCTACCATCAGACGACCAGACAATCAGGCCAGCGACACAGGTGGATATACCACATTTACGCACGGAGCGATTTGCTTCCAATTTTATAATGAGTACCGCTAAGGAGTGGAATTCGCTATCTAAGTCTGTGTTTCCCGATGAGTACAATCTGGGTGTCTTCAAGTTGCGAGTGAATAGGTATCTTCTAGGCAAGCGTGCTCCATCGTCGACTGCATCTTCACTTAAGATCAGATGAGATCGCGGTAAAACGCAAGCCTATCAGAGTATAAAAAAATAAAAATAAAAAATTTTGCTGTACGGCAGTTCTTTTCGCCAGTCAGTAATCGCAAACGTGTGTTGGCTAAACATAATATTATCTTATAATTCAATGAAGCGGAGTGCTTCGTCTTGAGACCAGACACAACGCTGATAAGTCAGTCTAAAGGTTGCTAAGCTAGCTAAAATGCATCCACAGTAAAGGTTCTCGCACACTATTGCGTCTGTCTGTTTTTATAAAATCTGTCTTACTGTAGCAATAATAACTAATACAAAATTACGTTAAATAGGCTAAAACAAAATTATATACTTGATATTTGGAACTGTGATTGTACTATATTCTATATTTTGTGCCCATCGTAACATCATCATCATCCTCTTGCCCTGGTCCAAATTTATTTGGGGTGGCGCAGTATGTCCTTCGCTTCTATACTTCTCTGTCACCCGTCATCTGATCATTTGCCCCTTTCCCTTTCATATCCATCCTCACACAGTCCATCCATCTTTTCCTTGGCCTTCCTCTCCCTTTTCGTCCCTCTACCCTCATATCCATCACTTGCTTATCTACATACGTATCATCTCTTCGCATAACATGTCCATACCAAGCCAAAAGATTTCCTTTCTCCTTCTCGTCTATGGGCACCACTTTCAGACTATCTCTTACTTTCATTTTTCATTCTCGTCACTCCACACATCCATCGTAACATTCATTGTGCCCATCGTAACAAATATTATAAATATAAATATGAGTTTCTTCATTACGCTTTCACGCCTTAACTACTCGACCGATCATCATTAAATTTCGCATGCACACTGTCAGAGGTTAACTAGTAATAAATAAAATGTAAAACTTGTAGCGTGTTTACATTTTTCTACAAATATACGAGCAGCATATTAGTAAGGAGTTAACGTTGCCTACGAATATTTGCAATGGTAGTTGTATTGTTGGCGTGTTGCCGACCCACGACAAATGCCGGGAGGGCAGTGGGAGCGTACTACCATTCAGCAAATCTTTTCTTTACCTTGGTCCACATTAATAATAATACAGTACGATGGACCGAGACAGCACGATACATAGCGTGTCGTATATTTTCATAAAATACGATTGCAATAATACTGATATAGGAATTGTCAGTATATGGTCTGATGGTAGCGACATTCTACCAGTTCCTTTATAAAATAACGTTCATATAAAAATCTAAATAATCTACATACCGCAGAAAAATAAAAGTTACATTGCAGGTCTTTTTCTTATCTGAGCATTGTTAGAACCCTAAAGTCTCGCTTATTTTAAGTACAATAAGTATATTATGTCGGTATAAGTGTGTATCGGTTATAATATGAAACCTGTGAAAACGACGGATGATCGCACTAAGCCATTGATAGTATCTATTATAATTTATAACGCATCTGTCTGCGTCGCCAGACATATTCCGTCTCGCTCTCACGCCGACGTTCGATGCACGGGATGCGGGCTGGACATTCGTTGTCGCTTCAATACGTACATAGTGAATGTATATAGATAGCGCCTTCAATTGGCTTCCACCGAAATTGTGAACGGCGCGAGTGGAACGTGAAACGGGATTTGTTTTCCATGTCTTTTTGCAGATGAGTTATGGTATTTTCTCTGTTTTTGAACAGGCGTGCCTTTTAATAACTTCCACTAAAGGAGTAGTATAAATGAAAAAAGGTTACCATTGCACCAACGGCGTTCACTGTGTAGTCATTTACGATTATAATTAACAATAGGACGAACTCTTCAAAGACTGGTATTTTTTGTTTGTTGTTTTAATTGGTATGTAATCGACGTTTTCTGAATAAATTCCAAAACAGTCCATCCGCCATTGCTTAGTAATTGTTGACGGTGCAAATGAGTCTGTTCAATCGTGGAGGTACATAGCAAGCTCTTACAGGAAACTGGCGTAAGAGTATTAAGCATATCCCTGCGCTTCGGCCAGTAAGAAGTAAGAATGCTAGAGGCTCAACTACCATTTAGTGGATCCTTTCCTTTCCTCGCATCTTTAATTCTTTTTGCATAAGTTCGGCAAAGTTTTAACACCAGGGGACCCATAAGCTTATTTGCCACCTTAGATGTATTTAAGTAAATTAATAATTTGCTAAAAAAGATAATTAATTATTAATATACTAATATCATGCTCTAACTCCAACAAGGAATAAAATTGTTAACTGAATTACTACCGCCAAGACCGGGCCCAAAGCACTACCTTAAGGTACACCTTGTTAAAAACGTGCATGTAAACACAGGATGCGTCGGTGAAGTGGTTACCTCGCTAATTAATGTAATTAGTGTAGCGTATAGAGGGACCCTATGAGAAACAAGTATTTGTTTCATCTGTAAATGCCTATTCAACTTTTAAATGGTACTGTGGTTTATGTGTGTTATATGTCGAAAGGCTATCACAGTACAAGCACTATTGAGTAATGCTTTGCGAAACAAAACTGTAAATATCTTCTTTGTTTTGATAATACTAGTATCAGTTTTCTTTAAACCGTCTAGGGAATTAGTGAAAAGCTGCCTGATGACGAAATCAAAATACTTTATCAGCCTTCCTCGTTTATATTTTATATTATATTTTTGCTCCATTCGCGTTAATTTAGATTTTGTCAGTAAATTTATATCCGAGAACAGCAAATTTTTTATGAATGAATTTTAACCAATGTCGTTTTTTGTATCCTTGTATGCAAAATTTCCTCATGATCAAACAAAATCACGTTCTCATTTATAATATTAGTTAGTATATAATGTTGTGTCACAGATTTTTATGTCCTTGCTTTAAATTGGCTTAACGGCTTCACTAGGCATAAGATATTTTAAGGTGATTGACTCCAGATACCCACCGGCATGGGTGGTACTGACGTTTGCGAGCGTGTCCTCTGACACACATAATTTGTTTGTACAACCCCTATTACTAATATATCAAAATTTTCTAAAAGGAAAGGCAAATATAATTTAAATTTGCATTTTCCTCAACAACTAACTAAAAATCCACATAAAACATTCACAGTGAATAGTACCGCGATCTCTTATGTTTTTGTTATATAATATTTAAGCTCATCCGAGCGATACTATTAAGCATGTGATCATGATCACTGTATACACTACACTGACTGTCTCGCTGGCGCAGTCGTAGTGAACACGACTGCTGTGCTGTGGTTTTGAGTCTGAATCCCGATTCGGGCCATGAAAAAGTGATTGAGTTTTTATTATATTACCAACATTTCTAACTAGCAACCCGGAGTTCGGAAGCTGGCGGTGTTGAATACACGTGCCTCGGAAAGCATGCAAATCCTTTGGTTCTGCGCTTGAACTCTCTCCGTTACTCTCGCCTGTCGGATTATGAGAGTTAGGAAATGAACAGCGGACTTGAGGTGCCGCACACACTTGTGCACTGTGACACCTCCTGGGTAGACGACCAGCCTCTGTTAAAATTAGCGGCTGTGATCGAAATATGATCTGATTGACCTTAACTCAGCACGATCGGCGATTGGTCACTCAATCATCTAGGACTATCGAGATCAGGTTAGATTTCTGAGTAAAATTTTTATGAGTTAATATAATTATGTCTAACCTATTTACACATTAAGATAATAGATAACCGCTGAGAATTGCAACAGCCAAAGCAATAATCAACTAAAAATGCATGCCAATATGCAATTGTAAAATCAAGAATGTTGTTTTCATACAGTGCATTCACAGACTCACGCCTGTTTCCCGGAAGAGCGAGCAGGCACTGCGGATTTTCATTTACTTTTTGTTCTACAATACACACGCCATATAAACATGCATTCGTTTGTCCGCTCCCCCAACCTAATTTAGTTATGGAATGATGGTGCGAGGCCCTATAGCTAGCTAGCTCTCCTACCCACTTTATTCGGTCCTATTACGTTCTTCATGCATTCTCGTCAATAGAGAACTGTTGACCTCGTTGTTCGTCAGAACGATTTAGTAAAGACTCTTTTATAGTTATCATATTAAACAGAAATTTCGTAGGTGGCTGAAATCTCGGTTAGACTTGGTTCTGCTGTTTGTTTATAAACCAGAAACAGACGTGTTTGTCCGTCCGTGGGATGTGTATACGCCTGTTGGATAACATATACAGTAGTCTATAGAGGGTTAAACGAGGCGAGAGAAATTTCATAACAGGGTCGTAGGAAGTCGACGTCCGTAGACACTATCTACCTTTCCGGGAAGCGGGGTTCAACCGTTACACTAGGTATTGTTTTGACCCGATAGCAATCTTGCAATAAATAATCACAGCTCGGCTGTTAGCATATTGTTTTTTAATCTATGGCACACCGCCAGCCAGACACAATAGATTTGCAATTAAGTAAAAGTTAGTCTAGCATTCAAAAAATTGACAGGTTAAGTAGCCACTGCAAAATTAGGCCACACATTATGTTTTGAAGATTAAAGTTGGAAAGCTCCTGTTTTCATATCACCGGCATTCCATATTATTATTGTAGACCATTTTTACGCTAAGATTCTAAAGCTTAAGTTATTACTACAAAACATACATATGAAATCTTAAAACTTAAGGCTAGTGAGTAAACAGCTGATTGCCAAATAAAAGTTCATGAGATCGGACGACGGCGCGGTCCACTTTTAGACTCGTATCATATTCCTATTAAAATTTGATTATCACTTAAACGACAAGAGCATATATCGCGTGATCCTGAATGTTGGAAAATCCTCTAAATGCCCTTCACATGCGAAGAAGACAGTAATTAAACTACTCATACCGATAAAATACCGCTATAACTATCTTATACAACACGATTCATATGAATATACTCTACGATAATTTACAAACACAAATGCTGCTACAATCCAAAAGTTCGTAGCTAAATAGCTACGGCGTAGCCGTATCGTCAATACTATTTAAAAGCATGTTTGTTGAAATGCACTAGTCTAGCGTTGCTACGGAAACTCTATCTATAAGTGCATTAACAGCTATTTCGTTAAAACTGGTAGCCGAATATTCAGTAGTACCTGAAAGAGAAACTTCACTATATTTATTATTCTCGTTTCCTCAAACAAGAGTTGCCAATCAGCTGGCGAACCTTGTTTAAATATCACGTGATACAGATAACAGGAGGCAAGATGCTTGTTATTTTCTTTGGTTCCAATATCGTTGCAGTCTATGTTGTTTATAATTGGATATCTGCGACAAGTTTGTGTACACAAAATTGTCGTAGGAACTGACAATGAGGCAACTTGATACTATGCATCATTTTTCTTTCGAAACGACGCTTTAGTGAAGTTTTCTATTAAATTCGAGTTATATCAATTTGTATTCAAATAATATCCGAATATGTTGACAGCATAACATAAGTACGTGCGATGACCTTACATACCTCATGGCGGTATGTAAGGTAGGTATCGCGATACACAACTGTGTTCGAATTTTCATTCGAATGCAATTATGCGCATCCTCAATTGACGTCACAAAGCTGGGATAACAATGTCCTTGTTATACTGTGGGCGTCCTCTGACAAAGGCTGTATTGCTTTTTCAGTCTATCGAAGCTCTGGTGGACATAGTTAGATATCCACTTAATGACATACCTTATGCTGGCTACTGGAAATTACTTCAAGGTCGACTAGGCAATCGTGACGTTCGCGACACAAAGGGTCCTGTAATCACTTTGCATTACAGGCGTCGTTCTTGTTAGCACTTTTTAGAGTTCGTAAAAACTTATACAACGGCTTTGTCCGTTTGTCCGTCCGTCCGTCCGTCCGTCCGACTGTTATACAACTTTCAACTCAAGAACCGTAAGAGTTAGAGACTCGCGGTCAACGCCATTTGACTAAGCATATTTGATATACCCCCGATATAACAATGACATTTGACCTCAAGGTTACGTGGTAACACGTGACCTTTGCATATTACTTGAACCATTTTTTCGAACTCTAAGTTTTACGGCAATTCATTGCCGATTTCATACTTGTTTTAAATAATAAAATATATGTATCTTGCTAGCTTGCTTTGTAAAAATGCATATTTGGACGGATGACGTAGTGAGTTAAGTGGTCGCCTCACCTATCCCACCGAGGTGTTGTGCTTTATACACTTCGATATAGGATAACAGAATACCAGGACATGCATATGTAGTCACACACGAATATCTGTTTTTTATTAAGCGTTAATGAGCGGTTTTTAAGTTATCACAAGTTTTGAAACACGGGCGTAATTTACGGTTTTCTGACGATTTGTCCAGCTATAAATTTTTCATACTTAATATTTAATTTTGTATCACACCTTGTTTTATGTAACGACCAAATATATTTACTAGAGTTAAGTAGTGAGGAAGGCACTGTTTCCTGGTATACAGGCTACAACCTAGTCCAGGAGGCAGAGCTCACTTTAATTTGTTACTTATTTAGTGGCTAATAAATCTATTATTATTATTATTATTAAAAAGGGAGAATAATTATTTCTATCGTCAATGCAAGGTAACGTCATCACCCTGCGACAGATTTAAAACAAGTTTTGTTTGAAGGGTCTATTAGATTGATATTGTATTTACGTAATCTTAACGAAAGAGGTCTCAAACATTATTTATATTACCATGTAATGTATTGACAATGGAGAATGTTTGATGCTTGTTTTTTTTATTTAGTATGGCGATATTCGACAAATATGTGAGTATCCAGACATATAATTGTGTGCCTGTGTACGTCACTAAACTCTTTCTAAACGGCTGAGACGAATCTGTTGAAATTTTCGCGTGTGTTTGAACAGCTCTGTGAATGGTTTCGATTCACAATTGAAGTCTAGGAATTTCTCGTTCGTTCAATCTGATTACATCTGTCGGATCCGTTGGTTAATTTATATAACTAGCTTTTCTAAGTGTGCATTAAAACCTAAATTTATCAAGTGTTACTATTAGCCCACTAGAGGGGCCAATGTAAACACAATTCTATAATATTGTGAACAAATTGATCCGCAATTACACCCATTTGAAGTTATTTAATTTCAATATGTTACATTTGTATAAACGTAAGACTACTACACAGAACGTTAGCTTTTTTTATACAAGTCTTTTGGCTTGCTTCGGTAGTCTGTGACTTGTTGCAAACCGTATCATACTTGCTATGCTTTGAAATACACGATTAGGCAGGCTCCACGCGGTCTGCCGCGCCGCCCTAACGTTCGAGCGCAGTGAGCCGTATCGACACATCCCGGACATTCTCTGTGGATAATAAGTCGTGTCGTCATTGTATTAATTAGGCTATAAGCACGGATGACAGTTGAACGATGCCACTGATACTACGCCGAGTGCTTAATTTTTATTTAAATTTATTTATTTACTTTACAATTAACTTAGCTATATTACAGGTTTTAAACCCGCCCAACGTAATTGTTGAACGGCAAGATGCGCTCTTAATTTTATTACACACATTAAACAAAAATAAAAACACAAATAAAATATAAAACGAAAAACAAAAGGTAACTAACAATAAATGAGTTCGAATCCCACGCGAACCAAATATTTGTGTGTAATCCATAAATGGTTTTCCGAGTCTGGATGTATTTTATGTCCTTTTTTATGTTTGTAAAGTACCCTGCGATACAAGTATTATTTTAGTGCTAGAGGTGTGTTTTTAAAAGACAAATATTGCAATAATAATAGACACGAAGCATGCAGGTACTGAAATTTGGCTTAATATAATCCGCGCGTATAACGATTTAAAATTAGTGAGCGTCAGTTGAATGTAATGATTGACAAAATGAGTATCGACAAAAGTATATAGGTATAACTATACATCACGCTTAATGAAGTTTGTATCGTAAGCAGCTTAGTAGGTACTGTAGGCCTACCATGAATATGATAATCAGTAACACCAAGCCGTACAAAAAAATTACAAAGAAAATCTTCGGCATTCATCTTTTAAAATGATATAACTCCGTTGTTCTAGACTACTTCATGAAAGGGTTTTGGTAAACCAAGAGGTTACGTACCGTCATTCAGAAAAAAATTCGGAATGTGTTCCATGGTACAAATAGTCGACCCGAAACTTCGGCTTTTACGTTTCGTATTAAGTTTACTGGTACGAAAGCAGTACAAACTCTATGTAGGCACGTGGTTCTGCCGGTTCGATATTAGCAGGGCCTATAAGTTTATTTATACTGAGGTTAAGGGTTAAGACCCAACCTCAGTGAGTGAGTATCCTAACATCTGTAAAATAATTGTAATTGTGAGCAAGAAATAAAGAGCTACGTATCTACATTTAACAACGTATATATATACTTCTTTACTATTATATATATACACACGTACAAAAATTCGTGTTACAAAAAAAATAAAATAGATACACAATGGTCGGCTTTATTGCTAAGAGCAACCTAGTTCAAAACGTTTTAGAATGGACAAGGGTTATCAGAGTATACTCCACGTTACGTACACGAATTGCGGATTTAGCAAACGTAGTGTTCAATACTGTACAGTGAATACATCTGAGAGAACGAATTTGTACACGTATACATATATGTTTAAGTGCACTTTGTACTCGTAGGAATACAAACTGCATGTTTGTGGCACCTCGTTTACATATTCCCGAAGGAATAAGTACATAAACAGAGCTGTGGACATTTAGAAATCTATATGTAATACGCTCGCTTCAAGCCTATTACATCGTTGTAATTCTCTTAATGTGAATAACGCGATGACCATGCCCGATTGGAACTCTACAGAGTAAATCGCGCGATGCCTATCTGTACCAAAATTAATAAGCGTGCTGCCAATTCAAGAAGGACAGGTAACTGATGCCTTTTAATATCAGAAGGTCTGCTTAATCGATATGGAGACCATATCAAGGCATAATTATAATAACATTGTGTCCAGATGCCGGTGTCCGTACGACAATGGACGACTTAGTCCCGCTTCCTATACCAAATTACGAGTTATTTTAGCTACTGACAGTTAAGTATTGACATACTTTTTACAGAGTATGTGTCAAAATTAACTGTGCAAAGATAAAAATACTCGTTTCTAGATATAGGAACCAGGTCTTAAAGAACCGAGAAAGAGGGGTTGTTTGCTTGCTATCCTTTGTAGTGTGTGCTTTCCCGAGATGTTAAACCTGTGCTAGGCTAGGAATGTTATTTTGTTTGTGTTCTAAAGCTAATACAATTAAGACGATGTTTTTTCGAATGTTTTCCGTTACCTAAAATATTTCGCATCGAAACGGTATTTAAAATTTGCTAACTGCACCGAAAATTTGCATAATGCGGCTTTTATACAGAAATCTCAGACGCCAAGTTTTGTTATACGTAAAGACAACTCTTATTTAAGCCCTGCGGTGACTGGACTACAAACATTGAAACAATGAGAATGACTATCTGTGTATCATATTATTACGTGTTGATGTAAACACGTCTGTGTAAAGTATGTATGTATGTATCATATGTGGGGGCCAGTCAGTGCAGACCGGCGGCACTTCGACCCAGTGGGATCTTTTGTGTCGACACTCTCCCAATAACGACTGCCATAGATGTTCATGGCAGCCGGGACCGACAGCTTAACGTGCTCTCCGAGGCACGGAGCAGGCGATAAAGTAACTAATTAGTGCAGTTTCATCGAGTGGAAATGCCCGGCACCAAATAATTGGTATTCGGCATTTCCACCACAAATAAGCCGCTGTGCCCACTGAAGTACTCGCTCATCGCAACGAGCATAAGTGCTTCAGTAGTAATAAATAGTAACACTGTTATTTCTTTTCGTTGAGTAACAGTTGAACTCATGAACTTAGCTCTCTATCGCTTTCGTTTCAGCCGTTCTTTTATTTCTTTTCATTTCGGCTACTTGCTATTGATATACCTGCTACTGCAAGCAGTCATAGCTGCATGTTATCTTGCCATCGTAGTTGCATATTGGTTGTTTAGTTTGAATGTACGTATGGCCTAGTGGCTTAAGTGGTAGCCTTGTCACTGCCGTCGCGCCGGGTGTTGTGTGTTCAATCCTCATATGTGATCCACAAGCAGTTGATCCATGTCTGAGAGTTCTTGGGTCCGTTGTTTTAATGGTCGTAAAGTTTACGCGTAACAGAATATATTACAGTGTGGTAGAAAACTTTTAAAATAAAATAACAGTCGTCTACGTATAACTAAACAGATGGCAGATAATGCCAATAGTTAGAGCATTTAAGCCGCAACGCCACCTATAAAATAGGGCATGTTTGTCTTATGGCTATGAATGCAGAAACAGACAACAGCAGTTCAATTATGGATAATGGATACAAAAATGTATACCTGCTACACTTCGTTCCTTGTCCGGCGTTCGAAACTCGCCACCCCAGCCTAGGGATTACACAGTATCTCGTTATATATCGATAGATGACTAGTAATTGTTGCACGCCTATCGATATCGAAAACATCCTTTTATAATAATATAATATAATGTTCTAATAAGTGAATATGGTATCTGATGACGTTCTCAATGTCGTTAAGATATTACTTCAGTCTTTGCATTAGTGCAGACAAAAGCAATCAGCCGCCAACAGTAGTGGCTCTACAAATGAATTTACAAACAGCAGCGAATAATGAAACACATTGTTATTACATTTTATTACTTGCACCTGACTTTGTTTTGCTAAGCATTACAACAATTTGGGCGATCGATATGTATCGATACAAATATCAAAAATTTCTGGACATCGCTACAAGCGGGCCGAGCATTTCAGACAAGAGCTACGCCGCAGCGTCAATGCGGTAGACAATTACTTTATTATTTCTCTCATCAATGTAATGAAATAAACAGTAGGTACACTTGTAGATCTATGTAGAGCTTTTAATATTATTGGCCAATGCTATTGCTCGCGTAATATTTCAATTAATACGAAATTGAATTCGTTTTAAAACCGATGTGTTTAAACCATAAATCTATTTAGCTTATCTATATATTTTATCTTTAAGCCACTAGTGCTGGTGTTCGCTCGTTAATTGAAATTCGACCATAATCATTATTGCAAATTCGAGGAATACGAATATTAATTTATACTACATTACATACAGTTTCCTATATTTATTTTAATGATAATTTTGTCAAGATACCAATTAAGCAAAATAGAAATAAAGCTTGACAAACCGAGGAAAAAAGTTACTAAACTGTTTTGCCTTTGCCAATTATACATATATAGACTAATTGTGTTATTATGTTTGCCCGCGGCAGCGCTCGTGTTAACCTAGTTTGTGTCAGTAAGTTTCTATCCCTCGGGAATAACCCTTTTAAATTTTATAATGATCGGTCAAGTAGTTAAGGCATGAAAAGTAACAAAAAGTATAACAAACAAATAAGCAAACTCACATTCGTATTTAGGTATAATATTAGTAAGAATTATGGTATATATGATATAGCACAGCGATAGCGCAGTGGGCACACCAACAGACTGCAATGCATAGGGTCTCGAGTTCGAACCCACGTCGCGCACCTCTGACTTTCGGAAGTTATATGACTTTCCGAAATTATGTGCTTATTGATTAACAATTATCGCCTGCTCCGTGCCTCGAAAAGCACGTTAAGCCGTTGGTCCCGGCTGCCATGAACATCTATGGCAGTCGTTATTGGAAAGTCAGTACCCTATAATACCTGACACTGGTCTAGCCTTAGGGTATCATTAGCCTTCGGGTTGCGGAGGTCAGGTGGCAGCCGCTCCGTGTAGAAACTGATATCCAGTCAAATCCGGTTAGACTAGAAAAGCCGATCCCAAATGACTAGGGAATAATAAAGGCTAGGAGAAGATTAGTAAGTATTATGGTATCACAGATTGTCGTTTGCGGGTTTACAACATGCTTATCAAAATACAATGTAGAAAAAAACGTTAGCTTAAACTGCCGTATTTTTCAATATATGAAGTAGCTGCTAGCATTTTTTTGGTGCTGTTCTAACTATGGCCTCGCGAAAAACATATTTACCTTAAAGAAATTGAATGCACTTTCTGTAGAAATAAATTCGACTTTTATGATCGACCACTGCTAAATCGCTCACACTAGTAACACTAGGGCAACAAGCTGGCACTCTATAACTAATCCACGTTTATTTTTAAAGGACCACTAATTTTATCGACTTTCAATTACTAGTGAAATAGAAGTTACCAAGAGCTTGCAAGGGCTAGTGTCATTGGAAACTTTTGTTAACACGTTCAGCTGAACTATTGCTTCGGTATTGCAATGGTTAAGATTCTATAGTGTTAAAGTGCGTATCTGATCATGATCGTCGCGGCATTCCTCAGTGCGTGTATCTATGGATGCGTGTTTACGCACGCACAAGATCTCGTCCCTAAAATTACGTACTGCGGGTCACCACCTTATGTTTACAGCAAGTGAACGACCGTATAAAACAAAACTCAGTAATTGTTGGCATAGCGAATATATATACATTATGCAGTTCTATATTGTGCGCTGGCTCGGGCATTGGGCTGCCGAATACGTCATATTTCAAAGTTGGCGACGATTTTATACGTAGTCGCTTCTGCGGAGATCCTGAAGCAGACGAAGTTGGCACAGAGAATAATGGTGCTTGTTCACGAACTACGGCTACGAACGGAGTAGTGGGTGGCTAGTAGCGGTCGTCCACACAATACATACGACTCGTAGTATTCATCAGTTAAAAGGTATCAAATATGCAACGAATTTCAAAGATGGCGGCAATTCATGGATGCCTCGTCGGGCCAGCGCTTGCCTAGCTGCTGCCACCGCAGTGAATGTTGCGTTTTCAAAGCCCACACCGGACGTTATTTGTGTGAACCACAATTTTCGAGTCTAGGTGTATTTAGAGTCCGTTAATTGTATGTATGATGTAGTCTACCGTGACACACGGCTTTACCCTTGAGAGAAGAGTTGTAGAAAATCTCTTTTGTAAAAAGACAATGAATTATTGTCCCAAGTAATGTAATTGACTAAATTACATTAGTGTTCTAGGATGTATGTCAGTTTGTATAGTAGTAAAAAGTAGGTACTATTATTGTCCCAATGCCCGCTCTCCGCGTGTGACGTAAAGTGATCTATGTCCCTAGTTGAAGTATAAAGTTTCGACGGGCTGTAGATAGTTTTGATGTCTGTCAGTTTCTTTCATCTAATGGTGTTATTGGTTTTTGCTGCTGATAGTAATGTTCTAGTGGCTGTCCGCTTGTAAAAGAGTAAGATAACACAATACGAAGAGTATAGCTTTGTTTCATACAATAGCAAAGATTTAAGAGATAATGGTGCGGCCCCTGGTTTCTATAACTTGGTTGTACTTTTCTATTGTAAAATCTATACTAATATTATAAAACTGAAGAATTTGTTTGGTTGAACGCGCTCATCTCAGGAACTACTGGTTCGAACTGAACATTCTTGTAGTGTTGGATAGCCTATTTGTCGAGGCAGGCTATAGGCTATATAGCATCACGCTACGACTCACGGGGGCGGCGCAGTAACGATAAATGTGGGTGAAACCGCGGGCACATCTAGTTCTTAATAAAAGTAAATATAAAAATAGCTCTTTTACAAGATACGGGAACATAAAATGCGCTTGCGCGGGTCGTACGCATCGCATAAACGATCGACGCAAGCCGTCCGATAAAGCAACTCGCACGAATCATGCCGACGCAAGTAACTTGCGTCAGCTACTTGCATCACAAACAAGGACCTTTAAGCATTATAGTTGGAGCCAATACGCTCGTATCATAATACGTAAATCTATACCAAAGCCGGTACGATGTAAATCTACGTCAACACTTAATCACATGATGTCTATTAACTAACCACTCGAGGTACTACCTGATACCCGTTTCTATTCAAGGATAATTATGACCTTGATTGAATGCCACTCGGCTGCATTAAACTGGCACAGTTTGCATCGCAAGCTAACTTTTAAATACATTAGTAATTAGTAAATATTTCGAATAAATAAATATGGTACATCTTAGAAAAAAACGAGCTTCAATTTTTCAGTACAAATCGGCAATTTCATACTTTAACCCCGAATAGTTGCACTACAAAATTTGAATGAACGCCTGTGACATTATTTTTATATATATCCATTATTACATTTTATTAACTATACTCAAATATTTAAGGCCTTGCTAACAATTAACTAACGCCTAAGGGAGGTGCCTTATTAGTGCGTTGCGTTGCGTCGTCGCAAAGGATCAACGCATTGTATGCCACATCTGATCTGCAAAAGGGCGACGCACGCACTGATTTCAGTCTTCATTCCACAATGGATCGGAACACTGTCTGTCGTTGCACCGAAGCTCCGACAGCGCAGAGCAGCACCCTGCCCCCCTGCATCGTTTCTCGTCCGTCGATCCGTTAAAACGTCGCGTGCGACGAGGCAACGCAGTAATGTTGCATGTCACAAAAAATATATGGAAAACAACGCAGGGTCCATGCTGCGACAACGCAACGCACTAATGAGGCATCACCCTTATCAGAGGCAACAATACCTATGAACATTCCTATATAGGAAATGTGTAATTCTTCGGTAGCTTAAGGTCCATTTGCATGAGGCAAATTCGTACAAGGAAGTGTAAAATGTACAAAATGTTATCTTTGTCTTACTTGACAAAAAAGTAGCTCGTATAATCAAGTCTTAAGACTCACAGCTGGCAGCAATACACACAAGTCGTCTAAATAAAAAGACTAGGTGGCTAACTGTCGTGCTTTAAATAAACATAGCGAGGATTAAGTCCGCCATTGTTGTTGACAGTACGGCACAGACGTTGAGAAGTGAAATGTATGCCGGAACAATGCCGTTGAATATTAAATTAATCCGACCGCCGACTAAAGCAGTTCACTCCAGCCACAGTGACGCAATACCAACTGATAATTGAATAGATAGTTTGTGATATTATTACGTCTCTTTTTTTAGAGGTGATTAGAGTAAGATGATATTTGTTTGTGAGCTTTATGATCTATAGTTCTATTAGCTGGTCCTTCGCTATTAGGGCATTTTCCCGTAGCTTATTAACGAGGTATGCAAACTCTGTTGATATGGCTTTTGCAATAGTATAAGATCAAATTGGAAATATAAAAATGTTTTTTTGGACGATTGCTAACTAATTCTTAGTTAGCCCTCAACTCAGAAGCTATCAAGCTTTTGACGTGTGATTAAACTTTGATCAACTACTCACCTTTGTTACCTAGCTAATATTCAACTAAAACTGAACGATAAAGACTGCTTTTACCTGATTTTCCCCTCATTTACCGCTAGTATAATAGTTGGCTACCATTTAAATATATTAGAGAGTTCATAAGTAAGGCATTTAATTGATTAGAAGGAAACATTGAGAACGACTCAAAGCAGTTACTTCACATCCTATGGATAAACTATTATATGATAACATAATATATCGTCTCATATCTACATCACCGAAAAGGTATGTAAAGGTGTATGGCACCCTAATTCTTACGGCTATGGGTTTAGGTTCCACATGATAGGGGCCTATAGCCGCTTACAAAGTGCAAACTCCGTCCTAGTAAAACTCAGTAGCACTATACCCGATTTGGAAGCCGAACTCGAGACTGGTAGCGCGGCGGTATAGTATAAAACTACAAAGACTAAAGTGACTCGGCAGTGCGAAGAGAACTAAAAAAAAACGTACTAGGATATCGGTTTCTGTATTTGTGATAGTTTATAGTCGCAGACGAACTATAATTGTCGCAAATGATTCGCGAGCCCAGGTTTGGATAAGCGGTAAAACTATAACTACCGGATCGATATTGAAACGGCAAACTTTGCAGAGAAGAAATGGATTGCTTTTGTCGGGTTTGGAAAAACAACGAGGCCTCAATGCTGTCAGCACCATGCCTAGAGCGCAACGATTAAAAAAGAATACACACCCTTTCTCTCTTGGTGCAGCCGCCGGCGAGTACAAAATGGGAGCTTAATTAAGTTACAGTATCGATGGAGTACAGATAATACATTAATTGTATCCTATTAAATCAAAAAGTGCTCTTTCGAGTCGCATGCGGGCCGCCGCTAAATGGGTGCGGTCAACTGATTTTAGGGGAGGTAAAAGGTTCCTTGTTTAAACGTGCGGTTTCGCTCATATTAGATCAACTCGGTTGGGAATATACTTTTGCATTTACAATAGTATCGTAGGTAAATAACCTATGTAGTGTTGTAGTGCGCTGATTTTTTAGGCTTACAAACACGCTATGGCTGCTGTATGAACAAAGAGACTTCACTTTGACCTGTCAATAGCTGAAATGCCAGGCGTAAAGAGAAAATGTGTTTTAAGCTTATGTAGGTACATACACCATTTTTTTGGGTATGTTGTTTGAAAAGTAATTGCATCTGTAATAAAATTAAAATTCTTCTTTAATCTAATAAACAAACTACATAACATATTTTATCGCTAGTTATATAATATTCTTAATTATCCAAAGATTATAAACTTGTTGCCTGAACTAGGTTAGGTATGTGCTTCAGGCTACATCACAAATAAATCATTATTGTGCCCATAATATTACCAGACAGAATATAAATATGAGCTGTGTACAAAACATAGTGAAACTAAATAATGCATATGATTCATATTCTATAAATAATTGCACGGACCTTTACATCTAATTTTATGAAAATTCATGGCTAAAAGAATGCTGGAGCATTCTTTTAACATAGCACATTGTGTCGTAGAATAACTCGTAGTAGCCGTAGCCAGTTCGTAGCGCTTGTGTAGCGCTAACATGTCATCGACCCGACCAAACGTTTCCTACGATTTTTTCGTTGTATTGTATTTGTTATTGTTGTCCCTTGTTGTTGTCAGTACTTTTTTCTTTGTATGATGTTCCTTCCTCGAACTACTTAATATTATCCTACTTTGTTTAATTCTATGTACAGAGTACGCGTCGCATTCAAAATAATTTTGCTAAGTCTACTTATTTTAATGCGATTGTTCGACAATTTAATATAAATAAGCCGCGTGTCCGTCATAAATTGAATTTGTATGCTATTGAACAACAGTAAACAAAGCGACAACAACACAAAACGAGAACAACACTCATTTCGGAAAACAAAAATACTTACCGTTCATTGTATGTATATTCTCGGAACATGTAAATTGGTCAGACAACACAAACATTATTAATTTATTACACAAGAAGGGAAAATTTTAATACAAAATATACACTAAGACACAAAAATAGATAGTTACCAACGTCCAGATTACAAACGCATGCATCAAATCCCTACGTTATGTCCATAAAAATATATAATAAATTATCAAATAATATTCAAAATAAAGAAAAATTTTGCACGTTTATCAACAAAATAAAAGACTTTTTAATACAAAAATGTTACTATAATATAAAGGAATATTTAAACGATAAATAATAATTCATATTATGTAAGTATATTTAGAAAATAAGTTTAATACTTACTTGATAACAAATGAATAATAAACTATAACAGAATATTAATTATAATACGTAAGTATTAAATAAATACCTTCTAAGCTCTAAAATTTATTTCTATATGCTATATGATAATAGAATGTTCGTTCTTCTCTCCTAATTTTGCCGTGCCCGACGGGGTCCATAATTGTTCTCTCTACATTTATATACATACATTATGCAGTGCAATAAACGAATTGAATTAAATTGAAACCTTTATATATATAAATCTTCTGTGCGTGTATTTGTAATTAAATTCCTCCTAAACGGCTGGACCGATGTTGATGAATTTTTTTATGTGGTTTGTGGAAAGTGGATTCTAGAATGATTTAGATTTGTTTTTTTTTCCCGTGTGCAGGGCAACGTCTGTCGGGACAGCTAGTATTATATATAACATCAATGGTGTCCACTAGAAACGACTTAAATATACATGCATTGAGATCTACACTTAATCTGAGAATTCGCTCGAACGAAGACAGTCCAATTGAGGAAGTTCTCCTCTTCAGAAGATCACAGCATAACAACCTTATGTTGTGATCCTGCAGCAGTGTGATAAATTTTCGTGAAGAGACGTTGTACTGTAAGCAAAGCAGCCAGTGTAAGCGGCGCAAGGGCTCAATGTCTAAGGTCCTAGCCCTGTTAATACCTCCTTGTCTGAAGGTCGACATTACGTATTTTTTTTTACGTTTCAAGACTCGTACTTATCATTATTACTGGAATATTATATACATCATTAAAATACACGTGTCAACGTATTATATCTTTCGCCGAATGTAACCTTTTATCATCAGACGAGCATTATTAGTAATTTCTTTGTCAGCATGGTAGTATAAAAATACGACTAGAGTACAAACACCATGTTATTATGAAGTGACGCAGCGCACTTATGTTTTATGGTATGCCCTTTGAACGTATCTGTGTGTCTAATAAGACAGCTTAAGGCGCTGATTAACTATCAATATAGCGCTCGCTATCCAATGGAGCAGACGTGAAAGAGTTTTGGCGATAAGGCAAGGCGTATTCAGTGATTTAGCGGTACGGATAACATTAATTTTTGTTTTACATATTTATGGATTTTAAAGAGGTATTAGCCGCATTATTTTATGTCGCGGAAAACGTTTACAAATATGCAACTAAAAAGCAAGGTGTACCTGGGTATACTATTTGAAAGGTCGAACAACATTGTGTTTGTGGCGCTAATCGTCGCAGAAACGGAACATTTTGGCAGCGTTAATTTGTAGGTCAGTGGTACTTTCTCAGCTTGACTGCTGTTGTTTGAGTAAATCCTTGCTTGCTATGCTTAGCCAAACACAAGGAGATAGACGGCCCGACGGCCGCTGTGCTTTAACCCGTTAATATTTTAATAATGTAATTATTTAAACATTATATTTATATCATTATTATTTTGACGCAGATGATTTGCTGTTATCCCTTAAAAACCCGATTTAATTAAATAGGTATCGTGGCACATGCACTAGTCGCTTAAATATTTCATATGATACCAAACCGTTTGTACATATTATTTTATCTATTTTCGACTCAAATACAGCGGGATTGCCGTGATTTGTCTGTGACATGTTGATTACAAGACGCTGCGCATTATTTAGGCCAGGTTCCTATATCAAGGAATGAGACGCTTTGACATATTTTTCATACAATACATCGATAGCCTAGAGTTCGATCCCAAGGCGCGCATCTCTAACTATCTAATTATCGCTTGCTTTAACGGTGAAGGAAAACATTGTGAGGAAACCTGCATGTCTGAGAGTTCTCCATAATGTTCTCAAAAGTATGTGAAGTCTGCCAATCCGTACTAGGCCAGCGTGGTGGACTATGGCTTAACCGTTTTCACCGAGAAGAGGCCCGTGTCTAGCAGTGTGACAGTTTAATACAGGGCTGATATACAGCCTTGGCCAAAAGTATTAGGCACCCTATAAATTACTGCATATTTCAGGCTTAGAGAGAAATAAAACTAATTATAATGATTAAAGTACTTTATTTCCATTAGAATATTGTAAAAACATCAATATTTTGTTGGGCCACCCTTTGATTTTATGACAGCAGCAACTCTGTGGGGCATACTACGTACAAGTTTCGCACATTCCTCTGGAGAAATTGCATCCCATTCTTGCACTAACGCGTTTTTTAAAGCAGTTTTTGATGTTATCGAGTGCTCTTTTATTTTTCTCTTCAAAATACTTCACAAATGTTCAATAGGATTTAGATCCGGGGACTGGGCAGGCCAATCTAACAGATCAATACAATTTTCAGTAAACCAGCGCATCGTAGTAGCTGACTTGTGACACGGAGCATTGTCTTGTTGGAATTTCACACCATTTAAGTTAATGTCACCAAAAATACACGAAAGCGAAGGTACGAGAGCAGTTTCCAGTACATTAATGTATTTTTCACTGTTCATGCGACCTTCGCAAACAAACATTTTGCCGACTCCATCCGCAGCCATGCAACCCCAAATCATTACACTGCCTCCGCCGTGTTTTATGGTTGGTACTACGCAATCTGGGTGATATTCTTCGCCTTTGCGTCGCCTCACAAACGTCACACCTGGTGTTCCAAATACCTGTAGATTCCAAAAAAAAAGCACACATAACATACTTTTATAACATTTGAGTTTGAAGACAAACAACAATGATCGTTGTAATTGTGGTATAGACTTCACTAAAAAAACTTACCTCAAAGTTTGATTCGTCAGACCACAGCACATTAGACCAATCCTCTTCTGTGAAATGTTGGTGTATCAGAGCCCAATCAAGTCGTTTTCTTTTATTGTCTGCGGATAGCCACGGCTTCTTCGTAGCTTTGCAACCTTTTAAGCCGGCTTCTACTAGCCTTCGTCTTGCAGTTCGTGCGCTTATGGGATGTCCAGTCTCTTCAGTTAAAGCCACAGCAAGCTCCGAAGAAGTTTTTTTTCTATCTTTCACAGACTCTCGGATAAGTATTCTGTCCTGACGGCTAGTAGTCACGCGTTTTCTGCCTGTTCTTGGTTTATTTGCATGAGAGCCAGTCTCAACAAAACGTTTGATAGCAGATTGAACGGCGCATCGCGAACATTTCACCAACTTCGCGATTTCTTTTTGAGTCTTGCCTTGCTCATGTAAAAGTTGAATTTTTACACGATTTTCAATACT
The DNA here is from genome assembly GCA_930367265.1 of Catocala fraxini. Lineage (NCBI taxonomy): Eukaryota > Metazoa > Arthropoda > Insecta > Lepidoptera > Erebidae > Catocala > Catocala fraxini. The sequence goes on along the minus strand of OV884024.1, from coordinate 2,580,745 downwards.
AATTTCGTTTCGTTTTGGCATTTTCAAATGAATTTCTTCTCAATTAATTCACAAAACCACAAATGCACTGTCTTTACACTAAGACTTCCAAATGGTAACTGACGAAACATTAAAAATAAATTTTGGAAAAAATAAAATTTTATTATTGACGCACCAGATGTTTTACGACTGCTTAAAAAATGCCGCCGATTGTCTTAAATAGTGTTTTATGACACCGGTATCGCAGTTCTATAGAATATTGTTTAATTGTTCAAATAGCACAGGTGTGTGATAACTATATTGGGGGTGCCTAATACTTTTGGCCAAGGCTGTAATTATATATACACAACATGTAACATAATAAACGCACATCCTGGAAGTACTTTGTTCAAAATGAGCTACTGAATAAATTCCAGCAATTTTTAATATAGGTAAATTTTATCCCTAAAATAATTAAAACGAATTAAATGAAAACGAAAATGTATCATAAATCATAATTCAAGGCAATAATGTGTTTGATGCAATAAAGGCAATAATGTAAGATTTATTGTATTATACCCAAACTATCCGCGCACAATAAGGAGAACTAATTCGTTAAATTAAAATATTTAAGTACATAAAAGTAAGTATGTGTATATATATATATATATATATATATATATAAAATGTGTCAAAAATTAACTGTCCGTAGGAAAAACGAGTAGCTTTAATTTTTTAATTTTTATTTTTTTAAACTACTTACGTGGCAAGCGGCCCTCCAGCTGGTAAGTGGTCACCGTAGCCTACACCGACGCCTGCAACACCAGAGACATCACTTGCGCGTTGCCGACCCTGTAAGAAAGGAAATGGGAAGGAGAAGGAGCGGGAAGTGGGACCGAGGGTGATTGAGCCTCCGGCACTCTCACTCACCGAACGTTTCTATATATAGGAACCGGGCTTTAGTGGTAGCATTTCTAAAGTATTACTTGAATTGCCTTCTATGAATTTTGAATACATAAAGTAAATATGTTACTGAGAAGCAAATACGATATAATTTGCGATTGTTTGCGCTTATGCCTGCCGTGAGGAACCGCGTGATACTTGGTCGAACAAAGTTGCATTGGATTTATTTGTTAGGCAATTCTCAGTAACAATGGCACGGCATTTGCATAGGGTGGCCCTATATTATGTGCGACCTAAATATAGCTTATACTCGTAAAGCTAACAATTTCGATAGCTCGTGTAATGCACATCTACCTAAATGTTTACGGTTCGATGTGTTGCTAAGCTATGTTATAATTATTATATACATCGCACTCTTAATAAAACAGAGACTTATCTCAGTATTTTGGATTAAACAAATTTGAACTCTATTGCAATGATTTTACACAAACATAATATTAAAAATTAGCATATACAATTAGAGTCCAAATTGCCTTACTTTCAAATTTCGAGTTAAGTCGCTGTTTTATTAAGAGTGCGACATGTCCATATGGTTTACTTCTTGTTATGCTTTGCTAATATGTTGAAATCGCAAAACTGTAGCTCAGGTAATTTTTCGTAAATACATAGGCACATAATGATATCCCTGATTCTCGAAGGAGTTGGTCGAATCGTCACCTACTTGGCTACCTTTAATGTATGAAAATAATCTTATACTTAATAGTGAAACATTTAAAAGATTTCGTACTTACTTAAAAGAATCGAAAACGTAAATAAAATGCGCCACACATGTAGTTCAACCAGATATCATCACTGGCTGTCCCGAAACGATTTTCAATATGGTAATCACGCGCATACAAACTGCAAAAGCCAGAGGTGATACTTGTGAACGTTTTACTTTTGTTCGACGTAGCTCAATTTAAACTGTCGCGACTTTTCACGTGTATTTATAAACGAGGTATTGTGTTATTGTGGCAGTAAAATCTCAGTTCAGCTAAAGGTTATTCAGTTTGCAGTGATACAAACATGTTTAAGACCGACGAGATATCTTTTTTGATTAGGGGGTACTTTCCTATGATTAACCAGTACTGCCTCTTACCTGTCAACGATACTTGATTGTCGTTAATAGATTGTATGCTTGTATATTACATTGACGAGACTGATACGTGATATTAATATGTATACCGTGACTGGATAAGTATTGTTATTTATGAAGGACGATGTTATACTGCGTATAAAATTCGTTCAGACAAATAGACATTGTGCAAAATAATGTGCTTGGCTCGAACAATCTTATCTCAAGTTTATTTTGAACTAAACATTCCCGTTTAACTCGATAAATCTACTGAAGTAAACGCGCGTTGAAACATCTTACATTAAACTATTGTCATGTGATAAATGTTATTAGTATATCTGATTAAAAATGCTATTTCTGGCATTATCATGAAATTTTTAAACGAAGTAGGCTGTTTCCCTTTTTCTTCTTTAATATCACTTATTGCCTATTGAATATTATTTTATTATTTTTCTTGAAATTATTTTATGAATATAATACATTTAAATTGCATTTACATTTATTGTCGACTATGTGCAGTCGCCTACAAGGAATTATCCCAAAACTTATTACATCGTGTTTTAAACACGTTATAGTTATTCTTCAGTATTCAGATGAACAAGTAGGTAGCAATGCATGAGTGTTAAGAGCGGTGGGCGGCAGCTAGGCTACCTACCCGTCCTACCTGCATTAAGTCGCCGAGCCATCGAGCCGGGAAATATACCAGGACGATTGCCGGTATGCAGTTCGATGAATATTAATGTCGATCTATAACTACTTCAGTGTCGTCCGCTTGAATATCAAACTCTAATCCCTTATAAATTGCTATTGGTGATTGGAAAAATTGGCTTATCATAATCCGTATATGGTTGTAATAGGCACATTATGCACAATGATCCCAAAAGTAGAACACAAAATATTTATCGAATTTATTGCTAATTCGAGTGGCGTGGTGATCGCATGAGCTACTTCGTCTATCTGTCTATTGAGGATTGTGCTCACACTCTTGGAGCGTTATCCGATGTTCGGGTTTAGCGAGACTATCACTCTCGTGATAATTTTCCTTTGCATAGAAAGCGTCAAATCCTTTTTTGTGCCGCGGTTATTTGCTTCAGATAACTGAAGCCCGAGTGCAAGCGTCAATAGACTATCAGTGCAGTCGGTCTGTATGCTTCTTTCGTACCTTGATGATATAATAATGATATTTTCCATTAATTACTCTTAAATTTAAAAACTTTATCTTTAATTACTTTAAGTTTTCTTAGATACATGTTGCGAGTACATATGAATAAAGGAAATGCTGTGGCATTAACTGTGCGGCATTATAAACTTTTAGTTAACGTACTTATCGTTATTACTGGAATATTATATACATAATTAAAATACCTCATCATTAATTCGCAACTCCATTTATTTTGATGTGTCTAATTTACTTTATCGAACCAATAACTACGGTTTTCTTACTACTAAGGTTTTCTTTTATAAATAACTCTTTATGTTTTTAGCAGTGAACACAATTGTGAAACAAATAAAAATTATTACCATTATATACCGAATAAAATTTACTTTCTACGGAATATGAGGTAATTACCATCTGAGAATTGCCGTGGATGTCTTATTGTTTAGTTTTGTCGAAGTACCATTACCGGTGATAATAATGTGTTCACAGCAAGCGACGAGACACGAGGCCAGTAGTTCTTCGAACCAGTACAAAGTCATTCTCGTCTTTATTTCTCGCGAATACTCAAAGATCGAATGGCTGCCGACGGAATAATTTGTCTTTATTTAATTCATACTTGGACTGACTTCTGATTTCCGGATAGCTGAGCTACAACGACGTTTGCCCAGTAGCTAAATAAATACGAACTATGTAATGCTTGGCTGCGCTCTTCTCCAGGGTGAACGAGATGATGGGCTAGCGTAGTAGTTCGACTGAAATCTTAGTTTTGAGTGGAGATTTTGCGGCGCCCTATATTTCCTATGAGTGTAATATATACATAAACAACACAATTTACTGCACAGATGTTGTAGTGGTTTTAGTGGTCGTCTCGCCACTGCCCACAAAAGTTGTGTGTGTTCTTAAATGGTTGTTCGTGTCTAGGTGTTCTTTGTGTCCGTTGTTTGAATGTTTGCAATAACCCTCGCTGTACAGAAATGATTACCTAGTACGTAAGTATTAAGAGAAATAGAAACACATGGCCTCATGGCTGTATCGCATAATAAATTTGAGGAGAAGATAGAGGTGTATTATCCCCAAATTTCGCCAAGTTTGGTTTAAGGTCCGACGTAATAAGTGGCTAGCCTGCATATTAATACTGTCCGATCCGGGAATCAAACCCGAGTCTGTGCCACAAAGGCAGTCCTCTTGCTAGGATTAAGGAGAATGCAGTTGGTTAATCCTATTATGTCTGTGTTGCACAGTCTGCATGTTCTTTGGTCAGTATAACTTCTCTATAGCCTTTATTATTCCCAAGTCACTTAGGGTCGGCTTTTCTGTTCTAACCAGATTTGACTGGATATCAATTTTTACACGGAGCGGCTGCCACCTGACCTCCGCAACCCGAAGGCTAACGATACCCTAACGCTAGACCAGTGTCAGGATATTATAGGGCACTGACTTCCCAATAACGACTGCCATAGATGTTCATGGCACCCGGGACCGCCGGCTTAACGTGCTCTCCGAGGCACGGAGCAGGCGATAATTGTCAATCAATACGCTCATAATTTCGAAAAGTCATATAACTTCCGAAAGTCAGAGGTGCGCGACGTGGGTTCGAACTCGAGACCCTCTGCATTGCAGTCTGTTGGTCTCCATTGAGCTATCGCTGCTATATCTTTGGTCAGTATATAATTCCCTATAAATAATCCAAAAGATTAAATATTAAACATTTCTAACAGTTGCAATTAAATTTTATGCAATTTGCCGGCGAATTGCCCGGCAGAAATATAATTACCTACACTATTTACCTTTAATTTTCAGTATACTTTGTTTGTTTTTGTAATGTTGTGTGCCATGTTCGTGTCGGGTAGAAAATGCTATTTTACCACAGCATACGTTGAAATGAAATTGCTTTATTCGGCTTTTACCTTGGGTTATGTGACGATAGTGAAAAATAATATGCCGTAATCTTGTTGATCTAGTGTATGGTTAAAACTCTTGGAAGCTGTTATTCCATTATTGTGGAACCATACAGCTTTGTTTTAAAAATCCTCTTTTGCACTCTGTCGGCCTAAGTGGTTGTGTAGTGCTCTTGCACTTATTTTGCGAGGCTCGAATTATATTCAATTATATCACGGGACATGTGCGTTTTTATTACACGGATGGTGCGTCGAGAAGGCGTTTGTTCCGCCGTTGACGCGCTGAGTATGCTTAGTCGCAGAATGTCCTCGTCGCAAAATGTTTACAGGTCGCAAAATGCCATCTTTCTAAGAAAGTCCCTTTCGTAAAATGTCCCTTTTTCCAATTCCTTGGTATCAGTAAAATACCGGTCAAGTACGGATCAGATTTGCGATCAGACGGTTCCATCGTGATTTATTATTCAGATAGGTATCACAAAGCTTTCTGAACCCTGCACGGTACAATTATTTGTGTGTTCCGCAAATCATTGTTCCGTGTCTGGGTGAACTTTTTCTTCGTTAATTATATGTTCATAAAGTGCTTCAAAACAAATACCTTATTCCCTAGTACATTTTATTTTCTAGCGTAATAGAGCAAAACTTTTGTATAAAGCAATTCATCCCTTGCTTTTCAGGGTTTCATTTTAACCCGTTTTTTATGCGTTAGAACTTGGAGTTGTTGACTTGTTGCTTATACAATTAACCGTTGCAAAAGTTTGCGCTTGTTTGCGTGCGTCTGGACTCTTTAAGCAAACGATACCTTACGTAGCTATAGTTTGTTTTAATGGAAATAACTTCAAGTCAAGTTAGAAGCGAGTGCTTTGTGATATTTAGCCCTCTGAGTGACAGCCCAAAGGCTTCGTTTGCTAGTCGATCACTGTTTCTTGGGAGAATTCTTTTAGAAAATTACCTCGTCCCTCTTTGTCAATTTTATAATAGAAATACGGACCTTTATGCAAGTGCAATTTAAAAAATATGTTTTATAGAAGAAGAACAATTTAATATGACATCCATATAGACCAGTGCTTAATTCGTTTTATAGTATTCAAAGTAAAAGTCGACGTTAACAATTACTTGTTCCATTAGTTTACAATTATCACAGTATTATTTAAATTAATTTTTATCTGGACTTTATTTTAAATATATTTATGCCAACCTAAACACCAGTGTCTGATTCACCGGTACATAGAATCAAACTACAGATGATTTCTGTTAAACTTGCAGCAGTTTTACTGTAGAAGTAGCTCCAGTTGCCAGATTACGATTATTACAGATTACGTAGTAGAAGTTACTTTCGAGAACTCCCTGAAGTACCCACCTCTTAATATCAAATATATGCCACGCAATTTTCATTAGCAAGTAACTGATTTAATTAATGCATATACAATTACAAACACCCTCTTTTAAATTCAGACTTTATAAACAAATACAACTTAAAACTATCTTCAGTGTACAGAAGGAACCACGTTGCAATTTTGTAATAAAATAACGGTCTTATTCATAAAACATATCTTACTAAAGGCTGTCTAATAAATGCATTGTAAATATAAACTATATTTTAATTTTTTATGACAATCTAGCATTATTTCTCACTATACTTTTCAGATTTTCTTTGTAACGACTTACTGCCCTTTCTGTAAGTTAGAAAATGGCCATAAAATTTATTTCAAAAATATGCCATAAAAACTACTCTTTCGCAGTAAAATAGTTTCATAATTACAAATGAAAATGTTTAATTAAGCCTTGCAGCTGAGTTTGCATTAAAGGCGATTAGTTCACGGTCGACTGACTAGCACCGAGGAAATCGTTTAAAGTAAAGTCCTATCACTTCGTTGTAAGTTATTATCACGGATTTTAGCCGTCGACTACTTAGGCTGAGTTTTATCACACGTAGAGATTTTCCATCTACTTTTGAATCTCATGTGATACGTAGAAGGGCACGTGACTCGATATTGCTATTTCGAAATTCGCGACACATACGCATGCTTACAATAAAAAAGTGATATTTCTGGTTTTGCGAGTGGCGATCAAGGATATGAAAGGGCAGCGTGGGTGCCGCCCTACCTCCCACTAGATGGACACACGACCCGATCAAAGGAATGGGAATGCAGCCATCGATTACTGTGAAAATATTTGAGGAGCGACATATGTTCAGCGGCGAACTTTTATAATTGAAATGGCTTTGATACTAACCTACATAGTCTGAAGCCGTAACACCGTAGCGCGGGTTTCTTTTTGATTCCACACACATGCTTAAGATATGGCTTGTCTTCTCTTGAACATGACTGCTGAAAAGCAACCTAAACGTCGGGGAAAGTGTAAACTTAAATATAAATAGTTTGTTTGTTTGAATGCGCTAAACTCAGGAACTACAGGTACAAATTAAAAAAAATATTTTAGTATTGGATAGCCTATTTATCGAGGCAGGCTATAGTTTATAAAACACCACGCTACGACCCACGGGAGCGGCGCAGTAACTATAAATGTGGGTGAAGCCGCGGGCACATCTAGTATTAGTATAGATTAGCAAGTGTTCTTGTCAATTAAATAATATTCAAGAAAGCTTGTGGCAAACTATCGCTTATATATCAACTTACATCTTATAACATACGCTGATCTTAAAGGAGAATTCTAACGAATATTATAATTGTGAAAGTGAGGTTTTATATTTGTTTGTTACGCTTTTACGCTCTACTCGACCGATCATCATGAAATTTCGCATACACTTAGTCAGGGGCACTGAAAAAGTACTGTTCCGTAGCGAAGCCGGGGGTAAAAGCAAGTTGAACAAAATGTTTCATCAGTTAGATTCATATCCAAGCGGATAAGCGAAGAATTCTAATTTCCCCTTGTAACCTGTCCGATGTATCTTTTTGGTTTATCACTTCGCTGTGAATGCATGCTGAAAGTTGTTAGACTCGTTGTTTTGATACTTTCCCCAATGGAAATGAATCACTTGATCCGCAGTCCCGCTTTTGTTTACACTTCCCGTCAAACGAGGTAGTTTTAGAACTCATTTTAATAACACATTCATAGTGCTTGTGGAATTTTCAGACACGTTGCCGATGCATACCGACACCAGACACTCGGCAAACAAAGTTAGACGTAATCGGATTCGAGAACGTCTATAGCTAGAAACGACGAGTTCATTTATCAACTTTTACTGTAATGTGATTCATAGGTGCACTAAGTTTGCTTAAGCTTTGAGTGATACCTATGTATTATCTCGCCTGTACATCGCAGAAGGTTTAGATGCACAGTTCGCGAGCTATGATTAAGATTCACGTATTGAGGGTCATCCTTGTGCCGTTTGTTAGTGACTTATAAAAATGCGGTAGGAACGCACGGATGGTGTGGTGGTTTAAGTAGTCATGTCGCCACTGTCGTCGTGTCGAGTGTTTTTGGTTCGATCTCCACACAGGACAAAAAAATCTAATGATCCACAAATTGTTCTGCCAAGTCCGGGTATTCTTTGTGGCCGTTGATTGCATGTTTGTAAAGTCCTCCGCTACAAAGGAATTATACCATGATTTGGGAGCTGTTTAAAATAACTAAGATTGTGTCGAAATTTATGATCGTGTGATAGTCTTTGTAACTATGCAACAATTTTATAAATATTTATGATTTTATAACAGAAAAAGTCATGTTGGTTCACTGCTTTTATCATCAGAGAGACCTGATTGGCATTAACTAAGTAATAACTCTCTCTGATGTCTTAGGCGACTGTGTCTGGAAATATACAAGTAAAAAATAAGAAGCTTTATTAATGATTTTGATATGCAAATATAATAACCGATGCTTAGAATTATGTATATTGTATAGCCATAACAAAGCAATTGGATGACCATTCAAATATAATGCTTTTTATCTGCAATACTTTACGACCTCAAAATGTGCCCACACCTTTACGTTACACACTGTATAAAATCCGTATTGCCATTGCCATTTGAATCGTTGCGCTTTCACCGGATGCTATTCTAGCAAATGTCTTTTATTTAAACTATTTCACGTCTAGTCCATAAAAGACCGCAGTCTAGTCGCAGTATTCTAGTGGAGAGGTTTTAATTGTGTCTTCATCAGGGAAACGAGTGATTTGTAATTTTATTAACAATGCATTAATCCTTCCAATCTAAGGTCAGAAACGTGCAAATGAAGTCTCTGGGATTACAATCGTCCATAGACCATGGGAACTGCTTAATATCGGGCTGTATTCTAGTCTGCTGCTGTACTGGTATAAAATAAAAAACAATGTTTCTTTTATTAAAACTACGTCTGTAGCCCGCCTTACTGCAAGCGATAATTAAAATTGCTTCTCGGGCATTATGCCCTTCAATTTCTCAATGTCTAGTTAAAATAAAGTTGTGTTTGCGTTTGTATTGCCATTATTATAGGAAATAGTGTTCGGTATTTGTTTACGGACTTTCGTATTCATTGAAAATAAAATAAAGGCATAATTAAGTCGACGATTGGCATAGTATCCTAATAGAATCGAGTTTTTGATCACTAGATAGAGAGAAAAAGAGAAAAACCTTAACAAAGTTCACAATTTGACTTTCGGCAGTTTTCGCTTTATTTTGTACAGATTCTACATCTGTACAAAATAGGTCCCTAATATATATCCGAAAAGAAAGGCAGAGGTACACTTCTACCTATCTCTTCGGGTAGATAGTACACTACGCCTATATTCTGTAAGAGACTACTTTATATCTGACGATAATATACTTAATTTGACTTATTAACCTTTTAGTCTGAAAATATGTTATGATTTTCATATTTTAAGCTCATATTATTTTATGTCGTAAATGATGTCGCGTTAACCAATATCCACCCAACGAAGTAGGGCGAGATCTGGTTTATTATATATGGAGCGTGTAATTGAAAACGCGGTGAGAAAACAGTTTTATAACTAATTACTCGCAGGTCAAACTGTTCGTACTGCAACGTAACAAAGAGTCTGATTTAGACCACACACGGAATCGCTTTAAATCTCGCTCGTATGCAGCTAGTTCATGCACACCTTAGAAATAAATATTGTTTTATGCTTATCCTGGTTATGATTGAATTGAAGTTTCGGTTGCTTTTAACCTGTCAGTTGCTGGAGTGTCAAACGTAATTGGCCGCCGGAGAACAGCAACCGCTAACAGGTCGAGCATCCATGGTTACGGAGAGACAAATGTGGTGTTCATCTACATCCTGTAGCAGACAGTTCTTTCAAAATAGCCGAATTCATTTCAATATTAGTGTTGACATTTATGCAGGATGAGTTTAACGGATCTTGACTTCTTGCTGGGGTTTTCACTTTGTTTGATTTTGTTTGATTTGATTGATTTAGGTAAATTAATTACTGATCTCTAGGATCTTAAGGCCCTCTATTACATTTAGGATAAGTATTTAGTATTTATTGTTCAAAAAGGTTACAAGTATAACAATTTAATGCGCCACGCTAGGATACCCTCTGTCGTGGGATGTTTTATAATTGTAATGAGTTCGCGAAGCATCTTAGCTAATAAAATGTTATAGAAATGTCTTAAAGATAAATTAAAATATTATCAATTAATTCATCTTGTTGCGAAATAGGGATCAAAATTTTGTAACATTGTAAAATAGTTATACGTTTTTATTATTATATATGACTAGAAACCAAACCATGAAATAAATAAATTAAAGGTATTTCATAGGTTTTATATAGTACATAGAGTACAAAGAAAGATCTAACAGGACAATGCCACGGAGATTAAACCGCGTCCGTACATTATAAACGAAGCCATCGATTAATATTCCATAAATTTTATTTCCTTACCTTGATGGTCGACCGAACTGAAATAATAAGCTGTCTAGCCGTCTTTCTCAATAAACTGTTAACTCGTCGACTGTTAAAACACTAATGAACTTCAACGCCACTTACGCTCTATCTGATTACCATAATAACCCAGTGGGCGGCGCTAGTGTTGACTGGTGTCGGAAATTGAGGGCCGTGGTGCTTACGCGGATTTGACTTCTTCCGGTCTGCTATGCTTCTAATGTTATCTTTTCATCATCATTAATCGTCTTAGTGCACAATGAACAGTTTTCGGTTTAGGAATTAATTTCGTGTTGACATCAAACACGGGAATGCACAAACGGATACCGAAGCCGAAATCCAATAACACATTTAATTCTATGAAATGGTTGCGTGCATTGATATTAGTGTCGACGTATACCGCTTAAGGGGAACTACAGCGCTATTTAGTCTGTTCAATCGGATTGGGGTTTACCTGCCTGACGCTGTGTACATACATACATCGAGCTATCGAGTGTATTCACTGGTTTGTTGGACTAGTAGCTAAAGTCTTTACATAGACGCACGCCTGCATATCCTTTAATTAGGTAGAGATGTATTACATACACGTTGGCTATGTTTGCTTTTAAATACCACCTATTAGAGAGAGTTGTCTGATAATTTTCTTGCATAAAAATGCAACACTTCGCTCGACCTAAATATTTATTTTTATTTTCACTTAATAGGTATAGTTACAGACAACATCAGTAACCATATAGTAATAAATCGAACACAGTACATCTTTAAATCTGCAGTACACTTAAAACTATACACATCATTAACAAATATAGTAATAGAGCTTCAGTGAAATGATGAACAGTAATAAATAATCAGATAAGTATAGGCAATATATAAGTGAATACATAGATATATAGTAAGACACGATTGATTACCCAATAGTATTACTAATTGGCAGTAATTAAACGTTTAAGATCTGAAGGGTTTGTACATATTGTTTTTAAGAAGAGAGCTTTTAAATACATTCAAGCTATCATTGAAAATATCTATTTGAGAGGATATACGGTTATGTTGACTACACATTCTAGATATTGGGTTATTATGCGAAACATTATTGTTGCTAGATGGTATTACAGGTAGTTGTGGTGTGCGCACGGATCGCAGTGGCGTTTTGAATTTCAATGTGTCGACGAGTTGAGTGTCCGACAAGCCATTTACAATTTAGAACAGAGTACACAAGTCACTCATCCGTCTCCTTTACTCGAGAATAGTAATTTTGAACTCCTGAATTCGATCATTGTACTCTTTTATCTTACGTCTTAAGCCTAACTTCGAACACAGCGTTCTAACAAGTCGCCTTTGTATTGCCTCAATTCGATCTTTATGGGTCCCATAGATAGGCAACCATACAGAGGAGCAGTATTCTAATAACTTGTGTAGCATACGAGGTTTGTGACAGTTGATCTGCCAGTCACAAACCCGTTTTGTAGAGGACGTAGTTGGTGCTGTAAGTGATAATAAATATAAATGTACACATAACTCTCAAATAATTTGGCAAACGAGTTGAGAATGCAGATAGGACGGTAGTTAGAAACGACACTTCTATTGCCAGATTTGTAAATTGGTGTAATTTTTGCGTTTTTCTATAGTTCAAGCAATATCGTTTAACGATTTCTCATAAATTATGTGAACGGGTGTTACCAGTGCAGTTGCATAAATACGAATAAAGATTGGTAGAATTCCATCAAATCCGCCGCTTTTCGTTAGATCTATACTTTGCAGTTTCTTTAGTGAGTCATATTTTTGGATATAGAGTTCACCGACAGTATGTTTGAATGTTGGGAACGTAGGAGTATAGCTTTTGTTTATAGAGTTAGAACAGTAAAAGGATGACAAGTAGTCTGCAAAAAGATTGACTATATCACCGCCCGATTTACATCTTTTATCTTCGTAAAACATAGTCCTGGGGTTTTTTTATAATTAATTGTTGGTCACGCGTTTGCTCTTTGTATAGCACCAAAAAGCCTTAATATTGAGCTCAAGTTCATCCTTGATTTGTTCAATATAAGTTTTAAAACATAAACGCGCGATATTCTTGGATTTTGCTCTCAGTGTGGAGAACTCGTCATAATCCCTGTGATTTCCGTAACGTTTAAATCTAGAGTGAGCTTTAGTTTTATGTTTAAGCAATGTGATTAGATTTTTACTGAACCATATTGGGTAATAAATTTTAGAGGCTTTGGTCCTTGGAGTATGTTTTTCTATGATCTCATGAATAGTATTATAGAAAAATTTGACAAAGTCATTACATCCTAAACTTAAAGCTTGCTGCGACCAATCTACTCTATCAAAATCTCTGATACAACTGTCGTAATTTGTTTTTCGATAGCATAATTTTTTGTTGGTGGCGCTTTGTGTGAAACTCAGAGCGGTAGTCCGCAGAATGACTTCAAATGGTGGGTGGTGTGTATCCTGACGGCTTATAGGTAAAGCAGGCATAATCTATATATTAATAGGTGAAGCAAAAACTTTGAACCTTCTTTTTAAGAAAATTGCGCGGACGGTGGAGCATAAAATTTGGCACAGTTGAAGTTTATATGGAGAAGGAGGGGCGAATCCTAATATTTATATAAAATATGCATTACAAATTCATTAAATTATTAAATAGACACTACACGCACACAACGAATAAGCGTTGAAGGTCTGGTATGTATCGTGACGGCTTATAGGTGAAGCAGGCATAATCTATATATTAATAGGTGAAGCAAAAACTTTATACCCCCTTTTTACGAAAAATGCGCGGACGGTGGAGTATAAAATTTGGCACAATTAAAGTTTATATGGAGAAGGAGGGGCGAATCCTAATATTTATATAAAATATGCATTACAAATTCATTAAATTATTAAATAGACACTACACGCACACAACCAATAAGCGTTGAAGGTCTGGTATGTATCGTGACGGCTTATAGGTGAAGCAGGCATAATCTATATATTAATAGGTGAAGCAAAAACTTTATACCCCCTTTTTACGAAAAATGCGCGGACGGTGGAGTATAAAATTTGGCACAATTAAAGTTTATATGGAGAAGGAGGGGCGAATCCTAATATTTATATAAAATATGCATTACAAATTCATTAAATTAATAAATAGACACTACACGCACACTACCAATAAGTGTTGAAGGTCAACACTTCAAGAAAAGAGCGTACTCCTTTTTAAAAGGCCGGCAACGCACTTGTACCTCCTCTGGTGTTGCGGGCATCCATGGGTGGCGGTAATCGCTTACCATCAGGCGATCCGTCTGTTCGTTTGCACCCTAAACCATAAAAAAATATGCATGACGCACGCAGTCGAAGCGTATAACTATGGTTACATACATCAATATATAATACCATATATAAGCAATATCTTACAGGCAAACTGGTCGAATTTCGAGCGCTCAGCGACCGCTAGTTTCTATTAATTCTGGCAAATCAGAAATGACCAAATCGAGTATTCTGCCATTATTGTTTGCAATGTAATTATGTTGAGAAAGTGTTGTCACTTCGTATAAGTAATTTAATAATTTAGCTTTTTCATAGTCTTAAGAGGACATCTTAATTTTATAGACCACTTGATATTTCCCAAGTTGAAGTCGCCTAAAATACATGTCATTTTAGAGGCAGGGTCTTCAATTATAAAACTGCATATGTTAAAGAAATCATTCTCAATACCTACAGGCAAGTAATCTGGTTAGGTTACACCTAAGTTAATTACAAAACATTTATTGAATATGTAAATATTGAATTCACAAAAAGCTTGCAATCACACGATTGCACGCTTTTTTGCATCTTATATTTAACTTAACTACCCGCTCAAAGTTAAACTTATGCTGATTGATTTTTTTTTGTTAACCTTAAAGTGATGCAGAACCAGTCGAGGCAACGGTGTTTATTTAAACTTACCAACAAAATGCATACGGTACATTAACTTACAGTAAAAATGTTATATTGATGAGCTTACATATTTATGCGGAAAGCCTTGGAGGCGGCCTATGTTCAGCATTGAACTTCTTTCGGCTGAGACGATGAGGCTCGTATGTACATATCCTTATTAAAGGATTGCACAACACTTTTCTTAAGCCTATCGTAATTTTTTATATAATAATACTAGTATTCGTGGTAGTTAAGTAATGTTAACACAATTTTTTTAGATTGAACATTTTGCATACCTAAATACATATGGACTTACTCGTTTTAAGATATTATGCATTTTTATTTTGCCGATTTTTCGCATAACCCTAATTGATAAATGAAAATATGAATTGAAATTAAACTACTATATACGGAATTTATAGCGTGGCTTAAAAAAAGAAAAAATAAACAACGCGATAAAATTCGTATATAGTTGTTTAATTTCAATGAATAACATTCGCGTAAACAGAAGACAATATTATGAAAATATTAAGGCCACATTGATAGAAATATTATTTCTTTATTTGCTTGTACAGAATAACGGCGTGGTGTGTGATAAGTTTGGGATTACGTTTATCTAGTGTCGTTTCTAGGTGTGATTGTCGGAGCAGACAGCGTTTGAAGATTTTCTGTGAAAATGTTATATATACGTGGGTATTTAAAATCTGTGTCCTAAGCAGCTTATTTTACCTCATTCAATCATGTCTGGCGGTTTAGACAAATAGAATAAGAGGCCTAAAATTTCACTTGTTACTAACCTGATAGTCGTCTTTACTTCATCACATTCGTCAATTGTCAAACTAACAACCGCAGTTGCCACTTTCGGACGTTTGCAAGTTGATTCCTCTTAAGCACATGTCTGATTTTGTCAAAAAATTTATCTACTTCGAAGTTTTCGCCTGATTCATTGAAGTACATTAGTATAAAATTATTAAAGCAAAGGAGCATTACTACATACATATATTCCTGTAAACGTGTAAACGCTAAATAATTAAGTGAAATCAAAACAACGTATTGTAATATTTAGCATTCCTCTTTTATATAATGCAACATTTGTACCTTTTTCCACTAAGTTGATGGACATTTAACATTACTAGATTACACCTACAAGTTCCTCGCAAAAAGAAATTTCCATGAAATGTATTCACTCACTGCAATTATAAAATTGTTTGCACAATTTTCTCGTTCGCCTACTATTTATGTAGCGAAATTGCAATTATAACGGCAACAAGTTAAATAATGTATATTATATTTCTTATGATTTAAAATGAACAAAAAGGAACGATTCGGTTTAGTAATAAGTTTTCTTCGCATCTCTCCTTTGCCTTTGTATTTGCCCTTTTGACGTAAAATCGCATTAAGGCGAACTGACTGCATGTATATTTTCCTGCTTGATTGCCTCCCAATTGAATCTTTTACTATTACCAGATTATATTTTATATTACAGTTGGCACAATGGTATAAGAGCTCGATTTTTCACAGAAACATTTTCGATTGCTGCGAGTCAAGCCCACACAAAAACTGTTGTGGTGGCTGTGTATTTTTGTGTTAGTTGTAAGAATGTTTGTGATACACCCACGTCACATACGGATTACTCGTAGCGCCACCGTTTGCGTTTATGAAAACCATTAAAAAGCGGTTAAATAAAAGTTAAAGCAAAATATTGGAAATAAAATATTTCTGGTTAGCCTCGTCAAAAGGTGTGCAACGAAATCACTGGAAAAGTCAAATGTCAACCTCGTGGACTTGTATTTTCGCGTTCAACGTGTCGCTGGTTTCCAGATATGATATTTAATTTATTTCTATTTTCGTTGTCATATCCATCATACGATTTCTCGTAATTCTGTTCTAACAAATGATATATCGTTTTCCTTGATTCAGTAGTCAAATGTTAGTGCTTCAGTTTATAACATGAGTTTACAGTACAACGCGTATTCAATTAAAAGTTTAAAAGTAACATTAAAATAATTCAACTGTTTTACGTTCGACTTTTAATTTCAACTTGAGCCTTTTCCAAATAACACAAGCAGATAGGCACTGAAACATAGCTAAACACGTTAAATCAGACATACGCACACAGACATGTGGGTGCTGAGTTTTCGGATCTAGTTTAGCGAATATCATTAACAGTATTCATTGCTTTTGTGCCACAGAGCACATAGCACGCTAGCTGCCTACTAGAGACCCGCTTTTCATACTCTATGCAATTCAAGTGTGTTAATACTCAATCGATATAAATGAGGCACATAATATATTTTCAAACGGACGGTGAAGCCTGCGCTGGGTTCGTTCGACATTCGGCGCGAACAGTATGTGTTCTATCTCGTGCATATAGAATCATGAGCTGTATCCAAAACGGTAATTACCTAATAAACAAATAAATTAATGACTGTCAATTAATTTAAACTCAAGTCTGCAATCATCTGCAATAAGCAAGTATTGCATCTTAGTATAGTAAGTAATATACAATCTAGTTAGGATTATTTTAAAATAGATTCTATTATACTATTAGTAAAGAGCTTCATTATTGCGCGAATATGTAATTACATAAAGAAAATATATATTTTAAACGGGGTACACTTACAGGGTCAAATTTATTTGTGTTTTCTAATATTTATAAAGGGCTAGCTTCAAACGTAGTGCGAGTAAAAGCTTGAAAAATATGTCATACACTTTCTACTGTAAACGTACATTGTCAATGTCAATCGTATCATCAATGTTGTACAACAAGGCTGTCTTGGAATACGTGTGGCAATTCTTAAAACACGTGTAGCGATACTGCTGACATGTTAGTTTTATATAGTCAGGCGCAAGTATGCAGTAGTGTCACGCGGCAGTCGTCTCCTCGCAACCAGTCACTTAGGTCGTAGCTTAATATGTATTATTTGTAATAACTCTTACCGGTAAATATACATCCATATAATATACTACCAAGTTACTTTATTTGAACATCCACAAGCACACCACCACCACAAAGAAAACTCTGAAAGTCGCTGGCAGTATGTGATTATCGCAAAGTGATCAAACGTATGTATCTTCTTATGAATAGCTGGTAAGATAGTCGTCATAAGGAGTACTAATTAATGAAAGTTTAAATCTGTTATTATGGTTTGCTTAATGTATTGTGCATATTTTATTGGTAAATTATACAGTGCAGTATGAATAGCTGGTAAGATAGTCGTCATAAGGAGTACTAATTAATGAAAGTGTAAATCTGTTATTATGGTTTGCTTAATGTATTGTGCATATTTTATTGGTAAATTATACAGTGCAGTACTTTAATCTAGACTTATGGATACTAATGTAATGACGTGTACTGTAGTAAGTATTTTTTATTTAGATTGAAATATCAATGTATTGTTTTAAATGTTTACACTTGTAGGAATCATAGCGATATATTAAAATGTTGTCAATATTTAGATTCGCTCGAAAATGTAACTTGAGTTTATATCACGCTTGCAATGTCGTGTCAAGTATGTTATTAAACAGAAATATGCCGTTTTAGATTTATTCACAATTGTGTTGTTATGAACAATAATGTTGTTTGGAATTAATACTAAGGTGAAATCATTAGTTAAGATTTGTTTTAACATTAACGAATTATTGGACTCATATCTATATATCCATATAGTATAGTATCAAGTTATTTAATTTGAACATCCATAAGAACAGTTCTGGTTACACATGCCTATATACCTTCCTCCTATTCCATATAAATATTAGCCACGGATTCAAAATGATATTGCGAAAAGTTTTTTCCTTTTTAACGTGTTAAAAACCTTGCATTTTAATCTTGGCTAAATTAAATTAAGGACATATTTCCACGAGATAATTTTAGTAGCGCGGCTATGTCGCACGCCGGAGAGCGGCCATGCAGGTAGATAGCATATTTAAACTATTAAATTCCAAGAGCTAATGTAGATAGATCGCATATAGTGAGCGATAAAATAAAAAACATGTATGCTGCCAATCAATCCCAGTCGTGTCCCATACGCTTTTGCACGTAGAGTAGAATATTACGTCTACTTTGTAATATCCGGCATAGCTCAATATCCTATATCACTCCACCTGCAGGATTGGTTATACCATAGTAGTCTTGACGCAAATCAGAGTTCCTCGATATATTCGTCATTTCCTTTAATAGGAATATCCTCTATTGTTGACAAACGTTCAATCAACTATATAAACATCCTGATTCTGTACGTCTCCTGTCCTCTAGTGTTCGGATCTGCAACACTTGACTTATTAGTAATCACACTGCTAACTAAATATAAAGCATTAGTGCTTTATGTATTTAAAACATCATACTTAGGCCACCACTCCCTCAGTACCATTCTTCAAAGGCTTTCAGTTTATAGAATATGGTTGAATGTCATTGCTGTGATTAAAATTTTACACAATTTTTGTAATAGTGTTTCGAACGCAGACCAAATGAACTAGCATTGTCTTCCGTTTGTGCGAATGTGATACATTGCAATTGAATTACAAAATATATACGGCTTGTTTGCTTTTTAAAAGACAAATGCTTCATTAGAGATGCATACAATTAATGTCCGTTAATTGTACACTTTCCCCGACGTTTCGGTTGCTTTTCAGCAGCCATGGTCACGGGGAGACTAAGATGGTGGTTGGAGACAACCACCACATTAGTCTCCCCGTGTGTAAAATTAAATCTAAATAGTTTTATAATTTAAATAGCTTAAATAGAAGTAAACAGTAACTAGTGAAAGTGTTTAACAATTGTAGTTTAACGTTTCAAAATTATGTAATAATAGTGTCTTATAAAAAATAAACAACGTGATAAAATCCGCATAGATTTGTTTGATTTCAATGTAAAACGTTCGCGTAAACGTAAGAGACAATATGATTTGTTTTTTTAAACAGCTTTTTTCTTCAGATATCCAATGATACAGAGTAGCTTTACAAATCTTTATACCTAATGCTTGTATGTTGATTCAAAGACACTTTTTAATAATACTCTTATTTATATTTAAACTTTCATCGTTGCGTTTAAGTTATTTAAAAATGCACCTACATTATTTTTGAAGTGAAAACTTGTAGGCGCGTTGAGCACTTTTTGGGCAAACAAAAATCATGGAATTCGCGTCATCGTTACCGAACGCATTCAAAATTCAAAAATAATAATCTATTAGCTCGTCGATACAATTCACAAGTTACTTAGTTTTCACTTCTATCGGCAATCCCCAAAGACTGCCCCGCATGTGTTTTTTACTATTGCATTTTCAATTTACGCAGTATGAACTCAAAGCCTCTTTTATCTTGCTTTATTTTACAGCTACTTGGGCTTTAATAAGTAAATTACAGGAACCAACGTTCCTTGATAATGTTGGCAATAGCGAATGCTTTAAAAACAAACTGTTGGCAAAACTTGTATTTCAGATAGAAACCTAGCTTTTATTATGAATGAGAATGTGATTTTGTTTTTTGTTTGTGTGTTTGTTTTTTTTTCACGACTTAACTACTTGATCAATCATCATGAAATTTCGCATACACGTTGTCAAAGAAAAACAGAATATTAACCGGCCTTAATAACCCTGCAGTATTGAAATAAAAAATACTGTTCTCATATATCGTTCCGTCGTAAAGTAACATTACTATAATAATGCTATACGAGAAGGTGGTACGAATGACAAGGCGGTCTCACACCTCATATTAATACGCTAACGGGTTGTTACGGGTTACGGAGCGCGCAATTAACCGAGACTCATCGCGTGCCACCCAGCGAGCGCCGGAAACTAAGTCATGTTGCATAAACTAACGTCATATAACACAGATTTACACAAGCAGGTGGGCATTAGACGGTAATAGAATTTGTGGTTAATGCTCAGGCAACCAAGATTTGGCTGATAGTGAGATGGGTGTGCGTACCGCTGATACTGTTGTTTATTTCGGGTTGATATTCCAGCTGTTTCAAACTAAAACGGTCAGAGCCAAGGATTTTTATAAGACGAAACTGGATTATACATTTGAAAATTAATTTGTAAACTTACACCTTCATTTCACTATTTTTAGGGTTCCGTACCTCAAAAGGATGAAACGGAACCCTTATAGGATCACTTTGTTGTCCGTCCATCCGTCCGTCCATCCGGGAACGCGTGGAGGTATCGAGTTGAAATTAAAACGATATACTCAGGTCTACAGTCTCTTGAAGCTGTAAAAACATCAAACTTCTAAGTTAACGTAAAAAAAGATACGGTCGTTTATGCTGCAATAAACGTATATTTCGACACTCTTAAGGAAATAAATATGTATAGGGTATTTTCCGTTGACCTAGAACTATGAAATTTGGCAAGTAATACCGTCTTATACTACAAGTATAGGAAAAAACTGAAAACTATACATTACAAATGTATAGTTTTCAGATTAAATCATAAAAAAACATGATCTTTATGCAAGGAACGGCGGTCCAAATTTTGAATTGAGTTAACCGTGTCATGTTGGGTATCGTATGAAAGGGCTTCATTGGCACAAGCTTAAACAGATTTTTATTTATATAATTTTTCGATATATGACGAATAATGAAAAAAAAAAGAATCTTTTCTCTTTTTTATAAGTATAGGTAGGTACCTAATAATACCTACAAATTTATACGGTACCCTCGGTGGGCGAGTTCGACTCGCACTTGTCCGGTTTTTTAAACCCTATGATATAAGGGACGAGTCTATCTATCCATCGAGCACATTACAAGACTTAGGCGCTGCGACTGAACATGTTTTCTATTAAAAATACAATAGTGATGATGATGTGATGTTGTATAGTCTATGATAAAGGCTTTTTGAAATCGGTCTAGCAGTTCGTAAGTTTAGTGATAACAAAACATTTACAACACAATTAGAAGACATAGATTTAAGACAAAGTCAAAAATAATTGTCTGTTACGTTACAATTAACTCCTAAGAGCGTCAAAGATTATTGTTTAGTGTAATTAACATTAATAGAAAATATGTGAGGTATTTTTGCTTCGCTTGTGAAACGCATTTACATTGTTAATACGTACTCTTATGTCGGTTTCCTGTTGGAGGGTGGTAAGTACTGACCCGAGCTAATCAACTTATTTCTACCATTACCCAACAAACTGCATCGCGAGCTCTTCAATTTAAAATTATTTGTTCGCCCAGTGATCAAGTTGGAGGAAAACATGTATGAATTTTCCAACATTATAGATAAAACTAGCTGTTTCCAAATGTCTCCGTCAATGCTACTAAACAAAGAAAATCGTGTGACAAAGGGAGAAGAAAAAAGAATTAAACTGTTTTGTATTGACCTATTTATGTATACTAGCGGTCGCCCAGTGGTCGAAATTCGACCATAATTGATTTAAATTTTAAGTTTGATCGTTATTAAGGTTTTATTGTCTATCGTATCATTTCATGTAGATTTCGCCAAGGCTATACAGGTTAATGTACTTATCTTTTTCAAAGAAGTTAAATTATTAAATTATTACTCATTATTATTATTATTTTAACTACTAAATTATTATTTACTTACTATACTCTTTCATTGACGATATTCCTAAGCTTGTTAAAGCTTGGGAATATGATTAATGAAAGAGTATATAGTAAGTAAATAATAATGATCTTTGTTTTCTTTTTCTTTATTACATATAAATAAGGTATTAGTTACGAAGAATTTTATGACATTAGCCGAACAATGCCGAAATACTACGAACGCGATTCGACTGCGTGTGTCAAATGCATGTTTGCGTGTGTGTAGTGTTTTTCATTAATTTACTTAATGTATTTATAATGCATATCTTATAAAAATATTAGGATTCGCCACTCCTCAATATAAACTTTAACTATGCCAAATTTCATATGGAATACAAAGGGATACAAAGTTTTTGCTTCACGTATATATACGACCTTGAGTCTATATATATACATTTTCAGAAATTACTTTATAATTTTATAAGTATTACTTTATAATAGTTAAATAAAACCACCCACATCTTATTGTCACATGCCGTCCGATACCGGTCTGTTCAACACGAATGTTACAATTGTTATTACAAATTATGTGATAGAATAGAATATTATATAGAATAGAATTCTTACTTACCTATCTGTATGCAGAACGTCATTGATAGCCGAGTAGACACACTCAATAGTAATTTCTTGTTACTTATGGACAAAAAAAAATCCTGCACATAGAATTAAAATGTTACCAACCGTGTTTGTTTACTATGTAATACTCGTAACTATGTATCACGCTTGTATTTTATAATATCCCTGAGTAGGCAGAGTGTATTCTACCACCGTCATTTCGTAAGCTACGTTTCGTGCAGGAAACAAAGCCTCTTACCATTTATACGACACATTCTCAACTGCTGTCGCTATTAATTTCCTCAAAGATATCTAATCCAACCGGGACCCGCGATTCATACATACATAAACATTTAAAGTAGCTCCTTAATCTATAGATAAATATGAGTTCTTTAATACGATCGAAGTTGCAAACGCGCATACAGACTTGATTGAAACGGCGACCCTATAATCGCTTGTAATACCACAGATATGTACAAAGGTATAACTCGCTCGTTGACTACCCTTCAAAAAAGGAGTCATTGTACTGTCAGCGCAAGGGACGTTGAGAGTACAGTACGCATCCGTGAAACGTGTCAATTGAATGATTGTCCAAATTGTATTAATAGCTCTTTATATTATATTTCAATTTAGAGATAACTTTATAAGAAAATCAAACATTGCCGCTGCTTTTACGCTGAGAGTCGTGGGTTTGTCTGAAAAATTAGATATATGATCACAAATTACTGCTCCGTGTCTAGGTACTATGTGTCTGCTCATTATATTTTTGTAAAATCCTCCGCGACATTGATATTTTGTCCCAGTAGTCTACTCAAAAACATTGAAGTATCTTAATATGGTATTCATTGATAACGGTTCAGTTGCCGATTCAATAAAAAGTACGGTGTAGTCGCAAAAGTAAACTAATGTTCACTCTAAGTGACCACGAAAGTAATCCTTATTAAATTAAACTAAGCATTCATGGGTCGGCGGGCTTTTGGGGCCGGGACCATGGTCCAGAATTCCACCTATAGATACAATCATTATTTTTGATTAGTATCATGGGACCACAAATAAAATAAACAATGTTATATCTTAGGAAAGAACGGTCAACCAGAAATTTAGAAGTTATACAAATAAAAATATATGCAATACTTATACAAATAAAATAGTCCCCGGGGATAGGTACCTAAAATAACTTGTCTACAAAACAAATGAACGTCTACAAAGAAACTACTATCAGAAAGTGATCAGTCATGATAGCGCTTACAAAAAACAGGTGCATGCGATTTTCTGATGACCTTATTGACATTACTCAGAATTTATCATTGCATTATCGTATTAATGTCAAAAAGCAAGAACATACAAAAACAACGTCTGACCTGAATTGTCAATAAGGTCGAAAATACCATGCACCTGTTTTTATAACCACTATCGATTGCTGATCACTTTCTGATAGTCATTTGTTTTGTAGACAACTTATTCTAGGTACCTATCCCCGTGGTACAACTGGTTGGACATAATTCCATGTCTGTATACGCAGCAGGACCCTACATTTAATTCGATTGACAGCTAAAATTATACGTGCGTGGTATTTAGTACTTTCCGAATCGTATAAGTAAAAAAATAGTACCTTAATTGCTACAGCGAAATCTTAAATTATTACCCAGCAAGACCCCCGCTGTTTGAAGGTTTTCAGACTAATAGGTAGTATATGTCACCACGCACGTAAAATTTTAGCTGTCAATCGAATTAAACGTAGGGTCCTGCTACCTATACAGACATCATAATTCGACCATTGTACTTAGGGTCATAATCATAAATAGCAAAAAAAAAATGTTTTGTTTTTTTAGTTTATGTTTGCTGAGTAAAGTTGTTTTTTTGATTACATGTCAATCAACGCAATAATAATAATAATAAATATAGGTATAAAGGATATCTATGACTTTAAACTTTGAATTCAATAATTATTCATGATAATAAGCATACGTGAAATAAACTGAAGATATTTTTTACACAGCCTGATTCAGTTTTTTTAATTAATTTTAAAGCAAGATTCAGTTTTAATAAATCGATTATTATATTATATAATTGCAAAACATAGAACCCAAATAATCATTAGTTATAATTACTAGATTGCAGCAATCGAATAAACAACTACTTCATGTAGTTTGATTACTGTAGTTAAGTTACATATAATCATAACTGCATGTATTTAACTACTTTTAATCGTAGTTAGTAATCTGATTACAAAAAGTAGTTAACTACGCCCTACACGGCTGACTCGGAACAACAATTTGTGGAACCACAACCCACAACATACTCAGGAATTTCTTTGTGACAGCACAGAGACCAACAATATAATCGGTATTAGTTAACGCTAATCCCGTGTGGCATTGCAATCGAACATTTCAATAGATATTATTAGAAAATGTACAGTCTTAATGCAATGTCTGTCAGCTATCTGCACCATAGTCGCCCCGGGGAGCCTGTAAATCTGCAGTTGCGGGCGGTAGCGATAATCCTGTTGTCGCGGGTGGCTTCACCAACATTGAATTAACAGACATCAAGGGCGCCCCTCGTCTTCAAACAACTCTCAATGGATTAGACAACTGCGCAGTGCACTAATTTAACCGGTATCACTCGGCACTTCGATGGCGCTGACGCGAATATATGCATTGGTCCGTAGCATAGGTTTAACCGACCTAAGGGCTATTAGGACTCGAATTAGATTGGTGTAAAGGTTACTGTGATTTGTTTGTTTGGAAATATTCTATGGCAGCAGTGATACTGCAGCCGGCAAATGCGAATTGACCTGCATTTTATGACGTATAATTTAAAGCTTTCGTGAATTTTGGTTGCGGCGGCGGCCAATTGTAACAGAGACTGGCTATCTGTACCAGAGATATTATAACTATTGAGTGCGCAAACGTACTTTATTCTCTCACTCTCATTGTCCAACAGGACGACAATCCGATGCGATCGGAGATAGATCAAGCGCCTTTACGTGTTATCCAAAAAGCGGAGGTGCGTAACACCGCTAATTCCTACTTCGAGCTGCTAACTGCCACGAATGACTTTTTGTTAGCCCGAACCGAGATTCGAATACAAGACCTCATAGACAGTAATTGCATTCACTACCTTGACGTATGTGTGTGTGTGGTCTCTTCTGTGTAGCTTTAGAATTTACAAAACGTTCCTAAGTTGTATGGTTCAACGATTCAAAAACTAAGGCTTCTCGAGGAAGCGTTGTGTCCATTTCGCTGGCGACTACTTTCTTCGCATGGTCGACAACGCGCGAATGCATCCATAGATGTAGTAATTTTAGTAGCGTAAAATAATAGTATACTAGCTTTTGCTCGCGGTTTCGCTCGCGTAGAAGTAGGTTAAGTTATGTTAAAAACAGTACTTTTTTAATAAAGTATAGCCTATGTTACTCGATGATAATATAGCTTTGTAATAAAGATGATTTTTTTAAATCGGGTGTATAGTTTTTGAGTTAAATCCTTACTAACAAACAAACAATAATCTAATTTTCTCTTTATAATATTAGTATAGATGATAGCGAAGTCTGCGTAATACCTAATGTATGCAATGACCGCAGTTCAACCAAGAAAGTAAAACGAGTCGGCCAAGCCGATTAGAGATGCATGACTGGTTTTGTGCAAAGTATCAATAATTACATAAGTCATAATTCGCACTCTTAATAAAACAGCGACTTAACTCGAAATTTGAAAGTAAGGTAATTTGTACTCTAATTGTATATGTTAAATTCTAATATTATATTTGTGTTAAATCATTGCAATAGAGTTCAAATTTGTTTAATCCAAAATACTGAGATAAGTCTCTGTTTTATTAACAGTGCGATATGTGTGTCGTCACATATGCGAATAATTTTACGGTGTTTAGTTTGATAGTGGACTATAGTCGAACCCTTCTTGTTAATGGACTATGACATTACCCTTCTCACACTGAGAAGAACACCGTGCTTAGTGTACCAGTTTATAAATAAGGCTGATGTTATTATTTTGTTTGTGAGGTCTTCGTATGATGGTCTACTTGTTGTGAAACAGTTTTGGTGCAAAAATACGTTCATTTTTGAACTTGGATATTGCCTGCTTTACAAGCACCAAGGAATATAAGAACTTACGTCTATGTATTTGCAATGGGATAGGCAGTGTTGTGTTCTACTACCTTCACCCACATTTCGCCAGCTGTATTTTTAAGGCCTACTTACAGCGACCGCGCCTAATGCCACGGTAATGTTATCTAACAGTATTCCATCTTCATACAAACAGTCGGAACGCTAGCCATACCTACGCGCCTCGAAGTCGGTATACAATTGGTACACAACCAGTCGCGAATTCGTCGCAGTGACGAACGGATGGTGTGATGGTTTTGTAAGCAGTAAGCGTGCGATTTGTTTATTTTGTTTGAAATAAGTACAAGTACTTATATAATAGTTATGGCAAGGTGCAATTGTAAACAAAAGTATTTTTAATAAAAGTTTTTATCTGAAAGCGGATGTTTTTATACTATTAAATTTAACAATAAAGCTTTTCGTACGTCTCAGTCGAGGCGCAAATATTTATAAGTCTCAAATATATAAGGTTGTTTTTTATTAAATCGCCTAATTAAAAATACAACATGATTTTTATCGAACACTTCCTATTTCATTCACAACAAATTTCATTTTTTTTATAAAATTATGATAAATACAATCACTAAACTAGAAAGAAACTCAAGTAGGTAGATACAATTAAAATACTGTAGGCGGGCAGCCATCTCTCGTGTTTGCGTGCCAGGCGGCTGTAGGTAATAATTTCAAGGACAGGGCCAAGTTAGAATACTGTTAGATAACATTACCATGCTAATGCTGTTCGTCGCAGTGACGAACTGGACACTCTTCTCTTCTTTCTTATAAATAATTGTCTTGTAATTTTCCTCTTATTTAACCTAAACTTGTGCCATGGATAAGCTGGCAGTAGCCAGGTTTCCTAAAAACCTTTGCACCAGTAAATTTTATCTAACTTTCGCTCTGGTCTCTGACAGTACGGATATTGGTTGATCCAACAAATTGTAAGAATACCATTTATTATAACAAAACATAATATTTATAACTCAACTTAATAATTTTTCGTGGTGTAAAGTATTCTAACTGTGAATCTAAGCCATACTACGCCTTTATAAAAACCCATTGTGAAAATCAGGCGTGATAAACATACATCGAAATATTGAAAACTAGATTTTGCCCGCGTCTTCGCCCGCTTAAATGTACGTTACTTTAGGTAAGTAAGAGTTCTTTTTACTGGATAAAAGGTACCCTATGTTCTTTTCTATTCTCCTGACAACGTGTATGCAAAATATCCTGACGATCGGTCGAGTAGTTAAGGCGTGAAAACGTGACAAACAAACAAATTCACATGCGCATTTATAATATTAGCTAGGATTAGTATTCTATTTTTAATATCTGCAACCTATTCACATACATCGTTAAGACCTATAGAAGGAACCTAGGCTATTTTTATGTCCTCCATTAGAAACTCTATAATACCTTTTTATATCCGTCTTTTATATCGAACTCCTTTACCGGTATTGTTGATATCGCGTTTGACACGTTCAACGTATTACTCGCACACATCCTGCCTTTGACCCGATTGTGTTCAATTTCTCCTTAAATGAATTATCTACATTATGTGTACAAGTATTTTTCCGTCACATATATTGTACTGTTCTCCTTGTTATAGTTGCAACAATCTTTGCATTAACCAGCTGGTTCTATGGTATGAGCATGCGAATAAGCCTGTGATGCCATATGTTCGGTATACTTCTAATATATAACGCATCCTTGACCATTGGAACTTTCTTAATATATAGGGACTATTACTACGAAAAAAAAGAGAAATCAAACTAGATTTTGCTAGCGTAAATTTAGTTAAGGTTAGTTAAGATTAGTGAGTTTTCTGGATGAAAGGTAAACTATGTTCTTTTCTGTTTCCCTGACAACGTGTGTGCTAAATTTCATGATGATCGGTCGAGTAGTTAAGGCGTGAAAACGAATAAACAAACTCACATTCGCATTTATAATAGTAATAGTATTAATTAGTAAGGATTTAGAATTACTAGATTTTACCCGCTGTTTCTCGCGTTTATGTGGGTTAAGTCATTAACTGTCCATTTTCTGAATGAAAGGTGGGTGAACCTTTTATTCAGAAAAAGGACTGTTAATAAATTTGTCCTTTTCTGTGTACACAAAGTGTATGTGAAATTTCATGACGATTGATCGAGTAGTTAAGGCGTGAAAGCGTAACGAACAAATAAACTCACATTCGCACATACAGGGTGTCCCAGAATATGTGAATCAAATTGTAACGGGATATTCCTTAGGTAAGGACCATTCAAATGTGCTAAGAAATTGACATTTGTGTGAAGATAAACAAATCAGTTATTAAAAAGGTGCGACTTTTCCAGACTTTCAACTACGGGTACTTCGTTTATGGCTAATTTTCATTTTTTCACTCTTATTATTTTAAAGGATTGATTCATCAAACTAAAAACGATTTTTATAAAAAACTACGTAGTTTTGAAATCGCAGCATTATCTTGGTGTATTTTTTTGGCACCATCTCTTAGATTTTTTTTTTACACTAATACTTTTTTCTTTTTATTTCTCATTTGAAAGGTCCTTACATAAGGAATTTCCCGTTACAATTTGATTCACATATTCTGAGATATGCTGTATAATATTCGTTAGGATGGTATGAAAGAAAGAGAGTGAAAAAGTATGATTGTATTTAAAACTTAGGATTTGTAGTGTTACCAGATTCAGTTTATTCCAGACTTTCCTAAGCTAAATTGGTAATGATAATACAAGGATAGATATTCAGAGAACTGACTTTCCGTATCAATTGACCTAGATGATCGTTATAACATAAATAATAGTGATCATTTAATTCAGTCATCATAACTATTACAACACTACATTTTAAACCAATTTTAAGTAGGTGACAATAAACAGCTAAAGGATATATAATCGGTTTGTATTTAAAACGTTTACTTTTGAAGTGATTACCATTGACTGACTGTACGATATACGGCTATGTTAGAATTTTTCGTATTTCCATTAGCTTGTTGGTATGTCCCACTGCTGGCCAAAAGCCTCTCCTTTAGACATCTAAATCACGATGTTAGTGGATATTTCTACCACTCCCTTTCAAAGGCATCTAGATCATTCCGCCATCTTCGTTTAGGTCTGTCTCGTCCCCGTCGACTGTTTTGTGGCACAGTCGACGACGACGTTATTTAGCTAATAATTGATAAAGTCAACCCAAAAAATTTAAGTCACAAAGTAATATTCATGAATGTTAAGGTTCAATAAGCTTACTGACATTATATTTTGGTTAGTTGCAAGGCTCAGTCAAAGTTTAGACTTTCAGAATAATTCTGCAAAAAATTCAGTGCCAGATAAACTGCCGCTTCCTCACAATTTTAGTGCTTGCAATTCAAATCTGAACGGCAACGTATCCCACAAATATTTCATATGTGCATATAAAATGAATTTGTGTAATTTAAATCGAAGGTGTATCCATTACGACCTGGTTATGTTTACACTACCGTGCACGAATTCTCTCAGACAATACGCTGCAAAGCCGTTAGCTCAAACCTGGCTAGATCTGGAGCCACTTCGTTGGGCGGCAAGCACGCACACCTTGTGTTCCGAAGGTCCTTCGATGTACAATACGGTCTCGGTTGCAAAATTATGTACTTGATACCCGACATATATCGTTCTTGACATCTGCCGGGCATATGCCGAATCAGAAACTTTGCACAGCCGTGAGTAATCGCGCTATCTTATCATTCGAATCTCTGACGTATAGCAAATCATCGCGAACCTATGCCAATGACGTGGTTAAAAGTTTAATTAGTTACGTTGTCCCTGCTAATGCGCTTAGTGTGATCGTTCTCCGCACGAACCAAAAATGTATATGATCAACAGCCAAATAGTGTTTTATATTCGTTGCTTCGGAATCGCCGACTTAGTGATTACTGTACTTATTTTAAATCATAGTAGAAAATCAAATAGTACCTACACATTACATATGCATACACATTATGTATGTGTGAAAACACCAGCTCGTACGAGTATTAAAAATTCAAACAAAATTAACAGTTGCGAGACACCAATTTTAAATACTTACACATGCAAGTTCGATCGACGCGACGATGAATTGCAAGAGTTATGAAAAAGTTACAATATATTTTGAAATTGTCACAATAATTATTAATACTAACTAATTAAAATTAATTAATTAATTAAAATTACGACTAATTGTCAAATTATTTTTCTCGTAGGGAGTTTGAGGTTAGTGCGTACTGGAAACGTGATCGACAAACCCACGAAGAAAGTCAATAAGTTGTGGAAATATGTTTATAACTGCATCATTCAAACCGCGGCGGCAGTTGATAGCGTCTTGGGGTTGCCGTCCGTAGACCGGTGACATAGGTATTCGATTTGTCTATCAGGAAACTCAGGCAATTCGACTATAGGATTAAAGTTAATTACTTATTTTAAGTATATAGGAAAATGCTTTTAACGTGGGGGAATGCTTGATGCATACCCCTCCGCGGGGGCGGGCGGAGGGGTTATGTCGGACTCGCCGGGGTAAAAGAAAGATGTTAAGAAGAAAATGTACCTCCCGGAATACCGACTAAACCTACCACGGTGTTCCTCGACAAAACCACTATCGACGGGGCCGCGCGAATCACTTTCGCATGCGGTCGCGACCCCGCCGAGGTTTCGGCCGGCCGTATGAAACGGCAGGCCACTACACGAAAGACCTACCCTATTGGCACTTCTATCACTCCCTACTGTCCCCCCTAGAGGGGAGACGGACTCGACATAGAGGCGCGCGTGGGAACACGCACGCCGCCTCTCGGACCTGGTGCTGAACGGATGGCGGGCAGGCCCACAAAGCCCGCCACCCCCAGGTCAAACCTCAGAGTGGCTGGAGGTCGTCCCGCGCCCTCCGGCGCCCGGCTCTGCGGTTGGGGAGAGGGTTCAAACGATCCCTCTCCCGCTCCGCCGCCTCCTTGATGGAAATGACTTCCTCACAAAAGGAGGCGACGGCGTTCCACGACCTCTCGCTCCGGACCATAGACTGAACTACGGCCGGAAGCGTGAGGGCAACCAATCCGACTGCCGCGATCAATTCACGGCGCTGCGATGCCCAGGCGGGGCAAACCGCCAAAGTGTGCAGCGCCGTGTCCTCAACAACGTCGCGGCAGTCGCCGCAGTGGTGACAACCGGGCGTCTCTTGCCGGCGTATACGACACAGGAACTGGCCAAAACAACCGTGGCCAGTCATTACCTGTGTCAGCCGGAAGGTGAGGGCGCCATGGCGCCTCTCCAGCCACTCCTCAAACACGGGACTTACCGCCACGATCGTGGCGTGCCCGATATTGGCAAATGCTGCCGTAATTACACGCTACCGAGTATACTCCATATTAAGACCTATAAAAATAGCTGAGTATATCGCCTAAAATGTTAATAGTTCCTATCTTTGCTGCACATTTTTGTCTTTTCAACTCCATTATACATAGGCACACATATAGGCATAACATTTTCTCGTGAGAGGCGGGTTTCTCGATGCAAGTGTCGTGCTGTCCCCGTTTTGTTCACAAAAATAACATGAGAAGCTTGCTTCAAGAAATCTGCCTTGTGTAAAATAGTATTTATTTAGGTTGTCAACACATCAGTGACATTTTAGTGAACTAACTTCTTCGTACATCGCCTATATAGGCGGCGCAGATTCTATTTGGAAAGCAAGCATAAATAGAAACTTTATATCATTCCCAATATTTTATTATACAATACTATATTTTTGGTGCAGTGGTTTCGTTTTCGCTTGTGTAACTGCCAAACGTGAAGGACAGAATAAGGTTCTATCAAGCAATGTGTTTTTGAGTTTACCTGTCAGTGTACTTCAGTTTTGGTGTTTGGATGTTTTCTGATTGACGACGAAAGGCTCGTCTAGTAAAGATAAAGATAAAGATCAGTTTATATGTATGACACATGAGTACATTTACATAAAATTCATGATGTTATAGTACATTAGCGGCTCATCATGTTTTACCCTTAGGGTATACAAATATTCAAATTATATTACTAAAACAATTTATTTGACGTACATAAAATTTCAAACATGTCATTTAAAAAAAGATAAAGATGTAATACGTGGAACACACACGTTTATACTGCAATTTAGATGTCTTACACATCTGACTCCACTAATCTATCGAAAAATCACTACTTAAACAAATGATGCATATAACACTTACTACGCGATGTCTACTTTGCATGATTAAGGATGTAGCTCATATATCAGCCTCAGTACATAAGTACTTTACAACTTACTAACTTCATTAATCCGAAAGGAATTGTGCACATAGCTAACTTAAACCGATGCACCATCTTTCTCGTAACTTGTTTTATAAAACCGCTCAATTCGCAAACAACTATACGGACCGCTTTATGGTAAGCAGTTATCGCATGATAGGCTCTTTTTCTGACTTTTGTGCGTAGTATTCGAAGGCCGTCAAGTCCATATACATAATAATTCCAAGGCTACTTCGGTATTGCATTAAAGGTCTTAAAGGTAAGGCCTAGTCGCCCGCGCTTTCATTACTGCCAGGCGTGATAATGAATATTTAACCCCATATACTCAGCTGTCAGCTGTTACTTGAATTTATTTATTGCAGTTTTATGTATTTTAGTTTTTTTATCAGTAATTGAAACAAACATTGCTTGGTGGCTATATTTTGTAAAATAATGATTGATTGCAATCCAAAATTAAGATTGATGCAGTCCTGCAAATTTAAAGCCGATTTTTCATTGGTCCCATTGCTTATCTGATTTGTGCATTTGACAGGCCTCCTATGCAACCTTGGACAAAACGCCAAATTTATTCCTTAGTAATATTTTATCTGGCATATGAAATTTTAATCCTTAATCTTTTAACCACAATTAGTGCAATAGATAATATGTTAGTTTCCGTATATGTCTATATGGTAAGGACCGGCCATGCGATCCTGCATCAATTTATGCAGCAGGTGAAATGTTATCGGGATTTCAAAAGTTAAGAAATTCTCAATAGTATTAAGATATCTGGAAATGTTCGTAGCCACGGCGACGTAACTGTATCGGAGCGCGACGCCACACCGTATTATGGTCGTGTAAAGTGCCAATGCAATTTTTTTTCTCTCAGATCTGTAACATCTCAGTTTCTTACTAGTTATGGAGCGCACGATACATATTCTTAGTTAGTTAGTTAGTTGGACGTGTGTTATCCGCACTTAGCCCCACAATTGGGCCATTGTGCATAAATAACCGACGCGAAATATTGTTCGGATACTCATACCACCTCAGTTCCGTACAGAAAGATAATAGGGGACCGATGTTGCGCAGTACCTCCTTCTTCGTTTCTGGACCGTTTAGAAGTTTCGCCCGTTGGTTGCTCACGCTTTTACTATGTAGGAGCACGTGAGCCGATGTCTCCTCGGTCTCCATGCAGCATCTACATAAGGGACTGTCAGTGATGCCGATGTTGAACAGGTGCTTGTTACGTGAGCAGTAGCCCGTTATTATAGTCACTAGGTGGCGTAGGTTTTTCCTTGTGGAACGTAGCAGTTTGCGTGCCAGATGTTTGTCTAAGGATGGAAGGGCTTCCTTCGTCTGTCTACATTACTTTGTTTCTGTACACTGTTTTTCGTGTAGTATCGTGGATCTATCGCATAATCATGTTTTGAGTTGGCAAAAGGGTATCGGGACAATTGGTACGGGTCCTACCATTTTGGTGTTCGATTCTCTCTTTGCCAGTTGATCTGCAGCATCATTGCCAGCACAGTTGCTGTGGCCGCGTATCCACTGCAACGTTACCTGATTTTTTGTTGAAATACTTTGCAGCTCACGGTGACACTCCAGGATGAGTCCACTGTTGAAGCAGTTGCTCTTAAGAGCTTGTAGTATCGCGGCACTATCCGAGATAATGTATATTGACTTATCGCTTATACCCCTTGATGTAACCGCTGTTGCGGCACGGGTGATCCCA
Organism: Catocala fraxini; assembly: GCA_930367265.1. Taxonomy (NCBI): domain Eukaryota; kingdom Metazoa; phylum Arthropoda; class Insecta; order Lepidoptera; family Erebidae; genus Catocala; species Catocala fraxini. Next base: position 2,545,794 of record OV884024.1, on the reverse strand, counting down.
ACACATTCTGCCTGGAAGATAGTGTTGAGATTTCCCAGGGCCGTTAAGTAATTGATGTTTAGGTCGTGGGAGAAGACTCCGACTTCTGTTCCCGATTTTGTTTTGGATCCATCCGTGTATATTCTCACTTCATGTATGCCAGAGCTATCTTTAGATTCCTCATGAAGTTGGATGTGGTATTTTTTTGTCAAAGACAAATGTTTTTGGGATGATATCATATGTTGCCTCTATCACTGGAATTTAGTTGTATACTAACTCTTTTAGACGCGCATGGGTTATCCTATTGTTCCGTTTCCAGAAACCTACCTTTTCAAGCCGTATGGCAGCTGTGACAGTTTCCTGCTGTATGATGAGGTGCAGGGGTCTGAGATTTAGTATGGCCTCCAGCGCTGCCGTAGGGGTTGTTCTCTTACAGCCTGTCGTCGCTAGGCAGGCGAGTCGTTGTAAGCTTTGTAGTTTGTGTATAACTGTGCTTAGAAGAGTGCGGCGCTGTAGATGGTTTGAGGCCCCATTTTCTTCCTATTAATCTTCTGCATTGCCAGAATGGTGTACATGCTTTGGTTATTTTCGTGTCTAGGTGCTTTCTCCAGTTCAGCTTATGGTCTAGTACTACGCCTAAATACTTTTCTTGTTGTGCTAGGGTAAGCTCCGTTCCAAATAATTTTGGCATGTTGGTTAATTGAGTTTTCTTTTTATGAGTGAAAAGAACCAGTTATGTCTTAGTTGGATTCACCCTCAGTTCATGATGGTTACACCATTGTTCCATGATTTTGAGGGCTGATCGCATGCGATTACAGATTATGTATTCTGAATCGCCTTTGATCAGTATGGTTATGTCGTCCGCATAGCCAACCGACACATATTCTTATACATTTGTTAAGAATACGCATACAAAAAATAATTTGAAAGGAAATACTGGATAGATTTCTTTTTTCTTTCTATCAAAAATAATGATGGGTGTTTTAAGAGGTATTAGTCTATTCAGCTTTTGGAACCTGCCGCCGTGTATTTGCACGACACGGCAAAGTACTGCGGTATGATTACGACTCGGCGCCGTTGTGATGTTGGGATGGTTAAACTGAAGATCTCACTAACCCTTCGCGGCGATACAAGCATCATAATATAACAAGGCTAAAAATATTGATTTTCATCGAAGCTCTTAATTTTCTCTTGAGACGAGGAAACCTTTTTATTACCCATATCTAAATGTATATAAAACCAAAATTATTTTAATGCCACTTAATCTGTTATTTCGATAAACAAGATATTCTAATTTCTCCCACGTGGAGAAACGCGCTGATAATTTTGTAAATGAGATGTTATTTTTCCGTTGATAGGCCTGAAAAGTACCTAAATTCTTTTTATACATGAAATAAAAGCGGCAAACAAGCTCACGGCTCGATTGATGTGTAAGGATAAAACTCTTTCTGTATCCTAAATTCACTGGCATGACCCTAGAGATAAGGAATGAAAGATGGGATGAAAGGAAATGAACGGGTGACACAAGATTGTGCTACTTCTACTATGGGTTACAGGTAACAGACCTGCATGACAGTGTTCTTTCCCCTGGCGAGCTGATTTATTTGTACCGTCATCAAATAGTTAGCAACGATAGGTCTTTAATTAAGCTGTTGGGTCTAGTATCACGGAGAATCTTGAATCTTTATATTTCTGAAGTTCCTCTTAGTTTAGCACAGGGCTCTGCATATTGTACATATATTTCGCGTGGTGCAATATGCGGCTAGCATTAGCGTCTCTAATCCACTAGCAGTAATTTCCTACGCAGAAAATATTTACGAACAAGCTTACTCTTGTCGGCTAATTTACTTTACTAGTACTTATATTTATTGTTATTATATTAAGGTGTGTGTGTTCGTCTTCTACATGTTCGCGCATCGTTCATCGGATTGAGGTGAAACTTTGTTCAGTTGTTGGAGCTTGCGTAAAACTTTCTGACATCGTATCATTGACGAACAATAAGTGACGCCTGGCTCGTAACCGATAATTGTGAGTCTTATGCGTTTTGGAAGAGACATTGCAACGACAGACGTGTGTAATATTATTAATTACATAAAAATAATTTATCGTGCTGTTATAAATGTTGAGCCAAGCCGCAATTAGACATAATAGTTTAAGCGTTCAATACTGCGATATTATTGCTTTAATGGCCGAATCACCCACAGCTCCACTTAGATAATTCGCCAATTAGCAATCGGAAACTCGATGTAGAGCCTGGAACTCCGATCAGTAGATTCACTGTACGCCGACAAAACGCGATGCACTTACTGAAACGCGCGTTCATTTTTGTCTTATTAGAACTTCTGAAGAACATTTTCAATCGTGTTTTCCAAATTCACACACACTAAAAACATCTGTTACGTTTATCGAGTGCAAACGTTTTTAAACTTATATCCCTAATTAGTATATAAAGATTGCGCTGAGCTGGTAGATTTTCATTCCGTTCGAGATTGTCAAAATGGCCTGATGAATGAAAGCATGTTCTCAGTCAAGGTAGTCCAAGCGTTAACGCAGATTCTTCAATACCCACCCTCATCTTTATGTGTCAGCATCAACATTTATTTTTATAAACCACCGTTAATTAAAACGTTCGACGCGCTTAAGCATCGCTAAAATCAAGTTAAGCGCGTTTGCTGCATCGATGGTCTGTCTTATATCAACTTAGTACAATGGCAGTATTGATTTATCAGATGAATGCAATTATTCAATGGGTACACACGAAAATTGACAAAGTTAGTTCAACGTTTAAATTAATCTTCCACTTCGTTTTGCCCCTTACACCTTCTGAACTAAATAAGACTCAGTTTTCATTATTTAGTTTACTTTATATGTACATAATATACTTACAGCATGTAACGAACACGCTTATATTAAAATATGTATTATTAATACGGGAGATAACGAGTTGCAACTATATTAGACTTCTTTATTTGTATGCCATCAAGGTGTCCAAAAAGCTACAGTGGGAGTTATAAAACGCTTTATCTGTAGCCCATGACCACTTGTGACTGGCACATTATTGACCTAAAACCTCGTTTAGAAAACTTATATTGTCTCTAAGAAAAGAAAAAGCCATACAAGTACCAATTCAATTTATGGACATACCAGAATTAAAATTATTTATAAAAAACAAATTACGTAACTGGTTGATTACGAGCGTATTACACGATCCAAGATTTACTTCATGACAACATAATTATTTAATTTGTTGAGCAAAAAAATGTCTATATTTTATTTTTATTTCTTACTAGATTTCGCCCGCTGCTTCGCTCGCATAAATGTACGTTATTTTAATTTTCTGTCCCTCGGGAGCAGTACTTTTTTCTGAATTAAAGGTAAAAGGTATGTCCTATTATGTACCCCTGAAAATGTGAGTGCGAAATTTTATGATGATCGGTCGAGTAGGTTAGGCGTGAAAGCGTGAAAACGTAACAAACAAACAAACATTTTCGTATTTATAATATTAGTTAGTTGTAAGTATCGTATACCCAACCGTAGGCCATACACCAGTATCAAACCAATATCAAAATCTATTTATTGTGCGTATAAATAAAACACCCATGGGTGCATATAAGAACATAGAGTGGTATCTATGTTTTAATACCCACAATAAATTGATTTTAAATCTTAAGTAAAACTGTTCATCAGAAAGGGATCTATCTAAAGGAAAATAAATTCTGATATTAGTTCGTAAAATGCTGAAATGTCCAGTTTATTTGCATGATACTACTCTTCGTTCTGACCATATGTATACACATACGTGTCTTATATTATAGAATTTTAATCAACAGCTTGTAAGAACATGCTTATTGGTAACTGCAATACAACCGACTAATTAATATACACATCGGTTACCTTTGATTTATATGTCACTATAGTAACAGATTGAATGCTTTAATATTACAATTAAACTATAATAATAATAAACATTATTTGTTCCAAAAAACAAATTATACAAAATAATTTACATTGACATCATCATCATCATCATCATCATCATCATCATCATCATCATCATTTCAGCCTTTTGCAGTCCACTGCTGGACATAAGCCTCCCCCAGGGTGCGCCACAAGGCCCAATCTCCCGTTTTCGCCATTGACATAAAATAGCTAAATTGTACATCATTAGTATAGCTATAGCAGCTGTGCTAGGTCACATACCCTTATAAGTGGAATGTATTTAGCTTGATAACTAAGAAAAATAACAATTCATATATGACTTAACTAAATCCAAAACATATACAACAAACGGGCAGTTATAAATAAAATTATAATAACGAATATTATCCAGCGCCTGGCGCGCTGCATGGAGTGGGTGTGTGTTTACTATGGTCGGGTTGACGTGTGGTACAATCAATAGATGACAACGATAACTTAAGTAATTAGTTTACATTATATAAAATATAATGAGATAAACTAGCAGCACTCATTTATCAACTGTCAATAATTTCTCAGTTTCTTCGTAACACAGAGACATTAAAAAAATTGTTATGGAATGTTTACAATTAAAATTGGTTTGTGTATAAATGGTTACCGATTTGCTTATTCTGTTATAGTGATAGGGACCCAAAAAGCATACGTGTCTGTGAACATAGGATGATATAAATTGTTCTGTTGCTATAATACAATCCTTTTCGTAGCCTAATTTGGATGAGTTCTGACAGTACAATTTATGATAAACAGTTGCCGAACTGTTAGCAATCCAACTTCAGAATAAAGCTGGGTCGTGAGAAACCTAAAAGGATTACATAGCATGAGTTTTAGCTCTGCTCTTTGAGATCTTTCAATAAGTAAAAGATAACTTTTATATGTATCACCCCAGACAGTCACACAGTATGTCAAAAGTGACTGACAAAGATCATAATAGACTGTATTTAATAATTTTATAGGAATCCGTCTTAAACGCTTAAAAATTGGTGATAGATTACTGAGCCTTCCTTTTAAATTATCAATGTGCTCATGCTAATTCAACAAGTGATCCACTCTAACGCCAAGGTATTTTATGGATTTAACTTTATCCAAGGCCCAAGCAAAGGCATGTGGACGAAGAGGGATTGCCAAACGTATGTACTCTGATAGTAATTGTTTTCAGGTTGCATTGATTTAAATTTGATTTTTAAAAGCAATGTACTTTGTTTTAGAGACGTTCAAGTTAAGCAAGTTGTTTCTTAGCCATGACATAACTTCTTCAAGTCCTATCTCTGCTAGAAGGGGGTATTGTCTCATGTAAAAGAACTAAACAACAAAATAGTGTCGTCGGCGTTGGCTATTATTTTACAACCATTTATATTGAGATCACATAAATCATTAACATAAATAAGGAACAAAATAGGACCCAGAATGTTGCTATGCGGCACTCCGTAGTCTATTGGAGACTCGTCGACTTATTACGTTGTAAATTTTAACACTTTAGGTCCTATTTGATAAACATTCTGTAAAAAGTTTCAAGGTTATACCCTTAATACCAAGTCTTTCCATTTTGTTCATAAGAATTGGGACAGAGACAGTATCAAACGCTTTTGCGAGGTCTAGAAAAATTCCGAATCATTTATTATTTTTATAGGATAGGATAGGATAGTATTGCATTCTCCTTAAATTGCCCATTTACAAATCCGTACTGATTATCTGATATTAAATTAAATTTAGACAAGTATGATCTTAAACGATTATGGTTCATGTTGTCGGGATTGCGATAAACGTCGAGATGTAATCTATCCCTATGCCTCAAACATCGAAGAAGGGCCGGTGTGAGCCAAGGAACTTTAATTCTCTTACGATTGGGGACTATATTGGTTACAAGTGTTAACGGTAATAGCCTTTTGGAGTTGTTTGACTAGAAAACTGTGAAAGGCCGAGCTGCAACTTTGTCGAACTGACTGTGCCAACCACCTAATTAGGATGTGTGCGTTACAGACAAAGCCACATTCAAAGCAGAGAATAATAATATGATACTGTATAGATATGTCTGTACAATAACATATTATTCTCCGCTTTGCATGTGGCTCTGGTCTGTGAATAGCCAATTGGCGTGTACAGTTAAACCGACAGAAGCCGAGCTTTGTTTCTTTGACATCTTAGAATTGTGCACATTGATCAATAGATGGACAAATGAGTAGCCTGCAATATCCGACAGTTTACGTTCACCGCTAGACTATAAGTTACCACACTGAACTGCCTGCGACCTTCCCCGTTCAATTGACCCATTGTCAATGCCCTTGCAAATTGTGTTTAGTGTATGGGAAGATTTAATCGCTTCTGTCAATTTCCAACTTTGCTAGGATAATTGCCAGCATGTGTACTGTGAACAAAAGCTAATGATTTAGTTAACTAACAATTGTCAAAAAAATTATGTGTAATGACTAATTTGAATTTTTAATACGTAAACTTGAGAATTTTGCCAAATATTACGCGTTGAAATTAGATTGCTTTAGCAAATTTCATCGATATCTATTTTAAACAGCCATTTTGATAGAATTCATCCCGCTCATCAAAAGCCGCTAATAAATGAATCGTAAAAGATGTCTGTTATGAAATTAAATGCAGTCACATTTCGCTGGACATAAATTATTAACAGTACTGGTACTACACGATATTTACTTTACACTTTTATTTGCTTCAGTTGAACTGCTAATAAGCTAGCAAAATGATATCGGATTTATTCTCGACGTTTCGGAACATCACAAAAATTGCAGTCGTATAGCCTTTTGTAGGCGACGATCCAGAATAATGCTTAGTACGTAACCAGCTTTTGTTGATACGTGTATTTTATTTAAAAGCTCTGTTTCGTTCGCTTTGTTGGTTCTTTGGAGTATAAGTGATGTCATTAAGTTTTAGTTTTGATTGCTAACTTTTGTAAAGAACTAGAGACTGAGTGGCAGTGAGTTCGATTGACCAATTCTTTAATTAGCTGTATCTATGTATATCGGATTATTTTAGACTGTCTTAGTGAATCCGTGGTAGTGATTGCAACTGGTGTACATGAGATGCCGTGTTCAATTTCCGGGTCAAGCAAATCAAAGAAGTCTAGACATTCTCAGAAGGATAGGCGGCAATAGGCTCAGTACATATTTTTCGAATCACTCGGCAATGGCAAGCAGTTAAGGAACCAACTTTGGGCAGAGTACTCGGTATTTCTATTTAATAAAATTAATGTGGCATACAAGCAAGTGGCCTACCTCATTTTAGCTTTGACGTTAGCCTGTAGACGCTTGCTACGTAAGAGGCATTACTTATGCGTTGGTCTGAACAAATGCGCCACGGTATTGCCAACGAAAGGGACATCTTACTGCTCGTCTGTTCGCTAACAGTACTACGTCAGCTTAAGGACCCTAGGGAGGCTGCCTAACCTTACGGTAAAATGGGTTACTCGTAGTGGCAAGTAATTTTTATTATAAAGTTTTGTAATCCGTTATACAGTTGAAAGTCGGACGTCAAGAGAGAGGATTTTTTCACCACTGCTTTGTTTAGGGTCCTGTCCACACGCTTTTGCCGCAAGTGGAATTTTACAGTGAGTAAATGCTATTAGTGAGATTGAATAATGGAACAAGCTATCGATTAGCCTTTGCTATGGTTACATCTAAGTTTTACTTTTTTATGTGGAAGGGTGAAAGTCTTTGATCGCTATTGTTGACCAACCATTTGCAATTTAGTATGGGTATGGCATATGGTAGGTTGAACCGAAATATTAAGCCGTTATTGCCGTTATTGTAACTTCTAATTTAAGGTTTGATGACTCATTTGACTGTTAAATACGTAGCTTCTTCAATAAAAAGTGATTACTTATCAGCCCAACAACTAACAGACAAGGACATTGTGTATTAGCATAGCGTCCAGCCAGTGGTATGTACGCTTCGCTACAATGCGACTACTTTTTATTAACCGGTCGTATACCGCCGGCTCGCATACCAGCCGGCAGATTTGTACCCGTCGTAGGCCGGTGGCTCGTATGCGAGCCACCAAATTGGCGCCAAAACGCCGCGCGCCGCCTTCGCTTTAGCTTAAGCTAACGTAAAACCAATTTGGTGGCTCGCATGCGAGCCACCGGCCTACGACGGGTACAAATCTGCCGGCTGGTATGCGAGCCGGCGGTATACGACCGGTTAAGTCGACAACACGAGAGTGACACTGCTATTGTTTCATACTTCCGCAGGTTTACCACACTAGGTGCTTCACTGGTTCCACAAAAGAAAAACAAAGAGAAAAGAAAAGCAAAAATGCCTCTTTTGTTATTATACGTTACTCTAAAAATATATACAATACCTACATCAATTATTAATAGGATATCAATTGCCAATATACATATATTTCGGGTATGTAGCTAAATAACGGGCTATTTAGGGTTCCTATTAAAACTCGTTGGATATTCGCAACTGAACAACTTTATTATATTAAAAGATCAACAACTTCACATCTTAAGCTAGTTACATAATTACTCACTAGATGGCGTTAGTAGTATCTAAAATAGAGCCTCGCTGATTTCAGCTCGAATGGGCCGGCTTGACCGGGGAAGGACTACCCTCTCACAGAATTTCGACGTGAAATACCAGTATTCCTACTGTTGTGTTTCGTTCGTTGAGTGAGAGTACTGGAGACCCAATCACCCCCTTTCCCCCATTCCCGCTCCTTCTCCTTCCTACTTCCTTTCCTAAAGGGTCGGCAACGCGTAAGTTATGCCTCTGGTGTTGCAGGCGTCCATAGGCTACGGTGACCACTTACAATCAGGTGGGCCGTATGACTGTTTGCCATCTTAGTTGTATAAAAAAAAACAATTATAATTTTATTATGATACAATTTATCTTTACATACTATCAGTTCCGTCAGTGACTTCTCTATGCAGGACGCTGCTTTGAATAGACAATATGATTATTATATCGTGTCAATGAGGAGGGAGTAATTTAGGGTGTAGTATTGCACGCCCACACGTCAAGCTTAAGTCCTGTCTCACGGCGTCTTTTGCACATTTCGTCCTGTCATGGATGTGGATGTGGATTAGTCTTAGGTATTTATTTACACTCCGATAAAGCGATAACCTAGTTGAGACTTGGACCCGTTGGACTGTTACCAGAGTTCACGGGACGCATTCCTATCTTTTCGAAATGACGTACATACGTGTGAAATAGTTAAATATCGCAGAAAAAGGAAATTATGGTGAAGAAACCTGCATATCTTTGTTCTCAAATAGGTGTGATGTCTAACAACCCGCACTTGTGCAGTGTGATAGTGGTTTCTCACGATAATTTCCTTTAGTCCTTTAGTCTCATTCTAATACGAGGCCTGTGGCTAATCTGAATAATGAAAAAGCAGGGTTTGATTTTATACATTCTGATTGAGAACATCTACACAATACAGATGAAAATTATCTATATGTTGTGTTTATGCGAATTTTCGGCTTTCAATAGCCTCTTAATCGAACATCGGAGACCGCTACAGTAATAATTTTGTTTTTCAACGATTTATTAGGGATTTAGCTCTTTGGCGATAGAATTGCGAAACAATTGCGCACATCTTAACGACTTCACAGAATGTCTATGGAAACCTCTTTACAAAATAATACTGTAAATTAAGCCTACCCTTACTTAAATAAAACTATATATAAATCATTGGTAGACATTGTCACCAAGATCAAACCGTGCGGCTCAGTTCCCGTCGCTTAATAAACGTGGATCCTCGCTCCTCGCTTCCCCGAAGATAGCAAATAAATAATTATTTCAATTTTTAACGGCTTCGTACTCGACTGTATCCGTATCGGAAAAGCTTTTACGAGAATCAACCGTTTTATATGAGAGATGCATCGTCGTGTTCAATCTTCGAACATATGCGACTTTAACAATACCGACAGTACGTCAATCTGTATCTATTGTTGAGCACACGACGAGATAATATTATGCGTCGTTCCCTGCATATATCTGTTGCGTATCTATTGAACTACAGATTGTGGCTTCTGCTGCTATTTATGTAATTAAGGTAATGCTGTGGAATGTTGGCTGTGGCTGATAATGATTGGTGTATATGTATATGATACAACTAGACAAAGAGCTCAGAGCCGCTGGACTTACTTCATTTTAGCACAGCTGTTATCTTTGAAACTTTGATATCTTTGAGGGAAAGTGTAAAAATAAATTAAATCTAAATAGTTTTAATAATAATTTAATTAGCTTAAAAATTAGTAAAGTTTAATAGTAGTAGTAGTGCAACAATTTTTAAAATTTTGTAATAAAGAGTCAAATAAACAACGCGATAAAATCCGTATATAGCAGTTTAATTTCAATGATATCTTTGACTTTATATCTGTAATATGCAGGTAATCATTGTATGTTTGAAAATAGATTCTTTATGTTGTAATTCTTGGTCCCGTTTGAGGATGTATGTTTATGTTATTTTCGAAGTTATTATATGCGTTACCAATCTCTTAAGTTTAAGCCTCAGTTACAATATCATAAATGTGCACTTATTAAGATAAAGAAGCGAAACATAAATATATTGTTATATATATTGTCTCTAGTTGTTAAGTTATATACATTTCATAATCTGCGACGAAAAATATAATATCCTGATAAAATAACGTCTGGCTTTTCTTGTGCCAGGTTTTCTGACCTCGTGTAGAGATTGAATCTGTAGAGATTGAAAATATCCAAATCCACCTGAAACAAAAAATATAGGCGCCACAAATAGTGATATCGAGTTTAGATGTTCATTTTTCCGTCGATTCAATGTTTGAAAACTGCCGCTGCTATCCAGATTTAATTCCTAGTGCAGAATATAACGTTTTTAAAAACGAACGGTTTTCTCACATAATGTGGGCAGATAGATATAAGGGGATGTAGGTTATTAATAATAGTAATTCCTTACGAACACAAGAAATACTTTGATTACCATAATTGAGCGGTTACATAGAAGATATAATACAGTAGCATATTATAAGAACTACCTAACGTAACGACCTTCTCTAGATTATTATATAAAAACATAGATAATAACTGTAGTAGCAAAACTTGGCCGAGCCAGCATCTTAGATACAAGTTGATCCACAAATTGGCGAACGTTTACATAGAATCTTAAAAAATAATTGTTACCTTATAGTAAATGCAATGTTAAACTTTACTGAACTTGTTTCTCCTTGTCCACAGTTGGAGCGTGCCAACCGCCGATACATACTAACGCAGGGTCCCTTGGCATTCACCGTGGGACATTTTTGGTTAATGATCTGGGAGCAAAATACAAAAGCAATACTAATGCTCAACAAGGTCATAGAGAAAAACGAGATCAAATGTCACTGGTACTGGCCACAGGGGGTTGGCGAAGCGCACCAGATGACCTTCAACGATGTCAAGCTGGCTGTCACTTTGGTCAAGGAGGAGGACTGCTGCTACTACTACACAAGGCTGTTCAAGTAAGCGAATTCAATATTAACCTTCCCCTGTGTTCCGCTATTCTAGGCATAGAAAAAACAATTGCATTTCGTATAAATCTGCCGGCTCGCAGTCTACCGTTGACACGTTGACTATATACATACATATATATTACATAGACGTATTGAGCTGTTGTGGCCCGCCAGCGTAGTTTTTCAATTAGGTCTGACATGCCAGCAATTGGCAGGTCAATTAATAATCTATTTAGGGTTGAATTAACACTTCGAATCATCGCCTTTCTGCTACTTTCATTCAGTTAATTGGGCGAAATATGTATTTGTCTCTATTACCATTATTGAAACATTGGTCGTCCCTTTCTGATTGTATTTTATACCATCTAACCTTTATATAGAGCTTTCTTTACTATACCTATTTACATTCATACGTAGTATTCTGTCATACCTACTACTGTTTCTTCCTATCACACACCAATATTACGACAGATAGGTATTTAATAATACATATTACTATAAAAAAAATTACTGATGACCTGGCCGTCACGTAGCATAAGTTTGCGGACAATTGTGAGCTTGGGTTGAAATATCAAGGCATGTCCATATACGAATAAAATGTAATATTACCCAATTCTCACTATCAGTACCGAGTCTAAAAATGGCTATAATAGCTACCTACCAGACCTATTTTCAGACTCGGTGCTGCAATAGACTCGTAATTCTTGGACGCAAGATACCGGTGTTGATGCACCGACTTACTGAAGCGTATTAGTAGTAACAACCTCTGCGTTTTGCTTTGAACAAGCGCTATCTCATCAGTTCTGTTCAACCTGGTTTTAATTATTTTCCCTAGGATAAACACGTGACTGATACTACCTAGGTAGGTACTAGTAAAGTTAGCGAACAGGCTACGATATCCGCTGACATCAAGCGAGCTGTATTCTTATTAGATATCCTAACTTACTACTATAAATGCGAATGTAAGTTTGTTCACGCTTTAATTACCAGAGCGACATTACGTCACACTAACAACATCACATTAACGTCAAAATATCGCATATACGTTCTCAGGGGTACAGAATAGAACATACGGTACCTTTCATCCAGAAAAAAGTACTGTTGCTAATTTGAAATAACCTAACGGACATTTAAGCGAGAGATGCCGCGGGAAAATCTAGTCTTAGGATAGAACCTTTTCTTTTAATATTTTCTTAGTAGATGCTTCCTCTCAGAAACTATTATTATTACATTGTATACACTGAGCAGCGATAGCTCAGTGGGGAGACCAACAGACTGCAATGCATAGGGTCTCGAGTTCGAACCCACGTCGCGCACCTCTGACTTTCGAAAGTTATATGACTTTTCGAAATTATGTGCGTATTGATTGACAATTGTCGCCTGCTCCGTGCCTCGGAGAGCACGTTAAGCCGTTGGTCCCGGCTGCCATGAACTTCTATGGCAGTCGTTATTGGGAAAATCAGTACCCTCTAATATCCTGACACTGGTCTAGCCTTAGGGTATCGTTAGCCTTCGGGTTGCGGAGGTCAGGTGGCAGCCGCTCCGTGTAAAAACTGATATCCAGTCAAATCTGGTTAGACCAGAAAAGCCGACCCCAAGTGACTTGGAAATAATAAAGGCTAAGAGAGAACGAACATACTACAGAATCTTCTTAGATGAGCCGAAGTATCCGACCGCATTTACTAACAGAAATATATGAAAAGGAATTTAAACTCCTTAATATACTCAATTAGAAGTTAAGTGCGCAATACTTAAATGATATTCGAATGTATTTATGAAGATGAGATAAGTTGATACAATTTTCACCATTATATATATAGAAAACGAATTTAATGCTCTACTTGACGTCGTTTCACATACACTATGTAAATGTAAATTAAAATGTGACTTAAAAAACGTAGGCACTAATAAGGGCCACATTTTAGATATCATCTTGTCATAGCGTTGGATAGAGTAGAGCATAACGGGGACAGAAATATGAATGAAGACTGCACGAAAGGCGTCGTGGTCTGCCATTACGTCAGCTACTGTGAGTTCCATTCCCACACGGTATAAAAAAATATGGGTTAGTAATTGTTGCAAGTCTGAGTATTCTTTGTGTCCGTTGTTTGAATTATTGTAAAGTCCCCTTTACACAGGAATTAGTCATACCGCCAAGACAAGAACGAGTTTCCTAAAAACAACCTCCTGTAGCCTGGACATGTATCTCCAAACAACCTTGTATCGTGTTACTGCGAGGACTAATCCAGGACCCCTTAAGACTGCGCCGAGCGAAATGTGCCAAAACAGGCGGTCACAATTAAGTGAATTAAATCGACAATTTTTGTTTAATATAAATATACAATATACATTTAGCATATCAATGAATGTGTTACAATTACTCCGTGTAAAAAACGTAAAATAATTAATATTTTCGCCTACAAAATTACGTAAATTTGCACGACAAATGCAAAAACGTAAGCTCGTGTTACGTGATTTTTAGATTATAACAATAGAAATCTATACTATTTTACAGCTTAAAGGCAACATAAATAGTTATATTACAATTTGTCTGTCCTAAATATTTAAGTAATTGGTTGACAATAAAGATACATATTTATCAAAAAAGCAGTTCAAATCGTCCATACAATTTTACTATGGCGGCCGCGCTCCGATTTCAATATGCGCCGCACGAGCTCTGACATTATCTGTCTTACGCTCGGCGCAGTCTTAAGCAGTCGTTGCTGTAAATCCAGCAAGTAACCAGTGTGTTTATTGTTAATTCCTATCTAACAGCTTAGCTACACTTTTAATAGTGATCAGCAAGAGTAGTAGCGAATATAAAATGAATACATAATAGCTTCGCCGTCTATGGTTATTGGTCCCACGTAGTGGAGAGTAAGCCTCTTGGCAAGAGAGACCTTCTAGACAGAAAACCTAACACTACGCCTAATTCGCAAATCGAAGTGAATTTAGACCTCATGCACAGCCGTCGCATTCACTATCCGCTGCGCCACCGATACCATAATATAATATAAGGCAGCATAAATATTCAGACCAATTTCTTTTTGTTATTTATATTTAAATATATTCAATCATGACCTAGTAATATTAATTGCCCATGTAAATTTGAGTATATTATATTTATTACTTGAGTACCATCTGCTGTCGAATTCGGGCCCATCAGCAACCTTGAGATATGTTTTAATTTTATTGGATTTTGTTGTATGATTCAAATCGTTTCATGCCTATAGCGTTTTGAAGAACAAGTTATCTTGACTAGGTATTGATGGTTCGGATCCTACACGAGCAAATTATTTGTTGCCACAAATTACTGTTCTAAGTCTGCGTGTACTTTATGTCCGTTAGTTATATGTTTGTAAATACCCTCTCAACGTAGGACTGAATCAACTGTATGGTCTCGCACTTTAATGTGAAACTGAAAAAATCTAGTGAAACTGTGAAACATTCAAGTGCGATGCAGTTATTATACGTATCGGCAATTGAAACCATTTAATAACTAATAGATAAGCTTTTCTGTCTGTTTAGGCCAGTCGTATTGATGACGTTTTCCAAAACCCTAAGCTTGCTGCACCAGAATTCCAAATAATATTTGAAAGCTATATTTAATAATTGCGGTCACATTGTAATTATTATAAACGCGGCAATGGATATTTAACTATTAATTGTTTCAATATTGCATTCGAATATAAACTATATTATTCGAATGAATTTAAATCACGTGAACAGTCGAATGCATTTATAAAACGATAGAGGCACATCTCTACCGCATATAAAAACATTATAGTCCTTTCCAATCCATTCGAATGAAAATGTACACAAACCAAATTTTGTTTAATTTATCATAATTACTTACTTAATGGTATAAGTTTAGTAAGTTTATCCTTATTTTCAAGGTTTTCACATTACACAAGGCATTTTAAACAATTGCCGTTTTAATAAATGACAATTTAATTTGAAAAATTGTAGTCTTAAACTGAGGTTATTTGACAGATGAAAACATATCTATAATTTATGATTGCATAGGGCTGCACGACAAACAATAGTTCGATCAAGTCTTAAGATTTTAGTAATCGATTAGTTAATCGAAATTTGCTATGCAAAAAGATAGTTATAATCAATTTGCAATTAAATATACGGTATGTTGAGAAATTTAAAATTTAAGTTCATCTGTTTATTACTGAAATTAAATCCAAGCAAAATTAAGTACTTACTTGCTACAGAAAAGTTCACTGTTGCCGATACCTACCATGTGTAGAAAGAGAAGTTCTAAAGCTTAGTTTGTCATTTTGAAAAAGGTTTAGTCAACCCTGCTATGAGTTCGAATCACACACGGGGCATACATTTGTGTGAGCCACAAATCATTTTGCCGATTCTGGGTGTTTTATATGTTCCTTTTTTGAATGTTTGTAAAGTCTTTTGCGACTCAATATTAAAACGTAGTGCGAGAGTTAAAAAAACGAAAAGTATGCGGCTGGCCACTGCAACTCAAGGTGATAAAAAGCCGTAAAACCAAATTAAATAAAGAAATTTAAATATATAAAATAAATAAATTATCCTGACCGTCAAGTAAACTGCTATTTTGTTGACTGCTCTATTACTATTGTGTGCTTCTGCTGTTGACTTGGCTTACTTACGAAATATTAATTACATACTGATTTGGAGTGTGTTTCTTCTTGAAGCGACAACATTTAGCTACAATAATTGGATAAATAACAATAATAATTGGCTACAATAATATTTAATTAGCTTACTATAATAACCCTTGAAGTTCATAAGTGTTATTTTGTGGCCTACATGAGTACATATTTTTTGACTTTCATAATTTTGTGAGTGGTAAAGATCTTTGATTACTAATAATTATTAACGACCTCGATGGCGTAGTGTTTAGTGTGACCGACCCCCATGCTTGAGGTCGCGGGTTCGATTCCCGCACAACTCAAACATTTGTGTGCATGAACATGGATGTTTGTCTTGATCTGGGTGTTTCTATGTATGATATGTAAGAATTTACAAAAAGAAAAAGTATATATGTATGTTTATCCATTGTCTAGTACCCATAGTACAAGCTCTGCTTAGTTTGGGCTAGATGGTGTTGTGTGTATGTGATAGAATATTATTCCTTATGTTATTTCTTTAATAATTAAAAATTATATAGATACTTTGCAAATGTTTTTTTACTTAATTTTTACTGTATACTTCTGTTTGCTCAACTGCAGACATCGAATGATGGGTACAATTATAGCGCAATAAGATATAATTGTAGCAGTGTCGTATGTCATTTTTAACTCTTTCGCTGCATCAAATCGAATGATTCGATTAGGTAATCAATTGATTTACAATTGAAGCTACAATTGGACATCACTAAAATGTCTATGGTCATGTCAATTAACCGTTTCTTGTACCTTTTTTTTTATAAGATTGGAATAGACCATACATACATTTGCTATGTGAACAATGTTCCAATGTTTGAAAAGTTCACACTCGGTTTATACGAAGCACGAACGAGTGTGTTTGAAAAAAAAAGAGAAACATCAGTCTGATCGTGCCTCTCGTCCCGGACTGGATTACTTGTTCAGCAGTATTATTTGCTTTCCCGTTCGAAAGCAACAGGTAGTATGCGAGAGCACGTATTGTCTTAAATATAGTTTGTGATATCACCTGGAATACCTGAAATGATTCGTCAGAGTTCAAATTATATTTATATAAAATAATTATTATAATTTTTTTATTAAGATTGTCTGTGTTTTGATCGCCAAATAATGTTAATATCGGTTGCTTTAAACATCTAGAAAATGAAAGATAGATAGCTTCGTTGATTCCGCGGGTGCGGCACGCGGATGATATTATTGTTATGTTATAATAATAATAATAATAATATATTTTATTGCCCAGAAAATAATCGCAATTTAAAAGCAGCAAAGTTAACACAATATTAGGTGAAGACAATAATTGTTCGAACACCGGTACCAAAAGTAAGATTTAACTTGTGTCATGGGTACCAGGCCCCTCTCAATTAATTTATTTAATAACATTAGGATCATTTTTATAATTGTATACAAAATAGAAATAGAAGATGTTTAGGGTGTATGTGTATGTGTTTGATGGTGGGTGTATGTATGTGTGTGCGTGTGTGTGTATGTATGTATGTATGTATGCTTTGCATGCGTGACATTTTGATTACAGAGTGGTTACTTTAATTAGATTTTCGGTCTCTTCATAGATTTTGCCCAAAAGCCATTCATATGTGATCTTGCGGCATTTGGGTCTGAGAGATCTGTAAATATTGCAATTTATGGCTTTTCGCTAATATTTGCGATCGGTAAGGTCACAGGCTATATTTGTGATTCGGGTAAATATATCTGTTATGACATTTCAGTAGTCTAGTAATGTGCCTACCAAAATATAGGAATAATACATCAGAGAAAAGCTTCTAGGATAAATAAGCACGATTGTATGTGTGTAAATTCCGAGCGGCTTGAAATACACTGACTCTAGATCGACATATCACTAAAAAAAGAATATTAAATGCGACGTATTATACAATCGCCGTCTGACTGTCAGAGATTGTAGCGCGCAGCATGCGTCAATTTGACGCCAAGGCCACAGTGGGGAGCACGTACGTCAATTGCAGAGCTGAAATTTAATTGTTTCATTGATAACCGATTGTCCCGGCACCCGGGAGAAACTGACGAACGCCCAATAGTTTAAATATACATATACACGTACAACAAGCCCGAAACATTTACAATATAACTCTCTCTTCGCCTGGCTAAGTATCCCATATAATGGTGGATACAGCCTTCTTTATTTTAGTTGTCCACTTCTCTCTGTCCTTGACATGTTCTTATAACTAGTCCTTGACATATACTTATAACAGTTATAACTGATTGAAATTATCTAGAATGTTCTAAAGGGGACTCCTTGGCACACTTTTACAAAACCGAGTAGTCACAGCGTACAACAGACTCGCTGAAATGATTAAGACTGTAGTTTAGAGACTACACCGAACTGCTTTAAGAACAGACTCGACAAAATCTTCGAATCTGAAGATACACGCAGCCTACCAAAAAACGTTTATTATTATCTTCTTTCCTATTAGCACTATAAAACACATGGAAGTAACGCGATGATCTTCCTAAACCCTACGGTGAAGTGATACGAACAAGAGTAATGTCACTTTGCAAAAAATCCAAAAGAACTACGCAGTAGGAGTATCCTAACTAATATTATAAATGCGAATGTGAGTTTGTTTGTTTGTTACGCTTTCACGCCTTAACTACTTAACCAGTCATTTTGTAATTTCGGATACACGTTGTCAGGCGAACAGAATAGGATACAGGTCACAACATACTTTCATTCAGAAAAATACTGTTACTAACCTAACCTACATTTACGCGAACGAAGCCGCGGGAAAAATCTAGTTCTTAATATTTCGTACGTCCGAAATTTCGGATAGGCATTTTCATGGTAGACCCTGTTAGTGTGTTTATATATACTAGCGGTCGCCTAGTGGTCAAAATTTGACCATGATTGAATTAAATTTTAAGTTTGATCGTTATTAAGGTTGAAACTTTATAATTACATTTCATTTAGATTTCGTCAAGGCTATACAGGTTAATTTACCTAGCATTTTCAAACAAATTATTATTTACTTAACTACATATACTCTTTCTTTGGCGATATTCCTAAGCTTGTTACTTTGTTTTCTTTTTTCTTTATAACATATAAATAAAGTATAGGTAACTATAGTTGCAAAGAATTGTACGACGTCAGACGCACAATGCCGAAATACTACGAACGCGATTCGACTGCGTGTGTCAAATGCATGGATGTGTGCGTATAGTGTTTTTTCATCAATTTAATGTATTTCTAATGTATATTTTATAAAAATATTTGCATTCGCCACTCCTTCTCTATATAAAATTTAACTGTACCAAATTTCATACTCCTCCGTTCGCGCAAAGTTCGTAAAAAGGGGTACAAAGTTTTTGCTTCACGTATTCCTATAGATATCTATATAGATAATAGCTACGAAACGAATTTAAGCGTATGTCATCACATATCGATAATACGTCAATCTTGATAGCTTGATGGTTTAAATTGTTTACGTGGCTTTAACTTTCACTGGTATTACAGGTTGTTTCGGCCAATGATATCTACAGGTTGTATTATTTTAAATGGATCAATGTTAAAACATATATTGTGCCAATATAATTTTTTTTAATACAAAATATCTTTTAGATCTATGACGAATCATATATACCCTGCAGTCACATTTATTCAGCTATGTTTTAATATAGAGTCTATGAAAGGCAATCTGACATTATCAGAAAGAAGTGTACGCAGAATTACTAATACTGTGTATTAAGTGACAAATAAACACTATTCGATTAGAAAACCGAAAGCGGGATTTCACGATCGTTGGAAATTGAGACTTTTCCAATCAGATACAATTTTAAATCGATTAGGATAATAGAGAAAGGTCAAGTTGTTACAGTACAAGCAAGTAAATTGTTGTAAAATAATTATACCAAGATATTGGGTAAATTACATTTTGTAAACTTGTATAATCTTTTTAAGTTTTCCCGAAATGTCTACCTAATACGACCATACAAATTTGAATCCCCAATCGCCCCTACTTACGATGCTAATTTGGCAAATTTTAGTGCATGTAAGAAACTTGTTCAGAATGTGTTCGATCCCAACGCCAAACAAAACTACAGATCAATATACCTACATAATTTATTGCACAAGTTTAACTTACCGTTCGATAGATGGCGTTGGGATCGAATTAGATCGCTCTATAATTTCGTTCCACGGAGAAGTATATAAGCCACCTGTGTTTGATGAATAAAATGTCTCGCTCTGAAGAACATTGATTTATTTGTATCATCACTGGGCTGTTAAGCACCTTGTACCGATATTGTACAAACTTGTATGCAAAATTGCCAGTTTCTAGGCACTGTGATTAGTTCGCACGTTATATCAATCAGTTATGTACCGGTTTTATTCATCTATAAGCATAAATATGTCTAGCAACTAACTAACAAAGATATACAGAACCGATTTTATCATAACTTTGAACATTAGAACGTCGACGCCTCCTTTAATCGTATTAAAATTTAAGTTAACCTCTTTAAATAGAGGCAATCGTTTGTGCTAGAATTAGAGTCTCAATAATGCATTTGACTGACCTTTGCGTGGCAGTGCAACCTTTACATGTATCGAAAATTAACTATGGCTTTACATAAGTGTTTATATACCTAAATTGGTTAGGCCACCTACGTCATTGCCCATTCTTTTAGTGTACCTAATGTAGTAATAGATATTTTTAAAGCTTTTAGTTGTTAGCGACTTGAAATTATTATATCATTAGTTTCCACTACAATAAGTAGATATAGACGTATCGAGGTAAACTGACTAAAGCGTTGGAAGTGACATTAAACTATAATTATATCTAATGGCGTGCCACCCTAGCCCATAATTTGTTTGATTAAATGCACCTTGCTTAATAATATTTCTGGTTCGATTTAAATCGTATACTAGTATTATATTGATTAACTAATACTTTAAAATTTGATATTACGAGATATTGTATATGCAAAAAGTTGGCCGAATGAGTTTACACGAAAGTATATATATTCATATATGTGGTAACAAGGGATGTAAAATTTATATTAGAATCGATTTACCCTAACATTGTTGTATGACCTTTGTATATGTGGCAAGTTTAAATCTGATATCTTAATACTACTGACCTGACAAACGAGCGTGGATCATACGTTGGCAGGTAAACGGTTCCGAGATCTATAATCGGTATATAAGCGGTTACCGAATACAATGGAAGTTTATAATATCAGAGATATCACTCGCACGTAGCCCAACCAACAAAAATCCTTTACTGAAAATACTTCTTGAAAGTATCATATTGTAACTGCTAGTTGCCTATGCTAAATTCCAACAAACAATTCATGTTATTAATTTTTTTGATTTCAAAATGCATCTCTCTCACTAGGAATAATTTCTGTATCGCAAGGAACTTTACAAACTTTCAAATAACGGACACAAATAATACCTAGACTCGGAACAACTATTTGTGGATCACAAAATGTTTTCTAGTGTGTAGGATTCGAACCTACTACACGGCGTAGTGATAGTGACAAGGTAACCGCCTATACCACCACGCCACCCGTGCAGTCAGTCTAATAGGTATATCTGCTTACCTTGCGTTGATAAACACTTTAGTCGTCAATATCATCGAAATTTTCCATTGCTGTGATTGACCTATTACGACTTGCAAAATATATACAGAATATTTTTTTTATTATAAACGGATAATAAAAATAGCTACGTAAGTTATGCGAATAATAATTCTAGTCTATCATGTACCAAAGACTGAAGGAGCTGGCTATAGGGCTTACATAATATTGTCGTAGGACTAACAACCATTTTACAGCGTTTTACCCGATATGAATTGCAAGGGCTCTCATATGCGCACATAGGTAGGCTAGACAACGCGCTAAATAATATCTAAGGTACTCTTGGAAATGCATACGCTCACTATCAAACAAGAAGTGCTATTTTTTTAACCTGGTATGAAATTAAACCTTATATGACCATACAAATTTGAACCCCCGCCCAATTACGGGATAAAATTGGCGAAATATTAGTGCATCCTTAAGGCTTGTAAGAAACCTGTATGCAATACTGTTAGTTTCTAGTCACTGGTTTGTTATTACGTTGATTTTCGGTCGATCAGTCAGTTTTCCTTTTAATTATTACATATTATCTCATAGCATAATAATAATATCCTCCAGACTGATTCCGGCCACGGCGGCCAGTTTTATCGGAGACTGGCTAACTACGCAGGAGATATTATAGTGCACAAGTGTGTGCACAATCATAAGTGCACTCTCTGTTCCCTAACTCTCATGATCCGATGGGACGGTATTCCGACACAACTGGAGAGAGATCAGGCTTAGGATCAACGGCTTTACGTGCTTTCCGAGGCACGGGGTTGTCTTATACCGCCAACTTCCTAACTCCGGGCTGCTATTGAGATTTCTTAACTGATAAACCCAATAACTACTTGTTGGCCCGACCCGGGATTGGAACCCGAGACCTCATGCACAGCAGTCGCATTCACTACCGCTGCGCCACGGAGGCATTTATATGACTAAAAATCGTTTTCACATCCCAAGTACTAATTATAATAATGTTTCAGACTTTACTAGCTATGAAAGCGCGTAGTCATTATTTGCTACACAAAATATGTAAAACTGGAAACAGACACATGATGAAGTTCTTCTTCGAATACTGCGCAAATTACTCATTAGAAAGCATAATAACATACGTGCATCACTAATAGCTCCCGACATGTTCGTAATACCTCTAAAACCCTGCATACCACCTACGTAAGTGTACGCTCATTTGTGTTCATATATACAAGAAAACATTTATTCATTTGTTCATTTCAACATAAATTGTGTATCTAATAATCTATTCTAACTATATGTATCTTAACTATTAATAATAGTAATAAACCTCTCTAGGATAGTCGTTATCTCCTCATGAGACTAAAGCGATATCGGCCGGCACAGTACACTAGCTTTTAAACTATCACCTTCACCTTGTGATATAAACAAAAAATGTATCACTAGGTTAAATAAAAGCGCACAAACCGCAGGGCAGCTTGTGGCGAGCTGAATGTGAGTGGCGACTCTGCGGTCCTGAATGCCTCAGAGAGTCAGTTAGAGCCGCGTCCCCGGCTTGCCGTTACACGTTGGCTGGGTTGGTACTGCAAGAACGCCCATAGGGACTCTCAACTGTGGCTTGCCTTGGTCGGCCGGTCAGTGCGGGGCCGCTAGAGCTATATGTTTGGTGGTGGAAGTGTCATTTTCAAGGGCATAATAAGTAAATAGGATACCACAGAAACCAATTTTATCATCACTTTGAATATTAGCACTCCGAGGACCTCTTAATAGTATTAAAAATTAGTCCGACTTGTTCGACTCTATAACATACTAGATTATATATAATATCGGGCGATCGCTGTTATATCTGATCATTGTTTTCGAGACGACATACTCGCTGCAATTGTGTGGCTACACAAATAATAAAGTGTCTAGCACAAAGGCCTTAACCACATTATAATCAATCACTGCTGTTGATAGGTCAGATCTAAGTCTATTAGGGGTTGGACGGGACCTAACATCTGTACGCGCCGGTTAATATAGTTAGGGGAGTGAACCGTATGAAGTAACATCGTAATTAAATGTTCATGCAACTCAACTAGCGTCAGTGGATATTCTGCTGAAATGCAATATTATTATGGTATGTCACAGAAAGCGCGCAGGGTGCCTTGAAATCGATAACGTTGTTTTTATGTTAACTATACTATCAATATTTTAATTCTGAATCCGAATGCAATGATACTGTACCTGTATAATGACTTGACCTTAGGCTAAATATTGTTTGTCTTAATATGTCAACAAAAAACAGTAACCATCACTAAATAATGACGTCAATGCGTCATAATAAAACTTACATCGCTAGTAGCATTTTATATAGAGTAATTTCTATCAACATAATATCAGCGAAATATACACATTTCCGATAGCAGTGCGACAAAGCATCAGACCAATAACGAGTCCTATTATACCTACAAATCGCATTCTATAAATAGTTCAGATTCGCAGTAGGTTTACACATATATTTTGTCCAGGTTGTACGACCTCGAAACATCCACAAGCAAGGATGTGATGCAGTATCACTACACTACCTGGCCCGATTTCGGAGTCCCGACTTCACCAGTCGCGTTCCTACACTTTCTGAAGCGGGTGCGGGAGTCTGGTGTCTTGGATCCCACTGACGGGCCTCCAGTGATCCACTGCAGCGCCGGTATTGGACGGTCTGGCACTTTCTGCCTTGTTGACTGCTGCCTTGTAATAGTAAGTATTCATTATTGTACTGGAAAACTTAATTTGCATGCCTAAGTTTATTCTATTTAACTGTCACATACATCATTAGCTAAATAATAAAAATCTTTATTTAAATACTGTTACCTTTTTTAAGTTGTGATTAGTAGGTATACCACTTATTTAACAGGTGACGTGGCCGCAAAAATCCACATCTGAACTCATTCGAAGAATTCAGTCAGTACCTATGTTTATGTAGTTTTTACCAGTGTTAATAAAAATAACTATGGTGCCATATTAGTGTAGTATCTAATTAAATTTTATTTCATTTGCATGTGTATTTATCTATGTATTTCAGAATACTACGAGTATAAGTCAACATAGAAACTTGTAACTGCAGCGTCTCTTTCATTTGTTTGTTATAAATCGATAAATAGCCTTTCAAGTCTACTTATCTTTATTTGAAAATGCATCAGAAACTGAATAAAATACGATTTTCCCAATGCCAATTGCAATTGCCAATTTGCCCACAATTTCACAAATTGATCGCAGAAACTTTCACTAGAAATTTATTTTATAGTAACGGCATCGGGAGCAGTATCAAACCGCCCTAAAGTGACCGGTGCAATGACGTAACAGCGTTCAGTGTAAAGTTGTGGAATGGAAATTCATTTTCATGTCTTTGTTAGCCGCGGTAGCGAACGGACGTGCCACCGTAACTTAGTGCTTTCACTATCAACTTTGAACATGGAACCTAATAATTTTGGCGAATCTTCTGGTTCTTTCGATAAAATAAGATTGACTGATACTAAAGAGTCACCTGGACGGAAGAGATTTGTTTTTGATTACGACGAGGTCAAGAAAATTTTGAATAAAAGTT
Source organism: Catocala fraxini (assembly GCA_930367265.1). Taxonomy (NCBI): domain Eukaryota; kingdom Metazoa; phylum Arthropoda; class Insecta; order Lepidoptera; family Erebidae; genus Catocala; species Catocala fraxini. The sequence goes on along the minus strand of OV884024.1, from coordinate 2,520,596 downwards.
ATATTAATAAATTTTTCAAGTGAATTATTAGTGTTTCGATTATCAAAGCTTTGAATTCGGCAAATGATTGAGAATTTTTAAAAGTAACCTCCGTTTTTAAAGATAATTGAAATGTTGTTTCTACTTGCAAAAATGTTGTCTTAGAATTTTTCTAATGTGACTACGGGACTATAATTACTTGAAAAAGTGATCTAAAGTTAAACATAAATTTTATTATATCAAATCGTTAATTGAATTATTATTTATCAGGTCGAAAAAGAGGGTATTGAGAACTTGGACATTCAGCAGACTTTGTTGGAAATGCGGAAGCATCGTATGGGACTCATCCAAACGCCTGACCAGCTACGTTTCAGCTACCAAGCCGTCATCGAGGGAACCAAGCGCCTGGATCCTAACTTTGTAAGTACACAGTTTTATTTTTTGTTAAATCATGTGATATCAAATTTTTTAATTATTTCTTTTCAAGTAATTTTATTTTTTTAAGCCCTTTTCTTTTCATAACATTAGCAGTGGTGGTCGAAGTTAGTTTATTTACAAAAGCTTTTTAAATTTGTGCGCTCACTGATCGTAATTGTTACTTTGTGACTTGATTTTGAATTGGATTTCGGCACCGATCATAGTTCGCGGCGCTCATAATATTATTGGACAAGTAATCTATCATTTTAATATTAACTAACTTATGGAAAGCGTTATATTATTACATCGAAATGGTTTTATTTTTGTAATGCTGATATTAAACTTAATAAAATTAATGTGTCAATGATATTAAAAGGCTAAGTGAAATATGAATGAGTGAATTCGTGGAGATTCGTCATCTCTTATCAAGCTCGGTGCATTTTTCCGTCGCGCGTCAGTCAGCCTTTCTCCGACGGAAACTGAAACTGAGAAAAATTGTTTGCACGTTATTTATCGCAGTTTCTATCTCTTACTCAACAAACAATTTAGTGATCCATAGACACCTAGTTCCGAGTATGGTGCTTTGTACCTTCAGTTTATTTTGTAAGTCGTCGCGACATTGTAGGTAAGTCTCTAGTGCGAGTGTTGTGTAGCTGTAAAATAAGGTCTTAGGTAGTCTATTCCTTGGTATTATTCTTTGGAAGAAAATTTTGCCGCCCTCTTATTAAGGTATTCCAATTTAAAAACCTATAATATACAGTCATTCTAAAGAACTGTTCGGGAAAAACAGTCATCATTATTGTGTATTGTACATCTGCCCATTCCTTTCTTTCGTCATGAAATGGTTCAAATATTTACAAGAGATTATTATGATATATTGTGAAATTTTGCCGCCCCTCAAAAGTGCCGCCCGGGGCGGGCCGCCTCTGCCGCCCCCACTACGCTACGTCACTGAAGATACTGACATTTTCTGGAAATATATTTTTAGTAGTAGCGCCGAGAGGGGTGGGTCTGTTTAATGCCAATAGACTCGCTGAATCCTTTTGCGTGGGATCTAAAGCATACCTGTCGTAATGTGGGTGTAATATATTTCTGCATATCCTTTTAGCCATATACAGACATGTCTTGGCGTGGCGTCATTATGTTTGTTCACTTTAATACTTTACACGATTTTCGGTAATGCTCGTTATCAAAATGAAGAAAAGACGCAATTTTGGGCATATATTTCAATTTACAGTACAATAAATTATCGTCCGATTAATATATTTGTACTTTAAATAGAACTATTTTACTACCGCGCTTTTTTAAAGAGATCACTTCTGATCTTTAAAAAGATGAAACTCTCTCCAGGTACAATTCCTATGTCGCCTTACTTTCTACTTTACAATGATTCAGACAATGGACAAAATGTTTTCTGTCGGCTTTCGACGAATATTGTAATATGTCGATAGCATTTAACAAATATTTGACGACATTCTGGATTGCTTCCATAGTTTAGTGAGAATCTGGATGTTTCAATAGTTTGGCGAGAATCTGGACACTGTGATAGTTCGCTGTACGACGTAGTAAATTTGAGGCAAAAGATGTAAGTGTAATCATAATATATGTATATGGTGTTGTATGCGATTGTAACAAGTTTCCATCGGGCGGGCAATATTGGGCTGAATATTAAGCATTTGCTTATACACTATCTTTTATTTTGCGATTAAGAAACGCCATGCAAATGAGCTGTGTTATTACAGATTATTATATAACTGTGGTGGTTATTACTAAGTATGTTATATAAAGTAAAAATTAAATTATATACTATACAAAGTATAATCAAGGTATCTATAGTTAGTTTGTTATACCTGTAATATTTTTCGTTTTTATTTGATTCGATTATTTCGAAAATCGCATTACTAGTATTATAAAGCGAAAGTGTGTATCCTTCCATATTTCTGCATAAGAAAATAGTTTACGTGCCGGCAAGAGGATGTTTTATTTCGGATCGAATCCACAGAACCAATCCGCGTTTAAACGTTGTTAAATTATCACTTACTAGTAGTTTTCCCGCGGTTTCACCCGTGTAAGTCTCGTTCCCGTGTGAATATCGGGTTTCACCCCTTTCACTCCTTTCAGAGTGGAATTTCTAAAAATCCTCTCTTAGTGCTCCCCTACATTCTCCAAGGAACATAAATGCCAAATTTCAGCTTCTTGCGTTCAGTAGTTTCGGCTGTGCGTTGTCTGTCAGTCACTCAGTAACGGAAGAGTTTTATATATATAGATTATTTAAACGCATTTAAACAGTATTTTGTATTAAATTCATGTAGTAGCGGTGTGTACAATTGCTTTCTAATATTCTAATAGTAATCCAATGTGCTGACAATATTTAATAAATAAGTCCGTGCGCTATACATAACGACGCCATATTGGCTAATTTTAAAGTTATTGCAATTATAATTGATATTCATTCATCATCCGAATACAATTATGCGCATCTGTATTACCTATATACATAGTAGTCAATGGTACACATTGATATCGTCGGGTATTTGAATAAATATTTAAATTATTAACAGAATAGTAGCTTTATATGTGTTTGTAATTTTTACGTTGCTGAAATGTTTACATATTATCGTTATAGCAAGATAAATGATTATAATCATTTGCATAGTAGACAATAAAAGTATTAATCATATTATAGTCAAAATAAAAATTATTATCATTTCTTCATTGAAGTCACAAAGTAACAGTTGTGAACGTAAATGTTTATAGGTATTCCACAGCTTCTTTTCTAACAGATTTTCATCTATTTTACTTATATAATTATGTTTCAATTTGGTTTGTGTGTCGGATAATTCTCAAATTTAAAAACATGTGACCGTAGTATTAGTACCGGCTGGTCCGCTATTATGGATGATATAAAATATATCTGGCGAAAGGGGCAATTAACCTCTGCCTGGCCATACACCTGTACAGTACTAAAATCGTTAGACCTATAGACTTGTGTTGTGTTTTTGCGGTGAGCAGTAACTTATAGAAAATGCTGACATATTTTATGCCCGCGCCAAATATAGCCGGCGAAACGGGCAATAAAGCTTTGCGTACTGTTACGTTAGTAAAGTGTTTGTTGCACGCGTGTTTGCCACTGTAGAAGTAAGCAAAAGGAAGTCTTTAGCGGCGTACATGTGAGTACGTAAAATATCGCAATTATTAAACATTTAGAGGATAGATCTTTTCAAAAAGACATCTCTCGCGCTAATAAAATGAAACCTGTTGCACGGGGGACTTTTTGAAATTCTATATCAACTAGACATGTTATTAGTACATTTCGACTGATAGTCAACGGTCAGGCAAGCAGTAAAAAAGATTTTGCGAATTATGTACAGTCACCTGTAATAGTGCATGGATACCTTAAGGTCCAAAATCGTGTACACGCTCGAATTAGAATGAATATGAATGAACTAGATGGCATTGTTCTATAAAGATTGCAACGCGTACTCATTTTAGCAAATAGGTGACATTTATAAGAAATTATAATCTCAACCGAAAAGACAGTCGAACACAGGGACAGAATAATGTTTGCGTACGAACAGAATAGCGAGTTATCGAAAGTATCTATAAAATAAACTACCCGCTATAAATTTATAAATCCGTTTCTAATTATTTACTTCTTGTTTTACCCTGAAATGTGTTCTTTTTTAAATAAACTATTTTGAATAGAGGTTAAAAGTTTGTTTAAAGTAAATTGATCAAATTCGAGTTATTAAGCAATGTACTTATTTTTATTTTATAGTAGTGCACCGCTAACTATTGCGATATAAGTAAACTTAATAGTTCTTGTATCGATACCCGTTAGATGGTGTCAATTACCGGCGCATACCATTTTAGTTTTGTACTGGGTATGCATTTTTGCAGCTCACTGTACATACATAGTATCACGCCTATATCACCGAAAATAAAGGATAACAACTATAATAGGCAGAGTTGTATCACACCCAAATTACGCCAGCTATGGTTTAGTTTAGTTCTGAATATATCGCACTCTTAATAAAACAGCGACTTAACTCGAAATTTGAAAGTAAGGCAATTTGGACTCTAATTGTATATGCTAAATTCTAATATTATGTTTGTGTTAAATCATTGCAATAGAGTTCAAATTTGTTTAATCCAAAATACTGAGATAAGTCTCTGTTTTATTAAGAGTGCGAATTATCTTGACAGAAAATTCCCAATAATAGTTTGTCCGTCTATTATTAAACCCTACATCTCAATTACATCAGACGCGTCGTAGCATTCAAAACCGCATCGCCGCAGAATCGTCGCAATACGTAAATAACGGACGCCAATTATTATGTGACAGTCGCCGTTATGTTACTGGCAAGTCAATTGCAAACTTCAGCCGGTTGAACTCCGCTATTAGTGCCCAAACACTACCATAATAATCCATTACTTTCATAGAAAAATGTTTATTTACTATATTATTCATACTGCAATTGCCTCTAATGTTCGGTTTACGAATAGGTACAATGTTTATTTTGTGTCCATGTAAATATCGGTCGACGTCTTAACGATGCAATATTCAATGCCAAATGTGTCGTATGTTTATTTTCCATTTAAAATGACTCGTGTAACCTGCACTATACTTATTGCCAGTATCAGCAAGGTCTTTTCAAACGTCACAACCCTTAGATTCGGGACAAATACTTGTGGATCACAAACCTTTTCGTTCAGTCAGATTTAAATAACATTAAATCATTGTCTTATCCGTACACTAAATAATGCTGGTTATTGGGGCCTGGTTCATAATTATTTTTTTTTACATTGTATATTGCTCCTGATTCGCTGCAAAAATCAGTGCATGCAGTCCTTAATAGATAATACAAAGGGTTAATTTCGCTTCGTAGAAAACGGCATACTGCATTCTACATGCCGCGATTAATGTATCAACTATTTTTAGAATAACATACTAACAACTTGTACACATTGATTTAATTACCCATAATGTCGACATGTGCTAATTTCCCACTGTCATAAATACATATTTAAACTGCAGTAGGCAAAGGGTAATAAGAGCGGAAAGGGCTAAATTGGGGTCATTATAAGTAACAACCTCTGATGTTTCACTGTCCTGAAGATCAAACAGTTTGACACAGTAAACAACTGCAGTCATTATAAGCCATGTCTTTGTAGAACAAAGAATTCACTTTGTGGACGACGATTATTATATTTTATTCGCTTTTATACTTACTTCTACTTGTTACTTAACTTGTAACTAGCCAACGACTGTCTTTGTGGCGTAGTGGTGGTGTATGCGACTGCTGTGTAAACTATGGAAAACAGAGGCATAGGGAACAGAGAGTACACTTGTGTTTGCGCACACACTTGTGCACTATAATATCTCCTGCGTAGTTGGCTCCTGCGTAGTCTCCGTTAAGACTGGCCGCCGTGGCCGAAATTCGGTCAGGAGGATATTATGAAATTTGCTACGTCGAAGGAGCAGCTAGCGGTTTATTGCGTAGTGGTTTATTTAATGACCTTGCCACTGCCGCCACGCCGAGTGTTGTGACTTCGATACCCGCGAACAACAATTTGTGTGATTCAAAAGTGGTTGGTTCCGAGTTTGAGTATATTAAATTATACCCTTTATTTATCATCAATCAATAAAAATTACATATATATATATATTATTATATTATATTTTAGTTTGCTACGCATGCAGTTCCAGATAATATAAAATAAATCATATTGTTTTAAAATTTTATCTATTAGGAAGATAAGCTAAATTATATTAATTTAAATAGCTAAATTGTAGTAAAATTTAATAATAGTAGCGTTAGAGTTCTAAATTATGTAATAAAAGTGTTTTAAAATAAACAACACGACAAAATCTATAGAAAGTACATACTTAGCTAATTTCAACTATAAAAAAGTCATATTTTTTTTATTTCCGTTTTGTTTATTGAATGTTACATTATTTATTCAGTTATTTATATTTAGGTTCTCGAAAACGTGTAATGCAAAATTAATTCGTTTACTTATATTCATGTAATAAATCTTAATAATATGAAAGGATTAAGTAAATTCCATAAAGTAATATATTTTAATGGAAATAAGTTTATGCTTTAACATATTATTTACTTATGTGGTGAAGCTAATAAGATGTAAATTATTGACTATGTACATATAAACACAATTCTTTAAAACTAACTTATACCTTAAATATTACAAAACAGAAAAAAAATTAAAACTAAAAACCTCTAATCATCATCATCTCAGCCGAAAGACGTCCACTGCTGGAAATAGGCCTCTCCCAAGATTTTCCACACAGACCGGTCTTAGATCACCCGCATCCAACCGCATCCCGCGACCCTTACCAGGTCTTCGGTCCACCTTGTGGGGGACCTACCACTGCTGCGTGTTCCGGTCCGTGGCCGCCACTGTAGAATCTTTCCGCCCCAACGGCTATCGGTTCTGCGTGCTATGTGCCCTGCCCACTGCCACTTCATCTTGGCTATATCATTGGAGCAGTTAAATCTAATTTAATAAAAACTAATTATTAACATGTCTATAGGAACTGTGGTCTTCCTTGGCTAGACTTTTCTAGGTACCTACCTTGTCCACGTTCATTATGATATGCATCAGGTATACCTTCTTCACTAGATGATCCGAAGATTACTCTGTAGATCAGACTTTATATTTGCGCGTCATTGCATTTTAACAATTCATTTATTTTGTCTCACCGTGACCATGGCTGCTGAAAAGCAACCGAAACGTCGGGGAAAGTGTAAAAATAAATTAAATCTAAATAGTTTAATAATAATTTAATTAGCTTAAAAATTAGTAAAGTTTAATAGTAGTAGAAGTGTAACAATTTTCAAAATTTTGTAATAAAGTGTCAAATAAACAACGCGATAAAATCCGTATATAGCAGTTTAATTTCAATGAATAATATTCGCGTAAATAGAAGACAATATTATGTAATTCATTTAACCTATAAATTATTATTATTATTATACAATATAAAACCATTTATAGTTCAAATTTAATATTTTGTAACATTCTTGTCTATTTGTTTCTAATTAGTTGTGCAGGCTACCTGAACTCAGGGTAATTTGTACTGGTAGCCTGGTAAGTATTATTGTATAAGTGTTTAAATATATTTTTCTTTTGTCTTTAGACCTTTTTAAGTCCCACTGCTGGGCAAATGCCTCTCTCACTTGGACTTCCAAACCGAGTGGTTTGGAAGTCCAAGTGAGAGTGTAACAGAGTGTTAGAAGACTTTCCCAGCCAGTCCCTTTCGAAGAAGCCCAAGCTATCTCGCCATCTCCGTTTGGGTCCTATCCGTCGCCATCGACTGTCTTTTGGCACCCAATCGGTCTCATTTTGTGCCAGCCTCTCTGGGTGCATGTGGCAGATGTTTAAATATTATCTTTTAATAATAATACATAAGGCATCAACGTATATCAGTTTATTTTAACTTTGTAACACTAAATGGGCACAAGTATGTGTATGGGTGGTGTAGGGTATGTGACGTAATAGGTAGTCTTTGTACCCTGAAAAGATGCAGTAAAAACACTATTTACATTAATATAAAATATTTTATAATAGTTGCTTAAAAGTTAAGTTTAAGTTAGTAGTAATAGCAGCGATAGCTCAGTGGCGAGACCAACAGACTGCAATGCAGAGGGTCTCGGGTTCGAACCCACGTCGCGCACATCTGACTTTCGGAAGATGTATGACTTTTCAAAATTATGTGCGTATTGATTGACAATTATCGCCTGCTCCGTGCCTTGGAGAGCACGTTAAACCGTCGGTCCCGGCTGCCGTGAACATCTATGGCAGTGGTTATTGGGAAAGTCAGTACCCTCTAATATCCTGACACTGGTCTAGCCTTAGGGTATCGTTAGCCTTCGGGTTGCGGAGGTCAGATGGCAGCCGCTCCGTGTAAAAACTGATATCCAGTCAAATCCGGTTAGACTAGAAAAGCCGACCCCAAGTTACTTGTGAATAATAAAGGCTAGGGAGAAGAAAGTTGCTTAAAAGTTAGCGGGCTCTTAGCCACAGCAAATTAGAGGGCACTGCAAAATATTATTTATTTATAACTAGTTCACATAAAACAGAAATCATTCTAAACAAATCCATATAAACTTATAAAGCACTGTTTGTGTTCTTGCGTAAGTAATTATGGCGTGTAAATTTAATTATTTACTATTTTCAACAGAATATTAACATTTTTGTACCAGAAAAGTCGGTTTTTGTAGCGGATGTTGAAATCTTGTCGTGTTGTTTAAATTTATATGTGTCTGAATACAAAATTACAGATGTCATATATATACGTAAAAAAATGGTAAGAATTTCAAAAAGTATGGTTTTCATCTTTGAGTTTTTTTAGTTGGGATAGAATTCTGATGCTGATTTTTTGCATTATGAATAATTGAGATATATTGGTACTGTTTCCCATAATATTACACTGTATCTCATCCACGAGGCATATGGCCGATAGTGCTGTTTCACACTACCTACTTTTCAGTTTTTATATTACCTACCTTTATTATTTTTTTACTTTAATTTAATTAGCGAAACGGTTCTAATTAAATAAATTAAATAATTCGATAAATACGCATGATGACTAAAAAAAGTATTTAGTCTGTATTTTATATTAGCAAAATTATTTGACACGTATTTTCATTTGTCCCACAAACTAATAACAACGAAGATGCAACGCGTTTAAATTTCGTGTTACGTTACTAGTCGGTACAAATTTTATAAGAGAGTGACGTCACAAGCCTTCGCTCCCAGACTTTAATGCGGTATAACTTAGGATTGTTTATTTTTTTTATTAAATTAAAAATAGAGTCCAACATTTTTTGCTAATCTAAAATTTACTCTTTAGGATCATTAACTTTTAACCCTGTCATCATGCCTATAATAGATTTCAAATATGCGGTGATGTCGAAATAAAAGTAATTTAGATGGATTTATCCATATCCATTACTCACCACTATAACATATCTACAGAAAGAGAAGCAGGATGAGATGGAGGAGAGTATCTACTCAGTGGTGGGCGAGGAAGAGGCTCCTCCGCCGCCGCCGCCGCGGGCCGAGAGCCTGACCAGGGCACCAGCGCGCCCGCTACCAGCCATCCCAACCAGCGAGTCACTAGGTAAGATATCGAAGACGATCCGAAAATTCTTCCGACGATATTACTGGTTCTTCTTTCGCCCTCTACTTATGTATTATAAGGTGAATTTGCCGACACCTATCCGTCCTATCTGATCTTAATGAGAGATCTTAGCACTTATATTTAAAACTTTAATAATTATTAATTTCGATAATTAGTAAGTATAGATAAATAGAGAGAGATCTATCATATGAAGAACGCAGAAGAAACTCAGGTCAATGTTGTATCGATATTTTTACAATTATACATGTTCTATGTTCAATATTCTTTAATCCCTAATATTTAGCTCCATGTTATTTAATGAGTAACATTTTAAAAAGCTGTTTTCGGTATGTTAAAAGGTAATGTACCTACCACGTAACTTAAATATTGCACTTCGTCCAATCAGAAACCGAACGTTTCCGAAGAGTAATTTAACAGTAATACTATAACCTCCCCAAAAGTATTATGATAGGAAATGTATATAAATTGTTTAGTTGTATAAGGTTCGAATGTAATTATATTTTACAGGCAACTTGAATCTTTCTGCGCCCCAAGAGTCTTCTAGCTCGGACGAGAGTCCGCCGACTCCGCCTGCTCGGGAATCGTCGTCGCAGTCATCGTCGGAGGCGTCGTCAGCCGACGATGAAGATGAAGAGCCGACAGTGACTAGCATAGCTGAAAGGTTTGTAGACGATATTATAAAGAGGGCCAAGAGGTTAGCTTGTATCAGGATCATGAGGTCCAGGGGACTCCCCTGTTTGGGCATCGTAACTCTTTCCGATCAGTCTGAACGAATTTAATTCACGTTCAAAGATAATTTTCCTGCTTCTATTTGATGCACTTAAGTAAATAACTTAACTATGTTTTAATAAAGTCAGATGATTCTAGTCATTAGATTATATATTTGATTAACTAGTATACTAAATATTTAGCTGTGGTATATATTATATGGATATTTTAAGCTTTCATAGGCCAGTGTTTTATAGCTTAGTTGATTATTAATAATATAGCATAGTTGCAGTATGTTATAATTATATTAAACATATTCTAGAATAATTTAATAATTACTTATTATATTATAAGCACATTTATTAATCGTCTAATAGATAATTAGTTATAAGTGTGGTTTTTTAGCTTAAGTTTAGTATAGTGAACAGCAGTTAGGTATTAAGGTATAGATCGTATTAAGCAAAATAATATATTTTATGATATTTGAAATTCCAGATTTATTTGCTTTGAATGCGCAATGAACTGGTAATTCTATAATTTACTTTCTGTATAGAACTGTGTCCGTTCTTCACTGGAGCTCAACTGTCTATGTTCATGCACGACTGTGATAGATATATGTACACTGTAGTTGATGTTATACGTATAAAACATACAAAACAATACAAAAAAATTTGTAGCGAACTAGATTTCATTTCATTAAAAATAAATATAAATATTTTCTGAAGTAATTTTCCATTTTGATAGTAGGTATATAAAACAATTAAAACAGATAAAACATAATTATTTACTATATATATATATATATATATATATATATATATATATATATATATATGACTAATAATATAAATACCGTATATATTTTATATATTTAAATAATTTAAAATTTAAAAATAATAGTATTTATATAAATTATAACATTTGATTTAGATCTACAAAATCAAAATATTATATACGACTTAGAATATAAATAAAAATAAAAGATTTCGATTTATTCTTAATAAAAATAAAATAATAAGTGCAGGTTACATTTACTACGTCAAACAGTAGTGTCTAAACCGGATTTACTAAGAGAATTAACGTATACGAATTAAATCTAAAATATGAAACGGTTTGAAAATTAAATTTATAAAAATATAATATGTATTAAATGCATATTAAAGTTTACATGTTAATATGTCTATATATTAAACATTATATATACAACATTATCATATAAAATAATATTATATAAATTATATTTACTACCGGCGAAAAATAAATAGCTAAACTTCTAAGCAGGCAATATATTACTTCAAAGTATGGCTACAATATTTTCTACTAAAGCCAGGCCATCTCAACAACATTTAAAAGCATAATGCCGGACAATAAATTATGTTTTGACAACATTCGCCGCAGTGGCATTTACAGTCTAAATATTAAGCTTTTGAATTAACATTTGACTGCACGGATAGCGTAGAGGTTTATGTCGCACTTTAAATAAAATAACAACCTATCTAGAACTTTTAAAGTAAAGCATTTTCAACTGTAATTCTGTGACTAAACACTCTATTAGAGTGTTAAGTAACTGCAATAGAGTTCAAAATTATTAAATCCACAATACCTACTCAGATAAGTCTCTGTTTTATTAAAAGTGGGATGTGTCCTTGTCACTGCAACTGCACCAAATGTTGTAAGTTCGATCCCCATACGGGACAAACGCTTTTGTGATCCACAAATAACGGTGCCGAGTCTGGGAATTCTTTGTGTGTGCTGTTTTAATGTTTGTCACGCGACACAGGAAGTAATCTTAATACGGGGATTGGCTAATTAAAAGAAAATAAATAATGACCTCTAAGGTGTTCAAAGTAAATATAATAAACAAGAGGAAGCAAACCTCATTTGAGTGGAAGAGCCCGACGTCGCCAATTACTTGGTGACGTCACGAATGAGCCGGCTCGCCCGGGGAAGTACCACCCTCTTACTAGTAGCCGGCGTTACTGCAGTAACTCAGTTACTGCGTGCCGCTCGGTGAGTAAGAGTGCCGGAAGCTCACATCCCCACCTCTCCTATTCCTTTCCTTTCATCCTCTTTGTCTTCTATAATTATTATAGATACTTCCTTCGCAAAGCGATCGTGCCGCATTACATAAAAATACAACGGCCGCAACAAAATTGTGGTTTTAAAATACATATTTTCTTTTCCATTTAAAACGGCCACTCCCGCACTAGGAACCATTCTTGTGTCGCGAACTAACAAACGTTCAAACAACGTACACTCGGAACAACAATTTGTGGTCACATAAATGTTTGTCATGTGTGGGGATCGAACCCACATGACCTGCACGCAGCGGCAGTGGCGAGATGACCTCCTAAACCTAAAGTCTAATATAGCACAGCACGGCTGTTATGGCTGGCAATTTCAAAAGCAATATTTCTTTTTGATATCGCATTATAGTCACTTATTGCAGCAAATATAATATCCTTTAGGCATCTTTAATCTACACTAATATTATAAAGCTGAAGAGTTTGTTTGTTTGAATGCGTTAATCTCAGGAACTACTGGATCGAATTGAAAATTCTTTCAGTGTTGGATAGCCCATTTATCGAGGAAGACTATAGGCTATATAACATCACGCTACGACCAATAGGAGCGGTGCAGCAATGAAAAATGTTGCAAAAACGCGGGAAGTTCTCTTATATGAAGCAAACGAAGTTGCGCGGGGCAGCTTGTTAAATATAAAATACTAAAGAAAATAATAGTAATCACTGCGGTTGTGATCGTCTTTGTCTGTTCTTAGCGCTTTATCACTTGTAGAGTAAACCTTAGATGGATATAGATCATACTTATATACAAGTTACATATTTAATATAAATAGGATGATGTAAATATGAAAATTGAAATGGTAAAGCGTGCAAATTCTAAAAAACGTAGATTATAATATAAGGGCATGTTTCTACATGTGTTAGTTAGTTTTATGTATAAATAGAGAATACATAATTATATAATAATAAATAATAAAATCATCGTCATCATTCATCATAAATAGTGCGTACACTCATGCATACTGCAATCGATGTTATATGATCAGCGCATACATTCATGCATAATGTGATTGTATTTACATGTTGGCCACACATCAGCTTAGTGCTAAATACATCTTAGTGTTCATTACATAGATATCATATTGTGGATACGTCCGTACTCACATGTGTGATCGTGTTAGCCTATACAAATCTGTGTTGTGGGTTGTTTCACCCAGTGTCTTAAAATCTTAAAAACATTAAAATTTAAATTGTCGATTTGTATATGAGGGAATTATCATGCGAAATGTTAGTATGGACATGGCCAGTTGTCAAAAGATCATTCATCTGTATTTATGTTGAAGTACTTTGGTTAGACAGATCAATCAGTATTTTTAGACATGCCAACCTTCTTACAGTCCATCCATATTTTAAAATTCTACATTTCTTAGCGTCCTGTCTTATCGTGACCATTATCTTATCCCATTTAAAAAAATATAACTCTTCTAAAATTTGTCAAACAGCCGAATTTACGAAGATGCCTTTATACATTTCACATGGCATCTACTATTCTCTTATTTATTCTTAACATACATAATGTTTCCCCGTAGACCACTCTACATTTCAATGGACAAGTTTTGTGGGATATCCATATTCATATTAAATCTTTTCGTGTAATAAACCTTAAATACTTCTTTCAATGTCTGACTGTATTAGATACAAGTGAAACAAACCCTTTTTATCTATCTCTTTCTTAACTGTTCTGTCTATTTGTATCCGTTTGTAAGATTTGTAACCAGTCGTATAAATATAAAACTTAGTGGTCTCGATCACACGGCAAGCACTGACTTTTTTAAATAACGTGTGCGGAAGGAAAATGTTAAAACACCTACTGTCTAATAAATGTCTGAGAATTCGCCGTAATGGAGATGTGTGAACTCTGCCAACTCATACCTTTCCAGGGTAGTGACCTATGGCTTAACTTAAGAAGAGTTACTGTAATGAGAGGTGGTCCATGTCCTGCAGTGGGGCAGTCTATCAACAGTGATAGTATCACGCAATAATGGCCCTGTGCCTAAATAAATGAGACTTCTATCTGGCGGACACCAATCTGGCGTTCTGAATCCGTACCTACGGTCTTGTTATTAGTCATTAAAAAAGTTTTCCTTTATCAGTGATCATATTTTTGTCAAACATGGTTGCAAGCCTACATTTGGATACACTAGACTGGCACTTATCTTCAAATTGTGTATTATTATGTCATATGTCTACTACGTATGTTTTCTACACAGCCTTGGCGAAACGACAGAGACTCTGCGCAGACGTCGGAACCGCGAGCTCGCGGAACGTGTGTCGGTCATGAGGAAGCGGGCCCGGGAGGCGGAGCGGTGGCACGCCCTGAAGAGGTCACTGTACAAACCACTCACTATCACTTTTGGGTTTATCCTCGCCGGGATCATCATATATTCATACGTTAAACACTAATTCAATACAACCCTTGTTATGTTGTTTCGTGGATTTCTTGTGCAATGTCAATTTTCTGTTTGTGACGTGAAGGGGATGACGGTATACTAAATGCCGCTCTCGACAGCCCCCTTACCCACTCAGCCTTGTTAGTTATTACGAACACATAAAATCTGCGAAATCAGCATCTTGTTAAATTGATATTTTAATTAAAAGGAACATATAAGATAGAGAAACTGATATCCGATGATTGGATAAGTTTTCTCAATTATCGCTGCATTGTCATATGGTTTATATCAATATATTTATAATTGCACCCGGTAAGACTGCATTTGCTGTATTTGACAGCATTTACGCCCAACACTTACGGTTCTCGTGTACCAAAACGGATTGTTATACTAACGAACTGTTAAAGGCGTTTATCAATACCATTTTTATCACTTATGAACCGCGCACACTGAGATATAATATTATAAACGTATACATATACTAAATACTCACGTACCTTTACACACGTTTAAAACAAAGCATTGGTAATTTATTTTTAAAAAATATGACAAGTTCTATAGTTACTAATGAAGAAGTAAAGTTTTCGTCTTTAGAAATATCGATTAACAATCGATATTTTTAGTGAAATGTTTTATTCGATTTATCTGAATCTTCTTAAGCTCGCTTCCTATATCAGAAAACGAGTTGTTTTAGCTAAGGATAGTAAATATTGACATATTTTTCACAAAGTATGTGTCAATGTTTAACAGACCGTAGCTAAAACTACTCGTGTCTTGAATTTATGAACCGAGCCTTAGTAACTAAAGTGCATCGCTTTTATCGTTCGTATTTAATCCTGTTTGCTATATCAAGAAAAGTGTCGTTTTATCTATCGATAGTTAAATCTTGACATATTCTTCATAAGATACGTGTCAAAAAATAACTGCCCATAGATAATACGACTCGTTTCTTGAATATAGGAACCGGGCTTAAAACGCTATTTTTTAATATTGTGACAGTTCACTAAGCAAATATTACACACACATATAACATATAATATGTGTATGTGTGATATTTCGATGAGGTGAGAGAAGTGTTTTATTTTATCTAGTACCGAGCCGACGTCACTTCGGCTTCACAATCTTTTTTATACTGTACAATGATTTATTCAAATTGACAGAATCGTGAAATCAAATCGTTTTTAGTACCTCTTATGTTCAGCAGTGGAAAACATAGGCAAGCGATGATGATGAATCATAAATATTCAAGACTCAGATAACTGACGAAATTAACGTTTGCCTTTTACGATTATTAGTTGTCGAATTATTTTAAGAGCTGCGATATACGTTCGGCGTTCATAAGGTCTCGAGTGTAGGAGGCCCATTTGTAACGGTAGTTCCTTCAGTAATAAATATTAATATTATGTTCTTCACTTTGAAATTCAGCTTTCAATCGTTTGTATTACAGTATACAATCGCATAAAAAGAATAGAATTCACTTAATAAAATGTAAAATGAAATAAAATTATATACACTTTTTGATACAAGTCATACGTTACGAGTCACGAGTTTTCTTTTTTATATTGGAATTTATTTTTTTATATTTACGAATAAATTAATGAGCTTATTCTCTTTTAGAAATTAGGATTAACGGTTAAGATCGCGTGATAGGGTATTCATATTTTATAAATAATCTGTAATCAATTGAAAGTCAGTAAAATTTGAAGAAAAGTGATGTACGCTCAACTTTTTCGTCATTAAGTCGTCATTTCTAATGCATTTTTCTTGTTTTAATAAATCTATCATATTATGAACTTAAATCATTTTTACGTTTTGTATTATTAAACGATTATAATTCGAATTTAGTATAACTCGTTTTTTGTTATGATTATTATATTAATCGAATACGATCAACATAATAATCGTATCAATAATTGTAATGTACTCGATCATTACAAATAATAATTTGTTATGATCGAGTGCATTTCAATCACACAATGATGCTTGTACTAAAATCGCGATAAACTAAAAATCACAATAACATTAGTTTAATTTAAACGATAGATTAGAATGGAGAAATGAAAACCGTGGTTGAAATAAAAAATGGGTGCTAAAATTCTGGAAGAAATGACACAGACTGTCACAGCGTACGTCCCAAGAAATTAGATGTAGAGGAGGGATCCGAGGTTAAATTTTGAAATTCGGTTTGTTAATTTCAGGTTTAAAACGGAGGACGATAAAGAGAAAAAACCGTGTGAAGACTGAGGTAATAGAAAAAGATAGAGTAAAGTTTTACATATCTCGAGACTGTGAAAGCGAACGGTTAGCTTTTTCAAATTTCACTCGACCGTCCGGAACGTTACATAGAAGCTTATTTAGCGAATTATGTTATCATAAACAAAAACATTCTATTTGCTTTTTTTCTTTTAATTTTACTTATAGGGGCACTTAACGTGATTTTTTAATAACTCGAAATCTATTTAGTATTTTGAGGTACATATTTGCCGTGAAGCAGTAGTATTTTCTCAGCATTTGTTTTGTATTAATTGACCTTTTTGTATTATTAAATCTTTATGACTGTCGCCTTCGTTAGGCAGCTTACAGCAATATGTTTAATACTAGAAGACGTTATATGACAGAGTTTCTTAATATCTCACAATGTTATTAAATGGCGCAGTCTCAACATAACAATATAGAATTGCAAAATTAGTATGAAATCAACAGGACACTGTTGGTTTTATCTGCTTTTGAGATTAAACACGATGTAATTACCAAAGTCGAAACGTTACGTCGAATAAATTA
Organism: Catocala fraxini; assembly: GCA_930367265.1. NCBI lineage: Eukaryota > Metazoa > Arthropoda > Insecta > Lepidoptera > Erebidae > Catocala > Catocala fraxini. Next base: position 2,503,068 of record OV884024.1, on the reverse strand, counting down.
CCATGATTTCTCACTCGAATGAATCATGATTTTTAATCGAATAAATCTTGATTTGTTTTCAAATAAATCTTGATTTGTTTTCAAATAAACCATGATTTGTTATCGAATAAACAATGATTTTATTCGATTTCTTAATATATACATATATTGTATACTCTGTATTTATGCATTTTTAATCGAATCATGATTTTTAATCAGATGATCCATGATTTTATTAGATTTCTCTATATATACATATATTGTATACTCTATATTTATACATTCGATCGATTAAGAATCATTATATAAATTTGATTAGGTAATGGTTACTAATCGAGTACTCAAGTGCTTGTAACGTCAGTTTAATTGCATAATTATGTAAGTCCAGTTGTTTATCAATCTATTGTAGTAGTCATTCAGGAAGTCAGAACGACTTTCATGAATAGCTCCCTCATAGTATACTAAGTTACTTTCATAAGTTGATTCAGTTGTTTATTTTATTACTATTATTACGTTTAGTCGATTATCCTACGAGTTGGTAATTACATAAGAATTTAAGTGTGCTCGCGCCATTATCACTTGTTTAACTTTATTCACGTTATTCCATGTTAGTCGCTAATTTCGAATATTCAACTGTAAATACATCTACATACTAGTTTAAAATGACGAATATTTAATTAATGTTAGATATAATTATATGTAGTTAATAACTTGTACCTTTATTGGGGACATTAATTTAAAATAATTACACCTGTTTATTTAAGTTACCCAGTTGATTGTATATCCCATTGACCTTTATATATTTTTGACAAAATCATTTCTCCTGCAGAGGTAAACATTCAGTTCTGTATGCAGTGTATGTACATTGCGATTTACACATGATATGTCTTAAGTAACCCCACTAGGAGTTACTACACCAATTTAATTTTACAGTATTATATAAGTTTCGGAACTCATTTAGAAATATATATTTTGATTTCAATTATAAAGACAGCTAAATTTTGCATGTATTTAATATAGTTGTATATTGTAAATCGGTTGCCAGAATTGTCTATGTTTAAGTTGTAGAAAAAATACTTGCGCTCTGGCTAAGTGTTTTGTAAACCTTGCCTATTTATGACCTAAGATTAAATTATTTTTAGGTTGGTCACCCTACATATATAATTTTGACAAGCGATGTTGCTGTACTAAATGTGGAGATGTCGTAGCAAATAACAAATGTACGCACTTTTAGACGCACGTAGTGGTCTTACAAACAAATTCTAAACCTACTGTTTTTATATTGGGCAATATATTTTATGATAAATTACAGGTTACGGGTTCATACAATAGCGTCATAGGAGTTGTTGAAAACTGATCAGTTGGAGCCACTTATTGCTATGTAGTTTATGTAGGTAAACTCTTAACAATAAGTGGTCATGTGTTGAACCATTATTTATTAATAATACATAATACAGTGGCAACTTTTAAACTTGCGCGTTGCATGATATATATACAATACAGCGGTGGTGGTTAAAATTGTTGATTTTGATTTTGGTGATCGATCGGTCGTTTGGTCTGGTCGTCTTGTGAGTTTTGTAGTTGGTCTCTTGTGGTTTCTGAGTTTAGGGTCGTATAATATGGTCGAGTCATATTAGTGTTTCGTTTCGTTTTCGGTTGATTTGGAGTCGGTCATTTGTGTAGGTATTTCGATATTCTTGTGCTTTACGTATATATAAGGGTATTAAATTATTAACCTGCAGGTAAATGCGCATAAAATATAATGGATCCTTTACTAACCATATTTACAAACAAATCTTGGCCAAGTACTTTAATTTGATTTTCTACAACCTAAGAAACTATATAAGTACAAGGCTCAACTTATGGTTGACGTTTATCTTAACCTACGTAGGTATACAATAGCACTCAGAGCTAACCCTTCAAAGAAGAAGTCGCTGTGCTGCCAGCCTAAGGGAGAAAGTCCCTTGCGCTGGCGGCACAACGCCTCCATAAGAAGGCTGGCAACCCTACTGACTTTGATTACGACCTGGGAAGAAGGTAAATCACCAGCCGGACTGTTGCCGTTTGAGCAAAAGCCAGGGAGAGCGCGTTATGCGCTACTGTTAGATTATATTTACATGCGTCTATTGGTACAAGCGTGGACTATATAAACATGATCTCTATAACTGTCAAACTTCAACATCTATCTGAACTCGTTTGTATCGAACAGTAACCCCCATCATATACTGGCCCCGTGTATTCACGTTTTAGAATACACGGTTATCTAGCATTTACCTATCTCTAGTATTTGTACCTACAATTTTGTAAGTATATAGTTTTTATAGTCTCCTGTCAAGTCGAGTACCTACTTGTTTTGGAGTGTCTATAGATGTATGTAATTAGTGTAGCACTAATGTATTTTATGTAATAAGTACTAGAGTACTGTCTGTAACCCAAATAAAAATGTTTAAAAGATATAATCGTTTTATTAACCGCAATCTGATGTAAATAAATGGTGATATATATAAAATGCCCTTTTATTAACATTTGTCGATATTGGGTGTAATGCCGTGTGTGTAAAAATTGAGCCCGTGTCCTATACCTCATGCCAACCAACAAGTTGGATAAAGAATAGCCGCTCGAGTAAAATACATTTTGCATAGTAAAACTGGCAACACAACAACTATGCTATGATCATACCCATAAGAAACACTTATTGATTAAATGTATATATAATTTAAACCTGGTAACACTGACAGTAGGTATATTGTTATTCATGCTGTTTTACAATTGTCTGAATTTAAAAACATTTCCATCAACGAATGTATAAAATACAATTAGTGGTGAGTGGAACCTTATAAACTGTCTGTATGCTCGATAGATGGCGTAAAGATCGAGTTAGATCGCGATATGGTTTCGTTCACACGCAGGGTATATAAGGCTCGGGATTTTTTATTGTCAGTGCAAAATTTGCAGTGTTGCCGTTTTAGTGAATTTGTCACTAGATCTAGTGAGTTTTCACTGTTTATAGTGACGTTTTTGTATGATTGACAAAAAATGTACTGGTGATTTACAGCGACTTTTCCAAAATCAACACAGCAGATAATTATATAATATTTAATATGCAATATATAATGATATCTATTATTTTAATTAGAAAGAAATGTTTGAAAATTGTGTAATTATTAAGAAACGTACACGAAATGTTAATTTGACTAACCGGGTATTTACCTATAATAAACGTTCCTCGTTGCAGCATTTCGTTCGATTATACGCATTATGCATCTCACTCTGTCATGAGAAAAATTAATTGCTATCTTATCGTATAATGTTAAAAGTATGGTGAAGTATTCTGTATTATAATCGTAGAGCTTATTTGGACCCTAGTCTCCAATGAATCCAATGATATTATTTGTAATAACTAATAATATTAATAGTTTCTGAGTGAAACTGGTTTATCGTTTTGTTTTCAAGTTTGATTAGTTTCTGAAATGGATGTGCCTTTGAAGACGAAGTCGTATAGTCAGAAGTACAGAGCCAAATAGAAACATCAAGAAGAGTTCAAAAACTGGTTAAAACCTGTTCTAAATGATCCAACTAAAGCCTTTGCTTATTTTGTCTTAGTGAGTTTTCTTCTAGAATAGCCAACATAAAAAACACGCAGATACGAAAAAGCATAAACTGAAATATGAAACAGTGTCAAAAAATCAGCAAATAGTTTTGTACCAGCTCCCAAAGAAAATAGGTTTGTCCAAAAGGCCGAAAGTAAACTTGCTTTATTCATTACGAAACACAGTTCTATTTCTCAAATAGATAATTTAACGGATTTGTGCAAAGATGTATTTGCAGATTTAAAATCAGCTGATTTAAGAATGCGTAGAACTAAATGCACACAGATTATTAATGAGGTACTGGCACCACACTTTAGAGAAAACTTTTTGAAAGATATAGACAACCAGAAGTATAGTATTATCATAGATGAATCTATAGACATAGGTGTGACAAAATTTATTGGAATTGTTATCAGATATTTCAGTTATGCTCAGGATACTATTGTATCTGCCTTTCTCTCACTGGAACCAGTAAAGCGAGCAGATGCAAGCGGTCTTGTCTCATTATTAGTAAAATGTCTACAATTGCATGAGTTAATGACGGGACGGCATAATAGCGCTTACGAAATACTACGAACACAGTACAATCTACCGAATTTGGTCCTCATAAGATGCGTTTGCCACTTACCCCAATGCCCTGCATGCATGCCAGCCATGCATCACAACAAACTATTCCGAGTTATATTCAGTTTTTAATAAGAGAAACCTACAAGTGGCTTTCTACCTAGTCTAAGCGCCAATACGAATATAATAAAATTTACAGTCTCATTAATTGCTCCTGTTAGAAAAAGCTGTATAGATTTCAGGGTTAAATTAGCAAAAGTATTACAAAACCGCTTGCCAAACAATTATATAACACTAAAAAAAATCTTTTTTATCAGTAAGAAACACGTTTAGGCAAATAAAGACACATCAATTGTTAAACTTGCTCTTGAATTTAGTTTTAATGAGGACAAACTTGAAAAATATCACAGCAATTCAATAATATTAATTTTGTCAAATGGGACGTAACTGCACATGACGATACAATAAAATTTTGAGCTCAGGTTAATAAATACAAAAATGCATACCAAGATTTAGCAGATTTGGCCATTGCAGTTTTGCCGCTGGCACATTCGAACGCGGAATTAGAGCGAACGTTCAGTATAATGAACATTGTAAAATCGAAACTGCGAAACAGATTAGCAACAACAAATCTGAATTCGATACTGTTGATAAGGAACCAGCTAAAATGTTTAAAAGAAACCTGCAAAGCTTATGTTTTACCTAGTGATGTCTTGTCCCAAATTACAAAAACCGTCAGAAACATAAATAAGAAAACTGTGCCATCTACTTCCTTATTACAACCGCAAGCTTCGACTTCCACGGCAACTACAGAGCATCCGTCCAATTTCCCCAAGCCGCACGAAAATGATAGAGTGATAATAGATGAAGATTTAATACAATTAATTATTTTTTAAACACAGTTTTTGGTTAATTCAAATTAAAAGGTGCATTTTGTTTATTGATTTTCATATTTGTATTTAATTACCTCTATAATAAGTAATTTTGTTGATGAAGATCAATTAAATAATTTGGTGACTTCTAGTGCCTTTTTGATTTTATTTTTCCACTCAATCTAGTGACATTTTAATAATAGTTTGGTGAGTTTATTTTTCACTAAGCGGCATCACTGAAATTTTGTGACAGAAGTGTACAATTCTTCAAAGTGCCATCTAGTGGAGGTATATACGTTTCAAAACCAAGTGCCATAGACTGTAAATTATGTACCTATTGCTGGCAGCACAGATTCTACTTTCATTAATTATACAGAAGTAAATACATCGGCAGACAGACCATTGATAGGTCCGTCCGACGCCCTATCTCAAGAAAAGACAAGATATAGATAAGATAAGATATATAGGTCTATATAGAAGATAACTATATGTACGCACTCAGCTCACCTATATCGTCTCCACTTGTTAGCCCTTGCTAGCGAAACGCTGGCAAAAGGCTACTGCCCCGAACCAGCTCTACGCATCTTGCAGAGTATTGTAATTACCTGATTGATTTAGTTCACTTGAAACACGAATGAAGCGAACATCTAAGCGATCAGCGGAGATTTCAACATAACAACAAGAGAAGAGTGGAATTGAAGAGTGTTACTATGAACAGTGGTATAACTGGCATTTATTATCGACCAGCCATCCTGACACGTGTTGGTTACTACTGTGGAGGAACGGGGTCCTATGTCCCTCCAACACAAACGGAGAATCATCCGATCGGGCTGAGTGCATTGACTCTGGGTTATAGATAGTGCATGGCGGGCCGCGGAACGGTTTATGTATTGTACATCAATCAATCAATTAGTTTATTTGCAATAAGAGCAGCGATAGCTCAGTGGGGAGACTAACAGACTGCAACGCAGAGGGTATCGGGTTCGAACCCACGTCGCGCACCTCTGACTTTCGGAAGATATATGACTTTTCGAAATTATGTGCGTATTGGTTGACAATTATCGCCTGCTCCGTGCCTCGGAGAGCACGTTAAGCCATCGGTCCCGGCTGCCATGAACATCTATGTAATGGTAGTTGTTATTGGGAGAGTGTCGACATAAAAGATCCCACTGGGTCGAAGTGTCGCCGGTCTGCACTGACTGGCCCCCACGAAGGCTGCCGATACGGTATGCCTAAGCATACCGCGGTATTGTTTTTATACTTACGACTGCTAACATTGAAAATTCAACTTTATTTCGATACGATAAGGTTATTTTTTATTCGTCGCCTAAAAATATTTTGCCATCCCGTGCCGCCAATGGGCGCCGGGCCTAACACCTGCACCATGCATGTGATTTTTAAGTACTTATTGTGTACAGCGCCATCTGTTGAATATAATCGGAACTTCTTCGCCTGTGCGGAGTCGCCACACTTGTTATCCAGACGTACCAGGCACCAAGTTCCAATCAGAGATTGAATGATACCGGTTTGTTTCTACAATTAGTGCGATATGAATCTGTTTGAGATTCAACACAGTTTTACAAGAATTAACAAATTATAATTTTTTTCAGTTCAGCAATTACAAAATTAAGGAAAATAGTTAAGGTTAACAGAGTTTGCAGAGCTTGTTAACAGAGTTAAGCTCTATCGAAAATCAGATATGACAAGGCTATTCTTGTAGTATCCCATTATATATCGCTGCTATCAGCGATAGCCTAATGGGATACTGTTGGACTGCCACGCCAAGTCCTCGAGTTCGATCCCAAGGTACCTCTGACTTTTTGAAGCTGTGTGCGTATTAAATAGGTAATTGTCACTTGCATTACTGGTGAAGGAAAATATCCTGAGGAAACCTGCATGTCTAATAGGTCTACATAATGTTTTCGAAGATATATGAAGTCTGCCAACTCGCACTGGGCCAGCGTGGTGGACTATGGCCTAACTTCTCATACTGAGAAGAGGCCCGTGCCCAGCAGCGGAACAGTTTAATACAGGGCTGATATTATATATTAAACAAGGACTGAAAGATAGTTATCCATTTTGGTTGTATAAAAAAATATTCAGATGCGATTCGATGTTAGATATGTACACAGCAACTATCACCAAACATCTGGAATCAAGAGAGCAGTCAAACATTTTAAGAGAGAAGCAATACTGTTTGTTTCTTTGGTTTAAGCGTTCATGCTCGGGGTACGTGTCAATCGTGAGTTTCTGGGTTCAATACCTAGCTCTTCTAGCAGTGCCATTAGGGCTTTCGTTTGTCTAGCCTGGCCCTACGTGGTTCCCAGGTAGCAGTAACGCAGTGACAAAAATTCCTTACCTGTTACCAATTGTACCTATATTCGCCTATAAGTGGTGGGTTCGAATCCCACACGAGACAAAAATTTGTGCGATCCACAAATGGTTCCCATTCTGGATCTTCTTTGTGTCCGTTGTTTGAGTGTTTGTAAAGTCCTCTGCAATTCAGGAATTATTCCTAGTGCGGCAGTAGTCTTTAAAAGAAGAATACTTTGGTTTCCTCTTCATTGTCTTAAACACTTGCAATTTGTACTGCAAAATACTAGTAATCTTCACATCACTTCCATCTAAGTTAAGTTTACGTCGGTACTCCAATAGGTGGACAAGGGACGACCTTTCGGATTGCAAGTCTTACCTTATCAATTGGGTTACCGCCACTTGCGTTACAACTAGTAAAATAATGAATAAAAACGGTTGTTTATATAAAGAACATTTTAATTTAAACAGCAATAGAAAAATCCATCATGTATATTAATTCGTGGGACACATTTATGGTTCAGAACAATTAATGAAAATACAGAGATTATTCCAGACATTGATCATTTTGAAAAAGTTTCCATCTCAAAGGCGTTTCTAAACGGGCATTTTTTTATTCTTTAACCTTTTGAACGCCAACGTCGTCTATACTCGACATGCGCAAGCGTGCCCTGTGCGCCAACGTCGTCTATACTCGACAAAACTGTTTTTTGTCGGTTCACAGAAAAATACAAAATAAACATATTAAATCATTACTTTTCTGTGTTTTAGTGATACAACTTAAAAATTGAATCCCCAATTATTACTTAATTGTATACAGCAAACAAAATTGTTATTAGTTATTAAAATATTTGATCATAAAAAACAATATATAATAATATATCGATTTTCGGGCTTGGCGGAGGTGCCGTTATGGCGTGGCGTTCAAAAGGTTAACGTGTGGCTAATATTATATTTTACAATTTTGATAGGAAGCCCTGAATACAATTTAAAACATTGCAGCCACATATAAAATAATTGCTCGTTTAGGAACTCCTGCCGCTCACATATCACTTCGACAGTAATACAGTTTTGACAGTATACAGAATATCAATGATGTATTTGTTGGGGATTTTCACAGTAACATTACTTGACGGATAAAATATAAATACCATAATTTTCAAATACTATGTACTAGCTGACAACTATCAAACGTGTAAAAATATTACTAGTTTTTAGATAACTTTTAGAAGTGCATTAACATCGATCAGCATTTCTGACAACTAGCATAAGTGGATAAAATAGGTACTACTAGCCATTCGAAAACTTGCAAAAGTGTAAAAAAGATACCACCACTGGCACCAGCACCACAAGTGTATGAAATACCATTTACTAAGTATAGTACCTATTCTTTACAGTGCCTACTACCGAATGTAGTAAACTTTTGCTGGCAAAACCGTCTTGTATTCCAGATAATGTAAGTTTATCATATCTACTATGAAAAGTCCCCGTGTTTACAAAGAATATTTAAACATAGTTTAACATGTTCGTTTGTTCCGATATGTCACCCAGCTTTGTCCCCTTAGGGGCACAGATCGGACAAAAAAGTTTGATCTGTCCTCCTGTTAGCAACGGGGTGACAATTCGAACTTTATTCACTCATTAACGGTTTCAATTTTTAAAAATAATCATTTAATACAAATGAAACCGTTAATGAGTGAATAAAGTTCGAACTGTTCCCTCGTTGCTAACAGGGGGAACAATCAAACTTTTTTTTCCGATCTGTCCCTCTAAGGGGACAAAGCAGGGTGACAGATCGGAACAAACGAACATGTTACGTATAGAAATGCAGGACAAATTTTGCAATGAATGTGTTACACGGTCTAAACAATTGGCTCGAGACTTTGGTATTTACGTTTCATGGTCACACCGTCAACGTTAAGCACGCAAAATGAAACAATACGCCTGATCGCGTTAATTTCCATCACGAATTATATTCATATACAAGATCAAGATCCATATAGAATTAGTTTACAGTATGCTTAAATTAAATGTGACTGCACTTTTCTGTTTCACGTCATACGCCATACGCTCCATCAATTATGTATTATTTACATTCGACGTCATATATATTTGACGCTAATATACATACCTCTTCGTGTCTCCTATTCAACACCGATTTTTAATATATTAGTATATCATGTAAAACTAGAGCGGTTCACAGCATCGTTAGTTACCTATGTATATTTACATTGTCTGTGAACCACATATGGGCATTTTTCGACATTAAAATCATCTATCTTGCAGAGATACATAGTTTGGTTGATACAATAGCCAGAATATATGGCCGGATTTATATTACAAAAAATCTAACCTTTTAGAGTTCGATAAAACTCTTATACTCTTAGCTTTGTCCGTCCGTCCGTCCGCCTGTTATACAACTTTCAACTCAAGAACCGTAAGAGCTAGAGACTCGCGGTCAACGCCATTCGACTCAGCATAGTCAATATAGCCCCTAAATGACTATGACCTTTGACTTCTAAACTCAAGGTCACGTGGTATCATATTACTTGAGGCATTTTTTCGAACTCTAAGATTTACGGCAATTTATTGCCGATTCTCTTTTGTTTATTATCAACATTTGAACGCCCAAGTCTGTGCCGTTTATTTAAATAACTACCCACAAAACTGACAGGTGGGCAAGTTCTGCCGATACAGTTTAGTCGTATAAGAAAAAGAAAAGTGCATTACAATCGGTTTCCACTACGAAGCACCCCTTCAGACTAACGATTCGCCAGCATCGGCGTTTAATGAACGCGTGTTCAACTGAGACGCCACGACAACACAATCTGCACGCCGCATGTCGCGAGGTAGTCACTTGTACGTAGCGTTGTAATTGCAGTCGCGTTGCGAAAGAAAAGCGACAATTAAAATCGTAAGAATCTTTCAAATTAATTTGGCCAACGAAATGAAAAAGCTATCACGCGCTGTCTGCGCGTCGCTAACACAGCTAACAAGCGACAACTCAACGTGTGGGTCGCGTTGTATATGTTTATCGGACGCATAAGCTGGAGAAACAGTAGTGTGAAGGGGTCCTAAGCATACACTAACACACATTTTCATATACTTCTAAACCGTATCCACATAGCGTATAAATGGATATAACCACATAATTACACTCATTCCCCGAACCTAAATAAAAAATTTACTTAGTTTAATGATTCGGTTTTTGATTAGATAGATTGCCATTTGAAAAATGGATATTATATTATAATTTTATATAAAATCAATGATACAAGTATACTATTTAATCATAAGCTGGCTTCGCCCGCCGTTATCGACGTCGATTTTAATTCGAATAATGATATGTCATTGTATCGGCATGATTCATACTCGCATAGTAAATATAGTATAAAACATGGATCGATTGATTTAGTGCGATTAACAGCACTTTATTTTTATTGGCTTCAGTAAAACAGATAACAAATCAGTGGCGTTACCTACAAGTTAGCTAACGAAAATGCTGGATTTGAAATATAATAGATTTTTATTTTCATCACCCGATAGGTACCTGAAAGGCGTCAACAAACATTTATTAACAGACGTTTACAAGCATGTCAAAGCGAATTTAGTCAGCCGATCACGGCTGATTGGCTGACTGAATTAGCAAGATTCAATCAAATCACTTGATATGTGATTATGACACGTCATTGTTTGGCGTTTTGAAGCCGTTGGTGAACCTTCCATTCGCTTACCTTCGGTGAGCTCTTATACGCAAGTGAAATTGAAGACCGAAGAAGATGGATTTTATTACATTTACAGTAATTATATCGGGCTTGCTCTTTTGAGAAGCTCTAGGCACGCCACTGACTTGAGACAAAATCGCGGTACCGCATATGAGTGCGTCTGATTTTGCATAGTGTATAGACCCGACATTTTATTACCTATGTTTTTTGTGTTGTGTCTGTATAGCTAAATAAATTCTTCTCGCTTTTTATATTGCTAATGTTTTAGTAGCACTTGTTTATTCTATATGATGAGAATACACATTTTTATTACCCAGAGCACTCTGCTTGTTAAATATTGCACACACATCCTTTATAAATATCTAAAGATTGCTCTTTTGATCATAAAATGTTTTGAGTGACACTGGCATATACTTTTCTGTATAAACAATTTGTATAAGTTACCTATGTATATATACATACATATATAGCCGCCCACCAGAAGTAGAGACTAAGTACAGAAATAGTTTCGATGTTTAAATCCAAAACGATAAGAATTTAAAAAAAACAAGCAGTGCACATTTAAATAGTTTAAAAGAATCTCAGATAATAACTATATCGTTTTATTTTATATATTTAGCTGTTATCAACTGTATCGACCTGTGATTAACATAATTCGATGGTTCCATTTTTCTTCATTAGTATAATCATTCAAATACACGTTGACCTGTTGTTTACCAGTGGCCCGTGGCTCGGCAGCCACCAGTAAGTAAAGACAATAAAAAGAGGCGTGACCTTGTGGATTTAGACAAGTTAAATTATCTTGATTAATATGTAATTTTGTGTGATGAGCTTGATCTCCGTTATGTTTACAGTACTAGTAGAATAGGGTGAGGACTTTAATCAATTTCGGGATTAAAACTATTTTTTTTTTTAAATATGCAATCGAAATATGTCCAAATATGTAAATATATGTTTTGTCTGTACTGTAGATATGTTATAAAATATTTGTTTTTTGATTAAATTTCGAGAAAAAAGTCAGTGATCAACTTTTTACTATGAAGTGATATAGCATACTATGATACCCGCTTTTTTATTACGGCGATCGAAAGTATCCACAAACAGGAACAAAAATTACACAAAACTAGTACTTACATAGGTATTTTATGTAGTTTCTCTCAAATAGGCACGGATCCTTCCACAGCGATTGAACACACAATGACAATGATATACAATGTTGCCAGCCGTAAAAAGAATGAAAGGATGCGTTGAGAATTCGCACAATTTATGTTTAAAACTAAAGCGAAGTTTTTATCAAAGTCACCACGTGATTCAAAGTAAAGCCCATTCGGATTAGTCCATATTCTTAACTATGTTTCTTAACTATCTATGAAACAAAAATTTTTATTCGCTTTTTCTTAACTGGTTAAGGAATAAGAATATTTTATCCATTTTCCTAACTGGTTAAGAAAAGCAGTTAGGAAAATGGATAAAATATTCTTATTCCTTAACTAGTTAGGAAAGCAGACCTAAAAATCTTATTTCCTAACCAATTATGATAGAGTAAACAAAAAGTCCATATTCATAGATATTAATCCGAGTCCGTAATTATATTGTATTACAAAACTATTATAGAACGTACGTACTGGTCATTTATCATATTTAAATGTCATACTAAAGTTATTTGTGTCAACTTCATTTCACTTCAGTAAAAAGGTGGTTGGTGCAACAATTTGTAATTAGCAGAAGATACAATATTCCCAACATGGAAATAAGTAAAGAAAAACATTTTGATTTCATACCAACAAAACGTGGAGGGATTAAATTACTTTACGGAGGTCGTCAGTACCACAATTCAAAAAAGTTCAGTAACGGAAATAAATATTGGCAGTGTTATAATTTTAAGGGATGTAAAGGCAATATCACAACTAACAGTGAAAATATTTTTATGAAGGAAAATTCGCATAATGCCAGCTGTGTACCAAATTCCTCAAAAAATAATATGATAAAATATAATGAAATAAAAACAAAAGTCTGTACTAACACAAAACCCATACAAAAACAGTTTGAAGATATGATTTGTCAGCTTCAGGATGATGGTGTGCATTTAGTTACTGACCTACCGAAATTTAATAACATGAAAAGTGGGCTGTACAACGCGGGGAACACTAACTTAGGTGTAACAAAGCTGAATTTTAAATTGCCAACTGAAGTAATAATACCACAAAAATTCGAATCATTTCTGTTAGCAGACTATAATGATATGGATGAGGGGACGAGAATTCTCGTGTTTTGCAACGCTGACATAAAAAATATATCTGATGACTTTGAACACTTTTTATGTGATGGAACTATCAAGTCCTGCCCACCACCATTTTCGCAAATTTATACCATCCATGGATACAATGAAATTACAAAAGAAGATGTCCCACTTTTTTTTTGCATTTCTGCATAGTAAAAACGAGAAGACGTATACGATATTAATGGAATTAATTAAAAGTCGATTACCTACTTGGTATCCGAAAAAAATTACCATGGACTATGAGAAGTCAGCTATGAATGCAATTCATAATTTTTTTTCCGAAGACCTTGATCAAAGGATGTTTTTATCACTTCTGTAATAGTTTATTTAAAAAGGCAAGGGCATTAGGAATGAAATCCAGAGTCCAAAGACGTCATGTTGCTAAATGTGCTGGCTTGGCGCGTTTACCCTTGAAATTCATAATGTCCGGATATAAATATATAATGAGACGATCACCTAACTGCGAACAAGTACGTTAATTTAACTCGTACTTTAATTCTTACTGGTTAAGTGATATTGCATTTATTAAAAAGTGGTGTTGCTATCAAGAAGTGAAAAGAACCACCAATGATCTTGAAGGGTGGCATGCTAGAATAAATAAATATTTGGGACGTAAAAATTCGTCTCTGGCACAAGTGTTAGAACTTTTGGTTAAAGAAACAAAGATTCATTTCTATAGAAAGAAGATGAAATCCAAAAACTATGAGACAATTGACTTGGAAATTAACTCCGCGATTGAGGACATGAATGCGAATATTATAACTGTTGGGCATTGTCTAGAGATTATCGCTCCTTATAGTTTTTAGGAAATCCTTTGTTTTTCAATTTTTTGTTCTTTTCACTGAAAATGTTGTTGTATACATTTACATAAAAAAAAATAATAAACAATTTAATATCTATGAATATGGACTTTTTGTTTACTCTATCATAATTGGTTAGGAAATAAGATTTTTAGGTCTGCTTTCCTAACTAGTTAAGGAATAAGAATATATTATCCATTTTCCTAACTGCTTTTCTTAACCAGTTAGGAAAATAGATAAAATATTCTTATTCCTTAACCAGTTAAGAAAAAGCGAATAAAAATTCTTGTTTCATAGATAGTTAAGAAACATAGTTAAGAATATGGACTAATCCGCCCATTCTACGGTATAATTGTTATATTTAAAAATTATTTGATAATTATTACGATTGATTTATCATGATAATTATCACGATAACTGTTACAATAATCATCATAAGATTTTTAACCTCGAACTCTAGTCACGAGTAAAAGTAGTATTTTAAAGTAGTGTTCTTATAAAAATTGGGCACGTTTTGTTTTTTTATACATATTATAATGTCGACTGTGTTATATGTCTTATTATTTACGATGCATTGAGCACAACTTTATCATTGTTCATAGTTTTCTTTGCTTTACCTTAAATATTATACTAAACATCACATTTAACTACTTACATTTGCAATCATATTTTATATAAAACTGTTACAGTTCAATGTATATGATATTATATGTGTAAGTGTATAATATATAAAAACGCGTGTTGCACAAAAAAAATATTTATCCTTTATAACCTTAAATTAAAATTATCAGGTCACCGCAATAGTATTATTGAGACACATTTGTATGTACATTTTATATGTTTAAAACAGCTTGGACAACAAATCACTACAATTTTTTAAATACACAAAGTCATCAATTATAGTTAAAACATCTAACATTTAATTTTTTGTCAATGCTTCTACTTCTTACTTAAGGTATTGGTTGTATTCCAAACTATTTTTATATTAAACACTATAAGAGAGACAATCGAAGTAATATTTTAAAAACGTCATTATTTTCACTTGTCATTAAATGCATAATTTAAAAAACAGAGCTATCAGTTTTTTACCAGTGACAGTTTTAGTGATAATTACTTAAATATTTAAAATATTACATTTATTACAAAATATATTGCCCGATACAAGGCAGGATAAGTGACCGTTTCTATTTGATCTGAACCATAACAACAAAACATATTCATAGTGGATCTAGTCCACTACTCCAATTTTACGAATAATTGCATCTAAGAATATTTGAATCTTGTTCAGTTTTAACACGATACTTTATTAATTATAATTACTGGTTATACTATACCAGCACAAATAATTCGACAAATATTGAGATTGCCAGCCATATGCAATTGTTGTAAAAATGGTAGATCATTTATCGTACTATTTGCGACTCATTTACAAAATGATTGATAACCTAGCCTAACGCAGCTTATAAGCCAATTTATACAATCTGCTAACTCCATAAAAATATGCATAATGGAAGCTAACTGTTTGATAGCTGGAAGCTAGTCGGTATGTTCTGCCAACTTTGTTAACAGTGTGTATTGATTAGCACAAGTTATTCATAGACTTTAGTTCGAAGTTCGTAGAAGGTAGCTACGTAAAAAATATCCAAGTAATATATGAAATTCCGAATAGTGTTTGGACTGAATAGGTAGCATGACAGCTATATTTATGATACGATTTTAGACATATCGAAACGTGTACACTTCGATATGTGTTACTAAATGGCAAATCTTGTAAGAGCTACAAATATTTGATAAGTTCACCTGTATACTCAAGTAAATTTTTTATAGTCATAATTATGTTGAGCTAATTTAATTACGCTCAAAATTATTTTACTTATATTTTATACGAAGTTTCTGTTACAGCCTATACAAAAATACGGAGTTCACTAATTATTTTCGTAATCCAATATGGCAGCAAAATATATGACGTTTTATATACGACAGATTTATTTAACACTATGATTATATACAGTACGATATGTTATGTGAGGGATGAAATTAGTGGACAAAGACCATTTAGCTTGACTTTCCAATTACCAGATAAAGAATAGCTGAGACATTTATTCGGTGTTCTGACGATAGATATCAGATACCTAATCGATCCTTACAGCCGATTTTTTATCGTCAATCCACTTATCTGAATGCTATGTCGTGCCATATGTCAATGTCTTAATGCCAAATTTATTAATTAGTTATGTGGATAATACATAACTAATTAATAATTTATAGTATCAGTGGTGAACAATCCTAATTCTAATTTAGAATTTGAATCATCTCTATAAAAGACTAAATATTCTAAAATTGTTTGAATATAATTTTATTATGCACGTTTGAGCATTAAGTATGGTACAAGAAAATTCTTTTTTACTTAGGAAAGCACACGATTGTGTTGGAGCGAGGACAGCTGAGATTATTGGCACCAGAGTGGAGCCACCTACAGCCAGCTTGGAGTACGCTGATATATACTTGGTGAGTTCTGACGACATATTTACGCAAATAATTTGAAACTGGAAAAAGGCTTCTTACTTCGGAATAAAAAAATAGACGCATAAAACAATGAGAAGCGATAGTTGACACTAAGTGGAGAAGTGAAGGGACAGATAATGTCAGCTCAGTCCAATCACGCAATGTCTAAGGGCTTTTAGCACTATATTCAAATGCAGTTTGTTCATAACTCAACACCTCAATGGGTAGATAGTTAGTTAGGTAGAAGCGATATCGACATTATGCCAAGTTGAGATTCGCGTAATAATGGCCAAGGCGATAGACGTCTACCGGGCACATTTTCCAGTTCTGTGCTGAAACGAATTTCTTAACAGACAGGCTTGAACACTTCTTGCTATGGAGTTAAAGCCGATCACGACCGCTCCCCAGCGTAAACACAAACAAACAATGAACCGACGAGTCAGTATGCTAAATTTATTTGTATAAAATTATATTGCACAATTCGCGATTATAATAGAGCGTTATCATCAAGTTAATAGCAATATAATAAAATAACCATGTGGCTAAGACTCGTATAGACAATATGAGTGACGCCATCTGTTGTGTAAGTAAAAGTTGAACTGCAAATTACTACCGGTAGAGGTGCCACTATCCATATTATGTAATCCATTCTAATTATGGCGCTAATTAGAAAGGATTACATAATATGGACAGTCCGACTATGCCGAATGCGACCATAAAAAGTTACGATCTCGGCCAATGCAGATAAATGGCAGAATTCTATCTGAAGAAAGTGAAGGGGGAAGACTGGATGCGGATGACCAGATGTTGTGGCACTAAATGCAAGAGGTCGACTAGCAGTTGATTGGCATGGTCGGACAGACTGGTTGCTTGGTGTTTTATTGTGTATCGAGTCACTTTCGTCCTCAACATTTCATAAGGTAGACCATTTTGTCACGGAAGGAAGTTGCTATGGTAATAGTTAATTGCCACAGAATTAATTTTATAAAATTTTCGTATATTCTGAAAGAGAAACATTGTAGGTAATTTATTTGAATTTTAACACCAACATTCAGCTAACTCTAAATATTTTAAATTAATATGTATCTGTATCAACGCATTTGAATTAAAAAACGTACGCAATGTTATAAACCGTACTCGTATGTATTAAAATATGTTTCTGCAACTGTGTTTTGGCTAAGTGTTTTAATTAATATATATATTTATATTTAGCGCTTTTTATATATTTAGGCAATATTTAGGTACCCTATTCAACTAAAACTTATATTACTGATTGAGGCCGAAACATTGTTGGACATTTCAAATCATTCTTGAACGGTCCCTTTAACAAGAAAGACTTTATGACAAGTCACCAGAAAAATATTTTATCAATTGTTTACAAATTCACTTGTAACAATCAGTTTGTATTCCTCCCTATTAATATATATCCCAATGCATATACGTACTTATAAATATATATTTATAATGGCAATATTGTTAACACAGTTAATATGTCGATAGACAAAATATAATCTCGTAAAATCTATTTACAGAAATCTATTTAGTCTTCTTTATTTAACTTTATAAAATGTTTATCATCACAACATTTATCTACATAATAGTTATATGGTTATACTATTATTTTAATATACGTTACACCTTTATAGAAAACGTTTAGTTTTCACACATAGATTGCTTGTAGCAAAACCTATATCGATTATAACACAATTATCGACAATATGTGTAGTCTTGTCTAAAATATTCGTCTAAGACAAAAGACCAAGACTCATTAACTTAATCGATGTAATTCAATCGCATTATCGATAACGATAGCTACAAAATGCACGATAATGTCCATTAAAATTATCGATATCGATAAAATCATACCGACATTTTGTAAACATATAGAAGCGTTTAATACAACATGTCGGTAGAACGGTTGAACCGCATCATATGAACAGTCACTATTCATACGCTATACATTAAAAAATTAATTTATCGTTAACATACTATATACAAAACTTCACAATATTTCGGATTCTGTCGAAAAAATGGCGGTTGGTCGGAATAGATTAGAATCTATTTCACATCAAATAATACTAACATCAATATATGGTATATAAGTGCAAGAAACATTATATTAAAAGACATTTATTTTTTGGTAGGTAGCACATTCTCTATTCTACAACAATCTGTAAACAAATACTCCACAAAATCACTAGTTAGAGAAAATCACTTAAAGGTATATATTACTCATTTATTCGGAGTAGTAAATCATTTTCGTATTTTATTACAATACTCACAGAAAACTTTTAATTAATATCGAATATTTTAGAGACAATATATTTTCTACCATGTTAAAGATCCGGGAAGGATAAATATAGTAGAATTTTGGATATCTAGTTATACGGCTACAACACACATTATTTAAAACGAGCAACTTTCAAACGTTGCTATTCTAAAACTGAGCTACAATCAAGATGTAGAGTTAAAAGAGGAAACTGCAGCCCTCTCTAAGAGAACCTTACTTTTTAAGGTTTGCCAGCGTAGCTGGCAATGCTACTCCAATTCCACCATTTTTTCGACAATCGCCGATCTGCCTCCGCTCACCGAGCATTCGTATTCGTATCACTCTCCGGGCCCTCGTGGTACTCGTGGAAGCATGGCACGATGCAGAGATTCGTGCGACATTCTGGGCAATGATATTGCGTTTTCCGTCGAAGAATCCTTCCACATTCATCAACCGTGTTCCAGCAAAAATTGCAGCTGAGAGGAGGGCCTGACCTGACTGCGGGAGTGTGGCTCGCCCTCGGCGTCTGCGAGGACTCTGAAGCGTTGGAGCTCTCGAAGGAAGCTGAAGTCGACGTGGTGGTAGTGGTGGTGGACGATTGTCTCTCGGTGGAGCTGACTGCACGAATGAGGAGGGACCCCACTTCTTGATCGATGCGAGGCTTGCGGGTAAGTAGATTCTGTGGAAGCGAGGATGGGACAAATTCAATTAATATAGTCAGGCGATTGTATATACACACATCAAAAGTGTCTAGGGATCATGTACATTTTTATGTATAAAAAACTATCAAATTAATATTTGCCAAATGTAGTCTTCCAGACTAGCTTTTTACTTTAATTCCTATGTTTAAGTTATTAAATTCTTTCTATATTTTGCAAAAATTAAGAAAATTTGAAATTTGGCAAATTTTGAAACATTAACCCACATTAATGTCTTAAAGTAAATTGAAAAAATAGGCAAAAATGATGATCTTTAATACTTTTTATTTTAAAGATTATAAATTTAATAGTCTGTGTTTTCACCATTGACACGAATAACATAATCAAAGCGATTTGGCATTCTTAAAATCAGTTCAGCAAAATTACTTTGAGGAATGGCCGCCCACGTCCTTTCTAATCCATACTCGGCAGAGCTCTTCTTTGGAGTATACCCTATGCGTCTTCAATTGGGTTGCGGTCTGAAGATTGAGGAGGCCACGGCAAGACGTTGATACGAGCATCGGCAAGAGTACGTGTTACGACTCTAGCCGTGTTTGGACGTGCATTGTCATGCATTAGTCGAAATAAATCATCCAACGAGTTTCGCAAAGGGATGATCACGCCTGAAACAGGCCTCTCCGCATAACTCTGAGCATTGAGGGTGCCCCTGATCCAAGTGAGATCGGTTCTTCCACCGATCTAAATACCGGCCCAAAACCATGATTGTTCCACCTCCATATGAATGAACTTCCTAACAAAATTACAAACATTCTTGACGCCCAGAAGTCTTCCAAATCCGAGTAAGTCTTGTATCTGGTCTCACACCGAAACGAGATTCATCGGTAAAGCAAACACAACGCCAGTCTTCTTCCTCCCAAATTCTGTGTTCACGAGCCCATTGCAAACGGGATCTACGATTGCAGGGTGCTATAGGTAGAATCCTCAGCGGCCTTCGGGAACGCAAACCTACTTCACGTAAACGATTTCGGATGGTTTGGTCGCTTATCAGCAAGCCTGAAGAGCTGTGGAGCCTCATAGCTAACATCATGGCGGTCATGTTACGATTCCGTCGAGCAGTATTTTGAATGTACCGGTCCTGTCTGTGAGTGGTGATGCGAGATCGTTCTCCATGTCGCTCGGCCACGCTGCCTGTGATACGATAGCGTGTCCAGAGACGACTTATAACGCTCTGTGTAGTGCCAAGAGCGACAGCCACAATACGTTGCTTGGAACCAGCTTGCAACATTCCGACGGCTCATCATCTCTTCTTGTGTTAAATGATGTCTTTGCTCCATATTGATGCAGTTTTTTTCATTTCCGATGCAGCAAAAGTAATGGTTTTCTAAAAAATGCTATAACACACTTTTATAGAAATCCTGATTGACAGTTGATTTTCTATTTATTATCGGAACCTAAAGAAAATTATTTTTCAAATAGTGAAAATTACTAAAAAGAACCAAATACAATAAAAAAAATTAAAAATAATAATAATGTTCAATTACGGTGAGCCTTTAAAACGCATTTGATCCCTAGACTCTTTTGAAGTGTGTAGTTTGAAGCCGGTCTGGTTATGGTTAGGATGGTACTCAATATATCTATGTAGCCGGCTCTGTTCCATTCGTGTCACAGGTGTGCTAGTCCTTTCCTCTTTATATCTCTAATACTTGTGCTAGAATCGTGTATTGATTGGCATTATCTACTTAATGCTAGCTACAAATTGGTTAGTAAGTAGCCCCTTCAGTGTCCACGCAGGTTTGCGTGTCGACTGAAGGCTATGAATGTCGTAACTGATCTTTCTCTTGGGCTAAGCCGGCTTGGCTCCGGCGCAATCAACGGATATAAACTAAATAGTTAACTATTCCTTCAGACATTACCTTAGCGGGCGAGAACTGCGGGTATGACTCGTATTTCTGCAGTGTGGGTGTCATTTTAGGAACAAGAGCAGTGGGTGGGAGAGGATCGGAAGTCTGCTTCCGCACCTCCCCCCGACTGTCCTCCGGCACTCTCGACTGTCGCTTAAAGTGCTTCGTACGCCGGTGACGACTGTCCGAGTTCGGGCTTGACGGATTCGTAAGATTCTCGGCCGTTACTGAAAAGAGTACAAACGACCTGTTTGATCATAATATTCTTGCTTCAGTACCTACACAAATTTGACATCGAGGAAGATACAAGTTTTCTTGTTGAGAAAATCGAAGAATTAGAGGTTTTATAGCTTCGATATGTACTTAAATGTTCAGAAGACCACGTGATTAAAGAAGCTACAATAGCTCTTAAAAATAATTATAACGAAATCCGCGGCAATTCGCCTACCACTTGGTAGTACAAAAGAAGCTATAAGAACTATAAGTACATAGTCATTGTGACCGTCGGGAATATAGAAATGAATGAGGTAGGAATGGCAAGCCGAGGCTAGATGACGGTATAAATCTTCGGGGAAGATGTAGATTCTTTTAAGAGTAATACCCACGTCGGAGAAAATTGCAATAATTTAAAGTTGCACAATTACAATTTGTTTAAGATTTTATACATAGTTATATTTCAGAAAAGTTATATTCGAGTTCCATTTTCTGTTTTCTCACTTAAATTTTTAACCCGATCTCTCAAGAACAGTGCTTATTTAAATAGTTTCTCTTTGCCAAAGGCGATACTAAAATCTTCAAGAAGTATATCTTAAGCGATTTAAGGATTAATTGATGGTGAAACAACAGATTTAATTTAGATACGAGGCCATTTAAATACTGAACTAGCCAACAGTGTCGAGAGTAACAAAACACGGTATTAAGCCAGCCTACCCAGTCTGACGATTTCAAAAACATTGAGCATGCGTAAGACTAGCTCGAAACAGTATTCAGCTTGCATAGAGGAAGATCTTACTCGCAATTTGAATAATAATGACGAGGTTATCGAGACATTTCCAGGCAAAAGAGCGTTGTTCTGGGGCAGAAGGCCCCATAGCCTTGCAACAGGCACAAAACATAACAATATTCAAACGAATAAATATGTTTTATGTATTTCGATGTGTAAAAAAAGTCATCAATTTGAATCGAGTCTGTCACTCATGCCGTTGATGCGTGATGTGTCAGGAAAGATCTCTAACTCACCTTTCAAGAGTAGCTGTAAGGTAACTGTTTTTAAATAACTGTTGATGTTTGCTGATGCCAAATAAATTGGATACAGCATGTTACGATGATACTAAAGATCGCTGGAGTAGTTATGCAGGAGCATTGCTCTGTACGGGTTTTGTATGTTAGTCATAATTATAGATTACCTACCACAGTACAATATTACAATAATCCCTTTGAGCATCAGTAGGTATAATATAATAAAATATAACTTCTGCTAGAAGGTGGTATGCTATTTATTTAAGTCACTGGTTTTAACATGGTAGTAGTATACCTATTTTATAGAGATATTCAGAGAAAGATTCAAGGAGTGAGGGATGCATAAATATATGTTTCATTCATCTGAAGTCTGAACACCATATTATTTAAGCAGCGTTTCTGAATACGTGTCCGTTTATCACGGCAAAGAATTCCCATTGAAATTGTCTCGAGTGCTTAGGCAAAGAACCTATAGGCAAAGCCATAGCGACAGAGAATTAAACATTTGACAGAAGATGCAATGTTTTATCTCAGTTTTCTTACTGTGTTTACGTATATCTTTCTCATTTGCACATTGCCTACTGTAATCATGGCTTCACCTAGAGGAACCTAATCTAAACTCGGATCTTATGTAGTAACAAAATATGTTAACAATACAGGTGTGTGGGCGGATAAAAACAAACTTATACAAAATAATCAAAAGTATTTATTATATCTATTTTGGTATAGAACAATTGTTTAGTGCTACGCACAAAATTCTCAAATTTTGCCTGTTTATGAACAACCTCGTATTAATTTAGACAATCAGGTTCATTGACGATTTTAAATGTGCATAAAATAAAGCCATCGTATATCTTAATATTATGAAGTAAGCTGCATTTATCAGCATATTGCTTGTTGAATACTTTAGGTTTTGGCAGTGTAACTGGTTTGATAGTATATATCTGTTTCTGACTTAATAAACATATTTATAACAACCTCGTCAACACTCCGGCTGCCGTACATCACTCATCATTCGTACAATACCATAATAAACTTTTCATCATTAATACTATTTTGACAAACACTGGTACCTATATGTACATTCGTGAATGGATAATGTTAGACAAATGAGTACTGACTGTATATCAGTATTCAATACGTAACATATTGTTCGATATATATAACTTACATTAAGAAATGCATTAAATTGTTTTATTTTATGAAATATATACGTTAAAATGTGAAATAAATAAATGTAGTGATATATTAATAATGTTAAATAACAAAGACTAACAACTCTATTATGTTTATCTCTATCTATTTGTAAACTTGGAATAAGCCATGAAAAATATGCAGCATCTAAATACTGTGTTAATGGAGGTAAGTTAGACTGTTTTGTCGGCTCTGTAACACCAATACCGTCAGTTCAATAAATAATTCCTGGAAGTTTTGATTGAGTTCATTTTCATATTCCATATATTAACATGCCGTATACTTTGCATAACGCCAACAACGGCGCGAGAGCAAAATCTTGTGCATTTAGGTATTGACGCTCAGAATCAAAATTTCAAAGGAGTAATTTAATAAGAGCAGTCTGCTCTTGTTGTACCTAGAACTATTTCAGAATATAGGAATAGTAGTTAAATGCCAAAAGTATAATTATATAATAATATATAGTTGTCAAACAATATCCATACTCGAATGTTAGTAACTAATACATGTTCATTAATTGGTAACATCGACGTTTCACGGCCAATAGTTTCTGACCATCATAATACTTTGAAAACACTGGATGGCACTAATTAAGAGAGAGAAATATCCCAAACCAGATCTCTATAATCTGAGTTTTTTTATATAATAGTAATTTAATATTTTATACAATACAAAAACCATTCAATTCATATATAGGTAGCAAAATCACTAGCGTTATTGAAATGTAAACGACTTTAATATAAAATATAAGAACAGCATTCCTTAAAATATTGATAATATGACACAATAAAATATACAAAATAATTACTGAATCGAAATACTTACTGGAAAATATATGACGCTTATATGCGAAAACGACTGACGACGTCAGATTATAGAGAATATCGCGAAAAATTTATGTAAACGTTAGTATTTTCCGATTTCCGCAGTCTTTTCATAATACACTTAAGTTCAGAGAACAGTCATCGGCGAGAATACAACCAACTATATACATATCATATTTACATTGAATGACCTCCGCAACGCAACTATGCCAGCCTAAACGAGAAATTCCATCTAACGTTAAAAAAAATCAGTCGATTACAAAAAAAAACAGAGATCGCAAACGCCGAAACTGATTATTATCGTTGTAAATCTAGGCGAATAGAAAAATATAATACTCCTTAGTTTTATTTAGAGAAAAAGTAATACTTCTACCACGGCTGTAAGTGTCCGGGACGTGTGCTCGCGTACTCAAACAAGACTCTGTACAATCGTATGCCGCAATACAATAGCAAACGTTGTAAAAATACTTAGACAACCTAAAGAGACAAGATGGATGATGTACAAAATATTCGCAACTCATGCGGACAAAACTAAATGAAAATATAATATAATGATGTCATAATTGCATAGAATATAAAATCTAAAATATTAATAGACGATAGCAATTAATAAATATAATATACACTCATCACATGCGGCAAAAACGTTGACAGACAACAGACATGAACTGTTTTTATACGCGAGATACAACGCAGAGGCATCTCACAGACTCTGGCTCCGACTAATCCTACCTTAGCCTAACCTAACCTATAAATGCATAATCATAATTACATTTGACGTTCAACTATTTTATACACGATAGAGATCTCTGGTTCTCATTCAAGCTAACAGTGGAGTCAAAACACGTCGCAGCTATCTGTGCGCGTTTATGCGCAACGCGAATATGCGCCATAGCGCGAAATTGCATCAATTATTATTAATGTAAACATTGCAAGTCTAAACAATCAATAAATGCGACTTGATTAACTGCCGTAGTGAAATATTTAAGCATTACAGCGTATTCTTCCTATATAATCAACATTCCAAGTACTGTAGGTAATCACTGGCGTTCTATATCACTTGTTTATCAAAAATGTAACTAAATGTAAAAAAATATAACTAAAATAAAAGTAATAAGTACATAAGATATAAAAAGTGAAGTTTGAATTGTATGTTTTAGTAAAATTCGAAAAATAAATGCATTATAATAACGATGGCGATGTGTTGCACTAAGACTATAATTATTTTGTAGGCAGAAATCATTATTATAATAATATTGCTTTATATAATACACGAGGAGAAATTCTATATCGTATCACAATATTTTTTTTATT
Source organism: Catocala fraxini (assembly GCA_930367265.1). Taxonomy (NCBI): domain Eukaryota; kingdom Metazoa; phylum Arthropoda; class Insecta; order Lepidoptera; family Erebidae; genus Catocala; species Catocala fraxini. The sequence goes on along the minus strand of OV884024.1, from coordinate 2,477,039 downwards.
TTTTATTCTACTAAACTGGCAAACCAGCTTACGGCCCACCTGATGGTAAGTGGTCACCGTAGCCTATGGACGCAACACCAAAACTTGCGCGTTGCCGATCTTGTAAAACCTTTTAACGCCCTTTTTGAAGAATCCCATACTGTTGTTTTGTGGGTAAACCCCGGCAGGGAGTTCATTCCACAACCTGAGCGCCCGCGCCAGAAAATTCCTTTAGAACCGCTTGGTGCGGCACCAATTACGTTGTAAGGTGTGAGAATGAAATCCCTGCCAATGGCGAGCGGTGCGATTATAAAAAGTAGCTGAGGCAATCATTTCAAACAACTCATCATAACACAATCCATCATATAAGCGGTAGAACACACAAAGGGAGGCAAAGTCCCGTCTGGGATTTAGTGGCTCAATACCGTCTGTGAGTTTGGGCTCATCGGCAATTCTCAAAGCTCGTCTCTGTACCGCGTCAAAAGCACCAAACTGGTATTTTGGTGCTCCTGCCCAAAGATGACTGCAGTACTCCATGTGAGGCCGGACTTGTGACTTATATAGAAGCAGTCTTTGACCCGCAGTGAAGTACCGCTTAGCTCTATTGAGCACACCAAGCTTTTTGGAAGCCAGCTTGACCTTGCTCTCTAAATAACTGCGGAACTGTACATCACTTGAAGTGTCGAGGCCAAGGACTCCAATACTCTTGGAGATGGTGAGAGACGTGTTCTGGAGTTGTGGAGACACAGTAAATGGGATTTTCTTAGCGGTGAACGCGCAGGCTTGTCTATTAGCTGGGTTTATCACGACTAAATTTAGTCTTCCCCATTCAGATACTCTATCCAGAGTATTTCCGATTTCAGACACAAGCCGTTCGCGGCTTTCCTCCACTGTGGACCGAGGTCCACAGTGGAGGAAAGCCGCGAACGGGCTGCGCTAATATCCCTCGGGATATTAGCGCAGCCCGTGTAATAAGACTCCCCAGTACTGTCATCCGCATAGTAATGCATGCCATCAATTGCGGCAGCGTCGGGGACAACACAGAGCCTTCCGGGACGCCAGCCTTATGTCCATGCGGTTAGAGCAATCACTGTCAACCAGTTTGGATGCATCTGCCGGACAAAATGCTGACAACGCATTGGCATAATCCCTTGGGCAGTCCGTAAGATGGTTACTTCGATAGACCTTTGTGCCAGACCCGATCGAAGGCCTACGCCATGTTCAGGCTGACAGCCAATGCCTCACCTTGGCTCTCAATGGCTAGTGCCCATCGGTGTGTGAGATACACGAGTAGGTCGCCAGTTGAGCGACGATTGCAGAAGCCGTATTGTTGAATGTTTCTATTATTAGAATATTGTCTTTTTTTTATACCACTAATTTGTCAAACAAGAAGGCCCGGCCCACCTGATGGTAAGTGGTCACTGTAGTCTATGGACGCCTGCAACACCAGAAGCATCACTTGCGCGTTGCCGACCCTTTAGGAAAGAGACCCTTTAGGAAAGGAAGTGGGAAGGAGAAGGAGCGGGAGGAAGGAAATGGGGTGATTGGGCCTCCGGCACTCTCACTCATCGGACGAAACACAACAGTAGGAATACCTACTGCTATTTCACGTCGATATTCTGTGAGAGGGTAGTCCTTCCCGGTCGAGCCGGCCCATTCATGCTGACATCAGCGAGGCTCTACTACTCAAATCTATATAGATATAGATTTCAATCTATTGTTCAATAGAGTAACATTTTAAAGAGCACCTGTTAATTTAATAGTTTTTAAAAAGGCTCACATTTGAATGGCCTTTTCACGGCAATGTTATCTATCAGTATTCTATCTTCATACAAACGTTCGGAACGCGAGTCATACCTGCGCGGCTCAAGTTCGGTATACACTCGGTACACAACCAGTCGCGAATGCGCCGCAGTGATGAACGTACGGTGTGATGATTTTGTAAGCAGTAAGCGTGCGATTTGTGAATATTTGATTGAAATAAGTAGAAGTACTTACATAAAAATTATAGAAAAGTGCAATTGCAAACATAAGTATTTATAATTAAACTTTTTATCCCCGCCCGTAGGACTCTGACATGGCTTAACGACTGCTTTCAATTTGACAACAACCGGGACCGACTTTTTATGTGCCCTCCGAAGCACGGAGACGCTCAGATGAAATACCACTAAGCGGTCACCCATCTATAGACTGACCGCACCCAAGGTTGCTTAACCTCGCTAATCGTTTACCGATCATGAGTGCAACTGGCTATGAGCACCAATTATTTATACTATTAAATTTAACAATAAAGCTTTTCGTACGTCTCAGTCAAGGCGCGAATTTTTCAGTCTCAATTTTATGAGGGTGTTTTTTATTTATTAAATCAGCTAATCAAAAAACACAACATGATTTTTATTAAACACTTCCTATTTCATTCACATAGAATTTCATATTTTAACGTTTACAATCACTAAACTAGAAAAAAGCTCAAGTAGGTAGATCAGTAACTTAATAAACTCACAAATCTATATATTTTGCCTTTCATGTGTTACTTTATGACCTAAATGAATAGATTATTTTTGACTTTGACTGTGATGAAATTATAATACTGTATCGCGTGTTTACGTACCGCGCGGTTGTAGGTAATTATTTCAAGGACAGGGCCGAGTCACAATACTGATAGATAACATTACCGTGCCCCTTGCTTCAAACACAACAATACTACTTTAATTTTAGCACGACGTTAGATACGCGAAATATAAATGAGATTCCTAGAAAAAAGCAAGCTTTATAAGTACATTAAAAGTCAATGCCTTTTACTATTCGTATCTTTACTTAAAGGATATACCCGGAATTGTACGCTCGCTATAGCCTTTAATACATAGTCTGAAAAGTATTTAATCAACATTAGACAGTGCTGTGCGTTGCTGTGAAAATCACTGTGATGTAATAATACGGCATGAAGCCGTATTTTGGTTATATTATTATTCTAATAATAAATGTAATACGAAAGTGTCAATTTTATAAATAAAAGTAATGTGACAACAATTGCCGAATAAAAAATATATAAAAATTTACATTTATGCGTTAATTTGCATTCGATTGATGTTCCAATACATCCATAGCTGAATGCTGCAAAACAGCAGCGTATGCACTTTGGTGACAATGCAATGTGCATATCTCTAATAAAATCAATTTACTTTAAGGTTGAACTCATCTGAATCCTCAATAAGACATTTCAACCTACGTCATGTTATTAAAGCTAAGATTTTCTTAAAAAACGTGAACGTTTATGCGCCAATTTGCATTTGATTGATTTTCAAATACATCCATAGCTGAATGCTGCAAAACACCAGCTTATGCACTCAGGTGACAATGCAATGTGCATATCTCTAATAAAAACAATTTACTGTAACGTCGATCTCATCTGAATCCTCAATAAGACATTTCAACCTACGTCATGTTATTAAAGCTAAGATTTTGTTAATAAACGTGAACCTATGCATAAAGATTTAGACATACCTACAATACATACAAACCTAATACGTAAAGAAGCTGATTTTATATATATTTATGTTGTATAGAATATAATAAAACGTCAACATTTATTATGCTAGACGATTGTCATATGTCATGACCCAGCTGCTGCTAGATATATATATATCATAATTATTATTATTATTATAATTACGTTATGCGCTGTGTATTCAAAATTGCACTGTATTTAATTGCCGATAAATATACTATTCGAATGTCATGTGGAATAAGAAGGAGTTAGCTGCCTACTAAACATATCACTGATAGCTATACAGCTGACACGAATATGACATTTACATTCTCGGCGCAGTCCATCTCCCGGCGCAATCATTATTTTTACTGTCACCTCTAATTTAAGTACGATGTAAGCAGTTTTCCGTACTGTGTAATCATCTCATATCGTTCACCTATAATTAAAGTACGTCTGTACACCACATCCGAATTTTCCTAATCATGACTGAACTAGTCTGTTAAAAACGTAGCTAAAATATCTTAGCACAGCATCGCAATACACAGTTTAATGTTTCTAAAACTCTCGTTAACACATCGCCTCGTATCAAAATTAGTTAGTGCTCAAACACTAGAGGTACTTTGATTTGGTGACTACTGAATAAATTCCACATGTATATATATACTAATACTTATAAATAGAGGTAGTTATGAATAACTGAATGTAACCTGCCACTCAACTTAATAACTAAATGTCACAGTCTCTCAATGCGTGCACCTACAACTGGTTTATATATTACACACAAATGCTTTTCTGTGCCTATAGGAACCAGTATGAAAAACTATAAACTGTCCTTCTGCTGGCCACAGGCCTCTCCTCTGTGTAAGATTGCCCACCTGATGATCATGTTCTAGACCTTTGTGTGGTAATCTAACGATCCTTCTACTTAACTATTACTACTCTTAAGAAAATTAGTGTTGATGCCATCTACAGTACCATTTCTGGCACATAATCTGACACATAACAAGGGCTATTAATTATTTTTTTGCCTATTCTTGATATGTGCTTTTATAACTACCACTTATTAGCAGCATAATGGACTACTAAGCTGAACAGATGTTAAGCACCTATAACAATAGTAAATTTGTTCTATAACAGTAATAAGACTATTAACTATATTTAATACTGACTTTTATACACTGAATTTGTTTGAAAAGTCAATTAAGATTATTGTAAAGATCGTGTAACTTTAATTATCCTTTCGGCTTTAATCCTATCACTGACAAACCTTACCATAGAAAAAAACCCACAAAATTCAAAACAGTACCTAATAGTAGCCAGTAAAGGTACACACAGACTGAGAAACTGTATTCGTTATGCAATATAGGGGGATTAATCAAAATAAATTCACTATCACATTTCAAATTCGAACATTACTAACTATGATTGTGCTCATTCCTTTATAACCATAAACATTGTTCACCGAACAGTTCATAACTATTCTATTGAGATCTAAAAAATACGTTTTATTCATGGCAATACTACTATGGACATACCCGAGGACGCACAAATCACTTGAGCAATAGTAACTGTAGACCATATAATATATACACTTGTGTAAAAAACTAAATATAGTTACCGTGGGTATGTGACATTTTCTTGAGGGTAGGTACAATATAAAATGCGAAATACTGTCGTAGCTCGTCCCGCGTGGTTCGCGGACCTCTCTCTCACTAAGCGTGTCTTCGCACACACACAAACACACTCCCGTATAATAATTTCAATTGCTACAACTTATTGCTTAGAAGACAACGCGCCACAGTAGACAGACAAACGCATCCCTAAACACTTGACGATATTTATTATGCGATGGAGTCTACTGGTGTCCATAACCTAAGTACGATTACATATAAGAGGTATTATTTACAGAGACAGATGCATGTATAGATCGTAACGCGGCTGCGAGCGGCTGGGGTGTGGGGACGAAGGTGCCACGAGCTGGTGGTGGTACTCCGGCCCCTGCCACTCGTGTCACAACGAGTACGACTCGTCAGCTGACGCGCCGCAGGCCGCGTTCTATTGCATCGAGTTAAAGTTCACCCCCAAAATGTTCAAGGGGGAGTTGTGCGGCACGCCCTGGAGGGGGAAGCCATGCGAGGGCGTCGAGTCGATAAAGCTGGGCGGGACTTGATGCTGGGAGCAAAGCAGCGCCATCTGTTGGTCGGGTTGTTGTTGTTCTTCCTTCAGTTCGGGCGGGGGCGTGGTGTGTTCTCTCTTGATCCTGCTCTTGATGCTCGGTCGGTTGTTTGGGTAGCCTTTCTTTTTGTACTCGAGCCACAGCGTTCTGTTGTTGACGCCGAACATCCGCGCCGCCTTGCAGAAGCCGATGCCGCCGAAGCGTACGGCTTCGAGCGCCCGTTGGAAGTTCTCCTCGGACTGTGGGTTTGTGGTGCGCCTACGTTTCGTTAAAATAGGGGTCTGATCCTGTGGAGCTTGGACATCGACGCACGAGGCTCCTGGGGAGGATCCGGGCACTCCAAGGGACTGACCGTAGTTGGAGATGTCGGCATCCATGTGTGGGTTGATAACGTTGTTGATGTACATGCCGGGATCAGGCTGCAGCGAGCCCCCGATGCACGCGTTCGAGTAACGCGGGTACGAATGCTCCATCATAGTCCACTGGCCTCCTGGGAAGAGAGATAAATGTACGTGTTTTAATAAATTTCTAAGTACATAGTATAATGTTTTTGAGCTAAAGTTTTGACAAGTTTCTCATTGATCTCCCTTCCCTGGAATAAAAATGTAGGGCCCATATACGTGGCGCGTTCATTACACAGTAAAAATCAACTTTTATAATATTTTTATAAACCCAACATTGACCGTATTTTCACATTAAAATTAAGTATATTTTATATCCTCTTGTATTTTAATCTAAAACAAACATGCGAATGGATAAACATTTAAGTGAAATACAGACAGATGTTATTGATAATGATAATGATATTATTAAAATTAACTAAGATGAATGAGAAACTGTCGTGATGTATTAAATTAAGTTATACAACAAACACAAAATAATAAGCGGCACAAAAATATAGAACCAAATAATAATTTTAAGAGTATGAAGGATTTAAACGTTTTAAACTCGGTCGTGTGAAGGAATACATTTATTAATGACAAATGAATATTATTTTCTTGAGACTTCTCCCGCCCTTGGTTTAATACCTGTGTCTCGGGAGACTTTACACAAATTCAATCAACGGACACAAAGAACACCCAGACTCGGAACAACCATTTGTGGATCATACAAATTTTTGGCTTGTTTGGGATTCGAACCCACAACTCTCAGCACAGTGGCAGCGGCGAGGCGACCACTTAAACCACTACACCATCTGTGCAGACAAAGGTAAAAAAAAGCGGTCCTCTCGTAATATAGCTGATATTATATGTCAGGTTATAATTAATAAATAACCCTTCATATGCTCGCTTTATTTTCACGTGAAACAAAAATTTTCATATATCCGAGACTTCGTCACAAAAGAAATGGCTATCGCAAACACCGCGTTGTGTACAAACGAAATTGGCTCAAAACGAACTTGATGGTAATCGCCAACACTCCGTGATAAACTTACAAAAATATATCTATTTTACGGTCATTACAAATACTGCGCCGTATTCTAAAGGATATGATTTATTTGATGGGAATCGCACACCCCGTTGTATACTAATGGACATGTGTCAATTGAATGGAAATCGCACTCACTCCATTGTTTACTAACATGTCTCTATTTGATTGAAATCGCACTCACTCCGTTTTAAACTCATTTACACACATAATGTGCGATTACCATCTAATTGAGACATGTCCGTTAGTATACAACGGAATGTCCGATTGCCATCAAACAGAGATATATCTGCTTCATGGCAATCGCACACTTCGTTGTTTACTAATGAACATGTATCTATTTAATGATAATCGCACACTATACTAATGGACATGTATCTATTGGATTGAGATCCGGATACGGAGTGTGTGCGATTTCCATTAAATAGAGACAAGTCCAATAGTATATAATGGAGTGTGTGCGATTTCCATTAAATAGAGACATGTCCAATAGTATATAATGGAGTGTGTGCTATTTTAATCAAATAGTGACATGCCCGTTAGTATACAATGGGGTGTGTGCGATTTCAATCCAATAGATACATATCCATTAATATAGTGTGCAATTATCATTAAATAGATACATGTTCATTAGTAAACAACGGAGTGTGCGATTGCCATCAAACAGAGATATCTCTGTTTGATTGCAATCGCACACTCCGTAATATGTATAATGAACAAGTGTCTATTTGGTGGAAATCACGCACACTCCGTTGTATACTAATGGAAATGTCTCTATTTGATGTTAAGCGCACACACTCCGTTGTATATCTAATGGGCATGTCTCAATTAGATCGTTATCGCACATACTTCATTGTATACTAATGGGCATGTCTCAATTAGATGAAAATCGCACACACTCCATTGTATTCTAATGAACAAGCGTCTTTTTGATGATAATCGCAAACACTGTTGTATAATAATGGAGATGTCTCTATTGGATGGCAATCAGAAACACTGTTGTGTATTTATGAAAATGTGTCTATTTTACGGTCATTACAAACCATTGTATACAAATGGTCATTTCTCTATTTGATGTAAATCACAACTACTCATTTTCTTTATAACTAGAATAATTATAATTATATGATCTTAAATTAAGACAGCTTGAACTTGCGTTAAGCCGAATACGTAGTTTACTTTTGATATTTCATGCCATATTGGATTTATCTTTATAAGACATCCATCAAGTCTGTCTAAGAAACTATCATTCGCTTACATCATTCCCTAAAAAAACGCCCCGCTGGTAACTAACAACAGGCACTATTAACATATTTTCTGTTTTAATAACATAAACATTAAGCTTTCGTTGTACATAAACATATGTGCAGATAATTTACTAAGATTGTTCATGGCATTCGGCTGGAGTGTCATCACACATTGCCTTTACTAATAAAAATCACGAGATCGTACCTTGCGGTAAGCCTGTAGGCGTAGACTCCATCGTCATCGGCTCCACTGGCATATTCTCTTGCTCTGGTGTCTGAAAATAACAAGCTTAGAATAAGCACAGCGTTTCTTATGATAGTCAATTCATTTTTAAAGTGGATACAAAGATTTAGAGTTCGAAAAAACTCTTATACAACAGCTTTGTCCGTCTGTCTGTCTGTTATACAACTTTTAACTCAAGAACAGTAAGAGCTAGAGACTCGCAGTCAACGCCATTCGACTCAGCATAGTCGATATACCCCCGAAATGACTATGACCTTTGACCTCTGACCTCAAGGTCACGTGATACCATTTTTTCGAACTCCAAGATTTACGGCAAGTCATGGCCGTTTCTCACTTCTTTTATACAGTCGCAATAGCGTATACGAAATTGCCAATCCTTAGGTTGCTTGGCTTTGGCAAGTATTTACAAGGATTTCTATTAGAACATTATAAGTATCCGAATGGATCCTGAAGCTGGTCGGTAGACCACACTAGATTCACACATTATACCGTGGGTACGAAACATTACTGGAGAATGTGGTTATCATACACCTTTGCCTAAATCGTCGTAATATATAGTAGAAGACCGAGAAAACAGAAGTGAATGATATACGCGGCAAGGTAACACCTAGGCAATTTGGAAATAGTAGGTTGAGCGTATCCTAAAAGTTCTTATGTGTATTAAGAGTGTGATCGTAGCAAGTGGACATACCGTACCGTAATATATCTGCCTAGTCCGGCAGGAAGCAGGCGTGAATTTATGTTATTAAACATAAACTCACGCCGTCGATCGACGTAGCCGAATTTCAGTCCAAAGATGAGAGAGAGTTGTATGAGATTGGCCTATGCATGTATGGTTGTGATAGTACCTGCTGTGAGTTGTCAATAGTCCTTATCTCGTGGTATTCCCTGATGCGACGCTGTTGAGGCACGCTGCTCAGGGTGATGGTTTCGACCGACTGGGCGCCCACTTCCGATCTGTTCTCGTCTCCCACCATGTTTAGACACGTCGAACCTGTTGAGCTTTTCCTACGCCTGGAACAAAGCAAAAAACTTATTATTGATTTTCGACTGGTGGTATCTACATAAAGATAGGTTGCAATAGGCATGATGACAGGGTTAAAAATAAGTAAATCTAAGTAGTCCATTTTTTAGATTAGTAAAATATATTGGACATTAGTTATATGTTTTAACAAAACAATTAAGATTGAAACGCATTAAAGTTCGAGAAAGAGGGCTTTGTCACGTCACACCTTTGTAAAATTTGTATCTACATGTTAATAGTTTGTGAGATAAAAGAAAACATACGTGTCCAATATATTTTGTTAATCTAAAAGACAAAGTGACAACTTTTTCTAGTCATGCCTATTACTAAAAATAAACCTTGAAATATTTAATATTGCATGTCAATTAAATTTTATAATCGTTAACCAATATTAAAATTGTTTTTATTTCATAAGACATTAAACAACTTATTAAGCGAAAAGAATAATTATACTAGTAATGAATATTTTGAAGATAAAATAATTTAAGTAATGTGTAATAACCATTGTTCGAATGTCATTTTTTTACGAATTTATTATATGCATAATAAAATATAAACTAATAAAGTAAGCATGAAGAAGTTGTATAAAATATAATACATTTCCACGCCAATCTCGGCAGAACATGTGAACACTAATGATTTTACTATAAGACCTGTTTATATCATGCTCTTGGAAATAAATATTGATTTGATAAGAATTACATAAAGAGACTACTGGCAGACTATTTTGAGCCTGAATCTGGACTGCTTGATATATTAAATGTGCTGATACCATTGTCATACTGAAGAGTCACTGGATCAAATAAACGATGCCTATTCTTGATAGAGCCTTGCGACGTGATCTCAGCAAGAATTCAGACAAACCAAGATCATATTCAACAGTCAAGTTGCGTAGCGTCGAAGGAATGAGACATCTTTGGTGATCCAACAAGCCCAACCAAGACAGCTGTATGCTGTCGTGTCGTCCGTGGTAAATTATAGCTTTCTTGCGACTTCTACTTACTATAGAAACACAAAATAAGATTATGTGACTTCGTTCTTGTATAGGTTGAAGGTACTTCTTGAGTCGAGTAGTGCAACCTTGGAGGAGAAATGCCGCTGTGTTATGTCTTTTCGGTAGTTCTTTGTCTTACCTTTTACGTTTGGTTGAAGGGGACACGGCTGGCGAATGCCTCTGCGAGTCCATGGAGTCACCCTGGTTGTGGAACTCTGAAGAGGTGCCTTGCGACCGCGTGAGCGATGTCGATTCCGGCATCTCTGTTAAACCTTTTATCTTTAACAGTTTGGCGGTGTCCAGCACCTATGATGGAGGAAACAATCAAGTATATTAAAATGACTTAAGCGGCTTGGGAGCCAGACCTGACAGACTATGTTCTATGGCAAAGAAGTAATGATCCCACTAAACATGTATAGGTAATAGTGGATAAGTCAGAAGACTCAGGGAGCTGAGCCAGTCCGGCTTAATGCCAGCACCTGCTTGTCAAGTACAGGCAGGCAAAGTGACACAACTGAGTAAAGAAATTCTCAATAGCAGCCCGAAGTGAAGAAGCATGCAGTGTTGAACACCCCTATTCCTCAGCAAGCATGTTAAGCCGTTGGTCTTTCGTCTCATCTTTCTGGTCGTGTCGAATTATGGTCCCTTCGGACTATGAGAGTAAGGAAATACAGAGGGTACTTGTGTTAAGAGACATTTGTGCACTATAGTAATATCTCCTGCGCAAATGGCTAGTCACCGTTAAGATCGATCGACGTAGCCGAATATTAGTCCAAAGATCCAACATCCAACAAGTCCACATCTATGTATTAATATGTGCAGAGGAAGTCTTTGTACCACTTTTGAGCATATTGCACGCAGGGAGCTGTATGAGATTGGCCTAATTTAAGTCTATATGGTGAAATGCTGAAAGCTAAAATTTATAACGAAATAAAATGAAGGTCGACTTTAGACCGTGTGGTCAAACAAGGAATAATATTTTTTTAATATTTATCACCCACCTTCGGTAACTGCTCCTCAGTGACGTTGACCTCGCCGCAATACATGAAGTCGACCATGGTGCGGAGATCAGCGTACGTCACATCCTTAAGGATCACTATGGGGTGCGGCGATGGGTTGTCCACAAACAACGCCTGCAACAAATGCATGTATTGGTTCACTCCGAATGACCCTATAGATGGCGATTAAGTTTACTGGGCTTTCTGGATCGATGCAGAGGTTGGACCAGACCCAGGTTGGTACATTTTGTGCGGAAATGCTCATTTATAGAACTGACTTTAGTTACTAAACAGGCTGGAAGTAACACGTTTAATAATATCAAAAGTGGAATAAGAGTTGAAGTAACTACCAAGAAAGAAGAAGTAGTAAAGAGCTGCTGTAAAAAACAAAGATATTTACTTGTACTCACTTGGAAATACGTGCTGCAGGCGGATAATACGACCTTGTGCGCGAGTAACTGCTTGCCGTCTGCGGCCAGAGTCACGTCTACCAGCGTCTGTGTGTTCAACAGAGTAGTGAACATCGAGATGAAATTCGGCTGGTGGTTGTTCCATCTTAGGCTGTATTGCTGAGACATGGTGATGGCCTGTAACAAAGTCTTTAAGTTAGGATAGGTATATCGTTGAATTGTTGAGTATAGCTAAGTTCATTTTCCAGATCGCGTGCTTCGGTGGCACAGCGGTGCATGAAATCTTCGGTTTATTTCTGGGTCGAGTTATCATATTGCGTTTTCCTGTCATGAAATTCTCAGTGGTTAGTACTTTTATTTCTTTTCAGCACCTTTGGCTCTTTTATCTACAAAAGTAATAAGAGTATACGTGTAGGTGACGCAGGGCGCCGAGTGTCATACATCTGTCGCCTGCTTATGTCACCGACACGCTATGATTGAATATTACATGAGAAGCCGAGTGTTTCCCGGAAACTAGAAAAATAGCGTGCTTAGTGCAGCGGTTCCTTGCCCTGTAGTTGTCAATAGACTTACCCCTAGCTCGTGGAATCTAACACATATGTGGGAAATATAGTCAGTCTTCAGAATATACAGACGTGAGTACGGAAAATTCTTGGAAATGTCTCATTTTATGGAAATTTCTTGATTTGTATCTGGAAATTGTAAATCTAAAATAGCTTTGAAATTTATACGTGATACTATGTGACCTGAATATTTATTATTTATTTATGGCACACCGACGACCTATTTGCAGACGATTAGTGTAGTATAGTAATTTTCCTAATTGCTGTGTATGTATATACATTATTTTAACTTTTATACAAATAATAATAATAATAATAATATTCTTTCACATACACACAACACCATCTAGCCCAAACTAAGCAGAGCTTGTAATATGGATACTAGACAATGGATAAACATACATATATTTTTTTTTTGTAAATACATACATATTATACATAGAAACATAAATTTTTTTAGAATTTTAGAATATTTTAGAATTTTTTTTTTGTTGTACTTATAAGGTGGCATACAAACTTACGGCCCACCTGATGGTAAATGGTCACCGTAGCCTATGGACGCCTGCAACACCAGAATCATCACTTGCGTGTTGGCGACCATTTAGGTAAGGAAGAAGAGAAAAGGAAGTGGGAAGGAGAAGGAGCGGATGGGGGAGAGGGTGATTGGGCCTCCAGCACTCTCACTCACCGAACGAAATACAACAGTAGGAATACTGCTATTTCACGTCGATATTCTGTGAGAGTTAGTTTTAATTGTTAGAACGTGTGATAGGGCAAGCGCCCTTGCGGATAGCGGGCAACAAAATCGCTCCGAGAATTAAACCAGCCGATATCTAGTTTAAGTACTATAGTCGGCAAATCTTTTTAAAATAAAATCTAAACCAATCTCATATCACTCATAGAAACAAAATGTAAGATACATACAAGTTCGTGAAGTTGCTAGAATGTCTATAACTCAACCACCCGTGAATCTTCAAACGTTTTACAGGAAACGTGGCACACCTAAACGTTATCCTGCATTAACACTGAATATTTTACCCCGGTACGTGTGAGATGCAGTCGAGCGAAGTTGAAAGGAAATACGTCCAAATAAATATTGTAAGGGAATATTTTTAACAGATCTAATGCTGTCGAACTGGACCTGAACGAAATCTTAGAGAGCGAAAGAGCTTATCTCTTTCGCTCTCTAAGGTTTCGTTCAGCCCACACAGGTACAGTTTGGACTATGCAAAATTGTGAGTCATCGTATTTACTGTTTCCCACAAAACAATTTTTTATAAACAATATGACAAAGCCTGATTTTTTGCTCCCGTGTCATTATTTATTCTTTAGTGTACCGTCTGCTCGGATAGCATAAATGTATATATGTAGTTGTAGATGTTATATGTATGTACATAAGTAAACATATATGGTGTCACCCTATATTGCCGACATGGTAGGCAAAGATATGTTAAGCCAACATTTCGCCAACTATGATTAATTAAGATCTGTCGTAATTGGTAGCGAGCCTTTTGTTGTCTACCGAACACAGTTCCAGACGCCGTGGTGCAACTGATTAGGGATATTGCGAATATTCGCATCCGCATCCGTAATTGAGGAACATTCGCATCGATTTGGACATCTGCATCCGTATCCGTATCCGCATCTGTATCCACAATAATCTACGCAGAAACTAGAAAAGAATCAAATAGTTTCGAGACATGTTTGAAAGTTTCAAATGCAGCATGTTGCGTCATTAAGTCATAACCGGGTACTTCTGGCGAAAATTTGGCCAGATATTATAGAAGCCGTATTTAAGTATCATGTCATATTTAGTTTTTACATAACATTGTGTTCGCGATCCAGCTCCTGTTATTATATTATCAATTCGATACGAAAATCAGATTGGTTAACCGGCAGATCTGTAATAAAGCTGAAAACCGTAGCTGGTAAAATTTTAAACATTGGCTGAAGATGATATACTTTTTATACGACGCGTGGAGTTCTCTGGAGAGATCAACTTTAGGATTGTTGCGACATGCGCGTGTCAAACGAGTATCTTTTTTTTTTTTACTAACGCGATGATTCTTATCCCATAATAATTATAATAAACTTATCATTTATTAATTAGATACTTGAGATAATATTTGTTGGTCTCAAGCAATAATTTTGTTCTTGTTGTGAGATCTTGGGCCAAGTATTCTATTGAGACTGTCCTGTCCTGTGCCTGTCAGTAACAGTACACAAACAATGTATCGGCACACGGCTGTAAGCTCTGTCCCATGATGTAGGTCTTAAAATATACTGGCGTAATGTGTCGTAGTGTTGCATGTACACTGCCGGCCAAAAGTTTAAGACCGCACTTGAACAACGTAATCATCTATTAGTTGTAATAAAAGCCCGTAAGATAAATAAAAATATGCACTACTGCATATTCTATTGTTAATAGATACCGAATATCTTAAGACTGCGCCGAGCGTAAGTCAGATAATGACAGAGCTCGTACGGCGCATATTCAAATCGGCGCGCGGCCGCCATAGTAAAATTGTATGGAGGATTTGAAGTGCTTTTTTGATAAATATGTATCTTTTTGTCAACCAATAACTTAAATATTTGGGACGGACAAATTGTAATATAACTATTTATGTTTCGTATAAGCTGTAAAATAAGATAGATTTCAACTGTTATAATCTAAAAATCACGTAACACGAGCTTACGTTTTTGCATCGTTCGTGCAAATTTACGTAATTTTGTAAGCGAAAATATTAATTATTTTAAGGTTTTTTACATGGAGTAATTGTAAATACACTCATTGTTATGGTAAATGTATATTTTATATATGTATTAAACAAAAACAATTATTTTATTCACTTAACTGTGACCGCCTGTTTTGGCATATTTCGCTCGGCGCAGTCTTAAGAAGTTATTCTTTTGTTTACTTTCAAGTTATTGGATAATAAACATCTATTGTTTTCAAACAACGACAAACGCTACGCAAGAGCCAGGTGGTAGAGTCGTGGTGATATTTTTATGATGTGCTCATTATTAATTACTTTGCTTTTGTTTCGCATTGGTCAATAATTAGGATTGTTTAGCTTTCGAAATTTCGACTTAGATTTCTTGGGTTTGTTCACAAACAATCTCAATTAGTCTAAACTTGTGGTTTCTGAGGTCACGACGTGTTAAAATGGGCAAAGCACACGAAATTAGTAGTGAAATGCGTTCTGCCATCGATGTTTTACATAGCAAAGGCAATTCCAAACGCGAGATTGCTTCACAACTAAAGTTATCGAAGACTTGTGTTCATGGCACAATAACTCGATACAGGGAGACAGGCAGTAATCAAGATCGTCTACGCTCGTGAGGGCCGAGACCTACCACTTCTAGTGAAGATAATTTCATCATTGTTACCAACAAGCAAAATAGACGCCTAACAGCAGCAGAAAACTGCGTCGAAGTGAACAAAACCCGAATTATATCTTTATCATTGACTACAGTAAAACGGCGATTGAGAGATGCGAAGTTGTATGATCGCGTTGCCGTTCGAAAACCTTTGTTAAGGCCACAAATCAAGAGAAAACGATGCAGTGGGCTCTATCCCATCGAGATTGCACTGAAGAAGATTTTAAAAAGTTCTCTGGGCCGATGATTCCAAGTTCGAACTATTTGGTTCAAACGAAGAATTTATGTCCGACGTAGCGCACACGAAAAGATGATGCCCGACTGTGTAGCCCCAACAGTCAAGCATGGTGGTGATTCAATTAAGGTCTGAGGTTGCTTCTCTAGCCAAGGAACTGGCGACTTTTGAAAAAGGAGCAGTACAAACAACATTTAGAAGAAAATGCCGTTCCTACCGGGTAGCGACTAATTGGAGATGGATTAATTTTCCAACAAGATAATGATCCGCATAGCTCAAATTATGCAGAAGATATTAAGAAGAGAAAGAGGCACAAGGAGTGTTAAGAGACATGGTTTGGCCTCCTCAGAGCCCAGATCTCAATTCAATTGAACTTTTGTGAAAAGAGCTTGATAAAAATCTCCATAATCGTGACCCATCCTCACAAGAAGACATGTGGAATGCTTTATGCGAAAGTTGGAGCAATATATCAGAAGACACCATCAACACATTGATTGCTCGTATGCCGAGACTTGTAAAAAGTCATACAATATAAAGGGGGATTTTTTGATGACAAATCAGTATGCCAACTATAGCCCTTTTATTGCATGGGTTATTGATATTTCTTCACGCATTTAAAGTAAATTGTCTGTCAATTAGTGTTTTATAAGATGACTAAATAGGTAAGTTAAAACACTTAATTAATTTTTGATTTTATTTCATTTTCCTACTTTCATTATACTGATTTTAAACTTTTGGCCTGCAGTGTAGGTAGTAGGTAGGTAGGTATAAATGAACGGAAGCCACGGGCAAAGGTCCTTCCATATCACCCCGTCTGGTCTGATGACGAAAGAAAGTATTCTCAAAACAGTTTCTAATCCACACCTATCTTTGTATTCATTATAACAAAAAAATTAAACCGCTGGAAAGACTGAAAAGCAAAAAATAATAAACCTTTTTTATTTTTGAATAAAAAGTTTAATAAACTAAAGTTACTTTATTCTGAAGAACTCGCATAGCCGTCACTGCTACGATAAGTCTTCACAGTAACTAGACAGATGAATACTAGTTGTAGTACCACTAGAATTATTTAACTGGCATCTAACAAAAAATCTTATTGAGCATTTGCCGGTTTACAAAGAACCCGGCAAGCGTGCACGGCGTCGAGACGAAGTTCACAATAGTAAACAATTGGAGAGCCTCTCCAATTACTGAGAGCCTTCTACATTTTATTAGAAAATGTCGATTGTCATTTCTGCAGACAAAATTGATAAGCAATTGCAGTAAACTGATATAAGTAGCTTACCGTTAAATATATAATTTTATTGTAATTAACTACAATAAGAACGTTCTCTATCTGTCTATAATAAAAATCTAAGTCTCTTTAAATAATGTATCTGTATATATGAATACGTATATATACTGTATATACGAAAATCTTCCTCTACAACCAATGGGTATCACGATATCGATAAGATTAGACTCGATGTCAGATTATTGGAGAGTGCCGATTCTAGTGAAAGCAAACTAACCATAACTCTCCATAGATACTGTCATAGATTTTCAAGATAACCGGGACCAAAGGCTTTGGGTACTCCGAGGTACGGATGGATATGCGAAGATTAAAAGTTATTTTAACTAGTTACGCACTATAATAGCATAGGTCTTTACCACGCAAGTCAGCAAAAATCCTCATTTTTAAGTAGTACCGTAATTTGGTTATATTAGAAACGAGAACAATGGGATAACTGCATAGCTGATATGATATTGGTACCCACAACGATCCATCTAAATAGACAATACGGAGACAGAACAATATATCAACATTTCAAATAGATTGATGTGTGAAAATATTTTCTATTCAAGAAATAGAAAGAAATCATTGTACATTAACATCAGTTTCTGAAATACTAATCAACGACGTATCAAAATCGAACTCACTTCAACTGGTTTGATTGGCTAATTGCTGATTTAGCCAACCAATCATTGCGGTTGATAAGTATTTAACCGAATAGCGACTGTTAACAAATTTTTGTTTTGCCTGACAGAAACTGAGTCGTTTATTCTTCTAAAATTCTCAAATTTACCAAACTGGCTCATGGATCAACAACTTTAAAATCAATATTGTAATTAATATGTTTACTTGTTGTTTCTATATTCATTATTACAATCGTTCGTTTCAGAATCTAGTCTAGTCATAGTTAAATCATATTTTATTTACAATCATCTTATGCAGCGCCATGTTGACACGTGTTACATTCATACAAATCCCAGAAATTACATACCACCCACGTAACTCTATTTACGGCATATGCACAAATAAAAAATCTGCAATAAACAACACTTACTGTATTTGTAGTGCAGTTCTAAAAATAGTTCACCCTATCGCTTCCTGCGTGTCGCAACCAAGGAATTGTACTCATATCCTTTTATTAACAAAGCTAGCTACCGACGGTGCAAACAATTTCCGTATACGTTACCTACGTCACACTATGTGGGAGTACACAAGATTTTACTGTATATAACGATTAATTATTGTTAGAGAGCAATGGATACATCATGGCTTACCAGTATAAAGAGTCATACAAGATGTGATGAAAATTTAGAAAGAACTGAGGTATATTAGTCTTAGCAATTATTTGAATATAGCTTAAAAGAAGTATAGGCAATGTTTAAGGGAAGAAAATTGTTGAGAAGCTACTTATCCGTATAATAAGGCTGCTGTTTTAATAAAGTGGAATCATAGATATCTAAGCAATAAATTTTGTTAATATGAAGAGATACATATATAATTATGAAAATCTTCATAGACTGCGTAGCTTTTGAATCAAAATAATTGTCTTTGATTTTGATTTTCGTACTCGACTTTCAATGCAATTATATTTGTTTAACTTTTTCTAGATCTATTACATTGCTATGAAGACCGGCAATATCCCTGATCTCGCCGCTATAAAAAATCCGAAAGTAATGATTCCTTAACTGGTCGTGCGACTTTAAATAACATCGAACGTCTTTTTTCGCACTTAGGTATTTTAAAAACAGTTCACCTTGTGAGATAACCGGATGCTAGGGAAATGGGACATAGTGTACTATAGCGGCAAACCCAATACTAAAATAGTTAGGCGTACAAGGTAAGCCAACAAAAGGATGCTCTGTCATTTTATAAGAGTATATACGTAGGACAACTCCTGAAAGCCATCTCTTCAATATGCGTACCGTGATGGACGGTTTGAAGTGCTTTCAGCCAGGCGTTTGAACAAGTGCATAGATAGAAATGGTATAAAAAATGAAGCGGCTCGATGACGTATGTGATACATTGTAATATGACACGGATTTTCGTGTTTTTGTTCTTCCGGTGCAAAGGGCTTTGCAGAGTTTCTTAAGAGACCGTGTGCTGTATGCGGGCGGACTCAGCGCTTTGTCACTCTTAGAGCCGGTAACAAGCTATTGATATTTGTTGCATCTTAAATAATCAAAGGTCATGCAACGGCTTCCTTTCAGGCTCGCTGTTTCTATTTAACTGTAGTTATAACAAAAAATACGATAGTATTTGTGATTATCCCAAAAACACGCGCGGATCTGTTTGTTAATCTTTACACGAATTGCTTTTTTATAGTTGTTATTTACGGGTAAGCAGATCGTACAAGTAGCGTAATCCGAGAAGATCTTCTTAAAAATCGTAGTAGAAATATTTCGTTAAGATACTTCATATTTTAA
The DNA here is from genome assembly GCA_930367265.1 of Catocala fraxini. Lineage (NCBI taxonomy): Eukaryota > Metazoa > Arthropoda > Insecta > Lepidoptera > Erebidae > Catocala > Catocala fraxini. Next base: position 2,457,174 of record OV884024.1, on the reverse strand, counting down.
TAAAAAGTAGTATATTTATAAACTAAATATAAAATAGCGATACGCAATAAATAGACAACAGGACTATTAAATCTTATGTAAATAATCTTATTATAAATAAAATGCCGAAAATATAAAACTTAAAACAAATAGAATATATAGTTAGGTAGGTATATGTATTTCAAAGTATAGTCGAATTATTAAATTGTTACAACAATAATTTGTCTAAAAATATCAACGTTATTATTTTTAAATGTAATAATAAATATAAATGTAATGTAATAATACCTTATATGTAATTGCGCACCGGCGTTAGTTACTTGCACGTCACGAACCGTTTACTATAACTACATCATTCAATTATAAACCGTAGTACTCGGGCTTTAAATCACAAAATGGCAGTTAAGTATCCACGAGCCGGTGATTCCCGGCAGATGCACCGACGCACTGGGACTAACTGACGCTGGGAACGGAAAGTGGCGCTTCGGATATTGTGTTGCAAAGTGAACTGGGGCACAACCTCACGTATAACTCTATAGAGCCTTCAGTAACCCTTACCCTTTACTGTTTAGAGGTGGGAGGGCGATCGAACGACTGCTAGCATTTCCAGATAGATATACACAGGTAGGTACATAGTCGAGTTTTCAAGTTAAATATAAACTGTGAAATGGCATTAAAATGTTTTTATTTTTGACGCCATTTTATACTTATTTGTTGTTTGTTGTCTTAGATATAAAATATAGAGATTCCAGATATATTATATCTAAGCCTTGCGTATTGCAACACTGCGTCGTACGAAATAGTATGAAATGTTATTTAGAAGTGAAATAGTCAAAAAGTGTAATTAGGATATTGCCAGTTCGTAAGATATACAGACAGGAGTAAGAAAGTAAAATAAATGCAATAGAGGAAAAATCAGTTCGAGGTTCTTGAAAAGGCATAAAAAGGTTAAAAATTTTTCTTCGTTCTTGTAATGTAAACATGGTTTGTGCGTCGTCCTCTTCTTACCAAACTTGGCGGACACACTGCCTGTCTCGATAAGCGAGCGCTGTGTGAAAGAAGTCATAGTGTCTTGAATTAACAAAGGTGTCCTATGTCATTCTAGTGCACCTTACTAGTATGTGACAAGTATAGACTACAAAAGATTTAATTTTTCTTTGATGTTTAAGAAAGAATAAGGCAATGTATTCTATCGCACCCGACGTGTGCATGCAAAATGTGATAAGAGATATCCCAGAATCAAAGCAGATCCGTAATTACGTAGTCGCTTCCTATCCTTCCGCGAAACAGAAGTGACTCTATGTATATGCTACAGTGCAAGTCCATTAGCGTTTGTAATCTTACCTGCTGCATATCTATAGATGTTATGTATACGTACATCGACTGTTATACAGCATAAGGCTATGCTCACCGTCGATTATTGCATTTTCCAGATATTGGCATCACAGTACTGGTAAGAAAGACGGAAACAACGTTTGACAAGCAGAGTTCCAGGCCATCTAGTCTACACTAATATTATAAACAGAAAGGTTTGATTTTTGTTAGATTTAACTCAAAATCTACTCGACCGATCTTAAAATCTTTCACCATTAGAAAATTATATTATCACCGAGTAACATAGGCTATATTTTATAGTACTGTTACTAACATAATCTAACCTGCTTTTACGCGAGCGAAGCCGCGGGCATAAGCCAGAGTTTTATATAATTTGGCAAGAACTTAGTGTTTGAAAACTAAGAAAAAGCAATTTTCTGCTATGCTATGTATGGAAGTGAAAGTTGGGTATGGCAAAAGAAGCATGAGAGCACAATAAATGCTGTAGAAATGAGAGCGCTGAGAAATATACGTGGTGTGACTCTGAAAGATAGAATAAGGAATAGTGTGATTAGAGAGAGATGCGGCATGAAAGTGGATATAGTGACAAGAATAGAAAAGGGTATGTTAAGCTGGTTTGGGTATGTAGAAAGAATGGACGAGGAAAGACTGACTAAGAAAGTTTATAAGGCTAGTGTGAATGGAACAATCGCAAGAGGAAGACCTAGGCGAACGTTTCTTGATCAGATCGGAGGCGTTCTGGACAAAGGCCAGGTTAAGAGCACCTTGAACCGACGGGCGTGTATGAGGAATGTGATGAAAGTGAATGAAGCCAGAGAAGTGTGTCAGGATCGTAGCAAATGGAAATCCGTAGTGTCTGCCTACCTCTCTGGGAAACAGGCGTGAATCTATGTACTATGTTAAACAGTCAACCTAGACATCGGCCTGTACCAATTTGTGCCACGTTATCCAATTTTCTACCGTCCATCTAGCTTACCCGCTATCTTTATCAGGTCGGGCGTTGACCCTCAATGTAATTGATATAATATACTAGATCTTGCCGGCGGCTTTGCTCGTGTAAATGAAGGATAGGTTATGTTAATAACAGTACTTTTTCTGGATGAACGATACCCAATATCCTATTCTGTTCCCCTAACAACGTGTATGCGAGTTTTATGATGATCGGTCGAGTAGTTAAGGCGTGAAAGCGAAACAAACAAACTCACATTCGCATTTATAATATTAGTATGTCTCTCGGTGTGAGTCTGTAAATAAAATTTCATCTGGCAAAGAAGGTACGTGCTAGTACGTCGCTAAAATCACTGAAATCTTAAACATTTTAAAAGGTTTATTTAATAATATTGTCTTCTATTTACGCGAATGTTATTCATTGAAATTAAACTACTATATACGGATTTTATCGCGTTATTTATTTTACAATTTATTACTAAATTTTAAAACTGTTACACTACTGCTAGATACTATTAAACTTTAGAAATTTTTAAGCTAATTAAATTATTAAAACTATTAAATCTATTTATATTTAAGTTTACACTTTCCCCGACGTTTCGGTTGCTTTTCAGCAGCCATGGTCACGGGGAGACTAAGATAGTAGTTGTCTCAATGTTCCAGTGTCGTTATTTCAAAGTACCCGAACATAATTTAATCATTGGTGTTGCTATTTACGCAGAATGAGCTCAGAGTATCAGCTAGACTTCATCATAAAAATCAGCAAATATGATAATTTAAGTCAGATAAAAATCTTGCATCAACAACAATCCTAGTTCTTACTCAAAGTATTGTATTCATTTATCCCATACTAAGGTTTAAATCATAGATGTGCTCTCATTGTACTTAGATCGACAGCAAAAGTATCAAGATTGAGAAGAGTGATCACACATTTACATGATAGACGACGATAAAGTAAATTTAAGCGAGTTTGACAATTCAAACAAAAGGTAGCCTGGTAGGTTAGGATATTTATACAGTCGGGCACATCAATGATTTAAATCTTTGATGCCATAAGTATCTATCCTAACTTAACATGAGCAACAACTTCCTTGTCCGATGTATCACATATGAACATTACAAAGGATTTTTATGTCTATTAAGGGACAGGGAAAGGGTTAATATGACGGGAGCGTAAGAAATGAATGACTTCATGTATGGTCTAGAGGTTTAAGTGGTCGTCTCGCCACTGCCACTGCGCCGAGTGTTGTGGGTTCGAATCCCACACGGAACGAAAATTTGTGAAATTCACAAATGGGATGTTCTTTGTGTCCATTGTTTGAATGTTTGTAATGTCTCCCGCGACACAGAAATTATTCCTTGTGCGTAGTCGTTAAAAAATAAAAAAGTATGAGAGATTTATACATTACTAGATGTGCCCGCGGTTTCACCTGCGTTTATGATTACTGCGCCGCCCCGTGGGTTGTAGCGTGATGTTATATAGTCTATAGTCTTCTTCGATAAAAGGACTATCCAACACTAAAAGAATATTTCAATTCGGACCGGTACTTCCTGAGATTAGCGCGTTCAACCAAACAAACAAACAAACTCTTCAACTTTATAATATTAGTATAGATGTATTTTAGTGATAAAGTAACAAACAATGACTGACGTTACCACATTTATTATATACATAACTATAGATTTTAATAAGATGCATTTGCAGTAGTGTGATTATGTACACACGGCTACACATCAAGTTAGACACCCTATATAAGCATAACTACGCTACATACAAAACCGGAAAGCGAAACTGCATAGTGGTGTAGATGTAATGGTAAGGATAGAACCTCGCGTCCCGTTCAGCGTGAATGAGACAGAATAACAAAAATATAACGCACTCTCTTGCACGATTCGCAGCGTTCAACTTCTAATAGTTGAAAGTCCAAACAGTCTAGGTTGATGTCGCTGTGTGTACGTATGAGCGGTGCGGCCGACTTGAGTAGACAGTTTCTAGTTTCGTCTCGTTTGTGAATTTCAACTTCTGTTTTCAGTGATGTTTACCACAGTCAAAAATAAGATGGGTTACCGTACACTAGCCAATAGATAGTACTAGTGCGGTGGTCGGCAACCCGCGTCTCGCGACCCGCATGCGGCTCTTTGACTACTCGGCTGCAGCTCGTCCACGAAATTTTTAGTGCAGGCACGGAATATTATTTACTATCTTGCCCTATAACTATGTTTCTTAATTTTATTTTATTTACTCGAGAGTGTACTTTTAGTCCTAATTTTTTTCCGTAATAACGTGCTAAAGCAAAGCTTAAGTTAAAAAAATGGCTTTGTATAGATTTCACTTGTGAATTGTCTATATCTGGCTCTTTTGGACGACAAGGTTGCCGACCACTGTACTAGTGCATGTCACAAACATTGGTTTCCAGAATTTTACAAACATTTAGACGGACAACAGCTGCCTGGGGGTAGGACCCAATACGCAGGTTTGATATTATGTCTTTACATATATCAACTAAAGCACTATAGTTACTTCTCATTCCCGTTAAATGCTGAAGAGCTCCTTTACCAGTCTTTCACAAAGTTACCTAATTTATTATGGCATTTCTGTAAACTAGCATAACAAACCTTTGTGAGAGAGAATAAATGGAATTAGACCCGATACTCATGATCAGATCCGAACATCTAATGTATATGAGAATTTTTGAAGCCCTACTGTAATAACAAGTTACGATTAAAATTAATTTTCAAATATGTAGCATTGTTACACAAGGCATTTGGCAACGATAACTCGAGCGGATAAATTATCCAAAGCTTAACCGCTGAAGAATGTAGAATCCAACGAATCAGGCATCTGGCGTAGTTTTGTTTAAGCATGGAATTTCATACTGTTTCTGCTTTTAGTACCCACCAATCCATAAAGTCAGCTGTTTTGCGGTAGCCTTTCGGTAGTCAACTCAGTCATAAATTACATAGCTAGAGATAGCCGTTTCAATGATACAAGGTAGAGCAGACGTACGCACACTAATACGTGCGTATAGTTACTTCGGATCTATTCGACCAAATGTCAATCACTGCATTCGGCTAGTGGCGGTACCTTCATATAAGACCCACTTACTAAAATGCTCCAGCCAGAATATATCGAATCTAGCGATAAGATGCCATAGGCACCTTTTGATGAACGTCATCATCTACGATATATTTCTCATAAAATTGGAGCATAATGAAGAAAAAGAAAAAAGTGGGTCAATTTCTAATAAGGTACTTTTAAAGGCTCACATTACATTTAGCCGACTGTACCAGTAATCCTATAAACAAGCGTGTGCCTGTATTTTCAAGTAATATAATATCAAGCTGGTCTTCTGGATCTACAAATATATTTAGGTACGCATGATATATTCAAAAAATAAACCAATGCTTTTGAGTTGCGTTAGCATATCTGGCTCGGTGGCGGAGTGGTAATGTATGCAACTGTTATGCATGAGGTCTCAAATTCGATTCTCGGTTCGTGCCGTGTTATTGGGTTATCCTGTGAAGATATTTACAGCACCAGAATGGCTTGTGGTTCAAGACGTAAACACTACAGCTGGTGAAATTTGAGTATAATACACCTTATGCCTATCACTGTGGTGATACGGGCGTGAGACGAATATATATGTGCGTATATTTAAAAGCTCGATACAATAACTAAACTTGAATAAACAATAATAAACTTAAATGCGTACATCATCAGCATTAGTCAGCGCAGTAATGACGTCTGATAAGGTAAACAACATTTATCCCCTCTGACATTACACAGCGTGTAAAAGAAAGGTAAACTCATACTTAACCGGTCGTATTCCGCCGGCTCGCATACCAGCCGGCAGATTTGTACCCGTCGTAGGCCGGTGGCTCGCATGCGAGCCACCAAATTGGCGCCAAAACGCCGCGCGCCGCCTTCGCTTAAAACCGTATATTACCAACCTTACCGATCAAAACTGATTGCCTATTGGCTACGAATAGCCGTACAAATCTGCCGGCTGGTATGCGAGCCGGCGGAATACGACCGGTTAAGGCTCGTACAGTAAGACCACGTAAACAGCAGTGAAAAATAAATATCTATTCTGAAATTCCCGTCGTTAAATGCAGTGCCTCAGTAATATGAAGATCAGTCTCAACACTGGATTACATTTCAGAGCCCGTATAATAGACAAGTCCGGCACTAGAAATAAATATAAATAATAGTGTCGCGGTGGACTTTATCAACATTCAAACAACGGACACAAAGAACACCCAGATTTGGAGCAACCATTTGTGGTACACACAAATTTTTGTCCCGTGTGGGGATCGAAGCCACAACACTCGGCCCGGTGCCAGTGGCGAGGCAAGTAATTGAACTACCACGATCTTACGAGATATGCGATCTGAAATAAAAGATCATCAAAATCTCCCGGCGACCTTTAGTCCGCTGATGGACCGACATCGATTCTAGATTCGATGATCGGATCGGATTGCAAAGCTCGAGTCAATGGTTTTATACTCTTTCGTATCAAAAATCTATTTTTGAAGGCTATTTAAAATGTTTTACTGTTATTCTCGTACTAAGAAACAACCTTGATTAAGATTCTAGTAAGTTTAATAAAATGAAGAGTTGCTTAAGTCAAAGTAAAAAATAATTTAGGTCACAAAGTAACACTTATGAACGTCAAAATGTACAGGTTAGTGAATTTACTAAGTTGCTTAAGCTATATTTAGATTATTTGCTAGGTTCAGGCAAAAGCTTGAGCTTATGAGATAAAAACTGCAAGAAACTCTCAGCCACTCTTTTAAATCGCCATTAAATATAATTAAAGTATTTTATAACTCATATCAATAAGGTGTTGCAGCCATTATACCATGCTTTTTGATTATACAAATTAAAAATAATAACAATAATCACTTAATACTATTATGGAGATCAAATAATTAGGTTTTAGTAGTATTATTTAATATTGATCTATAATAGACAATAGGATGGCATGATGGCGCATAAGCTTATACTTTATGACAATGCAAAGGCAGTCCGTGACTAAATGCGGTTGTGCAGGTATATTTTCAGTCTTAATAATAGTCGATATGAGAAGCAAGATACTAGATCACATCAAAAATAATCACGAGGTACCTCTACATTTTTAATCCTGTATGCAATAAGCAACTAGTTCCATGAGTTGTTGTCACTTAAGTAGTCGTTGTCTGAATGAACCCTCCGAATTAGCTGTATTTTAACGGAGCTTTTAAATTGAAATACTTTGTAAATACATTATATTAAAATAAAATATACAGAGTCCCTCAGATGTATTGTGAATTTTATGTAAACGATGTTATGCGCCTATTAACTTATGCTTATTTCTAGTGTGTACTTACACTAGGTAAGGTAAAAGTCGAAGTGAAATATGAGTTCGAGATGAAAACGTAGAGGACAGAATGCCTCATAACGTAACATTTACTATTTGCCGATATTTTATTATGCTTTGCCTGACTGGTTTTATACCATGAGGAAGTGACGACAATCTCACTATTACTTAATATTAAAACAAATATAAAAATTATACTGACCTTATTATTCAGATCACTTCAATTTGCAGACTGGATGGGCAGTATACTGTAACACATAAATTTATAGTTTTACAATTCGACAAACACATATACGTACATTATTATCGAAAACTAAACACGGTATCGTTTGTCGCAAGACGTTCTGCAATAATATTTTCATATATGTACATACTACATAAAATATACATCAATTTTCCAAACCTAAACACAATATTCGACAACAATAACAATATTATTCCTGAGGCATCTATATAAAATCTGTTTATAATGGTATTCATTATTTCATTCAGATTGATATCTTCAAGAAAAAATGGCGGGTGTAATAAAGATTTAGGCGCGAACAGTCTTTTTCTTATCGGTCTGTCAATACCACCTTCTGGTATTGTTTTCAGTGTGCTGTGCATCAACAAGTAGCTACGCGTTAATGATATATCGTGGATAATTTTTTTAGGTGTAGCCTGTTTATTGTGATGAGAGGCGCTATTAATCCCTCTATTAATAAACATAGTGCATCTTTGGACAATAACAAACTGTATGGGCAGCCATTATGCCTGAAATATATATTGAAGTAAAACTTCTTTGGATATGATAGGCGAAATTTGCTAGATGGACTGTGGACAGATATAGTGGGCAACCCATTATGTGATTGATTGTTATCAATAGATAAGTGTTGTAGAGAAAATTAATTTCAGTTAAAAACAGTTTGTTATTTATATATATTTCTTACTGTTATAGTCTTGTTAACTATGATTTGTTGTAGTACCCACATGCAAAAATAATTTGAACAAGATTATATCTTTTGTTTATATTGTTATATTTCTAAGCTAAAATTTACTATCTGAATACCAAAGTTTAATTACTAGTGTATATAAAGTGTAAGTGTTTTTATCTAAGTGAAATGGAAATTTCTTTATTAGAAAATAAAGAATAACTAGAACCAGAATATGCAATAACACATAAGTTAGGTATAAAACGTTTACTTTTAACATATTATTTAAATCAGACAATAAGTAGGCATTTTCTTGAAGAAGATTCCACATTCAATTTGAATTATATAAATATATTTTATGTTATAGGTATATCAGTTCTTACAAATTATAAATGTGTGTGTTATAATTTAAGTAATGATTGTAATTGTCAACCGTACATCATAAAAATCATTAATGCAAGAAACTGTATGGCACTTATGAATTGCAAAAACTACACTGTCAATAAATTTTTGATGAGTATTATTAAGGAAATTGTGTATATTTTATTATTTTTATGGTGCTATCAATATATAGAATTTATATATAACTAACTGACTCAAATACCAAGAATAAGTATCAATCACTTTGGGGTGATGCAAAACTATACAATAGTTTTTATAACAGTTGCATTAGCTTCATTAGTAAATCAGCAAGAGCATATAAATACAACATGCAAAAAAATAAAACTTTCACATTATACCTGGTAGCTGACATTATTTTTTATAATATGCTTTTAGCAATAAACAATAGATGTTGACATTTATATAGAAACATTGTCTGGATTCAAAGTTTATTTAGTTTTACCAAGAAATAAAAATAATATGGAACCTAAATTTGTAAAACTCAGGTACTCAGTCAAGAACCAGGCCCATTATGACCTCAGCAAATCAGCCTAAATCTAGGCATAAATACTTCACAAACAGTATACAAACAATGTATGAACATTTAAAGGAATTTCGTTCTTAAAGAAGTCATTAATTAGCATTCATTAGTTAATTCATTGTCTAGTACCCATAGTAAAAGCTCTGCTTAGTTTGGGCTAGATGGTGTTGTGTGTATGTGGTAGAATATTATTATTATTAATAAATTAGTTATCTGAAATAATCTCTGAATCTTCTGAAAGGATACCTAGTTTATAAAAATAATACAATCTATAAATAATATAATACATTTTGTATTAACTGTAAAACTATAAAAACATTAATTACAAAGGCAGAAAAGTGTAAACCACATACCCACAAATGTATAAAAGTAAATCATTTCCCATTTTATTTTACATCATCAAAACAGGTGTAGTCAATTTGTAAAGTATAATATCAAAACACTGGTCAGACTAGCAGCATTTTGTTTTTTAACTAAGATTTAAGATCTCAATTGATCACATAAAATAAACTAAATAGAGAATATAACTTTATGCCACATTTCTTAATTCATTTATCGTGGGAAACATTGTAAATCTATATCTGTGAATAATATGTAATAAAAAAATTGTAATTACGCACAGCTTTTTTAACAAATTTATACATAATAATACAAAGGCAAATTGAATTTATCTTTATGAAATATTTCGCAATCATTGTTTTAGTATTCGCTGTTGCAGTATGGCAAATGGATTTCCATCAGAAAAAGATGGTTGAGCCTTTGTTCTGAGTAAGGCTCTGTTTATGACCTGAAAACTAGTAGTGTCTCAAATAAACTTGTGTAACATCACAGTAACATTAAGATTTATATTATATATTTAATGCAATGTGTAACTTCTTTATGCAATATAGGAAAACTGTGCATATGACATAAATCTGTATTAGTTTTTATTATGGAAAAATAATAATACAATCTTTAATTTCATCATCAATCATCATTCTCACATTGAGAAGAGGCCCATTCCCAGCAGTGGGATAGTATAATGCAGGGAGGATATTATACACGAGGAAGGATTGAAAAGTACTCGGCCTAACTAAAAACTACAAAATCAATTATATTTTAATTTTTCTATGTAATCACCATCAAGTTAAATTCACTTCTGCCACCTATACTCCAAAGCATTTAAATCATTAAATCATTGCAAAAAAAAATATTTGGCCTGGGAGTCAAAATATGCATTTACTCAGTATGAGGAATAACTTAAGCTCTTAGAATAAACAATATTATATATAAATCTCATTGGAACTGATGTGTCATTAAAGTCAATATGGCTGTTCTTAGAAATTTTAAATATAGAACTGTATGATGATTACTTGTATGGTTTGTCTTACTGTAGGTATGTTTATGCTTTTAGTACAGTTTCAATTTTCTTTATCCTCTAAGTTAACCATAGTAATTGCAAAATATTAAAATGCTTTTGTGGTTTCACCCAAAACTGTTTCTAATATAAAAGGTTAATATTAATCAAAAATAACAGCAGAAAACATGTATAATATGTTTCTACAGTTACAACCAGAAATCATTATTTAGGAGTTCACTTTTAGTATACAAGAAGGTAACCAAATACTTCAATACTATTCATAGGAATGGCACTATGAGTGACAAGTTAGTGTCACATAACTATGCTCTTATCAACATTTATGACCTATAGTGACAACCTTCATGTTTACTTGGACACTAGTTTACTGGACACACTTGTAGTACTGACATATTATACCACTTTATTAACGTTATATATAATTATTGGCACAACAACAGAAAATATTGTGACTTTTAACAGAGCTTCATGAAATTTCAATATATTTTATTTGATATAAAAATTTCGATACATACTATTTCAGATATTTTAGTAAGGTTCAACCACTTTTCTGCTGTTGAATAACTGGTCAAGTTGATACACACGCGTCTGTTGCGGTGCACGGCCCTTGAAAGGCACTAACAGTAGCATCGGTGTTCGTTACCTATCCTCGAACAAAAACAATCACTGAAGCACAACTTATTCTTGGCGTACGAAATGATTATATCTAATAACCTTATACTATATTACGAACTATCGCATTGCTTCCAAAATCTCACTTCTTTGATCAAACACGTTTTTTTTCATGCACCTGCACAAATAATCGAAGGCGTAAAAAATAAGCATCGCTCGCCTTTAGACCACCCCGAAGATGACATCAATCAATAATAAAAGAAACATTTAGGAAGCCTTAATTTAACGTTAACTCATTGTCAACTCACCCATGCTGCGGACTATATTTTTATTATGTCGTTATTAGTGCACTTTTTAATAAAATTCTATGTAAATAATTAACAATCAACCCACGCCAACTAATATTCATCGAAACCCACGCCGATCTGAGTTACCAGCTCAAAAAAGAATGAGCGCTAATATTATACAATATTATTACGATTCATTCACTATCGAGTAAATAATGAGTTGTATATTAGGTGTGAAAATGATATTATATTTCTGTATTATGAATTTATTTGTTTACATTCATTAGAAAACCAATAAACAAGTATAATATCAAAATATTAAAAAGACAGACTATTTTTATGTGTATCATTATATGTATTATGCGTATTATTCTTATGTGTGTTATTTATTACAATTAAATGCTATTATTATTTTAGATTATGAATCGAATGAGGGACCAAGAGATAGAAGATGCACGACTGTCATCGAATGAGGAGTCGGCAGAGAAGGAGAACTCTGTAGGAGATGCACAAAATTGCGTCAATATTTCAAATTTCTATATACTTCTTTTTTATTCTATGGCTTATGTATATATAATCATTAAAATATTATATATAATGATTAAAATTTGTTTTGCTACTACTACTACGAAACCATAATTTTGAAAACTCCTTTTCACTCGCAATTTAACTAGTTTTGTATTTCAAGAAATTAAATCTTAAAATCAGAAGATTAAATTAAATCTAATAAAAAAGATTGTATGTACAAATTATGGATCGTGATCCATAATTTAAGTACATAATATACAATTTTTCTTACACCCATTGTAGCTTAGGAGTATACAAATTCATTGCAGTCTCTAAGGGTTTATCAAGGGTGAATTGTTATAAATGTTTGTAAACATTGTTACATATTATGTCTTCCTATCACTGAGTAAACTTATATCTCTTATTGCTCTAAATGACTATTTACGAATTGGCGCAATTTACCTTTACTGGTAAATTAAAGTAATAATTTTCCCTCCTAATACACTCGTAAAATATTTTGATTCATATTTATTATTAGATGGTGAATTTGTATCGAAATTCCAAAGTAGCATTGTTAAAGTAGCCAGCATGAAAAATAACTTAACGTTTCGTATCACGCATACTGTAAACGCCGATCATACAAACAAAATTAATGACACAAGAGGTGCTATATCAAGTCTATAAGGCAAATACGCCGGATATGCACCAGAGTAAAGGATCTTGCATAATGATGAGAAAATATTGTCACCATAAAAATACAGTAAATAAAGTGGCTATAGGTTTACGCACCCACGGCATTTCTTTCGTGACGCACGATATTCGTCTTTTGTTACACGTACGGAACGCAGTATATAAACGTCAATGACGTCATTCGGCTGTCTTTTTGTCCTTGTAAATAAAACGTGAATTTTAAAATTTACGCCCAGTAAGTGACTGCTGAACAAACCCAAATTGTGTAGACTCACAAATCAGGTAACAAATGTGTGGATGTTTATTGAATAAAAAAATTAAGTCTTTATTTTAACAAATAAATCTATGTTAGTAATGTTTTATAACAGAAATCCTTATTTATGTAATTGCTTGCGTCGTTTTGCGACAATGCCTAAAATGTCAGCGATGTATTTTTAGTGTTTACCTGTCTTCATTTTGACTATTCTTTTATATTTTCCTGTATGACCTTCAGTGTAGGGGAAGGTCATAAGGTGTTTATATAATTTTGCGATGCTTGGAGCGGTCACTTGGCTTTGTAGTGATCGCGTTCATTGTCCTCACTCCTGCCCTTGTTTACTATTATAATTCAAAACACCCGGTTGTCGTTATCAGATCCCCTCTCGCTCGCACACTATTTTTAGAGGCATAGAAATTCGAAGTGGACTTTAGTATTGATGTGGGCGCTTCTTGCTTTACAAATGTAATATTTAAAACGGCATACAGTGCGAAATAATATTTTAATATACAGTTTATTAGGACAAGCTTTGTCTTTTGTCTCATTCTGTTTGCGAGGTGAGTACAAGTGTATACCTGTTTATAATGTTGTTATGTCGCGAGAAAAGCGTCAAGGAAAAACAACGGGCAATATTCTGGGAAACAAAGGAATGTTTCAAAACAATCAAAACTGGCCCATTTATTTATAAAAGCTTTTGTTTTGTTTTCATAAGTCACATTTCCTTTCCTATATTTTTTATTTATGCATTTATATGTACTTATTTAAAATACGCGCTGAATATTTTACTTTGTACAATATATGTATATTCATCAAAATTTTGTCATAAGTGACATTGTTACGCGCAAATAAATTTTATTTATATTCACTTACATAACATAAAAAGTAGACAGGAAAACAAAATGATTTTATTAAATTTGTTAACCACTCACTCAGATACCATATTAAAATTGTGCGATTTGATATTCAATCATATTTAATTCAATTGGATTCTGTATTTCATTAAAATCTTCACTCGTTAAATACAATACCAAGCAAATTTCGAAATAAGTACACATTATTGCGCGGGAAATTTGAGTCTATCGTTGTTTCACCATAATATATTTTTTAAGACTTGAGAGTTAATGACTATTAAATACATAACTAGTAAGTACTTCTAAAAGTAAAAGTGTGGTTTCACATACGTCAATGTAGTTCCCTAATCCCTGCATAATAATGTGTACATAATTATATAAATTTGTCAAAATCGAATTTATGGAAAGCACCATCGCGCTTCATTTGCGATAGTATTCACACAATTTTCATTCATTGATGAGTCTTACCATCCTTATTAACTATAATTAAAAAACTATTTTAAGGTCATGTTTACATCTCGCGCTATATGATTGTTTGATAAAAGCTCTGTATTTTGTGCTGCATCTTTTTCTTGCGTGTTATATTCGAATTGTTGTATTAATTTATCCTCTTTAGTGGCGAGCTACCAATGCTAAAGTACCGCAAGTTCCATATTGCTAGGAACAAACAATAATTTTCTTTTCGGATAATGGAATCGTAATGTATTTACAAACATTAAAAATACTTTTAATGTTTGTAAATAAATCGCAACATAGGCATAATAACTAGTGCGGGCATTGCATATTTTATTTATATATTTGTCGCTCCTATCTATATTTTACAATACGAAATGTAAAGGAATGTAAAATCACAACATGGCGCACCTTAATTATTTTTGCCGCTATTTATCTGTTTGTGTATCAAGAATGTGTGTTAAACCTATAAAACATTGAATCTTGTGTAGGTATGTGCCACTTTTTGTGACTTTATTTTCAGTATATTTAAACAGGTCACAATTTCATCGATACACGCAATGCTCTGTTATAACAACATTTTTATTTCATTTAATGTATCTTTCAACGAGTCGTTGACCTAGCGATATAACTTCTACAACTGTGACGCTTGATACGGGAATCAAACGATACCCGTATCACGCGAAGGGATTTTCGTTTGGTCGGCACATTTTCAATAGACCCGTATCTTTATTGGGAAGACAATAATAGGCTGAGTATCTCTCATTTGGGACCTAAATGTAGATGTCGAAATACGGCTTTAATAACTTTCTGCATAGCTTTTCAGCGGTTAAGCAGCACAATGTAGGTGTCTTTAATCTAGCTACGGACAGAACAAAGATAGTGTAACTTACGTGATGTAGGTATACGAGTTTTTAATGCGGATGATAGTTTTTGCTTCGTCACGCGATTCGTGAAAACACTAAAGATAATATTATCTTATAACGTTAATAGTCAAGGTTAATCGTTTAAGGATATTTCCACCTTTAAGTGCATATAGAAGTAGAGAATTTTATTAAAACCTATGCATCAAAGCATTAAGCATTTAGAGAATTTGATCGAAACTTGTGCATAATTTTGTAGTAAAAAGCATTCTATCATTACATTTTAAATTGACCACAATGGTATCTATTATAGTTTCAATAGCTTTCTCTCTATCGCGTTTGCTTGTATTATTGTCTTCGGTTTAGAGGTGAGCTCATCAAACTGTATGGCAACATGCATTCCGAGGCTAGAACTTATCGAAATGCGTCGATAGCATTGAGTTAATAAGTACTTTGTACTAGAGGACAACTCAACGACATTGTTTGTAGCACGCGATAAACTGCATGCTTTGTAAATCACTTAATCTGTGGTATGCACTTAGGTAAAGCTGTGTGATTCAATTAAATCTAACTGACAAATTCACTCGGCATCCGTTGTTATAATTTGAGATTTTCTACAGTAAGGGCATAACAATTGCTTAGTATTGTTACTGCGACGCGACAACCGAGTTCGAGATGAGATTTTAGGAGAATAGCAAAGGTGCAAATGAATTGAACAGTATCACAAATTCGCAAAGGAGTGATGAAGTAGGCGAATGGCTAAGTAGTTTAGAGATAGAGAGTATACTCTAACGTTAACGTTATAACATATCTTCTCTCTTAGCCTTTATTATTCCCAAGTCACTTGGGGTCGGCTTTTCTGGTCTAACCGGATTTGACTGGAAATCAGTTTTTACACGGAGCGGCTGTCACCTGACCTCCGCAACCCGAAGGCTAACGATACCCTAAGGCTAGACCAGTGTCAGGATATTAGAGGGTACTGACTTTCCCAATAACGACTGCCATGGATGTTCATGGCAGCCGGGACCAACGGCTTAACATGCTCTCCGAGGCACGGAGCAGGCGATAATTGTGAATCAATACGCACATAATTTCGAAAAGTCATATAACTTCCGAAAGTCAGAGTTGCGCGACGTGGGTTCGAACCCGAGACCCTCTGCATTGCAGTCTGTTGGTCTCCCCACTGAGCTATCGCTGCTATTGGGCTATAACATATGAGCAATCTAATTGAGCTAATCTAACCTCACATACAGTACATTATAATGTAAAAGTCAAGACATATTAAATCTAATAGGAGGGCCCACAGCTGTTAGCTAGTTTCGTAACTTATGTAAACATGCAAAATTATCCCTTCAGTTGTAACAGCATTATTCTAGTGGCCTCAGAGGCACTCAATCGCCTGCTAGATTGGATTAGGATATTATAAAAGTGTACGTGGTCTGGAAATGAGCTTGTAAGAGATGAATAACATTTTCGTAGAACTTAAGTCATAGCGAAATGTGGTACGATACTCCTCTGCTCATCCACTCGAATAGGTACAGACGTGTTAATGTTATCTAACTGTAAGAATACCGATGAAATCACAGACTTTCTGGAAAAGGGCCAGGTTATTTACTGTGTGCCAAGTTTAGTGTGTTTCTTTAATGATCTGTCCCTGTGGGGGATCTTAACATCATTGACTGAATGAATAAAAATCATTCTTCTATAAGTAGGTGCCTACAACACCCGACCGCTGATAACAGCTATCTGTTTTTAAAATAAACTCAATTTATACAAATTGTACTTCCTGATATGGCTTTTGGTCTTATGTAATAGGTAACAAGCTTATTGTCCTTTCGTTCTTCGTGTTGCTATTGCGAATGTCTTTACAGAAAACCGATTAACACTGCCCTGCCCGGGCAGTTTATAGCATCGGACATAGTTTATCCTTATGATTTTTGTTCATGACGTGAGTGCGTGTGCGTATTTCATGCTCAAACTATTCACGCTTACTTACATGAATTGGTTAGCGTTGGTCCTTTTCACAACGCATACAACCCATACAATCCATACCTTAACTAGTGCATGTAACTTCAACATACGAAAGCCATAATATCGGTAATTGTTAATCACTGTCCATCCGACGGTAACAGGCATGATTATAATATGTACATAGCTTATCTTCAACCAATTTTACATGAAGTATTTAATGGTAATTATATATAAATCAACGTGCATGGACAAATGATTGTCATTAACTTGAGATAATTTATTATAGTAAACTCGTTAGCCACATATCGATATAATAGTGTAACACCGCTTATCTAGTCCTCCTTGTTTTGTGGTACCTAATTAATTAATCCAAGTAATTAATCACGTAGGTCTAAAATGTTTATCATGAATATCTATTTAATGAGGAAAACATGCATAGTCTCACGTATGCAATCTTCTAAGAGAAGGAAGTGTCTTATATGTATATTTCTACAGATATGTTAAGGACCCACGTAATACGAAATATAAACCATGACCGGTCTTTGAAGCAAACCTTGGGGGAGGCCTATGTCCAGCGGTGGACGTCTTTCGGCTGAGATGATGATGACGTGTGAAATATTGCCGCTCATTGCCAGACGCTTTGCTGCTATTGAGAATTTAAATACATATGCACATAGTCTCACACGCATAGCCGTTGCTATGTTCTAGGACCTACATCAGAGGTTGCGAGCCTATTGTCGTTTACCGTTTGCCAGAGCCAGTCTTCCTGCTACTACGATTTTTTTATAATCTACTAGCTTTTGCCCGCGGCTTCTTTCGTTTAAAAGTAGGTTAGGTTATGTTAAGAACAGTATTTTTAAAAATAAAATATAGCCTGTTACTCGGCGATAATATAGCTTTCCAACGATAAAAGAATTTTAAAAATCGGTTATGTAGTTTTTTAATGAAACCCATACAAACAATCAAAATATTAAATCTTTCCTCTTTATGATATTAGTATAGACAAGTCATCAAATAGGAGAAGCCTATGCATTAACTAAATATATAAAAATAACAACCTCAGTCGATTCATTTCTGAATCATAAACTATGTATAATTTCTCTTATTTCTTTTCGAGCTTCACGCCAACCCCACTAAACGACTAATGATGCGGTTTGCAGTTTAATATCTTGAAGCTGAGTTTAAAATCTGTTCCTCGTTTTATTTAATTCAGGTTAGTAGCAACGGAGATATTATACATAATCGGATCAACGTAAATCATTTCGCGGGAAAACTATCCATTAAGACGTAATACCAGAAAATCTAGTAAAAGTACAACGTAGCACATTGCGCCACAATTTTTCTCGTAGCTTCATCAAACGTCCTGCCAACCATCTTCAGCTTGTGACTAGTATATTCACATAGTCTTATAAGCTTCGTCTACTTTCAGCTAAAGGTCCGACACTTCTCTAGAAAGACTTGAGAGATTTTTACATATACGTTTATTTTACTACACTGCACGGATGGCGTAGTGGTTTAGATTAGCCTTGCCACTGCCGTCGCGACGAGTGGGTTCGTTTCTCTCATGGGACAAACATTTGTGTGATCTGCAAATGGTTGCACCGAGTCTGGGTGTTCTTTATGTCCGTTGTTTGAATATATGTAAAGTCTCCCGCGACGCAGAAATTATTCCAAGTGCGGGAGATATCTCATTAAAAAAACAAGATATTCGCTCTTTCTAGAATAGTCTTCTGGGAAAGTAGGTAACACGGCAAACAATCTTGCGTTGTATCCCTGCGGTGAATACTCTTTCCAATCTTGCGAAAACAGGGAAGCTGTTTACAATGAAACCATTGTGGTTAATACATCTATAATAAGAGTTGCTTTGTTGCTAATGCATGGGTACCAACTCAACAAAGCAACACTTTAAAGTAGCATCGGCAACGCATGATTCGCTTGCTGTCATCTCTTAATGCATTGTTAGTGAAGCGCATGAACGCTATACACTTGTATAAAGTGCGGTTTCATTACATATCATATCTATTGGAGGAATCTGATTTAAAAGCAGTGATAGATAAGCCGGAGACCGTTGGACTGCCACTCAGAGAACTCGAGTTCGATTTCAAGGCGCAGAGCTCTGACTTTTCGAAGTTATGTGCGTGTGAAATAGTTAATTATCACTCGCTTTACGGTGACGGAAAATATCGTTATGAAACCTGCATGTCTTCAGACATATTTCTTTCCTCATATTCCTTCTCCTCATAGCTTTCTTTTATTTTTTTAAAGACAGCTCTTCAAACTTTTTTGACAGGGACTTTGCAAACATTTAAACAGTGCCCAGTGGGACAGTTCAATACAGGGCTGATATAATTATTATCCTAATTACGTAGATGCCATGTCTATTAGGTATATAATCAAATTAGTTAATCGTGTATACGATCTATTTTAGTCACGTATCTATGCCGTAGGTTTTGTAGTAATACGGTCAAGAACACTAAATATTTATCTGATATTATCACTTGAAGATAACAAACTACTTGCTCCGTGGAAAATCTGATGTTCACACATATCTGATTAGAAAGCTGGCCCCAATAGATTGCTTAATTGATTTAAATAAGAACAAGGTAGCAGCCGTCTTATCTTATGAAGGTTTAGGATTAGGAAGAAATCACAATTGCACTGTCATGGTTCGATGAGGTGGCAATCCCACACGGCTAGAGATTACTCTGGACAGGACTTATCGCTCTACGTGCTTGTTGAAGTAGGTACGGGGATGTAACAATAACTTTTCCAGTCGCATTGTATGATATATTTTTATTTATATAGGTATCTATATATAATTCTTCTGTACATATGTCACTGAACTCCTAAATGGCTGGACTGAGCCGATTGGTGCCCTGCGTTTGGTTTGGGTAGGATGTCTGCTGGGTTCACGGGTATATGTATAATTCATTACTGTTAACGTGATTATACATATTGTTGATCTTTAGGTTCTTGACGTTTTGATCAGGTTGCATTGGGGATGGAAGCCAGCTAACTTTCTTATTCTCACCGCCCATCTTTTGTAGAGTAATGCACTAACCGGTCTGCCCCATAACCACACGATATCCTAGTATATGGTCTCTTTGCAATGACCGCATAGAGATACATTATGCGGTTAGCAATGAGATAATACTATTGAACAGCAGAACAACGACATAAAACGTGACGTAATTATACAAAAAATAACTGTTTGTTTGACGTAACCAAAGATCTTGATAGCAATGTCAACACCATTCCGTGTTAGTGCTAACATCTAAGGTCGCGGAGATAAGATCCGGTGGAGGAAAATAGAATCAATATTTGCATACATCTGTATTTTTGTATTGTGTTTCAATCAGTATAATAGGTGTCAGGACCTATTTTATCTACATACTATTACATAATTGTTGAAATAAAAATGTTTAAATGTATTTTGCATTGTACAATTCAAATTCAAAATCATTTTTTTAAAAGCCTACTGTTTAGTCACAAGGCCAGGATAACAAATAACTTTTAATACATTGCATATGTTACTTTTTCTGTGCTATACAAATGGTTTCATGTATGTGTAGAGGGTACCTAGCAGGGAGTCCTGTAGACATAAATAGAGGCTCCTTCTCTTCCGTTGCGGTTTGTAAAAAAAAACGCTGGTGAACTCATCGTTCCTATAGAATAGCATCAACGCGTCTAATTATTATACTTTTTCTTCCACAGATCACAATCAAAATGAGTAAGCTGTGCAGGCAAGTTTCGATCGAGTCCCCTGGACCCACCCTCAAAGAATGCGTCTTCAGTTTCGACGTACCAGTACCTGATGTTCCAATGTACGGAGCTAGAATCCGCGTGGTATACGCTGGCGCTTGCTACAGGGCTAATAGGACCCGTTCCGCTTCTGTCTGCAGTACCTCTTCCATATCGTCCATAAGCAGCCTGTCTGGCGAGATGGAAACCTTCGGTATTCACACATCAACTCCTGCTCACATTGGACTTAGAGATGGTGCTTTGTTTCCTGGCTATGAGGTTGCTGGCGTGGTTGACGCTATTGGTAAAGCAGCTGAAAGGTTGGACGGTATCAAAGAAGGTACAAGGATTGTGCTGTACCCATACGAAGGCGTACCTGCTGGTTATGCAGAATACATAGTTGTTCCTGATTTTAAGTGTCTGGTAACAGTGCCAGACGAGCTCCCTTTAAGCGTGGCAGCCATGCTTCCTACTGGCGCTCTGCTGGCCATGAACACAGTTTACACAGCTGGTGAGTGTCTTAAAAGAGTTCTGGAAGGACCAAAAAAGAAGGAGAAGGCAACTGTACTGATCGTAGGCACTGGTGGTTTGGCGTTATGGGCTCTCCGTATTGCTACACATTACTTCAAACATGGACAATACCATGAGCGTATCAGTATATCTGTAGCCACGCTCAAGGACGAAGGCTTCGTTTTGGCAAAGGAATGTGAAGAGTAAGTATAGTTAATAGCATGAATTGTTTTATGCCTTAGGATCCTTTTCTATCTAAGTGTACTATGTTCTACTTTGTTCCAGAGTAAACGTGGTTCAGTGGACCGAGGACTTGTATGAGAAACAGCTGATAGAAAGAACCACCGACGCATGTGGTGGACCTGTCGACGTGGTTCTCAATTTTGGCACAACCTCGCGTTCTCTACATCGCTCTCTGCAGTGTCTTGCCATCGTAAGTGTCATGTTATTATGGGGAATGCTATCAACTTAGATCTAGATAGATATACAAAGAGCTATGAAACATTTTGTTAAACTTGGGCTTTCACTTCAGGCAGCTTCTACAAATAATAATACCTAGTCATCCTTGTCGGCCGTCCTGTGGTGAATATTAGCAGACTACGCAGTGTGATTTACGGTTTATGCGCACGCATCTATTTATTTTTTGATTGGTTGGCAACGCAGCATCAACCGTGCCATATACATGTTTGTAACTTTAGTAAGAAGTATGCAAGAATCAATATAAGCCTTTATATGTAACATTTTGTGCAGCTGTATGACTAATATGACAAGATTTTATTAAATGATTACTGTGATATAGGTACGACTGATCCTTAAAACAACCAAATTAGTCAATTGTAAGTAGGAACTTTGGAATGGTCTTCGGCACATGTGTTCCCTCCCTTCTATGACATTGGGTCCTTCAAACGTTGTGTGAAGAAGCATCTGGTCGGACCGGCTTGACACTGCTAGAAGACATCTATCTTCTCCTCGTCGTCACTGTTTCTGGACTGTAATTGGACTTTCCATCAGGTCCAATACAATTACTTCGCCGTGTCAAAATAAATAAAAGGCGTGAATTCGAAACATAATTGGTAGTCTATATTGTTAGGTCACGAATCCTCTAGCACTAGGCGGTATAACAATCGAATTTTAAACATGACATAATATTGTTATTAAGTGACTAATGAATTGCCGCCCTAATACCATTTAGTATATACCAGAAAACGCAGCAGGGGTAGCCCTCCTTCCTCCCTCCTCAAGGTGGACTGACAACCTGGTAAGGGTCGCAGGAATCGGTTGGATGTAGGTGGCACACGACCGATCTGTGTGGAAAACCTTAGGGGTGGCCTATGTCCAATGGACGTCTTTCGGCTGAGATGATGATGATATGCCGATTAATTAGATTTTTAATACAAATTACGTATCGCTATAGTAACTGTACTAAGCTTCTTTGCAGCAAGTTGGTTTCGTTTTCCACGAAGCGGTATTAAACTGATCATATTTTTCCAGGGTGGAGTAGTCCTCGTCACAGAAGACGTTGGAGAAAAGTTGTTGCCTAAGTTCGCGAAGAAGGCAGAGGAGCTAAATGTGAACATCACGATTGTGCCCAACGGCTCCATCGAACAGTTGAAGGAGTTAGTGGGCCTAGTGTCGAGGGCAGAAGTGAGTATTAAGATTGTTCTAGTTTCTGAAATATTTGATTACACATGTTTTGACTTAAAAATATTCTCGTTGATCACTATACACTATAGCCTTAATGATGACCGACTATTACACGTGAATTGAAATAAATTAGCTCCAATTTGTGCTATCTAAATTCACATATACATATAAGATAATAAACTTACTATGAGTCGCGACTTGGCGCTGCTTTTTCTCTTCCAAGGCTCTCATTACAAGCTTTTAACATTTGCTAAGGAGTTAAAATGGGAAGCGTAACAAAAATGTCTACTTTCGTATTTTTAAGTGTTATGATGTGGAGAAAATGCAACCTCTATAGTTTAGGAACTAGTGTAAGCGACTATGGATACGTGAACCAACAAAATGTTTATGTTTTCCTGTCAAAACATTCTCAAATGCATAGCTAGTCTACGCTCAAATGGCAACCTGGATTAAGTAAGTTGCAATGCATACCCGTGCCGCGAAACGTACGTATAGGTGATAGTCCTATGACTGATCTGTCCCTACACTGTGAACCGATAGAAAGTGCACTCGAGTTTGTGACCAGTCTTACTCGTAAAAATGATGACCGCAAGGCGTATTATAAGTAGTAGTACGGATACGTGACAACAAACAGATAATCTTAGTGATACGATCCTACCGACCGACGTCTGAATTATAAACATAGTATTATCACACACACACACTTATATTGAATACAAGCTGACCCGCGGAACTTCGTCTGCTTCACATAAGAGAATTTGCCCCGTTTTGCAACATTTTACATTGATGCTCTGCTCCTATTGATCGTAGCGTGATATTGTAAAGCCTATAAGCTTCCTCGATAAATGGGCTATCCAACACTACAATAATTTTTCAATTCGTACCAGTAGCGCCTGAGATTAGCGCGTTCAACCAAACAAACGAACTCTTCAGCTTTATAATATTAACATAGAAATAATATAGATTGTACCCTATCGCTCTCTTCACCTTAATAACTGCACGAAAGCGCACCTTGTGGTTTAAGTGGTTGCCCCGCTATTGCCACTGGGCCAAGGGTTGTGGGTTCGAATCCCACACGGGACAAAACTTTTCGTGACCCACAAATGGTTGTTCCGAGTCTGGGTGTTCTTTGTGTCCCCCGGGACATAGGATATACTCGTGGTGCTAACGTAGTCATTTAAAAAGAATTAACTGTAATTGAATTGAATGAAATGTGTAAGCTCATTTTTCTCAGTGTGACGATGAAGGTACATGTATAATATACATAAAATTTTACCTTTAGACACACAACTTAAAATTCATGGCAAGCCACGGTTTATGCGTTTCTCCTCTGCTCATATTCTCGAAGATATACAAACGTACTGCTATGTTTTATAAATCTGTTCAGGCATTAAATTAATAAGGCACGTGTATAGCTTACAATAGTGCCTGGCTCATAGACAAGACCAATTTAGACCAATTCAGGCAATTGTCAACTACATTCTTACGGCAATCAAGAAATGTATTGAGATCACTTTGTTTTTAAGCGTAACCAAAAGCTTCAATATAACTTTGCAAATAAACTCATTAGCAAAAAATTAAATCTAAAATATCCAAATCGGTGAATTCCTGAATGAACCTACATAAAAGATAATCGTTGACCATAAAACCTACTTACACTTACGTTAACACCAATGGTACATATTAGTTTTAATGGATTTTATAGCCATTTATTTTGTTATGCTATTGCTTTTGCACTGTTTCAAAAATATGTTAAACAAACCTTGACAGATAAAATCCTTACAAAAGAAATAACTTACTCTTCTTTGAAGTTGGTGAATCTATTTCCTTAGTGTAGGTAGGTACCTGCCATATGACTAAAATTATAATGTTCTGCTAATTTATTCAGTCTGTCAATGACAGTCCATGATCAATTGCAGATGACGAATGAACGTACCGGCAAATTACACGGGAACCTGGTACTTCTCTTATAATTTAATAGGCAGATAGTATGATATCTACTTATTTATACCTTTAAATAATCATTTTCTTTAGAAACGAAACCGTGAGTTTTTTTTATGCTACTAAGTTGGCACACATGCATACGATCCACCTGATGGTAAGTGGTCACCGTAGCCTATAGACACCTGCAACACCAGAGGCATCACTTGCGCGTTGCCGACCCTTTGGAAAATAATGGAGAGAAAAAGGAAGTGGGAAGGGAAAGGATTGGAAGGGGGAAAGAGGGTGATTGGGCCTCCGGCACTCTCACTCGCCGAACGATACACAACAGTTGGAATACTGCTATTTCACGTCGATATTCTGAAAATATTATATAACGTCGATATTAGTTAAAACTATTTACACGATATTTCCTTAAAAAGTAGAAATCGAACACTTATGTGTTTTGCTTAGATACTAATGTTTCTATGCAAAAGAAACTCTTGACATAATCGCGTGCATTTAACACATGCGCGGACGCAATATACGTTATCGCAAGGTCAGTGAGTTGGATTCTCATACGATGATTGCCGGCCTGCTTTATAACAACATTGTTTACATGTGTTCGAGTTGCTGATAATAATAATTATAATATATAATATAATATAATATTCTATACCACATACACACAACACCATCTAGCCCAAACTAAGCAGAGCTTGTACTATGGGTACTAGACAATGGATAAACATACTTATATACTTTTTTTATAAATGTAATTATTATAATAATTACATTTATTATGATCATGTTTATTATTTAAACTTTATTAATAGATTAAGTTGATTAGTCGTAGCGACGCGACGGTTAATTGGGATAAGCGTAAATTCGATTGCTGTTTTATCGAAGTCAAAATCGTTTATTAATTTAGGTCACATATGAACGACAAATTTTAATGGTTATTGAGTGTACCTAAATTACTGAACTTACTTTTCTAGACAAACAAATGTTCAAATCGATGTGGCTACGTTTAAAAGTTGTCATTTTTCTGGACGTTAATTTGTCATCTGACGAACAATGCCAACATGCGATCTGAATTATAAAAATAGTATTATCGCGCTCGATCGTATTGATAACTAATTGACCCGCGCAACTTCATCTGCTTCATATAAGACTAGAATGTGCCCGCGGTTTCACCCGCGTTTATGATTACTGCCTGCCCCCGTGGGTCATAGCGTGATGTTATATAGCCTATAACCCTCCTCGATAAATGGGCTATCCAACACAAAAATAATTTTTCAATTCGAACCAGTAGTTCCTGAGATTAGCGCGTTCAACCAAACACAAACTCTTCAGCTTTATAATATTAGTATAGATAAGAGAATTTACCCGTTTTGCATTATTTTTCTTTACTAGTCCGCTCCTGTTGGTCGTGGCTTGATGTTATATATCCTATAGTCTTCCTCGATAAAATAATTCTATCCAACACTAAAATAATTTTTCAGTTCGTACCAGTAGTTCCTGAGATTAGCGCGTTCAACCAAACACAAACTCTTCAGCTTTATAATATTAGTATAGATAAGAGAATTTACCCGTTTTGCATTATTTTTCTTTACTAGTCCGCTCCTGTTGGTCGTGGCTTGATGTTATATATCCTATAGCCTTCCTCGATAAAATAATTCTATCCAACACTAAAATAATTTTTCAATTCGGACCAGTAGTTCCTGAGATTAGCGCGTTCGACCAAACAAACAAACTCTTCAGCTTTATAATATTAGTATAGATTATTGTGCACGGCTGTTCTCTAATTAATATGTAAGTTCACTCTTCTAAGGGTGCATACGTTCTTGTGTTTATATATTTTTAAATTTGACTGCATTGATGCCTTGTGGTTATGTGGTCACTCCGCCGAGTGTTGTGGGTTCGAATCCCACACCGGTCAAATATTTCTGTGATGCACAAATGATTGTTCTGAGTCCGAGTGTTCGTTCGGTCCCTTGTTTGAATGTTTGTAAGGGCAACGGCACAGGAATTATTCCTAGTGCTTTGTAATGAGTAGTATTATTTAATTTAAAAATAATAAAATGATTTCTTTCTATATTGGCTTGTGAGCCGTTGTATCACTACTTATCATCGTGATCAAATGACTTTCATACGTCATTTTATATCATATACATACATGTATAATTATGTAATTAAACGATTACGTTTTGAGTAGAATTGAGACCGAAGATACGTGCCAATTATTTCATGACGTGATGCTACGAATGGACTCACTTGCGGGAGTGACGTAGTGGTTTTATTGATTGCTTGACTATTGCCACTACGCTGACAGCTGTGGGTTCGATCCTCAAACAGCATAAAAAGTCAAGAGGTAATCCACGACATGGGGTATCTGTGAGCTAAATCGCTTACCAATCCGTTCAACGATTTACCCGTGAGTTGGAAACGAACATCCAAACGTTACCGTATTGTTGTTCGGTAACAAATCATGTTGCTAAAACTCTTGATTCCGGCGCCACGCTTCTTTTCTCTAAAAAGACAATTTGCGCACTAGGAATAATTCCTCTATCGGGGGACTTTACAAACATTCATACAACGGACACAAAGAACATCCAGACTCGGAACATCCATTTGTGGAGCACACAAATTTTTGTCCCGTTTGGGATTCGAATCCACGAGATTCGGCGCAGTAGCAATGGCGAGGCGACCAAAAAAATCACTACATCATTCGTGCAGTCATACGCTGTCTTAATCCGGTTCTAATTGTGTATACATTTTTGTTTAATGATCCGTTGTTTAACATTTCAGGACTAATCGACACAAATCTGTTCGAAGTCGATGCCAACTCTGTCGTTTGTTAAACTGCGCAGCTCATTTGTTTCGTATGAATCATTGCTCAGAACTGATTCTCGTGACGTCACATGTCTTGTTTCTTTACTCGGTTGATTTGAAACGTTTCTAAAATCAAGTGAATTTTGGATAATATTTAATAAAACTAAAATTGACTGGAATCTGATCTAATTGTGACAATATCAAATATATGTATAAAATTAAGCTTTAAATGAACTGTCCCGTTGATGTGTAGGGACTCTTCTCAGTGTGAGAAGGATAGCTCATAGTCCTCGTCTATGCTGCGTATCGTGGACAGACAGACACAACAACTTAATGTTCCCACAACACAGGTGTTAAAATACCTCTATCACAGTCTCAACAGTCTCTCACAAAACATTGTGTAAAATCCTTGTATTATGAAATTTGTAAGTACCGTTATTGTGAAGAGAAATTAAAAAAATACAATTATTATGTTCTCAAAAATATTTAATCCTCATCGAGAACAGTATGGAGACTCTTAGGGCTTGTCCCACCACCTCCAAATAGCATTTATCTATAAGATAAAAGTCTCGCCATCTCAACCTAACAAAAGTGATACTACATGCGATTTATCTTTCGGATAACTTTTACTTGGCACTGGCCATGATTTCCTTCATTGTTAAATTAAATATAATTTAATAGACACTGAAAACACTCATTAAAAAAAACACGTATCCATTTTTTTGCTTTATAAAATAACGATTATTTATTGTAAATTGATTACATAATAAATAATAACGAAAAAAAATGTTATTAAAAAAGTCACTACAACTACACATCTATAATTTATTTACGTAGTTTCTATAAATATTTATTATGTTTTCGCAGATTGAGCCGCCCCCGCACTCCGTGTTTCCTGCCGAAGAAGCTCAGGAGGTGGTCAGAAAACTATGCAACTCGGAGATTAAAGGGCGAGCCATCTTGAAGTTCCATAATGTCGACTAGCTCTCGTGATAGTGACACAAGCTTTGACTAGCGTAGTCGTAGCGACGACATAGTGATAGACCTGTGGTGAGCGGCTTTACCCTTATGTATTTAGGGTGAGCAAATTTACCCATATGATACAACGCGCGAACTTTTATTTAAAGTGCACAGGTACACGAGTACCTGTGCACTTTAAATAAAACTTGAACTTCCACATTAGTAGTACGAACTACTAATGTGGAAGTTCAAGTTTAATTGTCATCAGCTTTGGTTAAATGTGTGTAAAATTTACCCAACGTTGGTGATAATTATTACCCTTAAATTATAGTAAGATTATGGGAAACATTTATTTTGATAGAGATCCACTTTGGATGTGTATAGGTGGTATTAAAATGATGAGAATTACCCTACCTATATTGTTGTGGGGTAAAAGTAATTACATCTTTTGACAATTATTAAAAATATAAATTAGTGTTTAGGGTAACAGTCGTTAAAGTTAAAGGGTAAAAACTAACAAAATCTAAAAATAGAAATAATTTGATTCGAAAATAAATTTGTTCATCTGTAGTATTAAGTTCTTCCATGAGGGAAACCAAAGTTGAAACTGTGTATTCATTGATAATTATTACTTCATTAAGAAATATTGATATAGTCATTGCATAAGCTGAACGCGATTTTCAAGAAAATATATATTATACGCAAAGCGAACGAATATTATACGTAAGATATATCTGCTGGCATTGTATGGCTGCGCGATTATAATTATTATCATCATAGATCCTATTCATCTTTGTTACCCGAAAGGGGTAAAAGTATTACGTAACGCAGTTTTTGATAATGATGACCCCCTGTATCCTGCCGTAACATTTCGTGACCTCCCTAACTGCGATTCGTAACTTTTGAACGGTTCTCAATGTTGAAAGAATTGTGTGTAGATCGATATATTTTGTAAGTAACCACACTGCAAGACCTTTTGGGTAGCTATTGGCTAATCCCTGTACTAAATATTCTAAAGGAGCGTTGGGTTACAGAGCATAATGGTTAGAAGAAATACCGGTTTACAGCTTGATTAAACGGTATCTACGTCACCTATTAGCAAACATTGACAGTTAGAATTTGCTAGGCTGTGGCGAAGGACAGAAGTAGCGTTTAATATTCTTTCACGTGGTCGATCGTAATCTAACATCTGTCATCTAAATCGTTAACATTTGCTATTTGACCTGCGTGTGACCCTTACTTACTCGCTCGGATGTATAAATATAGTCCTCGTGACCATAAACACCCTGGTCCGGTCACGTCTCTTAAAGATCTGCTGTATATATATTGTTATTGATGAACGAGACAAGGCGTAAAATTTTTAGTTGAATTCTAACATGCTGGGCTGGAGACTAGGTGATTCCAGGGTAGCCCACCTAACCTCTCTCTCCCTCTCCCTCGCCCTCTTTCCTCTTTATAATACTTATTAGTATAGATATAAATGAGTTAAGGTTGTTTCTACAATAACTTTTCTCTCCCTTAAGTCATTATATACGATATGGCTGTCACGTTCTCACAATTTAGAAGTAGTACTTTATGGGATAACAGTATAGCCTTAGATTATGTGAGTGAATGTACTTTTTTAGATAATATATAGGTTTCTAACGGTTAAAGAATTTTTATAATCAGTTGAGCAACTTTTGAGTTAGATCCTTACCAACAAACAAAAAATCAAATCATTCCTCTTTATAATATTAGTACCTATAAAAGAATAATATTAACCCTGTATATAAATTGTCCCACTATGAGAAGGGTTAGGCCATAGGCTAGGTAGGTCTGTGTAGGTAAGCAGACTTCGTAATATCTTCGATGTTTTCTCTTACCGTTAAAGCGAGCGGTAATTAACCAATATGCGCTTAACTCAAGCCAAATAGATTATTGTCAATTATAAACTTTTGTTAGCTTCGATAAGTAAGCCTTAGTATCGAGCTTGAGACCACTGCGTGACAGTCCAACGGACTACCACAAGACTACCGCCTTTTAAAAATAAATCTTATTTAATATTATAAAGCTGAAGGGTTTGTTTATTTGTTCGTTTGTTTGAACACGCTAATCTCAGGAAATGCTGGTCCGAATCGAAAAATTATTTTAGTGTTGGATAGCTCATTTATCAAGGAAGGCTATAGGTTATATATAACATCACGCTGCGACCCACGGAGGCGACACAGTAATCATAAATGCGGGTGAATTCGCGGGCACATCTAGTAAGTAAATACATCGTACAATACAAGATTTGCAGGTAAATCAATATTCTCGTTAATTTGCCTTAACGTCTGTTTTGAATTTGTATTTAGCTTGCCGTGACCTACTTAATGCTATGATTCCTATGTAGGCATTACACAGACAAACGATAGAAATAAACAGGATATCATAGCGCTAATATCAGTTACAGAGTAAGCAGAATTGTATCACATCCAATTATAAACACCTCGTTGGTTGCGTATTGTGGCTGATTTCGATTCGATTCCCGGGCTGTGTGCTGGTCTGTGGTGGGTCTTTCTGGTTTGAATCCCAGGTCGGTAATTCTCAAGAGCAGCACGACATCTAAATGCTTCATAAATAGCAAGACGCTCGCTCTTTAATGCGAATTCCCGCGTTGAGTGTTGGTCTGTGGAGGTTGTTGCCAGTTCGGATTCCGAGTCGGGTTAAATATAATTTTAGAAACAGCACGACATCTTGAATTGCTTTGTAAATAGCAATACGCTTGAAACCTAAAGTATAACACCGAAATGATGATACAATATCCCTCTTATTACCCAATATTCTTTTTTGACTCACCCCGGGAAAGTTTGAAAGTTCCGGGTCCTACCGACTAAACCTACCACGGCGTTCCTTCACACGGTCTATGGCCGGGGCGCAGGGATCGCTCGCGAATTCATCCTGCAGCTCCGGCAGATTTTGGCCACCACTGAATCGGGGCGGCTTCGCCCAGTAAATTTTCTTTCCTACGCGCGCATGGCGAACATGACGCGCCGCCGTCTCAGGCTTGGTACTCTTGGTACACAGGCAACAGCCTGACCGGCTCACGTACGAGATGTTATGATAAATAACGACTTGCGTCTATATCTGCCGTCATCATATGATATCTAATGTCATGTTCATAACGATCTAGGCACGCTGATTGTTTATAATTAAACTGTTTTCAACATGAATTGATTCAGGTCATACATAGGTCGCGATCATACAAGCCGTTATTACTTATGTAAATTGTTAGTGCTTGTTATATTATATGTAAACAAGTTATTATAGTTGTAAACTTCATTTTATGATTGTGTGTGGTATCCGGTTGGAGTTTATATAAATAACTAGCTGCGCCGAGCGGTCTCACCCGTGTAAGTCCTGATACCGTGGGAGTATCGGGATAAAGCCTATATGTTAATCTAGGTCTCCAGCTATCTACATTACAAGTTTCATCGCAATCGGTTCAGTTGTTTTTGCGTAAAAGAGTAACAGACAAACATCAATCCATCCATCCTCACAAACTATACATATTTTATAATATTAGTGGGACCAGCGGTCCCTGGTTTTAGCCACGTTTATGATTATTGCTACGCTCCAGAGGCTTGTAGCGTGATTTTAATTTAGTCTATGTTACTTCTTGAAGAAGTAGCCTTTTAACCTTTTGAACGCCACGCCATAACAGCACCTCCATTTCCTGTACGCCAAGCCCGAAAATCGATATATTATATATTGTTTTTTATGATCAAATATTTCAATAACTAATAACAATTTTGTTTGCTGTATACAATTAAGTAATAATTGGGATTAAATTTTTAAGTTGTATCACTAAAACACAGAAAAGTAATGATTTAATATGTTTATTTTGAATTTTCCTGTGAACCGACAAAAAACAGTTTTGTCGAGTATAGACGACGTTGGCGCACAGGGCACGCTTGCGCATGTCGAGTATAGACGACGTTGGCGTTCAAAAGGTTAATGGTGACATTATTATTAAAACCGGTTCAGTAGTTTCAGAGTTTATTGATTACAAACAAAGTTACAAAAGCTTTTATCTTTATAATATTAAATATACGGACATTGCGCAGTGCGCTTTTTTGGCGCATCGGTGCTATTGTGCGTAACATCTCGATTTACCAAGTTCAAGAAATAGGATTTCCATCCAAGAACTTATTAGTAATAGCACGTAATCTGGAACATACATATATAGACAGACGGCCATAGACATGGTACTAGGTCCTATTACATGCGACCTAAAACCGTATCTAAATAAATGTAGATGTAGTCTTCTGACTAACCCTCCGCCGGTATATACATGAGACTGTGAATGCATGTATGTAACAAAACTGTCGGTCGATCTAATAAATTATACTTTCACGTTACATGATTCATGTAACATGTAGCGGGATATTATCCGATTACACAAGCATACGACTCAAGCATATATTCGATCAAAATCGCTGTTTTGTATTCGTTATATCGTTATTTGAATGTTCGTAGCGGAAAAATATATCGAAGACTCCATTTTTATTGAAAAATAACTTTTTGCTCGTTTAAAATTAGGTTAGATTATGTTAGCTATAGAACTTTTAAAAATAATATATAGTCTATATTACTCGCTGATAATATAGCTTTTAAACAGTGAAAGAATTTTTTAAATCTTTGTTTAGTTTTCGAGTCAACCTTTTACAAACAAACAAACAAACAAACAATCTAGAAATCAAAACTTCATAGAATCAAAATCTTTATTATGTAAGTATAGAAAAGGCAACAAAAATGACTAATTCTGAACATTCCTAACTACGAACCGACCTATAATTACGTAAATCTAAGCTCTTTTCGCTTCTCAGATACGCTAGTGTCAATTACGATAACTGTGTTAGTGCTGTGCTAAATTTAGCACTTGTATCATATGTTCTTTATATACGCACTCCATGTCAAGCTATGCGGCACGCGAGCGATAGACAAACTATGCCTTAATTTTAGCTAACATACACTACAGGAGACCATATTTCAAATAAAAATATATAATTACTGTGTCATTTTGAAAAAAACATATTCTAAAAGTTTAATAAAGAACATTATTTTATTGCCATTTTTGTTTTTGAGTTTAGGTACAACATATAAAAGTAATTGATTACTTCTGCATAGTGACTTATAATTTGCATATTTTACATATTTTTGACCTAATTTTGCATTAGTACGTTTTTGACGAAACTTGTGTATAATTTTATTTATACCAATATGTCCATCACTCAATCTTAACACGGGGAAATTGGAAACCAAACGCCATATAAAACAAGTGAGAAACGGCAATGATTTTCCGTAAATCTTAGAGTTCGAAAAAATGGCTCTTGTAATATGCAAAGGTCACGTGATACCACGTGACCTTGAGGTCAGATGTCAAAGGTCATAGTCATTTCGGGGGTATATCGACTACGCTGAGTCATAGCGTTGACCGCGAGTCTCTAGCTCTTACGGTTCTTGAGCTAAAAGTTGTATAATAGACAGACAGATGGACAAAACTGTTGTATAAGAGATTTTTCGAACTCTAAAAATGGACTATACATAACTATATTCATACATACATTAAGTCCTACGCCTGTATACTCAGAGAGTTAGCCGAAGGTGTTTTACACCCACATTTCGCGAAGTATGGTTTGGTTCCTTTTTTTTTTGGTTTTTTTGACCCAAGAAAATCCTTTATGGATACCCCCCTCCCTCGGGGGGGAAGAGTGGTTATGTGAGACTCTCCGTCCCTGAAGGGGGTCGGTATACACACTAAAAACCTGGGGTGAGCAGTCCCTCCGCCGACGGAGTGGGGCGGGATGGGGTCGCGTTAGCAATCACCATCCCGCCCCGGCGGTTGGCCCGGCTGATGGTGACCGGGCCTCAGCACCTATGGAGGGAAGGCCTTGCTCACCAAGGCCATCCCCCAGACGTGTGGGGCCGTGCAAGCCGGTAGAGAGTCCCCCGACTCTGTACCAGTGACCCCACTATACAGGAGCGAAAAGGCGGGCAAATCGCCTCCTTCTCGCTCCCATCCGTCTGCGCCGGAGAGGGTCAGCGAGGAGGTTGTTCTCCCTGACCCTCTCCGCGGTCTCCTTCTGCGCCATGACAGCTTCGCAGAAAGAGACCACTGCCTGCCAATGGTTTGGTTCCTGCGCTATAGAGGGCTAGCCTGTTGCGTTTTACTGGGCACTTTGTCACACTCTTTAACCCAATGACACTTTGCTCGACCCAAAACCTCACTCCACCATTGAGTTATTGTTTTTAACTGATTATCTTAACAGATAGTACAGAATACATAATTAAACAAATAGAAAGGGTCGTCAGAATACCTCACGAGTAAACACGCACTCACCCGTAGACACCAGCGTACAGTAATTTTAAATTATATTGCAGAATGCGGTCTTCGGTATTTCGATAAGACTTTGGACTTGAGATTTAGTTCGTGAGTCGTATGTCACCCATTCTATCGTATCGACGTGAACCCATTCTTAACAAACGTATTTTAAGCAATAATACCAAACGTGAATATCAGTCATTTGTAAATTGCTAATAATCACTACATATTATAAAACAAAGTCATACGCCACGTCTGTCTGTCTGTTCTTAATAAACTCATAAACTACTGAACGGATGTTTATACAGTTTGTACCAATAGACAAAGCGATTCATGACGAAGGTTTAAGTTTATAATCGGAGCGGGCGGCCTTAGCTTAAGACAAGATAAAAATTACATTCGTATGATTTCTCCGAATTCGCTGTACACACACATCTATACATAAATGCGACTGTATTCGCACGTGGTATTGAGTCATCTATCTAGTATTTATAGCTACTATATCATAGCTTGCAGAGTGCCACAAGTCCATTGCTCTGTCAACAAAGTGTCAGCTTCGACGGTCACGGCGTTGTAGGTTACGACACTTACGACTGTGTACATGGTACTACACAAATAGTTCGTTATTATGTTCGGTACACAAATATATTCAATGCCATACTCCGGCCGGAATTAATCAATTATTAATACCTTCATTCTTTAAAGCTGATTGACCACTACTGTGCGAAGGCAATACTTTTCTCCAGGTCTTCCTATCTATAATTATGTATATTATAAAGTGGAAAGATTTTAATTTGTAAGGATTTAATTTAATAACTGTACAAACGATTTTACGAATCTTTCACTATTATAATGATATATTATCACCGATTAACATAGGTTATATTTTATTTTAAAAGGGTGCTGTTACCAGCGTAACCGTACCTACTTTTACGCGAGCGAATCCGCAGGCAACAACTAGTTGGCTTATTCTTCTCCGTTGGCTAAGGGGCGTGACCATCAAAAGTAGCTCTAGTAGCTTCTGCGTTATACTATGTGGATAGCCTACTGGGTGTAGCAGTTTATGCAGGATGACATCTGGGTGGACTCTTCCTAAATGTATGTATATCAGATTATGTGCACAATTATATTCGAATATGTTGACAATGCTTTAAAAGTACGTGTTTAATCACACAATAGTAGGTAGATACTGCGTTGTTCACAACTGTGGTCGAATATCATTCCATTGTAATTATGCCCGTCCCTAGTCTCCTGTAATCTGAAGCCAATATCTTTTGCCGGTATCCAGCTATCTGCATATGCATAAACAACGTTTTCGCTGCCCTCTATTCTGGGATCCATCCCGTGACCGCTTTAACCATAGCTCTTCCATCATGCCACAGACTGGGTCTGCTCAGTTGTATATCAATTTCGTTAATGATAGGTCAATGACCGCGATCTAATTGTCTTTGTCTTGTATAAATCTCCTGCACTCTGCCATTCGGCCTCTACAATCCAAAAGGCCAATTGATATATGTCTTGTAGTGAAGGGTGAAGGCAGCTTGCGTATCTCTGGTATTGATTATGACTTAATATATTCCTTTGTCACCTAAGCCAGGGTTTAATACAAGTGTAAAAAAAGGTTCGCTTATTACGTAATATTTTATCTAATCATTACATTTTTAATAAAATGATCACACTAGCCTTTTATGAACATGAGTGTTCTAGCCAGCAATGGCTAATATAATTTTTCAAGGCACTTCTGTCATCTGACGTCCACTAGTCATATTTTGACGTTTCAATACATAAAACCCTGTCGATGTTCTGCTGATAAATATGCTTCTACGAATGGGGAGAACTTCGACAATGGTAACAACCTTACCCTGCGTAATGGATTGCATTTGCGTCGCAGGCGCTTACAGATCAAAAGTAGATTTAGAACGAATAACACGAGGTGAATGCAACCGCAATATCTAGACAAAGCCGTGGAAATATGGAAATCTTTAAGAATGCCTGTGTTCAATAGCAGACGTCACGCGGCCTATATATTGATAACGTCTTGTTATGTTCATTGGCTCTGTCATGCAAATGAGATCTGAATAATCAATCGATAACGGTTCGTTGGGGGCAGAATTGAACATCTGCATTTAGGCCATTTTACTGCACTTTGCTATCGGATTAAAACATCTGATCTTCGTCGTCAATACAGCCATACAACGTCAGCCATCCGATTAGAATAGAAGCAGATAGATAATATATAACGGTAGAATAGACAACAGAAAGTTGGATAGGTTACGGTGGAAATGTACCAAATCGTAGATATTCCAAATATCTTGATGGCGATTGGAAGTCCAATAGACTAGACAGTAGAAGAAACCGATTATGTAAGCATGGACACAAGGGTAAATTACAATTTAAACAAGAAGCTTAGGTCCGACGAAGCAAATATAAATATTTCTGAGACGAAATATATATTTCATTTTATTCAGCTTCCATGTCGATGTAGCTAATTAATTATTCAGCTATTTTGTCCATATGAATTGTTGCGTAAGATTTCATTTATAACAAAATCCCAGGTTTAATTTAAGTTCGGACAAAGTTGTTCGGTTTGTTCTGGCAATCTGAACGGTAAATATGTTTTGTAATTAAATTCTGGAGAAATATAGGTGCATTACAAGTCTACCAGTTTGAGGATATCGTCCGAGACTGGAAATTTTTAAGAATGCTTATGTTCAGTTCATATATGGTAGGGGGCCATGAATAATCTGGTCGTTTACCTCTTGTGTCCATGTTGACGTGTTAGCCGTACAACGTAGATCCTGTTGCGAATGCACATCAGACATATCAGTAATAACGTCCATATCTATATGCCAAATGAAAAACTACAGATATTAAAATTGTTTTCAGCAAAACATCTATATTTACCGTTAGCTAGACTGTTCTTAAGCTTCCTTTTTGTAGAAATGTTCGCGAAGGCTATTAGGACACGTATTATTAGTGGTGAGGATGTGGTTTAGACATAAAGGGATGTGCCTGTAAAATCTTTGTAGTCTGTATTTACAGAAGCGGATGTAAATTATTTGGTATCCACGTTTCGAAGATGTGTATGTAATTCAATAGAGAGTAAATCTATAGACGTGCATTATTATTGATGTTTATATATATGCGGATTGATTATTATTTACGCTAATATAAGCATCAATTAAAGTAAAATGTACAAAAGTTAATTAAAGAAAGTTCTAAATAAATTATAACTGAATCCGTGATATAAATGTTGACAAATTGATTTAATTTAACCTAACAGTTAGTAGGAATGCGATGTCGAATACGTATGTCAAAAGTGATGCAGATGTAATCGATCCCCTAATACTTATCTATTGTTAATTAAAAGCATAACAATTATATATCTAAAAACATAATATTACTTATTCAGTGTGTCTTGCGTATAAATATCGTCATATTTATTAAAAAGTACATATTGGTCACAATGCCATCTAATTACTAATATAATACGATTCAATTAATTAATCATCATTTCACCTTGTAATTATAGTAGATTTAGTATGTAGTTTATATATATATAAACTACATACTAAATCGTATATTTTATATAAAATGCTTGCCCATTATAAGAGATGTATCTAATACCAAATATTGTCACATCCGACCTTATCTTAACCGGTCGTATACCGCCGGCTCGCATACCAGCCGGCAGATTTGTACCCGTCGTAGGCCGGTGGCTCGCATGCGAGCCACCAAATTGGCGCCAAAACGCCGCGCGCCGCCTTCGCTTTAGCTTAAGCTAACGTAAAACCAATTTGGTGGCTCGCATGCGAGCCACCGGCCTACGACGGGTACAAATCTGCCGGCTGGTATGCGAGCCGGCGGTATACGACCGGTTAAAATATCGTCTCACGCAGTCATCTCGAGTCAAAATGCAGAAGTGCCGAGGAAATCTTATTAATATTCAGTCGTACCCAGAAACAGTCACTAATAGAAATTGAAATAAAGAGGTTAGGAAATAGAATATAGTATATGTATACACCTATTTACATTGTATATGTAGATGATATGAAAAGGTGGTCATTGAAGTATAAAGATATAAATAACACACTGTGTATCGAAGCTGCATTATATCTTATATAGTTAGCGTATATAAAATAGTCCGACAAGAGTATATAACTTTATCAAACATGCGTAACAATTTTAAAATGTTACCTCTTTCTTTTACATGCCACATATTATTATTACCATAATAATAATATGAACAGATAAAATTATCATAGTAAGCCTATATTAATCAAACTTGTATCTAAGGCTAAGCTATCCTATGGAGGAAATTTTGGGTGTTATAGCCTATATATATATATTTGAACCCTTCAACAATATAATGATTATATAATTAAGT
Source organism: Catocala fraxini (assembly GCA_930367265.1). Lineage (NCBI taxonomy): Eukaryota > Metazoa > Arthropoda > Insecta > Lepidoptera > Erebidae > Catocala > Catocala fraxini. The sequence goes on along the minus strand of OV884024.1, from coordinate 2,417,532 downwards.
GATAATGTCGATATATTCAACGACATTTCGTCGATAAAAGTATTGCATCTCGCATGTAGCTTTATCTAGTTAGTTGTAGGCTGTTGTGGAAAGATTAATACAGTTTCTCATCGGTACAATACCAAAAATATAACAAGATCGACAAAAATTCTTGAATAAATATTTATAAAAAGCGTGCATTGGGACGCTAGAGATATGCCATCCGCGAATGTATTTCTAACTGTGTTATTCTGTACGATCTCACTGTAAACCACTTGTGAATCCACAGTGAACACACTTTTATTGCAATGGTTACTTTGAAAGTTAAATTTTGAGTTCGAGATGAAAGCTTTTAGTACGACAGTTTCTCTTTCGTTTAGGTATTATTATAATAATATGGACAAAATGGACCCATCGATATCGCGCCTAACCTAAGTGATATTCGAAGCGACGAAGCACTGAACATATAAATCTCTCTCTTGTTGCCGAACCAGTGACAGGCACTGACAGACTAACAATCGACTGGTTACAAATTGTAAAATAATATCAAATACAGTTTTACAGCAATCTTGTTACACTAAGCGCCATAGGTATATGAGAAATATCGTTGCCTGATCTTTGTGTTTGATTAATTATCTTGCAAAGGTGACAAGATGTAGATGGATCTTTTACCTGTAAAATATAAAATACACGTTGTGTACAAAACTTAGGATTTACAGCGTATAAAATTAATAGATATTAGAAATGTATGGACGAGTTTAATTTTTTCAGACAGACTATAATGGGTTATGTCTGATTTAGTCTTAGTAACGCACTTAAACTTTGTATACTGGTATGCATAAATATAATTAATTATAAAATGTAACATTTTGTCACAAATACTTTACACAAATATAACGTCATTATATTATAATTATATTATTCATAATATTACAATTTACTATCTAGTGTAAACAATTAATTGTCAAGCACAATGAATGTAACTAGAATATAATTATAATTTGAATATAATTATTGTAATATCAGTATAATAATTATAATTTGAACTTTAGTTTCAATAAACGTGTCGTCAAAATGTAGTGATTACAAAATAAATGTAAAATCATTTTATTTTTCGATGTTTGTAATGAAACGTAGAAATGTTTACCACATCTAGTCAAAAGTTTGATATCAAAGGTGAAATTTTATTACTTAGGAATCTAATAGTTAAGCATAGAGAGTAAGTTATACGTACCGCTATTTGTCAATATACCTTTATTGAATAAAGTCATATAACGTTTGCTACATTTGTTTTTATTTTTTATTTATTACCTTTTGATTAAAACAGCTGGTTTATTTGGTCATCTGGAAACATCCATGTCTTCCTACAATGTGCTGGGTGAATATTAGACCACCTTCAAACACCACGTTGATACTAACTATGAGGTACGCTAACTGCGTCGTCACACTTCTAACATCTCTACTGTCAAAGCTGTTGGTGACCGCTTGGTAAAGAAATACACCTTGGGAGGCCCGCGCATCTGCTGGGAAGTACAATAAGTCACCTGATTCAAGAGTTATTCTGTGTGGTCCCTGTCTTCAAATCTCAGATAGACTATCAACAATGATGACTTAGAGTATGTCACTTAGTTATACGTAGCGAAGTGTTGATATTTGTGGCAGTTTACCGAGCCACGTTTTACATTTTCTACTCCAGATGTCGATGATCTCGACAGCGTACTGTTATCAATGTCTTCTTCATCCCGAGGTGCTGCAATTTTTTTAATAACGTTCGCGGCATCTTTGTAATTTCTACTCTTTACCGATTCTTCCATTGCTCCATGATGATGCTATGATGATTGTCATCATAGTTCAATTAAGCCAAACAAGCGTCTGGCTTTCTGGTAGGGAGCCGAGGGCTATACGTTGTGTAGTTCAAGCAGAATCTGGTACTGCAATCTTTCTTGCTTACGAGTACCACAGGTGAAGAGCAAGGAACAAGCAGCTAGTTGATAGTATTATCGCTGTCACTTCCATTTCCATTGCTAACGATACCTGTCTTGGCCTTTGTTTTATCGGTCGAGTAGTACCGGCACAGAACTGTACCAATGGCGATCGGGTGCTTGACTAGAATTTTTCTGACGAGTTTATTTTCGCCTGTCGTTACATGATAGATGTCCTTTTATTCTAACAACAGTTTCTCTGTTTGCTTTACTGCTGTTACTCACTGAGATATAATAGCAAGCTCTTTAATCGACGCCATCACAAAGCTTATATCCTATCCGGCACTGAGACATATCGCCTACACGTTTCAGAAATCAAGCAGTGAAGGATATTGCTAGTTCAAGTGAGTCGAAATTGTATGCCGATTGCCGCTAGAAGGCCTCGTGAGTCGGGTCTAATTGTGGTGCGTAATATGTGTGCAGTGTGTGTCTCACGGTGAGTCAGGGTGGATACTGCGTAGTTGTTGCGTTGTGGTTAGCTACTGCGTTGACTGTGAAGAAAGTCCTCTGCTAACGTGGTTCGTATGCAGTAGGTGGTGTACCTTACGCTAATGAGACCAGGCATGGTCGTGGCAGTCCCTAAGGCCTAGGATGTGCCAAAAGGGGCGACAACTCCGTAGGTCAGTATGGCTCATCTTGGCACAGCCACCATCGCAAACTGGAAATCTATTTACGTAGTGAATTAGATGATAAGTAGTCGAAATTGGTCGTAAAGTAACAGAATTGGTGGGTCCGCCGTTTAAAAGATACAAGGGGGTATTGGTGGGTGTACCAAAGTGAGCGCTCATCTTGGCACAGACACCTTGTATTTCCAAAACCAGTTTGTGCCGCATTCGTCCCTCATGATTCGTCCCAAGCGTAGAAATACACATTCGTGAAATGTTCCTTATACGCCCCTAAAATTAAATATATATTAATTTCTTGACGTAATTCCTTTTGCGTCCCAGATTATGTTCCTTTTCTGTCCCTGTTTTTTTTTATAGAATTTCTGTTGTACGTGCCGTCGGCCAAAAAATATTTTAAATACCTCGTTGATCTCTCAGTAAAACCTTGGGCTTATGATTGCATGACATCACGAGCCTGACAACGAAAGATTTAAAATAATTTTATACCATGTTTTGTTTAGTTAACCATATGCAGATTTTATACCAATTGCCCAGATACACACATAACACACACACTCACAAACACCCACACACACAAACACACACACAACATACACGCAATACATATTATATAGACTTATAGTAATATATCAGGATTACTAATTTTTTTTTACTTTAACATTAATTATATTTCTTGCTTAAATTACGTAAAGTTTAATAATGTAAGTAGGTTTATATTCTTATTGTCACCAGTAGATCTTTACTTAGTTTAACTGTGAAACTGGAGGGTTGCTGGTACTTATAGCACAGGATACATCCTATTTTAAGTACCAGCAGAACATTATAATTAAGAATTTTGTACCTAGATTAAGATTCCTACTACTATGTACCTACTTGTATTTTTTCTGTCAATAAAGAAGTTATTATTATTATTATATGTACAAAAATATAGGGTGGAAAAGAGGGTCGAATGAGGAACATTTTGGAATGTGGGACGTAATGTAGGGGCAAATGCGGAACAAACCCTAAAACCACAGCACCGAACGAAGATCTAACTATACCTACCAAAAATTTGTCGATAATTAGTCGACATTGATCACAAAATATCAGCATTGAACGAGCCCCCGTTTAACACATTTAAGGAGGTAGAGATACTGTTTAGAAGAGAATAGAAAGCAACTTAGGTTTTAAAAAATATGTGTATCTTTCCCCGTACATGGAATATCATGACAGAGGTTTTAGTGCTTTTCCATTGCACTACCCAATAGAAATGGGTTCTTAAGCGTCTGCTAATATCCTAACAAAAAAGAAACAGACATAAGCGAGGAGATTTGACTATGAATATAATGAAATTGATGACAGATGTTGAAAATTTATTATTAAAGTATTGGGGTTGGGGCGATATAATGATGTGAGGTGGAAGAAATTATGGTATCGATGGCGTAGTAGTTAGTGTAACCGACTGCCACGCCTGAGGTCGCGGGTTCGATACCCGCACAAGTCAAACATTTGTGTGCATGGACATAGATGTTTGTCTTGGTCTGGGTGTTTTTATGTATCTATAATATGTAAATATTTACAAAAAAAAATAATAGTTGTCACAGGATCAGCGTGGTAATGGTACTAATTCTAGTTATATGAGGGACGGAATGAGATTTTTTATGTCACATTTTGCGACTTATGTCGTAGACATCACTTGAAATAACCTCAGTATGAAGTAATTTATAATGTGCTTCTTGAAGTTGTATATTATGCGGATCAATTTAAAAAAATACCTGCCTATGTATGTTTATCCATTGTCTAGTACCCAAAGTACGAGCTATGGGTACTAGACAATGGATAATTATTATTCTAAAGTTGAGAAAACAGCATATTTTGGAAAAATCACAAGATTTCACAAATCACAAAGTTTTAAACAAAATAACTTACAATCGCAATTTTAAATATTGGAACAAAAACATCGCAGACGTCAATTATTACGACACACAAACTTGCTTTGCACATTGAAGGTGTTCGCGACAACGTCAACAGTAACTTAAGATTCATATTATGATTATAAATTTCATACGTGTTATTTAAGTATACTGTACCCATAAAGTTTATAGTTCAGAAATAGTGTTGAATTAGGTCACATATAGACCTAATTAATATAGTTAAATAGTGTAAATAACGTAATATTGTGTTTCTCCTATAGTTTATAGAAATATTTTGTGAATATGTAAACATTACTGATAAAATGTACATTTTTTATCTCAAGTTAGGTATATCAGTGTTCCTAGGTCATAAGGCTTTAATAAAACGTTTTACCTATTGTGTTTTATTTATGCGCTAAGAAAGGCGCTATAGGATGTTGAAGGAATTATATTCCTATATATCATAGTTATGAAGTTATTAAACTTTTTCTCTTTGTAAATATGACCGCAGCTTAGATTTTTAGCATAAAACCTAAGTTATCTATACCTAGACCTAACTTCCGAAAGATAAACGTTATAACGCTAGCTAGGTCTTTTCGTGCCTTACGCGGCACTGGTTGTACCATCACGCTAGCTAGCATAGTTCCATAGTTATAAGCAGAAATGTGTAATTTTTTAAATATAATAAAATTGTGGAACAGTGGTTTCTGGCCGGCTCTCGTTACGGTAAAGATCTGGGGTACCTAAGCGACACCGTATCGATCGATATTAGGTGCTCAAGAAACCTCATCTTCAAGCCTCAAGAACCGAATGGAGCCAGCCAGAAACCTCAAGACAACTGAACAGTGAAGCATGTGTATGATTTATCGAAGTCCCGACCCGCACATCGTATGACACGCCTTTCAGCGCCTCCACACCGAGACCAGTAACCGCTATAGTACAGTCCACACACCGTGTATAGGACGTCAGCGACTTGACGGCTGTTATCGTAACCATCGCCATAGTAACCTCAGCCCCGAGTTCGCCCGTCCGGTACATTTGCTGGTCCTTCGAGCCGGATCCCACAGGAGGCCTGAAAAGCGTGTCCCGTCGACGTTCCACGCCTGAAAATTGAAGAATCGAGACGTATTACAGAAGATCTATCAAGATGCCGGTGACAAGATCCAAAGGGAGAGCTCCCGAAGCATGGACAATCGACGCTGAAGCTGGACCGTCAACGAGCGTCCCGGCGCCCGCGCGCACCGGAGCTCCGTGCATTCGACACCAGATGGCGCCGCAGTCTCCGTCGACAAGCGCCGGTACACTGCCGTGCGTTCCGGTCGCCGCCGAGTCGACACTGCGCGTTGCGTCGAGTGAACGGGCGGCTGCTCACCGTACGGTAGAAGATTCGAATCGAACATTGCGGCCTGCAGAAAGTTTGTGTTCGCGTGCGGCTCCGAGCAGTATTGAAGATAGATCAGAACAGATACAGAAAAGTCAAGAGGAACGTCGAACGGTGCGGTCAGTGACGACAAACCGGTCGAATAGAAACGTGTTGAAAGCGCGTGAAGAAATCTTGAAGATTAGATTACAGTTGGCGCAGTTGGCGCTACAGAAGGCTGAAGATGCTGCGGAATCGGATGACTACGAAGAAGATGGCCGTTCGAAGGACGACTACGTGCGATCGTGGTTAGAAGAGGCTCCGGAACCGCAGATAGAAAATATAGAAGCCGACATCGGAAGAAGAACCGATCTGCCGGCCCCGGCCCCCAGGGCCAATAGTGACACGAAAACTGTCAACAATTTACAGGACGCTGAAGACGTCAACAAACAGGATGAAGACCCTTTGAAGAAAAAGGCCATTCGTCAACAGGGAGGAGATTCACTGAAGCCGTTTATCACTGAACTCACCTCCGCCATAGCAGCGCTCGTGGATAGGAAGCCGCTGGACACCGCTGGTCCGTCGCCACACCCAGCGGTATCGAAGGTCATCATGACACTACCAACGTTCAGCGGGGCGCATACCGAGTGGTTGTCGTTTCGTGCGATATACGACACCACGAGAAGATATTTCAACGACGTGGAAAATACAGCAAGATTGAGAAAAAGTCTCAAAGGAAGAGCACTTGAAACCGTCAGTTCGGAACTGATTGGACATGCGAAACCGGACGACATCATGAAGGAATTGGAGCTACAATTCGGAAGACCAGACTCCATTGCCCAAGCGGAGACAGACAAGCTGAGGACGCTGCCACGATGTAGCGAAGCACCGAAGGACATCTGCACGTTCGCAAGCAAAATAAGAAGCGGTGTAGTGACACTTCAAGCATTGAAGAAAGAACACTACCTCATCAATGCGGAGCTCCTGCGTGTGCTGACCGAGAAGCTGCCGAACTCGCTACGCGTACAGTGGTACCGGACCTACACAGAAAAATACGACTCGAAGCCGGACCTCAGCCGATTCAGCGACTTCGTCACCAAATACGCTCGCTACTGCAGTGCCTTCGCGCCGGCAGAGAACATCACTGACGGCCAGCCTACGCGTCGCGTCGTGCAGAGGACCCACACAGCTACCGAGAAGTACCCAGTTACCACACAGTACTGCAAGATCTGCGAACGCGAGGGACACTACCCGTCTGGCTGCCAGAAGTTTCTAGCAAGCGACGCTGACAGAAGATGGGATCTGGCCAAGAAGCACGGCCTGTGCTTCAGATGTCTGCGCTCACGCCGCCAGGGACATACATGCAAGTCAAGGAAATGCGACGTAGGGGGATGCACCGCAACACACAACCGGCTTCTGCACTACGAAAGGAAAAACAGAACACCAGAAGCTGACAGTGAGAAAAGTGAAGTGGTTGCAAGTTCGAGTATGACAGCCAAACCCCAAGCCTACCTGAAGATAGTTCCTGTGCAGATTGTCGGACCGGCGGGAGAGGCATCGACGTTCGCGCTGTTAGATGATGGTTCCACGATCTCCCTCATAGATGAAGACATAGCCAACGCGGTCGGAGCAGAAGGAAGCCTGGACCCTTTCACGATACGTGCTATCGGTGACACTTCTATAGACATGCCGAAGTCAAGAAGAATAGACATTACAATGAGAGCCACTGAAGGCAAGGAAGTGCCACTGTGCGCGCACACAGTTCCAGGACTGCACCTGACGCCGCAAAAGGTCACCGAGGAAGATCTCAGGGACTGCACACACCTGCAAGACATCAAAGACAAGTTGGTGTACGACGTTGGCGTGCCGAAGATCCTCATCGGGCAAGACAACTGGCATCTTCTCATCGCGAGTGATATGAAGAGAGGCCCTGGTCACCAACCCGTCGCATCGCTGACACCACTTGGATGGGTGTTGCACGGCGCGCGCTCACGAACGCTAGGACACAGCGTTCACTTTGTTCATCAAGTGTCAAGCACAGAAGAAAACCTAGAGGCACAGCTGAGAGAATATTTTGCGCTCGAATCTTTGATTATCAATCCACGTCGTCCGAAGACAGATCCGGCAAAGCAGGCCGAAGAAATTCTAGAGAAGAGTACGAAACAGATAGAAGATGGGCATATAGAAACGGCTCTTCTCTGGAAGAATACAGAAATTGTTATGCCCGATAGTTATGAAAACGCAACAAAGAGGCTTGCGTATATAGAGAAGAAATTAGATAGAAATATCGAGCTGAAAGCAAGATATACAGAACAGATGAACTCGCTAATAGAAAAGGGATATGCAGAAGAAGCTCCAAGGGAAACTACACCCGGGAAGACTTGGTACTTACCTCACTTCGATGTCCACAACCCCATGAAGCCAGAGAAGCTGCGCATAGTGCACGACGCCGCTGCGAAAACGAAAGGGATGTCACTTAACGATTGCCTCCTCACAGGACCGGACCTGCTACAGTCACTACCAGGCGTGATGATGAGATTCCGTCGCCATCGCGTCGCCGTCTCAGCGGACATAACAGAGATGTTCATGCAGGTGCGAGTCAGAACAGAAGACAGAGACGCACTCCGTTACCTGTGGAGAGGTGACCGGCGGGAGGGCGCCCCTCAAGAATACCGCATGAAGTCAATTATATTCGGCGCAGCAAGCTCACCGTGCACAGCAATCTTCGCCAAGAACTGGAACGCTCAGAAACACCAGCACGTGAGTCCTGAAGCAGTGGAAGCTATCGTAGAGAACCACTACATGGACGACTATCTAGACAGCTTTCCAAGCGAAGAAGAGGCGACACGCGTAGCAACCAAGGTTCGGGACATACACAGAGAAGCGCATTTTGAACTACGCAAATGGGCTTCTAACAGTAGCGAGGTCAAGGAGAACATGGAACCGAGTCAAAACCCGACAGAAAATGTCAGTATTGCCAGTAAAGGATGTGAAGAGAAAGTACTTGGTTTAATATGGAACCCGAGAGATGATGAACTCAGATTCAACCTCAAGCTCGTACGACTCCCTGAAAAGCTGTTGAAGAAGACGACACCTACCAAGAGAGAAGCGTTGAAAATCGTGATGTCATTGTACGATCCTCTCGGATTAGCAGCACCTGTGACAGTTCAAGCGAAGAAAATACTACAGGAAGCCTGGCGGTACCGAACAGAATGGGACGAGAAGCTCAACGACAGTCTATCGAAGTTGTGGTCATCATGGATACGCCATATGGAAGACCTGCAGGCTGTAAGAATACCCAGATGTTACCCCGGATTCAGCCAAGCAGAATCGCTACAAGTACATGTCTTCACAGATGCCAGTGAGACAGCCTACGCAGCAGCGGTATATTGGCGCGCTACTACACCTGACGGTAGAGTGCACGTATCACTTGTCATGGCCAAGGCGAGAGTGGCACCACTCAAAGTCATCTCCATACCGCGCCTCGAGCTCCAGGCCGCCGTAATGGGAAGCCGCATCGCTGTAGCTGTAATAGAAGAACACCGCGTGAAACCGGAGGCTACAATATACTGGACAGACAGCAAGACAGTACTGGCATGGATAAGAAAAGGCCCCCGAGCTTACAAGCCGTTCGTCGCACATCGACTGGCCACTATAGAAGAATACAGCAAAATAGATGACTGGCGCTGGGTACCTACGAAGTTGAACATCGCCGACGCTGCTACCAGAGACGTCCCTGCAGACTTCAACTCTCATCACCCGTGGTACAACGGACCGTCGTTCCTGTCAGAAGATTCGTCTTTTTGGCCCAGTGAAAAGCCTGTCGTCACGGAGAACACAGGCGAAGAGCGAACAACAACAGTGACAGAGTCCCGGAGAGCACAGATAAAGATATTAGAAGCTATTCCTGACCCTAACAGATTTTCAAGGTGGGAGCGCCTATTGCGCGCTACCGCGAGAGTTCTACAGTTTATAGGCTTGTGTAGAACAACCAAGAGACAGGTTCTATACAAGAGATCAGCAAAATCCCGAGAGAAGGATCCAGATTGGCGCAAGACGAACACGAAAACCACGTCGGGGAGCGCGGCACCTCGCCCCGCTGTCAGCTCCCGGAACATCGTGCTTCTGTCCGCAGAACACACCCACGGCGCCGAGGACCTTCTAGTGAAGGCAGTACAAGAGGACTCCTTCGGCGCCGACCTCCTGGAGCTGCGGCGCGGGAGGGGTGTCGACCGAAACAGCCGCCTATATTCGTTGCCCGCAGAGATGAACAACGGTATGATCACTCTGCGCAGTCGTATAATAGCTACAGAAAACATTCCAGAGAAAACAAAGAGACCGCCGATCCTGGATGGCGATCACCGTATTACGCAGCTCTATATAGACTGGACCCACAGAAACTTGCATCACAGCGGAACAGAGTTGGTGATCAATGAGATACGCCAGCACTATTGGGTTCTTCGCCTGCGGCCTACGACGAAGAAAATAGTACAACAATGTTTACAGTGTCGCATCAGAAAGGCGCGACCTCCGGAGCCGGCCACTGGGGACCTGCCCAGGGCGCGTCTGGCTCACCATCAGAGGCCTTTCACCTACACCGGCCTTGACTACTTCGGGCCGCTCTCCGTGACCGTAGGAAGACAGCATCAGAAGAGATACGTGGCGCTATTCACGTGTCTCACCTCCCGAGCCATACACCTAGAGGTGGCCGCCAGTCTCAGCGCTGACTCCGCAATCTTAGCGCTGAGAAGGTTTGCTGCACGCCGTGGCTGCCCCACAGAAATATATTCGGACAACGGTACGAACATGCATGGCGCCGACAAAGAGATGAGAGAGGCCATAGGAGCAGAGGCGAGTCGTCGTGGCGTCGCATGGCGCTTCATCACGCCCTCAGCGCCCTTCATGGGAGGCGCATGGGAGCGTCTCGTCAGATGCGTGAAGACCACACTCTACACCGTTCTTCACGACCGTCACCCGCATGAGGAAGTCCTGGCGACGCTGCTGTGTGAGGCCGAATACACAGTCAACAGTCGGCCGCTCACACACGTCTCCGTGAGCATCGACGACGACGAAGCTATCACCCCGAACCACATCATATTCGGGGGATCTGCTCGTCTCCCTTCCCTCGGCGAGTTCAGCGAGGCCGACATCGATAGCAAAAGGCACTGGCGGCGAGCACAGATCCTGGCGGACCTGTTCTGGCGTCGCTGGGTGCGCGAGTACCTGCCCGAACTCCAACACCGGCGGGAGCCCCACGGAACGGGCCTCAACTTCGCGGTCGGCGACCTCGTACTCATCGCTGACGGTCAGCTGCCGCGCAACACATGGCCGCGCGGCCGAGTCATTGCCGTTTACCCCGGTGCTGACGGACAGGTGCGCACGGTGGACGTGCGAACAGCGGCGGGAGTCCTGAGACGTCCTTCAAAGAAGTTGGTGCCCTTGCCGAGATGACATCGCTCACCGGGTTGTCTGCAGCAGCGCTACAAGCCAGCCGACGTGTCTGCGCGTCGCTGCACGGCGGGAGAGATGTTCGCGACAACGTCAACAGTAACTTAAGATTCATATTATGATTATAAATTTCATACGTGTTATTTAAGTATACTGTACCCATAAAGTTTATAGTTCAGAAATAGTGTTGAATTAGGTCACATATAGACCTAATTAATATAGTTAAATAGTGTAAATAACGTAATATTGTGTTTCTCCTATAGTTTATAGAAATATTTTGTGAATATGTAAACATTACTGATAAAATGTACATTTTTTATCTCAAGTTAGGTATATCAGTGTTCCTAGGTCATAAGGCTTTAATAAAACGTTTTACCTATTGTGTTTTATTTATGCGCTAAGAAAGGCGCTATAGGATGTTGAAGGAATTATATTCCTATATATCATAGTTATGAAGTTATTAAACTTTTTCTCTTTGTAAATATGACCGCAGCTTAGATTTTTAGCATAAAACCTAAGTTATCTATACCTAGACCTAACTTCCGAAAGATAAACGTTATAACGCTAGCTAGGTCTTTTCGTGCCTTACGCGGCACTGGTTGTACCATCACGCTAGCTAGCATAGTTCCATAGTTATAAGCAGAAATGTGTAATTTTTTAAATATAATAAAATTGTTGAACAGTGGTTTCTGGCCGGCTCTCGTTACGGTAAAGATCTGGGGTACCTAAGCGACACCGTATCGATCGATATTAGGTGCTCAAGAAACCTCATCTTCAAGCCTCAAGAACCGAATGGAGCCAGCCAGAAACCTCAAGACAACTGAACAGTGAAGCATGTGTATGATTTATCGAAGTCCCGACCCGCACATCGTATGACACGCCTTTCAGCGCCTCCACACCGAGACCAGTAACCGCTATAGTACAGTCCACACACCGTGTATAGGACGTCAGCGACTTGACGGCTGTTATCGTAACCATCGCCATAGTAACCTCAGCCCCGAGTTCGCCCGTCCGGTACAGAAGGCACACATGTTTTTTGCATGCATAACATTTGTGTGTACCTAGATTTCCTTTGAAGGTTCAAAGGACATGTGTGACACGTTCTTCTTTTTTTATATTCTTCTTCCTCAACTTCTTGAAGGTCTGATACACGCAAATCCATTCCCAGCACACGTGCCAAACTCAAACGTAGCAATACTCATGTGGCAACCTTTCGTTCAACGCTTGTCTTCTCATAGTTTATTTTTACTAAACTGCGAGCCAATTCTTTTACGAAAATTCCGTAGTATTTGCATTCAGTAGTCTTGTCATGATATATTATGTTATATAACAAGTATTGACGGTACTGATAACTAACGCCACGGCTGACTCAAAATCGTTGTGCCCTGGCACTACGGTTCTTCTATTTTTCGCTACATGTTGGTTATTATTATTACCGAGAGACCGTTTTCTCCCAGACGACGTACTGGGCTCCATATTGTAAAAATTTAAAACTATTGTATAAAAAAAAACCATTAATAAATCGTAACTATTTACGAAAAAGTTACGTACATACTGAGGTGGGGTCTGAGAGGCCTACGGAAATTTTCAAAATGAATTTACTTAACGTAATTGCGCGCGCAAATATGTAAACAAGCGTTGACAGCCTCGGCACAACTAAACTCGACGGTACTAGAAGGTGTATGTGGTGCGCGAGGGACGGGAGTAATTCAACAATTTTACTTTCTCAAGGCCTGAGAGGCCCTCACCTCAATAGTTAAAGTAACAATTTATATTCCTATGAGACTTAGGTATTCCTATGTGACATATGTAATAGAATTTAGATGTTCATTAAATGTTAAGCTTTCAATTGTTTCAGTTTCGTGTAAACAAAGTTTTGTCAGACGCTTTCATGTAACAATTCGTGACAAGTCTGAATGGTAAGCGCTTCTAATTAGATTTTATACAACGACTGCGGCGTTCTGAGCTTTGATACTACCGAAGTTGATATTAATTAGATGTAATGCACCCAGACTTGTTACTCTCGAAAGTGTATTGTAAACACGCAGAACCGACGTTTGATGGAGCACTGTTCAGACTTACGTAGCAAGTGAAATAGTAGATTATTATTTTGTGATTGTGTAGGCGTGCTATTGCCAAGTTATTATATTATATGTATTATAGAAACACCGATGTCTTAGGTATGCGGTCACTATAAATGTTGGTAGGTAACTAATTAGATAACAATTTATGACCAAGTTTTTGAATCTTAACGGAGACTCGCCATTTGCGCAGGAGATTTACAAACACAAGAGCACTCTCTGCTCCTTAACTCTCATGATCTGATGGGACGGTAATCCGACACGACCGGAGGGAGGTCAGGCGCAGGACCAACGGCTTTACGTGCTTTCCGAGGAACGGGGGTGTCTAAGACTGCTAACTTCCTAAGCGGGCGGTTATTGAGATTTCTTAACACAAAAACCTAATAACTTTTCTAGGCCCGACCCGGGATTTGAACCCGAGACATCATGCACAGCAGTCGCATTTACTACCACTGCGTCACGGAGGCAGTTGCTTTTTTATTGCATATACAGCGTCTGTCGTTAATAATGGATAACCCGTTAGCTGGAGGTTAACCAGTTATCAGGCAGTAAGAAAATAATATTTTTATATTTTTATGAATGCTGCTATCCTCTGGCTGAAAAACAAGAGCACAGGTTATGGACTTTTGTTCTTTATATATGTATTTCTTATATACTAGTAGTCGCCTAGTGGTCAAAATTCGACCAAAATTCCTAAGTTTGCTACTTTGTTTTCTGTTTTTCTCTAATACATATAAATAAGATATTGGTAACCATAGTTACAAAGAATTGTACGATGTCAGTCGAACAATGTCGAAATACTACGAACGCGATTCGCCTGCGTGTGTCAAATGCATAGTTGTGTGCGTGTAGAGTTTTTTCATTAATTTAATGTATTTCTAATGCATATTTTATAAAAATATTAGGATTCGCTCCTGCTACTCCATATAAACTTTAACTGTGCCAAATTTCATACTCCTCCGGTCGCGCAATTTTCGTAAAAAGGGGTACAAAGTTTTTGCATCACGTATTAATATATAGATTAGCTGTACATTACTTATTATACATCACTGAATACAAAACTGGATACCTACTTAAATATTTCGACGTCCATTGTAAATAAAGAGGGTAGTAATAGTAATGCGATGTTGTATGGAGGTATCATTAATATACGAGGGGAGGACCAAAAGTTCGTGGAATGGAGGGGATGGAGTGGGGATAGGGGCGCTCGCTTAATGTCATACTACTTGGGGACTTATCATTAATATATAAATAGAGTTTCAGCCCTGTTGCGTCATTCCTTTACGAACACTCGCCTGCTAAACACGTCAATCCGGAAAAAAAACCTAATACTATGGAGAAAATTGAACACTGTGCCGTGATAAAATTCCTTACCAAGCAAGGAAAGAATGGCCAAACCATTTTAAATGAAATGCAAGCCGTTTATGGGGGGATTGCTCTGGTAAATCCATGATTTATAAGTGGCATGGTCTTTTTAAACATGGTCGAGAGTCGATTGAAGATCACCACCGCTCTGGTCGGCCAGTTGAGGCTACCACATCAGACATCATCGAAAAAGTGGGAAAACTTGTACTGGAGTACGCCCGTTTTAAGAAAAACAGTTATCTGCATTAGTTGGACTATCAGATACCACCATTTTGCGGATCCTACATGACCATCTGGGTATGACAAAAGTCAGTGCAAGATGGGTACCGAGAATGCTCACACCGCTTCAGAAACAGCAGCGCGTCGATGCATCAAAGCTATTTTTGGAGTTGTGTGGAGATTTTGGAACGGATTGTTACTGGAAATGAAACATGGGTACATCACTTTGAGCCTGAGTCAAAACAGGAGTCCATGCAATGGCATAAAAATGGCACACCACGCCCAAAGAAATTCTAGGTGTCAGAATCGGCTGGAAAGTTGATGGCTACTGTTTTTTGGGATTGTGAGTTGATAATACTGATTGATTACAAAGAAAAGGGAAGAAACATAACCGGAGAATACTACGCATCGATACTAGACAAATTACAGGAGGTCATCAAAGAAAAACGTCGAGGAAAATTGGCTAAGGGTGTGTTGCTCTTGCAAGACAACGCTGGTGCGTTGTCACCATATATTTGTACCAGTTCACAAGAGCAGAGTTGCAATGGCTGCTCAGCACACGCACGGCTTCGAATCACTAGTCCACCCACCTTACAGTCCAGACCTGGCCCCTAGTGATTTTCATTTCTTCCCCAATTTAAAAAAAGACTTAAGGGCTAGGAAATTTTCCGTCGACAATGAGGTGAAGGAGGCAATTTTGGCCCATTTTGAGGCGAAAGACAAAAATATTATTTTGTCGGTTTAGAAATATTAATTCATAGATCCAATAAATGTATTCAGCTTAAGAGTGATTATATTGAAAAGGAAAAATAGATTTATTGTTTCATTTAATTTAGAACCCTTTCATTCCACGAACTTTTGGACCTACCCTCGTATATATGGGTTTACAATACATGCGGTGTAACATGGAACCTTGTAAACAAATGTGTTTACGCGGTTACTTTTACTTCTCCGAACGTAAATAATCTGTCCGCCTTCATTTTGTATGTCTCATTAGTCTTCGAGCTTGGCTTTCACAACGTCCATACAATTCTTAATTGCTGCATAAAATGAATAAACAAAAATTATGTCTATAGTTTTAGGTATATAAGTACGCGACGTAGTAACAAATATCGGAGAATATGTCGAATGTATTATTTATCACCCATCCATACTGGTAGAGCACAATAGTATATTTATTCTATAAAGATATTGAATACACGACAGCCTACACTAGTGTATCGTGTCGAGACGATTTCCCGTAGAGGGTTACTTGCGACAAGACGAGGTAGTTCTCGGAGGACAACGGCAATCAACAAACTCATTAACTCTTATCTATTTTAGTGTCGCATAAATATTGTACTTTCAGCTTTTGTTCGCGGCTCCGCTGATTTTTGTAGGTACCACTGACAACGTGTATGCGAAATTTCATGATAATTGGTTGAGTAGTTAAGGCCTGAAAGCGAAACAAACAAACTGATATTTGCATTTATAACATTAGTTAGGATTAGAATAACGCGCATAAGATTCACGGATTTCCATCATAACATATTGTCATGATTTGAATGATGTTTTTTGATGCACAACAGTGGGCTTAGTTATCTTAAAAAGTTTAAGCTAACAGTCGAGTACGTTATTACGTTGATATATCGAGACAACAAAAACGTATAAATTTAAAAATATTTTAGTAAATCATGATTTCTATTCAAATTAAAAGATAATAAATTACAATGGTTATAGTCAAAATTATTTTTTTATTTCGAGAATAGACTGTACTTCACTTCATTTTTATGCAGTGTCCAATAATAGGCGGCGTCTTCCCGGATTTGTAAACGCAATTCGCCATACCTAGTTACATAATGATTGCTGTTTTTGTTTAAGATTTTTGTCCAATCATGGTTTATACTTTGGAGTTTTAATGGACAGTAGACTTACATTCAATGCACACATAGATAAAATAATACTAAATGCGACTAAGATGTGTGGTTTTATAGCCAGAAACTCTAAAGGGTTTATTCAGCCTAGAACTAAGATTATTTTATTTTATTCATTGGTCCGGAGCATGCTGGAATACTGCTGCCAGGTTTGGTCACCATGTTCTAAGGTTCACAAAAATCGACTTAAACGAATACAAAGGATATTCGTCAGTCATCTTGCCTTTGACATGAAATTGCATTATTCATTAAAATCGTACAGTCATCGTCTTGAACACTTCAAAATGGTTTCGCTGAACGATAGACGCTAAGTGCTTGATCTATTATTCTTATAGCATATTAAACAATAGACTATATTGTCCTGAATTATTGTCTAATATTAATATCTATGCTCCATGTAGACTACCGCGGTCAGGTGTCTACAAGCTGCTAATTGTCCGTACATACAAGACTAACATAGGTCTTATTCATCTTTAACAAGAAAAGCCAAATCATATAAAAGTCTTCAGCGACTGGCAGAGTTGGATATCTTTGGTGACAACTTGTTTAGATTTAAGAAAAAAAACCTTGTATACCTGGGTTCCAGGCTTCGGTAATTAAGATACCATACCAGGCTAAGTATGAATTTCTATTTTTAGTTTAACTTTTATATATCTTCTTTCTTTTT